>OU015764.1:12275777-12920828 GCA_907173295.1 Fagus sylvatica
TAATTGTGATGCCAATGAATCTAGAGATGATGTTGAGGGAGTTCCTTCTGAGTTCTCATGTGGAACAAAATGTCAAGGGGTTGAGGTTGATGAAACTAGAGATGCTGTTGCTGGGAGCAGATCAAAGCAAGATGGACTTGAGTCCAATGACTCTAAAGATGCTACTCTCATGAATAAAACTTCAGTATCACTTGGGGCAAGTAATCGCTGTGATGGGAATGGGACTTCATACAATGATGAGAAAATGTGTACTACATCCTCACTTGAGAAAAATAACTTCCTTAAAGGGATTGATGAAAATAAAGATGACGGTTTCCATCCACTAACGCCACCTGGATCTCCAAGTCCAGATAAGGTTTCTCTAGAGTCTCCAGGTAAATAGATTTAAAATCCAGTTAAAACTTTTTACATTCCTTCTCCCATTTAATTGTTCTCTTGACTAATATGAGGTGGGTCGATTTTTTCAGATGTGAGGTACCGAATTCCCCGTGACCATCTTAAATCAGAGAAGCAGGTGAGTTGTAAAAAACGGTCGAACAAGGCTATAGAAGATTCAAAGAAGAAAGAAGCTGTCAGATACCTTACAAGAAGTGTGCCTCACTCACGGCGCATGAAATTTATTTCTGCTATGCTTGGAAGCCAAAGTGAAGGTTCTCTGAACAAGGGGAAAAGAATGGTATCATCCCCATGTAAGACTGGCCCTTCTAGTACTCGCCGTAAAACCAACAATAATTCTGTCATGCAGCCCATGACTGCTGCAATTTTCCGCTGAACAGTGAGATTTTTGCTTAACACACCAGGCTTTTGACCAGTGCCAAGTATAATAGATATTCAATGCTAACTTTGTCTTGTTAAATAAAGTCGATATCACCATTTGTAAGTGTTCATGTTATTTCTGTCTGCCTTTTATGGTGGGAAGCCTATGTGGTTTAGGCAGCTTGGGTTGTTACACTTTTAGTATGAATTGTAAAGTTTCAGGTGAGGTTTCTATCAACTACTTCAATGCTTTTAGAATCTGCATAAAAGGTATTTTTGAACGCTTGCTTTGCAGACCACAGGCTTTGTTATATAGCATCGTAGCGGATTGGACTTGTTAATTTGTAATCATATAACACTGGAAATTTATTACAAATAGTAACCAGAAACTGGTTTCAACCGGAAAAAGTGAACCGAATTGGTTTAAAGGGCAAAAGTAATTCTTGTTGGACAGATGTAACGGTGGCAAGAGCTGGTGAGATGATCATAGAGGAGTAGAGCTGGTGAGATGATCATAGAGGAGTTGGAGGTGAAATGATCATAGAGAGAGAGAGAGAGAGAGAGAGAGCTTGGGTGCTTTTCAAACAAAGAAAATGCTGGCTCTTAGATTGGGAAAAATGGACACGACACACTAGTTCTAAGGCAATTTGTTGCAGATTTGACAGTTTGAACCTGACTAGTAGTGAGGAGATTTTAAAATTGTTATTGATCCTCTCTCTCGATGCCTATGCATGGCCAGAGGGATGAAGACTTAAATGTTCAATATACAATCAAGCTTTCCCTTACATTGAAAGCAATATGGAAGTTATGAAACGTGGTTGTTTAAATCTCATATCCAGTTTCCAAGGCTTGGAGTTGAGATTTAAAGAACACTTAGGTGCACTCAATGTTACAGACAATGTGAAGTCTTGAGAATTATGTTGCTAGAAGTGTCCACCTAGTGGGGTAATTAAGCTAAATGTTGACACAACTATTTCTAAGGATTGTACTTCTTTGGCAGTGGTCGCCTGTGATGACCAACAGCAGGTTCTTAGAGCGTGGACAAGAGAGCATATATTATGTGATCCACTCCAGAAATTATCCATCCAAACCCACATATTTAATAAATAGGCTTAATTGAATTAACTCATTTATTACCATTTAAATGGACTTAATTGGATAATATGTTGGGATTAGGGCCGGCTAATTATTTTGGGGGCCTCAAGCAAAATTTTAAATTGGGGCCTTAATCATTCAATGCTAAATTAAATTAATGTTTTTAAAAAAATAATTTATTGAAACTAATCATTTTAATCCCGTACCGACAGATATCATCCCTCCTAGAACAACGTTTTCCACATCTTTCTTTCCTCCATTCATATACAAAAATTATCATGTTATACGATGTTAGCTTTAGGTATTGGGTCTTATTCAGTTGTTGCCTATCCAACGGATTTCTTGAGCGTTCGAGGTTTTTTTGAATCATCGTGGTTGTAGTATGAATCTAAGGTTTTAATCGATTCATTCTTCTTGCTAAATAAAACAAAGTAGTGTTACGCATTAATACACATTGCACAACAAGGCAACCTAATTAAAATGCTAAACTTATAGCAAACAATATGTGACTCACTAACCTATCATATTACTTCAAACCCAATACAAATATATATATTTATAAAAAAGAATCAAGTCTAACAAAAATCTACATCATAATTCAAGTAAAAGACAAAAAAACAAAAAATCTACATCATGATTCAAGTTAAAAAAAAAAAAAATTAAAATTAAAAAAAGAACAAATTAATTGACAAGTTGTCAAGTACAATAACATCACGTGGGAGTGGGGGGTCTCTAGAAAAAATTAAAGGGAGGAAGTAGTGATGGGTCTACTAGCAGATAATTTTGTCCTAACCCATATATCTTTAAAGTGTTTATTTACAAAGAAGTGGAAGATAGAGAGAGAGAAAGACAAGGAGATATAGAGAAATGAAAATAAGTGGACGAAGAAGAAGATGGGCCTTCAGTTGTGCTGTGCAACGCAGAGGAAAAAATGAAATTGAAGGTGGACAGAGAGTTATAAGAAGAAGAATGTTTGTGAGCTCTGTGATTTTTTTTTTTTTTCTTCTGATGTTGGCAGGAGCCTTAGTCTAGCTTAATGTATCTTTGTCTATGGGGCTCTGTTTGCTTTCTTTTTTTATAATTTGGGGGCCTTGATTTATAAGGGTTTTTTTATTTTTATTTTTATTGGGGGCCTAAAGCGGCGGCTTAACTCGCCTAAGGGTTGGGCCGACCCTGGTTAGGATGATCTTTTGCCCTCTTCTATGCTAAGAGATGTGGCGTTGGAGGGGGAGTGTTAGTATCCCACATTGCCAAAGTCCCCTTGGGTAATACCCTTTATATAATGTTGGGCAATCCTTAAGGGCTCTTTTGGGGAGAGTTAGGCTCATTTGTGTTTACATAATCTATTGGGTAAATTTTTTAGAAACTTTAAGGGTATTTTGGTAAATTTTAAGGTTTTAGGAGTATTTTGGTCATTTAGAGAATTTTTATATATATATATATATAAAATAAATGGTGTTTAGGTTTTAGCTTATATAATTGGGTTGGGTTGAGTTTGGGTAATACCTACTTTGTTAAATAGGTATAATTGGTTTTTTAATACCCATCAAAACCCACCCATTTGCCACCCTTGCTTAGTTTAATTCTAACTAGATTATTCAAAAATAAATAATAATAATAATAATATTCTAACTAGATTATTGCGGCTATGATTGAGCTGGCATTTTTTGCCCAATAACGCATTTTTTTAAGTTATATAGCCAAACGGGCCACTTTGAAAGTTATATCAAAACATAGGCCACTTTTGAAATCGTCTCTTGAAGAGACGATTTCTGTTGAATTATTATTATATATATATTATTATATTTAATTTTAACGAGTTTTTAACATATTTGATTTTAAAAAAAATAATAATAAATTGTAAAATCATCTCTTGAAGAGACGATTTTGGTCGTTTTATTTTTTTTATTTTTTTAAAAACCAGATATTTTTTATTATTGCGTTAAAAAAAATAAAACAAATAAAACAGAAATCGTCTCTTGAAGAGACAATTTTAATCTTTTTATTTTTTTACTTTAATCTTTTTACTTTCCCATCTCTCTCATCAACAACTCTATCTTTCTGGTGACGCGATTCCACCGTCCACCACCATCGATCAATCCCTCTCTCTCTGTTGCCGCTTCTCTGCTCCGGCCGGTCTCTGATCTCTGTCGCCGCTCTCTGCTCCAGTCGGTCTCTCTCTCTCCACCACACCAACTCCGGTACACTCTTTGAACCATTCTCAAATTTTAATTTTAATTGTTAGTTAGTTAGGGTTTCTAGTTAATTAAGGTTGATTTTTAGTTAGGTTACAAATGGATTTTAGGGTATTAGGATTTTAGGGTTTTTTTTTTTTAATCGGTAATAAAAAGATTTGATTAAGAAAAAAAACAAAAAACCAATGTTATGAACTAGATAATGAAGGAATCCTCGAAGAAAATAAAGCTAATTTGAGATTATGTTTATGTTTTTCGATAAATCATTATTTATTTAGAATTTGGATTATGTTAAGTTTTTATTTATTTATTTATGTTTTTCGATGAATCATTAACGTTATGATATTTTCAGTTGTTTTCAATCAACACGTTTAGGGTTTAAATGTTAATTAGTTTGCTTTTGGTGTTTGTTTTGCTCCATGTGGTGTTGTTGCTAAGTGGTTAAAGAAACAAACTGAATATTGTTTCACTTGATTTGTGATTTGTTAGTGTATGTTGAGTAGTGTTGTTGCTGATGCTAGTATTTCTGTGTATGTTGAGTAGTGTTATTGCTGATTTTGGTATTTCTGTGTATGTTGAGTAGTGTTGTTGTTGATTTTGGTATGTTGGTGTATGTTGAGTAATGTTGTTGCTGATTCTGGTATGTTAGTGTATATTGAGTAGTGTTGTTCCTGATGCTGGTATGTTAGTGCCAGTGTGCAGGGCCGACTGGAGCATATAGGCAACTTAGGCAGTTGCCTATGGCCCCCAAATAAAAGATGGCCCCATAAATTTTAACCAATAAATATTAGCTAATAGAAAAAAAAAAAAAATGGAAGAAACCCCAAATTTTAACTAATAAAAAGCCTCAAATATTAATAAATAAAAACATAATATTTTTGCTAGACTGATCTTTGCCTTGCTCCTTGGCTGCTCTCCTATCAAAATTTTCTTTTATGTGCCGTGTAAGTGTGTTGATAATTTTTTGTTAGTTGCTTTTATCCGGATAAAAGGAAGTCTCATGAGAATATAGCTTTTGTCCGTGTAAAAGGATGTGAGTCCTTACTTTTAACCGGTCCAAATTATGAGTCTATGATTTAACTAAGCAATGATGCTTTTGCCTTTTGGCTTGTACATTAACCGGTTTGGAGTTTTTTGTTTTTATCCCATTATACATAATATATTCCATCTTTTACTTTTGTCATATATATATATATAAACCCACACCTATTACATATTACACATAATGTTTAATTTGTTTTCAATCCAATATTAGTTTTGATGCTCGGTACAAAACTTAACTTTATTTTGTCATTATTAATTTATTGAGTAACTAGATAAAATCTTAGTTTAAGATTACAAGAGTCTAAGTACTTTTATTGTTAAGTGAAGCTACAATAGTACTTTCTATAAATCAGGTTTTTTTTTTTTTTTTTTTTTCTCATTGCTATAATTATATAGTATAAATGTATACTAGAAAATTTTAAATGATATTAGATAAATATTATGTAAGATATTAATAATATTTAATGGACATTTAAATATTAGGAAATGCCTCATTTAAAATTTTCGCCTAGGGCCCCGAAATGCCTTGAGTCGCCACTGGCAGTGTGGGGCACTGCACTGGTACTAATGATGATGTTGGTAATGCTAGTGATATAGTGGTTGAGATGTTTATTGTTGTAACAATTTGTATGTGGTTTTGGAAAAGTGTTAGTGGTGGCTTTGGGGATGGTAATGGTAGTACCAGTGGGTGAGGCAGAAATAATTTTCAAGGGGGTCAAACTAAATATATCTTAGGAAGTACATGTACGTTTTCAGGTATCGTACGGTATACAGCAATTAATTAATTATTAATATATTTTTATATTATTATACACATTTTTCATATATTGTGAAGAAAATGTTAATTGTAACCTACAAACCTAAGATAAAAACAAAGCAAACCCCACAATCCCTGACAAACATGTTTTTTTAACCCTTATTTAACAGATTCACTTATAGTTTACTATGCTTTGCAATGTAGGACCACATTAATTTGTTTTTATTATTCACGTACATTGATTTTATAAAAGTTGACATTTCACTATTTTTTTAAATGATATTAGATATCATTATCTGCAATGTAGGTCGACATTGATTTGTCTTTATTATTCACGTATATTAAGTTTATAAAAATTGACATTTCACTGTATTTAGAAGTTGTTAGATACGGATACCTGAATGTTTATCTTTTTTTTTTTTAATTTTTATGCGCATTTCATTTATCTTGTTCAAAGTTAGTGCTTGTGCGTTGACATACCAATGTCTTTATTGTTGCAGCAGTTGTGACATATGGATGATCTTGAGATTATTCCAGGACTGACTGATGCGTCTGTTTTGACGTTGCAGGTTGACCATCGATCCACAAATGCAAAAGGATAGATCTCGTTATTCGCATCTTGAGTCATTGCTATCAATAACTTCTCCTGATATTTGCCATATAAATGAGTTGCGTCAATACTGATCACTGGCCTACAATGTACGAATCCTGCAATGCAAAGACCAAACGCCCAAAATACACGATGAAATCTCTCAGTATTTCTTTTGAAGCCATATTTTTTGACCCATTTCACTACTGTAGTTGGATTAGCTTCTTGTAATGCCAACATGAACTTCGGTAAAATCTCATAAGATTGAACCCAATCCCCATATATCCTGGCAATTGCCTTTCTGTTTCGCATCCCATAACTTATAGTAGGAAACTTTGACATTGTATTGTTTAAAAATTTTCGCATCTAAGGTTACAATTTTGACGCCATGGTCTACCACTACCAAATTGTGAATTTCTCTTTCAATCAAATTTGAATCCAACATCTTACCATCTTTACTCACGTCAATATTTGTACATGTGTGAGGACCATTGTATTTAGTGATCTTCCAGAATCCATGCTTCTTACGTTGGCATGCTCGAAGTTTCCATGAACACGCATTTGTGCAATTAATTGCCCATTGAGTCAAGTTTGACTCGTACACTTTATATCTCTGGTTTCTATCTATGCTGTAAATCTTTGTTGCATACTTCACCTTCGCTTTATTGCTGAATATCAACCCTTTCCTGAACTCCATCTCCTTACTTCAAGTGGATAGAGGTGTTACCACATGATCACATGGAACACTAATATTATCCCAAGTGTTGGCAATAAACGAAGGTGATGAAACTTTCATTGTAGGTATGTGATGCGTACAGTCTTGTGCTTGTATATCATCATTTACATTGTCACAACCATTAACTATCAGTTCACAATCAGAATCTTCATAATCATCACGAACATCATCAATATCATATAAGGTTTGGCTTGCTATAAACATATCATCAAGATGATCATCTTGACTCCCTCATCTTGTATTCCCTCACCATTCACTGGGATCACAATCAATGGTACATGCTCTTCATAACGGATGGGACCACATCCATCCACTGGTGTTGGTGATAAATGCTCGTGTCAATTGCTGCTACCCCCACATTCTTCTAATGGTGTTGGTATATCGCAATATGGTCCTGTGAGGGGTTGGGTAAGAACATTGTAATCTCCTTGTAACTCTTCACCTCCATAACCATCCAAATTTGCATGTTGAACATCTTCACCATTATACAAACCAACACCTATTAACTGAGGCGTAATAGTTATATACAACTCAACACCTTTTAATTGAGGCGTCTCATTTAGCACATCAAACATGTGATTAACAGCATTATCATCATTTATCAACATGGGCATGTAGACAACACGTTGGCTAAGGATTTCCTGGGGACAACGAAAAGTAATAGTAATGACATTGGAATGATGATCCAATTCCAGTGCACTGAATATTTTCCTTTGCAATTTTTTAAAACTTATCCCTTGTTTTCCTCGAATAATCTTTATATGCATCCTTTCATACTGAACTCCATGGTCACCATCATAAATTATTTATCCGTTATAACGGAATATATATAGTAACTGGAGCCATGATACTTATTTAAATCAATTGTAATTCACAACTTATTATTGATAACTAAAAAAATTAATATTCGTAAAAAATTTTAATATATCACATATGACACATTCAAAGATACATTCAACACTATATTTACACAACCCCGTTGTTAAAAAAAATTAAAAAAAAAACATTGTAAAATATAAATTTAAGTCACCAAGAAACCACCATTAAATCAAAGGCATTATTTATAAATATATCAAATGCAAACTTACAGAAAGAAGATAAACTCCAGCTGAATCAAGACTTGGAACCACAACAACCAGATCCTGCATGGGAAAGATATCTTTTAAATTTTCAACAAGATATATATATATATATATATTTTGAAAAGGCCATGGTAATAGAAATTTAAGAAACACACTATCACATATAAAGCTTAGTTACCTTAGGAGGCCATTTGGAAAAGGTAGATTTATAATAAGGCATAAAAGTCATACTGGGCCATGTATTCTTGTTTGGAGTACCCAACACTCTTCACACTCTTCATATATATCAAAAAAGAAAAGAAAAGATGTAAATATAATCATATACATGCAAATATCTTAGAAAATTCATGTACCGATTTCTTTCATAATTGTTTTCATTTATTGAACTATTTCACAAGAACTTTCACTACCATTTTCTTTAAAATGTTAAATGAATAAATCCCATCAATGTTAAAATACTTTTACCATTTTTTTCATTGGTCGTATTTACAAATGAGTTTTAAAAATGACCACAACAACAAAGAAACTGTACAAGACAAGTTTTATTGCTTTTCACAAACATTTTTCCAGTGCATGAAAACCTTAAACAGTTCCCCAACTATCTAATTATCAAAAAATAAAAATTATTGAAAAAAACACAAGTGAAAAATATGAACTATTTAAGGTTTTCATCACAAACTTATGTATAGCACACACCATTTCATCAAAGAATATACTTTTTTATTTTTATTTTTTTATGTTTTTTAATCATCAAGGAATATACTTGAACAAATTAGGCCATTTCATGTCTATTACAACTTTATTACCATATTACTCAAAAAAAATAAAAAAAATTAACTGTAGAAAAGTGATAGTAAATATAAACAGAAATGAAAAAAACAACCTAAGAAAAGTTACTATTCACCCTCTAACACAACAAGAATAAGAACAAAAAAAATTAGAATGAGTAAAGACTAAATAATGTATTAACTACATCTAAAATAACAGAAGTAAGTTGAAAGATCAAAGTTATTTACCTACATATTGAGGATATCTCTTTGAATCAATGTAATATGAGCAAGATTTCATTGAATAGGTGAAGGAGAAATTGAGGGGTTGCTGCAGATGAAGGAGAGAAATGAAGAAAAGGAAGAAAAAAGTGGATCTGGTCTGAGTTAAAAGTGCTGATGGCACGGTTTTTAATAAAAACACTGAAGTTGTCTCTTCAAGAGACGATTTCAAGCCTTTTAATTTTAATTTTAATTTTTTTTAGAAAACCATCGGCGGCGTTTTAGAAAAAAAAAAAAAATTAAACTCGTCTCTTCCAAGAGACGATTTTGAAATCGTCTCTCTGAGAGACGAGTTTAATTATTATTTTTATTTTTTTTTTTATTAGAAAACCATGCGCGCGTTTTAGAAAAAAAATAAAAAATTAAACTCGTCTTTCAAGAGACGATTTTGAAATCGTCTCTCTGAGAGACGAGTTTAATTATTAATACATACATACATTATATATATATATATATATATATATATTATATATATATATATATATTTTTATTAACAATTAATAAAAAATATCTGGTTTTTAAAAAAATAAAAATAAAACGACCAAAATCGTCTCTTCAAGAGACGATTTTACAATTTTTTATTTTAAATCAGATATGTTAAAAACGCGTTAAAATTAAAAAAAATATATAAAAAATTCAACAGAAATCGTCTCTTGAAGAGACGATTTCAAAAGTGACCTATGTTTTGATATAACTTTCAAAGGAGACCGTTTGGCTATATAACTTAAAAAAATGCGTTATTGGGCAAAAAATGCCATTGAGCTTTCTCAATTAAAACTTAAGTCAGTTTTGGGCTTAACAAACGGGCCTCTTATAATTTCTTTACTAACTGGGCCCAATTTAACTCAACCAAGTCCAAATATTTTAAGAGTACCAACAATAGGCCCATCAATATTTTATCTTCACAATCCACGAGCAGACACCCAAATCCTGTATCTAAGCAGAACTAAACGGCCCCCTTTAAACACAAAGACAAAGAAATCAAAGAATGCAAAGATATAACAAATGTTTTATACATCCTTTGTCAACTTTGAATATTGAAGAAACTCAAGTCCAAGTGTTCTCTTTATTTGCTGCTCTGATGTGCGATTATTTATGGATGGCACGTAACAGAGCTAATTTTCAGAACAAACCAGCTGCACCTTTAAACATTGCAAGTGAAGTAAATGAATCTTTTCTGAGTCATTGCAAGCTCGCGAAAAAGTGAGATTCAGTTATGGTGTCCGCCTCCTATGGGATGGGTAAAGTGCAATTTTGATGCCGCAATTCGTGACTAGGGCGTTATGATAGCAAGATTCGGGTGTTGCGATAGTGTCAATCAGACATGGATTGAACTATTACAACCAGGTGAGCCCATATGGGGAGAAGCTCGTGCTGCTCTATTTGATAAATGGTTGTGGAATTTGAGTTTTCTAATATTATTTTGGAAGGAGATGCTGCAAATGTTGTGTTGAACCCATTGAAAGAAAACGGGGAAAAGCCTTATTGTGTCATCTCCTTATTGGGCTTTTTGTAATCAAAAGTTTGGGCCAATATCCATCTCTGAATTGCCGAAGTGGATCTTTGATGATGGATAAGGGCCCTTTCATCCTTTTTGTTAAGTTTTGTTATTATTATTATTTTTTTTTAAACTTTATTGAAATCAAACAAAGAGAACACTTTCACTCGATCGAAACCTAAAAAAAGCAGGTTAATCAACCTACTAAGAAATTACACAACAAAGCCTCAAACACTACTAGGAGGGTGGCTAAAATGACATATATCATGATGCAAAACTTTGCAAACAGGGTGTCAAAAAAAAAACACAACAACAAAAGAGATAGTAAAAAAAAATCATTTTAATAAAAGAGACAACAAAAAGAAATATCTATACCGAAAAAGATAAAAAAAAAGTCTTACAAAGAAAATAATAAAGAATAATGTTGTTCCATCAACTGGGATTGATTTAAAAAGTATGATACTCACTACTAACCCTACAAAACCTAGGAAAAAAGAAAGAAAAGAAAAAGGTTTACAAAATCAATCTATCTCACACAAGATCTTCCCCAGAAATATTAGGCAATATTAAGTCTTCTAAGGAATTACGGCAAATGGGACATGTAAAATTTTGAAGCTTTAGCCAAGTATCAATGCATGCTACATGGAAGTCGTGATTGCACTTGGGAAAGACTCGGTACCTTTCCCAAACCTTGAATTCTTCCAAGCAGATCACGCACCGGGGGCCGCCACCATGTTTTGATGTTGTTTCATGGTTTTTGTTGCTAATAATAACTGGTGGCATAAGTTTTTCTATGTCATGCCTCTCGATTTTTGGCCCTCGGTCTCGGACTCTGCACTTGTTGAGTAGGCAGAGAAGTATCAATACAAAGTAAAAAACAATGAAGATTACATCAACCTTCGTACTAATACTATGGTCATAACTAGGAGGAGTAAGAGGAATGGCATAATCCATTATACGATTCTTGGATTTTTACTAGCAAATAAAATTGTGTTTCTCCTTGGAAGAGGGAATACATACATATAATATATATATAATTTTAATATAAAGGTGTTTTTCTAGTTAAAGTTGAGTTGAACTCCATCTAGATTTTCTTATCAGCCTAGGCAAGTCCAGGGGTGGCTAAAGGCCTAAGCAACTTAGTCCTTCACCTAAGGCCCCAATAAAAAAAAGGCCCCAATTAAAAAAGAAAAAAACTCCTAATAAAATATGAATAAATAATTAATATTGAGAAAAAGAAAATGTGTTGTATATTTTCTTCCTTATTCTAAAAAATGCATTTAAAATTGTGAGCTAATAAAAATTCTTTCCAATTACTTTATTAGATTCATCATCTTTTCATTAAATCATGTCATAATTTTTTTATTTTCTTTTTCTTTTTCCTTTCTTTCAAAAAATTAATTGTCATTACCTCTTAATTACAACCTTAATTACCATTTTTCATCAACTCTCTTTCTAATGACATGATATATAATTGAAATTGATTCTCTAAATAGTATAACACATAATAAGTAATATAAATGTCTTATAAGATAATTATTTACAAAATATTTTAAAATTTAGTTTGAATTGCACATGACATCATAGTTGTGTTACTAATTTTGAAAAATGTCACGTTTTCACTATTTTAAACCCAAAATTCGTATTTGAAAAAAATACAAATTGCATGCTTTTTAATCATGAAAATATGGTGCATTTATATCATACTTTATTTGTATTTTGTAAGAAAACTTTTAACCTTTATATACCACTGGATGAATGATTTTTAATCAATTAATTCATCATCTATATAAAATCCAATTCTTATATATTCTTCATATATTCATAATCTGATAATTTAGAAATATTAGAGTAAATTAAACATAAGGCTAAGCACTAAGTTATTGCCTTATGCCTCATATTATATTGAGTCGGCCCTAGGCAAGTCGTTCATAAAAGCTGTTAAAAAAATTAGACTCAATTATTCTATTGATTCGTGCCACTGGCCCTGCCTCTAATTGAACTTATTACGGTTTTATCTCCAAGTGACCAATCCCAATAGTCGTCTACTCAGCCTAAAAAAAGAGTACCAATAGTCATGGGATTAATAGGATCATTTGGGTACATTAATTTTTACCATAAGGAATCTAAGTACCAACAGTTGGGCCAGCTCAATCATTTTGGAGGATTCAAGGAAAATCTTAAATTGAGTCATCCTTTTTTATTTTTGTTATAAGTAAGGTATTTCTTTTTGTGCAATATTGTATTATATATATATATATTTTGTATAAAAGTTATTCTTCTCGTTTTTTATGATACAATATTACTAAGTTTTTGTATTAAAGTTTTACTAAGATATTATTAGCAAAAAATAAAATAAATTTTTTTTACTAAGATATTCTTATCAATAGATATCATTTCAATTTGTTTATACTTTGTAATCCATACAATTGATATCATATCAGATTTCAACAGATTTATAAATTATAAGGTAAAAAACAACAGAACAAATCCACGTTTCAGTAATATTATCTCAAGCCTAAAATTCTCAAAAGTATTAGTAGTTTGAGAGTTAAATTAATTAAATGAGTTAAATTTCAAAAGATATTTCATCAATATTTGCAGTCTAGATAATTAAATGAGTTAATTTTTTGATAATCAACCGGAAATGAAATTTAGTAAATAATTGGGCTTATTTTATTTTATTTTTATAAAAAAGTTGGGACTGTCCTCTAGGTTGGGCTTAAAGTGCTGGCTTATTTTGCTTAATAGTAAGGCCGACCATGAGTCCTAGGATTAGGATCTTTTGGGTACATAAGTGGTTGTTTGGTACACTGTTTTTGGATTGTGATTCTGTGATTTAAATTCATAATCACTGGGTCTCACTGAAAAAAATGATGTTTGGTACACACAATTTAAGTGAAGATTGAAATCCCAACTTAAATTTTATGTGGGTCCCATGCCAAATTTGAGAACATCCATTAGCCTGTTTTTGAATCCAAGCCGGATTCAAATCCAAACTGAATTTATGTGGGTTCCAGTTTTATTACCGTTACTGGGCCCACGTTCCTTTTCTCCCCATTTTCTCTCTCTCTCTCTCTCTCTCTCCTCTAGACTCTTCTCTGCTTCTCTCTCTCTTGAGCAACGCCATTACAGAGCCCCTCTCTCTCTTCATTACTCTCGGCCAAACCCCCACACCGCTCCTCATTACTTCACCTTCCCACTTGGATCTCATCAAATTCGGGAAGGTGAGAATTTCTTGAAGAAGAAGCAGGTGAGAATTTGACCATCACTATGCGGAAGAGGTCGTTGGTGACGGAGCGAGAGGGAGCTTGATGGAGAGGAATTTCCCCAGGATTTGTATTTGGGAATTTGATGGAGAAGCAGCCGAGGTTGACCTCGCACAGTGTGTTTTAGAGGGAAAAAAAAATAGAGAAAGAGGAGAACTGATAGAGAGAGACGGTGAGAAAGAGAAGAAAAGGGGGAAAAATTGAGGAAAAAGAGTTATGAGAGCACTCACATGGGGGAAAGAGAGACGTGAGGGGGTTGAGGCCTGAGGGAAAAAGAGAGAAAAAAAAAAAAGAAAAAGAAAAAAAGAGAGAAATGGAGGTGAGGGGGGATGTATGTCTGGTGGGGAGAAGTAAAAAGAAAGGGAGGGGGTACGTGGGTGGTGGGGAAAAAAAAGGAAAGAAAAAAGAAAAAAGAAATGAAGAGGTGGTGGGGAAAAAAGGAAAGAAAAAAGAAAAAGAAAATAATAATAATGTAATGATAAAAACTAAGTTTAAAAACCAAAACTATGTATCAAACACAATTTTTTTTTTTTTAAATTGTGATTTCAGTTGTGAAACCAAAACTATGTACCAAATAAAATTTTTTTTTTTTCCAATCTTGAATTCAAATCAGGATTAAAGTTCCAACTTCAATACTGAAAAAAGTTACGAAACCAAAACAGAAAACGAAAACACGTACCAAACAGGCTCTAAGTTTTTACCATCATCTAATGCTATTCAAACTCTATGATTCCCTATTTTTTTGGTTAATTTTATTTTTCCTATTCAAACTCCACGATTCCCTATTTAATTGCGTTATACTTTAATAGGGTTTTTATATTACTAACATCTTATAGGTCATAAGGCTTTGATATCTTCTTCTCTCCAAATTTTGGGAAAATTGCACTTTCCCCCCTTTAACTATTGCGTCCATCTCAATTCTCCCATTTATCTATAAAATCGAGCAATGTCCCCCTTTATATATTAAAAATATGTAAATAGCCTCCATTGTCTAATTTTATGTTAAATTCCAACAAAATTAATGAAATGTTTTTATGTATTTTGTCAATTTCTAGTCATAATACTCAAAATCTATCGTTATATATTAATATATTATAAAAATATTTCATTATTTTGGCTTGGATTTAACATAAAATTAGACAGTGGGGGGCGATTTGCATATTTTTAATACATAAGGGGAGACATCGCTCGGTTTTATAGATAAATGGAGAATTGAGATGATTTAATAGTTAAAGGAGGAAAAGTGCAATTTGCCTCCAAATTTTATAAAGCCAAACTCAAAACTGAAACTCATATATGGGCGCATGCTTTAGTGACTCAATGTAGAGTCACTGTAAGTATGTAATACCACAAATGAAGTTTTTTTATTTTTATATTGTATTAAAAATTTAATTATCGGGTTAAGGAGTAGATTTTAATCTTTTGGAAACCCTAATATATATATATATATATCCTTAACTCTTGAGATCAACCTCTGATCCATTGAAGTTGTATGTTCAACGCAGACCAAAATTTGCAAAGGTGAGGCGATCCACATGGAAACTTTGGAGCCATGATCAATAAAAATACTGTTGGTCCTTAACGTTTACCTAAGTTGCACATTTAGTCCTTAACGTTTAAATGGTCTCTAATGTTTCAAAATCGTGCATCATTGATCTTCGTTTGTCTCCGTTAACTTTGTTTATATGTGGCTAACATATTGATAATTTGGACAACTTTTTTTAAATTTGTTTTTTGTTTACAAGTAGGATTTATTAAAAACCCACCCACCCACCGAATTTTGATTCAAAAAACCCGATTAAACCCAAATAAACCCTAACATTAAATCAGGCCATCTGTTCTCCCTTGGCCTCTCTCTCTCTCTCTCTCTCTGCAGACTTGGCATGTACTGATGTACTGTCTCATCAAAAGTGTCATGAACAGAGAACACGTCTCATAATCCACCCAGATTGTCACCCATCGATCATCTCCACAGAAACAACAACAAAAATTGATTCCATCGGACCATTGTTCTGACATTTGTCTCTTTTTTCTTTATAAATATTCATCATGAAGGAAATACTTACGTCCCGTAACTTTTTTTTCCCATAGGGGTATAATTGGCATTTAGAAAAAATTGTGACTGGCTGCTCAGGTAGCCGGTATTACATAAATTGACACACCATTACAATAAATAACACTCATATAACAATAATTAAGAAACAAATACAAAAAGTAAGGGACAAATTAATTAAACTCACACATATTACACGATCTATCACAACAAGTACGAGGAAAAACAAAAATATTACGGAATAATACTCCAATACGATAATTTCACACAAAAATACAAATTTTATCAACCAATTAACAATATTTCACACAAATTTTACTAATCACAGCCGCCAAAAATTTACTTCAATTAACACTATTTACACATCCTCACACCCCTTTACAATAATAAACAACATTAATACTGAAAGTGAGAACTATTACGAATTATAACAAAGTTTACTAAAATTATCACAAAAAGTACTAGATTTAAAAACTAGTTACTAAAAATCACTAACCATCCAAAAAGATTCCATTTTACAATAAATGATAAAGTTTACGAATTTTATCACCCATATTGTACTCTTCAACAAATACTTTACAACAATTGAGACCAAATACAAGTACTAAAACATACTTTACTATATTTATCACCAAAATACAAATTTCGACAAGTTAATTAAAACATTTCACACAAACCCTCATAACCGTCAAAATTTGATTCCATTTTACAATAAATGACAAATTTTACTGATTTTATCACCCATTTTGTACTCTTAAATAAATACTTTACAACAATTGAGACCAAATACGAGTAGTAAAACATACTTTACTATAATTATCACCAAAATACATATTTCGACAACTTAATTAAAAAATTTCACACAAACCATCATAACCGTCAAAATTTGATTCCATTTTACAATAAATGACACCGATTATGAATTTTATCACGCGAATTGCTCATTTAAACAAATACTTTATAAATGTTGAGACCAATTACAATTGTTGAAACCTATTTACAATATTTATCAATAAACACCTAATTCTACAAAATGATTACAAACTTTCACCCAAGCCGTCAAAGCCGCCAATATTAGATTCCACTAGTTAAAAAAATTAATAAAAAATAAACAAACCATGATAAAAAAATAAAAAATAAATAAAATTTCGCACTTAAACTTAAAATAATTAGAATATAATTTTTCTTTTTAACTTTTGCTTAGTTAGGCATTGGTTAAAAAAAATAAAAAAAATAAACAAAAAATAAAAATAAGTAAAATTTCCCACTTAAACTTAAAATAATTGGAATATAATTTTTCTTTTATTTTTGGTTAGTTAGGCACTGGTTAAAAAAATTAATAAAAAATAAACAAACCATGATAAAAAAATTAAAAAATAATTAGAATATAATTTTTCTTTTTAACTTTGGTTAGTTAGGCATTGGTTAAAAAAAATAATAAAAAATAAACAAAAAAATAAAAATAAATAAAATTTCCCACTTAAACTTAAAATAATTGGAATATAATTTTTCTTTTATTTTTGGTTAGTTAGGCACTGGTTAAAAAAATTAATAAAAAATAAACAAACCATGATAAAAAAATAAAAAATAAATAAAATTTCCCACTTAAACTTAAAATAATTAGAATATAATTTTTCTTTTTAACTTTTGCTTAGTTAGGCATTGGTTAAAAAAAATAAACAAAAAAATAAAAATAAGTAAAATTTCCCACTTAAACTTAAAATAATTGGAATATAATTTTTCTTTTATTTTTGGTTAGTTAGGCACTGTTAAAAAAATTAATAAAAAATAAACAAACCATGATAAAAAAATTAAAAAATAATTAAAATTTCCCACTTAAACTTAAAATAATTAGAATATAATTTTTCTTTTTAACTTTGCATAGTTAGGCATTGGTTAAAAAAATTAATGAAAAATAAACAAACCATGATAAAATAAAAAAATTTCTCACTTAAACTTAAAATATGGTGATCGATCGCATATTTGGTGCTAATAAAAGGCGATCGATCGCTGAACCTTCTGGAAAAATGTTGACCCATTCACACAGCGAAGGCCATTTACAAGTTTTAACACCCAATTTGGTGATCGATCGCAAATTTGGTGCTAAAAAATGGTGATCGATCGCTGAAGTTTCTGGAAAAATTTTGAAGGCCATTTACAAGTTTTAACACCCAAATTTGGTGATCGATCGCAAATTTGGTGCTAAAAAATGGTGATCGATCGCTGAAGTTTCTGGAAAAATTTTGAAGGCCATTTACAAGTTTTAACACCCAAATTTGGTGATCGATCGCAAATTTGGTGCTAAAAAGTGGTGATCGATCGCTGAAGTTTCTGGAAAAATTTTGAAGGCCATTTACAAGTTTTAACACCCAAATTTGGTGATCGATCACAAATTTGGTGCTAAAAAATGGTGATCGATCGCTGAAGTTTCTGGAAAAATTTTGAAGACCATTTACAAGTTTTGACACTCACAAATTTGGTGATCGATCGCAAATTTGGTGCTAAAAAATGGTGATCGATCGCTGAAGTTTCTGGAAAAATTTTGAAGGCCATTTACAAGTTTTAACACCCAAATTTGGTGATCGATCGCAAATTTGGTGCTAAAAAATGGTGATCGATCGCTGAAGTTTCTGGAAAAATTTTGAAGGCCATTTACAAGTTTTAACACCCAAATTTGGTGATCGATCACAAATTTGGTGCTAAAAAATGGTGATCGATCGCTGAAGTTTCTGGAAAAATTTTGAAGGCCATTTACAAGTTTTAACACCCAAATTTGGTGATCGATCGCAAATTTGGTGCTAAAAAATGGTGATCGATCGCTGAAGTTTCTGGAAAAATTTTGAAGGCCATTTACAAGTTTTAACACCCAAATTTGGTGATCGATCGCAAATTTGGTGCTAAAAAATGGTGATCGATCATTGAAGTTTCTTGAAAAATTTTGAAGGCCATTTACAAGTTTTAACACCTAAATTTGGTGATCGATCGCAAATTTGGTGCTAAAAAATGGTGATCGATCGCTGAAGTTTCTGGAAAAATTTTGAAGGCCATTTACAAGTTTTAACACACAAAGTCAGAGGCTACGGTGATCGATCACAAATTTGGTGCTAAAAAATGGTGATCGATCGCTGAAGTTTCTGGAAAAATTTTGAAGGTCATTTACAAGTTTTAACACAAAAGTCAGAGGCTACGGTGATCGATCGCAAATTTGGTGCTAGAAAAAGGCGATCGATCGCTGAACCTTCTAGGAAAAATGTGGACCCATTCACATAGCGGTCATTTACACAGAAATAATTCTTAAATAATAATAATAGAATGTTGAAAAGGATATGGATAAGAAATTAAGAGTAGTTAAAAGTTTTAAAACTTAAAAACTTAAAAATTAAACATGGGATAGTGGAACTATAAATTAGTTTTTTTTTTTTTTTTATTGTTTAATTATATTTTATAGGATAAAGAGTTAATTGAAATAAGAAAATAAAAATTGAATTAAAGTATAATGAGAAGTGGTTTTTGTTTTTGTTTTTTTCTTTTATAATAGTAGTGGTTATTGATGAGAAGAAATATTGTGGATACGTGGGAGAGTGGTTTGAGGTAGTTTTTTTTTTTTTTTTTGTTGCAAATTACATATATATCCTTTATGTTCTACTTTTTAATTGAATAGTAAATATAAGGATATTTTAGGCCTAAAGATGAAATTCAAAATCTTTTATTTAGAGGATATAGTGAATTACTTTTTCACCCTCATTTAATTATTATTTATAGCAATATTTTCTAAATATTAAGAATTTGTTGGGAAGTTTATTAAAGTGGAAATGATGGGAAGGAATCCTCTTAATATTAATAGATTATCATTGTTATTCTTATTATTATTGTCATTATTATCTTCTAGACTTTTAAAAATATTCCTTCATTCCCTTCATGTCCACTTTTATGTCCTCTAAAAAATACCTATATGAACAAAAAATCTATTCACAATATTTTAAAAATAAACTAAGGTTGTATTTGAAAATTCCATAAACACACACATATAGATCAATTCTTAAAAAAAATAAAAATACATGTACCCACTTTGCACTTTCCCAATTCAAATACCAATATTTAGAATCCAAATAAGTTAACTGATCTTTTTAAAAAGAAATTAAGTTGGTTTATTTTAAATTTCAAATTAGACTCTACTATTATCTCAAAAATAACACTCCTACATCAGAACATTTACTTTTTTATTTCTTTTCATTTCTTCATGATTTTTTTTTTTTTGCTAACCTTCTTTTTTATTTCATTGTAGTTTTAATTTGACTCCTAATCTCTTTGTTTTCATGAATATTTTATTTATTTATTTTATTTTTGTCAGGAAAATGAAATAGAAAGTATGATTGCATAATAAACACTTTGTTTAGAGACGCTTGGTAAATATTTGTAAAGTTTTTGCATTTGAATACGTGAATAAACATCTCTAACCATTTATAATATATTTTTTTTATTTAGAAATGGATGCCACTATTTTATTTATGTACCAAAACTACTATATTATAAATTTAAAGAAGAAGAAAGTTTGTATGAATATCATATATTTGTGCCTTGCTTATTGGTATATCAAATCAAATATCAAGTTCGAAAATCATCAAGTATATATAATAAATAAATAAAAATCTTCCAATGTTTCTTTTTTAAATTAACCTTATTAAATTATATTATATGAGAATAATTATTTGCAGATTTTTCATATTTCCATAAATTTGGAGGACATTGCTTGATCTTAAAAGCATTAAGAACATCAAAATCCCAACCTTGGCATAAGTTTAAATTTCAATGATTTTAATTATTTGATTAATACCAAATATATAGTATTTTCACCCAATTGGTGTTACCAATCCCTAATTAGATGTCTTAATTACATATGACTTCCATCCAATTGGGTTAAAACCTTACAAGGTTGGAAACCCCTAATAATTTTTTTTTATTTTTTAATTTTTTATTTTTCATAATAACCCTAATACATAGTCTTTTGTTAAATCCATTCACTCCGGCTGAATTATTATCGAAACTTGAAGTTTAAATATTTAATTGGATTTATTAATTACATTCTTGAGCAATCTATTTAATGGATCGTAATATGTAAGATCTCTAATAATTTGTTAACCAGTTAGTATTTTAATCAATTGTTGTTTAAATCTTCAACTCGAAGCCTCAATTTCATGATTTGTTGATTAATTGAAATAAAATATAAGTTTAACATAGAAATCCCTAAATCATGCCCTAAAGCCAAAACCCACATTTAATACATATTCCATTTCCAACCTAAGTAGTAGTATGTTAGAAAAATTGACCTCAAAGGGGGAAGAGGGTCGACTCGGCTCATTTTGATATGACACATTTAACCCATATAATTAAATACATGTTTTATCAAATATGCATTTGAATTTTAAAAATAAAAATTACTAATTAAATTAATAATAGAGACTCACATATATGTTATCACTAAACTTATCATAACTTCCCAAAATTTTCAAACTATTGAAAAATGTGATTCCTCTACAAATTCCACTATATCATTATTTTTTGTAAAATCTATTTGTGTTATTTTAATCAATTTATGTTTTTCGATATTTTTTATATATAAAATTAATGCAAACTTCGATGACTAATATTTTTTGTGTGTTTAATTTCCTTTTTTCTTCTTGAGTTTATTTCTTGGGTTTTAAATAATATATGTAATGTAATAACATATTATCAATTAATTTTGTTTTTATTTTTTATTTATTTTGTAATTGTCAAACTCAACTTTAATTAGAAGTCCAATTTTTAATGGAACTACCACAAAATGTAATAATAATAAATAATAAAAAAAACAGAGATTTTTCTTCTTTACTTCTTGATATTATAGCTTTCCAATTTTTAATGATACCACTTATAATAATAAATAATAAAAAAAACAGATATTTTTCTTTTTCTTCTTGAATTATAGCTTTTTCCAACATCTTGTTTCCAAACTTCAAATTTAAAAAAGAAAAAGAGGATTGTACAATTTATCATTCATATTTATATCTATGCTAAAGAAATGACCATACAATTTTCCCAATAAATGGAAAGAGCCTATAAATACGCACAAAGCTCATGTGATGTGGCTAGTTATTATTGTCATATAAATAAGGTTTTTCATAAATTCTAAAGAAAAAAAAAAACAATTAGTCACATTTCTCTTGAATAACATTTGCGATTGATCGTTTTAGGTTCTGGACAAAATATGATCGATCATAACGTATTCATAAAATATACAATCAATCGTTAATATTATATTCTTCATAAATTCTGGGAAAACGATCAACCCCTTTTTTCTTTAATAAAATTTGCGATCGATTGTTTTAGGCTCTAAACAAAATACGATCGATCGTAACATTTTCATAAAATTTTTGTGAAAATGATTGTTCGCTTATCTATTCAATAAAATACACAATTGATCGCATTTGTATCTAGACAACAAACGATCGATCGCATATTCATTAGTAAAAAAGAGCGACTGATCGTATTCGGATGTGGTAAAAAAATTAGCAATCACGTCTTGAAAAAATAAAAAAATGAGTGATTGCGTTTGGCTCTATTACTACATGACACTATTCTCATACACTAAAAGACACTTATCAATACTAATTCAAACTAAAAATAAATTAAGACTGTTGATAAACACCAAAAACACTAACAAGTAAATTTACAACAAATTTCCAAAATTTTGCGGAAACCATATTTCGCTCCTGCCAAAGACACCACGTCAAACAATGTGGCACAACCCTCCAAAGTACAACGAGAACTTCTAGATGGTCATTCTAGTATTTAATAAGTGGCTGCAACAATAAATTAGCACTAGTCAAATCTTCTGAGATGAAAAGCTTGGATATTGTGTGGATTAGCAAGAACACATAATTGTCAACCAAATATGGAATTAAAATACAAAATGCATCAAACAGATTTCACTAAGATATTCCCAACAAAAAGAGAAGCTATTATATATGATGCTGCACTCATAAAAGAGATCCATTTAAAATAAAAACTAAAAATTCCAAATGCCATTTTTTAGATCATAATGCATATCAATTCAATGACCAAAATGAAAATAAATACATACATAACATAGTTGTCAAAGTCCAAAGCATATTTAACACACATTTACAGTATATAACAAACTATACAATATCATAAATTTAACTTCCACAATTTCAACTAGGGATTTTTCTTCTCCCACCAATCAAATTCTTAATAAATCAGATTTAACCCCACCCCCCCCCCAAAAAAAAAAAAGGATGCATAAGGTTCAACCATCATGAAAATCATAGATAAATTCACCAAAAGCGAGGAAAAAAAACAAAGAAGAAGAAGAAAATTATTTACTTTTTCCAATCCACACACCAGGCATCATCTTCTTCATCAAAGATTACAAAATTGCTTCATAGGGGCAATTTATCAAGCAATTGGAGTGCAAAACAAAACAGGGCAGCAAGCTATTTACCTCTTCCACTGAACAAGACCCATCAAACAAATTCATACTTGGAATCCACTATGATGAAGTAAAACCTCAAGATCTCCATATCTAAAACCAGCTCATTTTCACAACAACGAACTTTAACTCTGAGATTTCAAGATACCCAAATCAAAAGTTTAACTTAAAATTCACTTTAGAGCTTCCAAAAGCTTCAAACAAAAACCAAAAACACCAATACTAAAACACTGAACTTCTTATTGACCAAAAGAGTTCCCTTAACAGCACAACCATTGTTAAAGAGACGAAACTGGATTAGCAATGGCTGGAAAACAAACAAAAATTGAAATGAGAATGAATTACAACCCCAAATAAACAAACTCAGAAAGAGAAAAGCAAACACTAGTATTAGATCAACATACCGGTTCTCGAGTTTTAGATTCTGGCTGATGCATTACCAAAAGCTTATCCTCTAGTTCAACAAGATTGGGATTTCTCTAACATATTAAAAGAGACATAAATCAAACAACAAGTTATGTACACAGAATATTAGAAAACCTTTTTCTGTAAAAATACCTTTTTGCGTGTTATTACAATCATAAATATCACGTAATGAAGCACAAAGAAGAATTAAAATTGGAAAAATGAACCAATCAAATAATAGAATCACTAAGCTCACCTTCCAACTAGTCCTGATAGAGGGCCACTTGTGATCCTATAAATTGAAATATCACCAGGTAAATATTATACAGCGCAAAACTTAAACATATAAAATTAAAAGTTTGAAATAAAACTAAGCTAGGTCAGATTATAGGCATGACAGTGCCCTTTGAAATAACAGCACTTACCCACTTGTTAATCCCTATAAATAGAGAGTTGCATAGATGTTAATTTCTTGTTTGTGTGAATGTGATTCCACTTGCCCAACTTCCAATATATAATCCATATATTCCCATGTATCACTGCTACCATATTTGGACCTATCTCACCCCTCTCAAGTCTCAAGACTAACCAGTTCAGCCTGAAAGCATAATACCACTAACCAAGATCAGCTTAATGAACGAAAATACATGACATATTTTAAGTTCCCCTTCCCCTTCAGCATGCACGCCATCTCCCACTTCACCTCAAACTTTTTTTTTGATAAATTACTTCACCTCCAACTTAACATGATAATAAAAATCAACCAAGTAGTACACACATCAAAGAATACCCATATGAAATTTCAACTCAATTCAATAAATAAAAGCTTGGGACAAATTCTGCAAAACCATCTATTTTCAGATTAAAATGAAAGCAGGTCAGCCCTTTGTAAAATTCGTTTGACCCACTTAGAGTCATCCGATTAGCCTGAAAATTTATAAGGATGTACTTCTATATGTGTATAATGTACCACAGAAATTTCAGCTCAAAAAGAGTTCTACACAATTTATTAAAAATCCCGCAATGTGGCTGACTCAAATCTGACAGATTTGGAGTTAGCAACAATAAATCAGCACTAGTCAAATCTTCTGAGATGAAAAGCTTGGATATTGTGTGGATTAGCAAGAACACATAATTGTCAACCAAATATGGAATTAAAATACAAAATGCATCAAACTGATTTCACTAAGATATTCCCAACAAAAAAAAGAAGCTATTATATATGATTCTGCACACATAAAAGAGATCCATTTAAAATAAAAACTAAAAATTCCAAGTGCCATTTTTTAGATCATAATGCATATCAATTCAATGACCAAAATGAAAATAAATACATACATAACATGGTTGTCAAGGTCCAAAGCATATTTACAGTATATAACAAACTATACAATATCATAAAGCCCGAATACAAAAACTTTCAAACTGACTCTTGCCCAATTTGTTGTTCAAAAACCCATTCAAGTGATAAAAGTAGAGTTTGGACTTATTCACACCAAGCTTCTTGGCTATCTGAGCTTTCAAGTCAACCAAATCAATTCTCGAGCTCTGCTGAGGTTGCATTTCTCGAGAAAAAGATTCATACACCGTCCACAGAATGAGAAACCCCACCCCCAGTAACCCCAATTCAACCTAAATTACACTTCTTTCTGTTTCCAAACCACCCAAAAATTTCCCTCCCACATATCATTCAATGTAAATCAAGTCTCTCAGTAACGAATCACTGAAACCCCCAATTCCCAACCGGAATACCGGTATCCTTATTTCCAAACAACCCTGAATTCACCCACCCACAAACCATACAATGCAAACCCAAATCTCATCTTCAATTTATTCAAAACCATACTCAATCAAAACCCTAAAGTTTTGAATCACCAAAAAAAAGAAAAAAACTTGGACCGTGGCTTTCTCACGCACTGCACAAACCACAAATTGCACCACTGCACCAACCAAAACCCCTCATTCCTTTTCACGAAATTCAAATGCTTAAAACTTCAACAACAAGAAGCAAAAAAAATCCGGAATTTTGAAGTCGAACAAAAGAGATCAGTGAGTTCGTCAAATTAAGACGAACAGAGCAGGAATTTTTTTTTTTGCAGAGAGAAAGGAAGCAACAATGAAGAGCAAAAACTAAGCTTGAGAGAGGGTTAGAGATTAATTGAGCACTGACCTTTCGACCAACTTCACGAATTGTAGAGAAATCGAACCTGACTCAGTGGGATCGGATTCGAATCTTCGAAGCTTCGGCTCTCGCTCGCGCTGGCCGGAAAACGGTGGCTGGAAGGAGGTAGGTGGTCTGAGTTATTCTGGAGTTGATTCATCGGCGGTGGTCTGAGTTCATCTGCCTGGCTTGATCTGGTATGAAGAAGAAAGAGAGAGAATATGGGTTAGGGTTTGTTCAGAAAGAGAAGAACGAGAGAGAAAAGAGGGAAACTGAGAAGAAAGAAAGAGAAAAAGAGAGGAAGTCAGGAATTTTTACCGGGTATGCTTTTACCTATATTCTTAGCATCAGCAGTGGAATTTAACTAACAAAAATGTGAAGCACCAAAGCCCTTGCATGCATTTACCAACTCCATCAATCAAATTCACATGCACAGGAGACAGGACACAGTGATCCATCTCCTAAAAAGGAATAATATGCCCTTAAAATGAGACATTATTTCAAAAGTATTGTATTTTATAAGTAGCTAAAAAAAAAAAAAGAAAAGTCAATTTTGTTTCCTCCATTCGATGTTACAATCTTGTTCTTATTTTTCAACTTTTCCGATGCTAGCCCTTTTTATTTTAATTATTTATGGTGACATTCTTTCTTCAAAATCTTCTTTTTTTCAAGGATCAATTCTAAAGAGGGAGAGAGAGAGAGCTGATTTAATGTCACAGTTTATTTGGGTTTATCGGGTTTTTTGAATTAGATTTGGGTGGGTGGGTGGCTTTGGTGGGGTTTTAATCGGGTATGCTATGTCAAATCCTATTTGTAAATGAAAAAAAAGACACATCAATTAAAAATTGGCCACTTCATCAATTTGTTAATCACATATATACAAAATTAATGGAGACTAATAGAATGACCAATGGTGCATGATTTTGAAACTTTAGAGACCATTTTTGCACGTTTTAAACATTAGGGACCAAACGTGCAACTTGAGTAAACGTTAGGGATTAACAGTATATTTAACCCTAAATATTTCCGACTACTTTTAATCTTTTCAAAATTTTCATAGCTTAGAGGGTTTTGGAATTTGGTCATTTTTCACGATTAGATGGGTGTCAGCCACTTGAGGGTGAATAACTTCTATTTTGATGAAAAAAAGAAAAAAAAAAAGATTCTAGGGCATTAATAACTCGATTTTTGAAGAAGATTAAAATGCAAATTAGCCATAAATGTGATCTTAACATCACAAATTTTTTAGAGTAAATTACACTAACACCCACTTCTTTTGGAGAAACTAGACTCGCTATACTCTAATTTGGGGAAATGACACTCCGCTTTCAAATTTGCAAAATAATTAATACTCAGCCCCTTTTTCCGTAATTTTTAAAGGAATATTTTTCACTTAAACTTAAAATAATTTGAATATAATTTTTCTTTTTAATTTTGGTTAGTTAGGCATTGGTTAAAAAAATTAACAAAAAAAGAAAGAAAAAAGAAAAAGGGGATTGAGTGTTAATCATTTTGCAAATTTGGGAGCAGAGTGTCAATTCTCCAAACTAGGGTGCAGCAAGTCTAATTTCTCCAAAAGAAGGGGGTGTCAGTGTAATTTACCCAATTTTTTATTTAAAAAAAATTCATATTTGGATTCTACCTAAAAAATCAAGTGTGAATCTGATTTGCTTTGTGAAGAGAAATTATAGAAATAAAAGGAAAAAAAAAAAAATTGGAAAATTAGAAAAGTTTAAAATGAAGGGTTCTTGACAAAGCCTACCTCGCGGTGTTGATCGTGTGGCTTGAAATAAATTAAAGACAATTTGGACTTTCTCTTTTGCACAGGCAACAAGTAGCAGAGTATTATTGTTGTTATGAACTCTCTCAAACACATCTGTTTCCAAATCTGAAACCCTAGCCTCCTTTCCCAGTCGCCACCCCTTTCCTCTTCCCTTCCCCTTGCCCACCGTCGGCTCTCCCTTTCCTTTTGTCCTGGGGTCGCTCGGGCCACAGATTGGGACCGGAGGCTGTCTGATCTGGGTTGCGTGACCCCTCCCCACCCACCTGCGAGCTTCCACCACCATCTCTCTCTTTCTTTTCTCCACCCTCTTTATTTCTTTTTGTTTCTCCCTCCCATTTATGGGGTTTTCATTGCCCTTTATGGGTTCTTTTCTGCCCATTGTGGCTTCTTCTCTTGGTGACTTGCGTTTCTTTGAAGACTGTGGGTTCCTGATGTGGCCGGTTTCGTCCCTTTGGCAAGTGGTGTGGGGGTTTCATCCAACTCGAGCTCTTCCCCTTGAGAGATTCAGATCTGAGTCTTTCATGATCTCTCCTCCTTGTTTGAGGTCAAATCTCTTTAAGCACCTAATTGTTGTGTGCCCCTGTGCTCGGATCGCATGTGCTCTGATGCCATGGTTTAAACGATTCGAGCACCCAACCATTCGCTCGGTTGAAGATTGTTTCTTTGGTTTGCCCGCTTGCCATTTGCTGATCTGGACTGCACTAGCTGCTAATGCTCTTATTGTTCTTTTAGATGTCTGCAAGTTCTTTGATTTAGATCTTTATGTTATTTTGTATTTTGTTTTTTCTTGTAGTTTTTGCTGCCCTTGTTTTTTTGGGCTTTTTGTAGTTTGTTTGTGCTTTTGTATTTCCTAGCTTGGTGCTTTGTTTTAATATAATTTACTTATAAAAAAAAAAAGTTAACTTCCTAAAGAGTCTTATAGGCTGCTGCTATGATAAGGTGTTTGCCGCATAGGATTACAACTTATGTTATATACGTTGTTATCAATATATTTGATTGATATAAGAAATTGGTTTGGAGTTCTCCTTACGTTCACGTCAGTGTTCTGTCTTTGTGTGTTGCAACTCTTTGTGAGAGATTTCTCTCTTGCTAGTGCTGCGTATTTTTATTTGATTTAAGTATTGTTACTAGTCCTGTGTGGCTTTGGTTTTGAGTAGTGAATACATCAAATATTTGGTTTTGGTGCCGTTGTGGCAATTTTGTGAGAGAGAGCTATTTGGGTGTATTGGGGTTTTGGGATTTGAGAGTGCCTTGACACTATATTTATAATGAAATTCTTGATCGTTGCCTGTGGACGTAGGCCAAAAGCCGAACCACGTAAATCCTTTGTTTATTTTATCTCTAGTTTCCTTCGTTTTATATTTGTTTTGAGATCTTTCTCAAATCATAATTATTTTGCACAATCAATCTAAGGTGTGGGAGTGTATATACTGCTACGTCATGATTTAGATTTGTCAATTTGTCTTGTCAATTTCATGATTCAGATTTTATCTTATAAATCTAACAGTGTACATACTGCTACGTCATTTTTAAATGATGTGGCAGTCTGTACACTATTAGATCTGTAATATTTGATCTGAACTATGAAATGGATTCTCTCAATTTTATTTCAAATGAAGAGAATCTTATTCATGAGAGTGCTATCCAAAAAGTCCTTTCGCACAACACGCGATTCATATGGATGGGAGAGAGTGTGGCTCATCCCCTGGCCAATTAAGTCCATCAAAGGACCATTATGACTCATTCACCCATAAAAGACTAATGGACCCCACTTTGAGCCAAAATTAGGAGAAATTATTCAGTTTACCGGGTGAACCAATCCAATGGTCCACCATCCAATAAAAAAAGACCACGTGTTTTATTTTATTGATTCAGATACTAATCACACAACTGATATAAAATAAAAAGACCAAAGTACCCCTAACAAGATCTGGTTTCCAGCCACTCTCCATAGCCACCTCCATAGATGGAATGACGATCGACGGCAGTATTCGACAATGAAATCTGGAGACCAATGACAACATAGGTACTAGCAGGAGATAGTTGCGTCAAACTCTGTTCAAAATTAGATTTTTTATCGAACAGATGGTTGCTTCCAAAATTTTGAGATGGTTTGCGTCAACAGGAAATGAATTTGAGAGAAAAGTAAGAGATGGTAGTAAAATGAAAATTGAAAAAAGAAAAGAAAGGAAGTGAATGTTAGAATGTGGTGTTTACTGTTTTGTGTTCATTTTGATTAATATTCATTTCCATCTACTCCTTGTTTGGTTTTCCCAATCTTTCACTGCTTTTACTTTAATAGTCATTTTAATCTACCCCTTTCTCTCTCTCTACAAAATCTCTTTTCTTTCTCTCTAATGGTGGAAACCTCCGCTCTGTGCTTCTTGCCCATTGATTTCTCGCTCCAGAGAACCCTCCTCGTCTATCTCCTCATTCACTTCCTCTCACAAATCCTCAATTTCTCATTCATTTGTCCCTCTTGTCCACTCCGTTTCGCTGTGAAAGCTTCTAGTATTTCACATTTTTCAAGTTCTCCTTTGCAGATGGAACTCAGAAGTCAGATCTTGAATGCTTATGGAGGTGGTTTGCAGTGATTGGAAGCCAGATCTTGTGGGGGGTAATTTGGTCTTCTACTTTATATCAGTTGTGTGATTAGGATCTAAGTCATTAAATTAAAACACATGGCTTTATTTTATTAGATGGTGGACCATTGGACTGGTTCATCCAGTGGACGGAATAATTTTTTCAAAAATAGAATGTCCACTTCTTAAAATATTAGAAAAATTAATACGCGGTTTCATAGTATTACTCTTGAAATTATTAGGTGGAAAATTTAAGGCAATTTTACCTTAGTTACTGAAATAACAGTTTTAGTATCTCTCAATTGAGGTGTTTTGATGAGAAAAATTCAAATTAAATGGAATATGCCTAAATTTTGGGTTAAATGCTAAAGTTTGAGTGTAGGTGAACTAATTTTTGTATCTCATTGTATTAGGTCAATCTTGATGTGTCATTTGAAATTTTTATGATTTAGGTGAGGCTATTGAAGGTAAGTAATCATTCCCCTTATGGGTGTCATGGAGGCGTGATGTTTTTTGTTCGGTTTCTTAATGAAGTTGCAATCTTGTTTACCAAAAAAGAAAAAAGAAAAAAAGTAATCGTGCCCCTTAACTAGTGATATTTTTACTTAAAACATATATATATATATATATATATATATATATATATATATATTTTTTAATAATTTCTTATTTATTTTTCATTATGAAATTTATTATTAGAAGTATTTGAAATAAGTTTCTTAATGAGAAATATCAGAATTTTCTACCTTATTGAAACGATAGTGTCTTTGACTAAATTAATTTCATTTTACAAGTTTACATTATTCAATAGAAAAAAAAAAAAAAAAAAAAAAAACCTAGAATGTAAAAAGTTTAGTGAAAAAAACCAATGGTCTATAGTATAAATGAAATCGATATATAAGATTGTATGTTTTTTTTTTTTTTAATAATATCATTTTTCGCTTCTCCTTCCTTCTTCTTCGCAAGGGTAATGTTTGTTTTCATTTTTACAAGAATTATTAGGGCCGACATGTCGGAGATTCTCTTACTCTTTAAGCCATCTTTTATTCCCTCCCCAAAGGGTATCAAGTCAGCAAAGAACTGGACTTTGGGTCCAAATCATCTCTTCATAATGAGGCTTGTGTGTGTTTACCAAAATAAGCCCAATTTCTTTCTCATCTGGGGTATCTGTACCCAGTGGCGTAGGCAGAATTGTATTTTGGGTAGGGTCAAATTAGCAATTTTTTATTTTTTATTTATTTTTATATATTTTTTATAGGTTTTATGAATCTATTTGTGATTTTTGTTGAAGTATGAAACTAATTAAATATTTTGGGTTAATTTTTGTTGATTTATTTGAAATATTTTTTGATGTTTATTTTAGTTTTTGATAGTTTTTTTTTTTTTTTTTTAGTAGGCTCAAATGCTAAAAATCTCAATTTTTTAATAGATGTATCTAAGTAAATATATTTATTTATTTGAGTGGGGTCAATTGACCCTGTAGAATACCTAAATCTAATGACAATGGAAAATATAAAAAAGATTGAGAAAAAGGAAGAGAATGGAGACTAGGGTTTTCAAGTGGTTCGGCTATGTGAGCCTACGTCCACAGGATGTAGCTAATAGGCTACATCTTTATTAATTCACTGTGTACAATATATTTTGGATAATTACAATGTGTTGTGAGATGTCCTATTTATATATAGGACTACTAACACAACTCTCCTATCTAACCTATGTGGGATTCCTTAACATTCCCCCTCAAACTCAAGGTGTAATTTTAATGAAACCTTTGAGTTTGTTTACAAAAGAATAGCTCAAATATCTTGGTTCAACTCGGCTTGGCTCGTATCTCGGCTCGATGGCTCGGATCTCGGCTCAGAGGCTCGGTGGCTCGAATTTTGGCTTGGGGACTAAGAGCTTGGCTTGGACGGATCATGGCTCAATGGCTTGAATCACGACTCAGTGGCTCAAAGGCTCGGATCTTGAAACGGTCTTGGCTCGAGATCTCAGCTCAGTGGCTCGATGGCTTGGTTCGATCTCGGCTCATGAAAATAGAATCAAAAAAGTATATCCCACATTTTTTTTTTTTGAAATTCAAAATTCGAAATTTTTTTTTTTTATTGGTCAATGCCAATTTTCTCTTCTTCTTCTTTTTTTTTTTTTTTTTCAAATTTTGAAATTCGAAATTTGATTTTTTTTTTTTTTTTTTTAAATATTGCAAATAAAATAAAAGGCATACAAAGGAAAATAAAAGGATTTTTTTTTTTTCTTCTGGTCTCTGCCAGTTTTTTTTTTTTTTTTTTTTTTTCGAATTTTGAAATTTGATTTATTGATTTATTTTAATTCAAAAGATCCGGATCGGGTCGGGCCAGGCAAGTGGAGCAAACCCGGGTCGGAATCGCGGGTCAGATACTATGGCACGGCCTGAATGTGATTGGTGCGCGTGGAGAGCGTCTCAGCGCGTGGATCGGGTGCTCCGGAAGTTGACCGGCGCGTGGAGGCGCGTTCCACGTCGGATCATCTTGTTTTTCATGGGGTTCAGTAGATTGGCCGCCGATATACCTATTTGTGGTATTATTTTTGTTTATTGGTGACTGGATGTGGAAGATCTGGAGCTTAGTGGTTCCAGCAGCACTAGAGGCGCGTGAGAGATTTTCTGAAACTGTGGGAGGCGCGTGCGGATGCGGAGTATGATCAGGAAATCTGGGTTTTTCTGAGCTTGAGACTAGAGACTGATTTGTGTAATCAGTTTGGCGAAAAAATTGAAATATTGTGATGAGAAGGGATTGGTTTGATGTGGTGCGGAAGCGAAAAGATCGAGATGGCTCGTAAAAGCTTTAGGGCTCTGATACCATGTAGAACACCTAAATCTAATGACAATGGAAAATATAAAAAAGATTGAGAAAGAGGAAGAGAATGGAGACTAGGGTTTTCAAGTGGTTCGGCTATGTGAGCCTACGTCCACAGGATGTAGCTAATAGGCTACATCTTTATTAATTCACTGTGTACAATATATTTTGGATAATTACAATGTGTTGTGAGATGTCCTATTTATATATAGACTACTAACACAACTCTCCTATCTAACCTATGTGGGATTCCTTAACAGACCCCACTCACTATGCTCTAGCTTCGCCTATGTTTGTACTTGCGTTGCTCTCTCCCAAACTTTAGGCATACTCATGAAAGGTCTTACCACTTTTCTTTTATTTGCTCTCTAAATTAGAGTGGTCTAAAGCTATCTTAGAGTGGAAACAACATACTGAGTTACGAAAGTATCAGTTAATTCATTCTGGTGAGTAACATTATGAAAATTTCATAAGAGATACTATTTGAGATTGAATAGTAGTTTTTCTATTCTTTCCTCTCTCTCTCACATTAACTTTTGTTTGCATGGCTAGCTTTTCCTTACAGACTTCAATATATAGGAGAGGGTTTTGTGTGACCAAACAACTTTTTTTGATTTTTTGTTTTTAAAAGTAATTTAGAGTTATATAAATTTCAAAAAACATTGAAGATTTATTTTATTTTTATTCTTTTAAAAAAAATAGTTTTATGTTGTTTTTCTAAAATAATTTTAAACATAGCTGTTCTAATTAACATAAGTTATTGAAATGTTGCCAGTGATGTTGCGCTTTTGTTTCAAAATCACATGGGACAAATTTTGATTACTGTATCGTGATGCCTTCAATTTATCCGACTAAGAAATTTCATGATGCTTTCATCTCGATAAGTTTGAGAGAAAACCTAGAGATTAGCATCTTGAGTCTTAGAGAGATCTATCAGCACAGCTTGGAATTATTACAATTTGCCAAAAAAGAAGAAGCTTTGTTTATGTCAATGCAAGTACAATGCAAATTCTTGTTTCTATCCAACCCTGAGTCTTCCCTCAAGACAAAGAGGAACCACTTATTTAAGAACTAGAAAGGTTGTCTATCAATCCCTTTTCTTTTCTCTTCCTTTCTACATTGAACATTTGTAGAGACACACCATTTCTTCGAAGTAGGTTATCAAGGCCTTTATTAAAGAAGAAGATGTCACTGGCAGAGGATCTTAAATTGCAAGAGACACCAGGCTCGGCAAACTGTCCTAAAAATGTGGTCATAGTGATGGACGGGATGCAAGAGTTCACAACTGAGCCGTTAGAATGGGCCCTCAAGAATGTTATCGACGATGGTTGTATCGTAGCTCTCATTGGCATCATGCCATGGCTTAACATTCCACGTAAGTGTATCTTCGTTTATCTAAATTGCTATTTATGTAAAGTGATGCATTTCAAGGAGCGCTGCTTATATCCCTAAATACTTGTTTAGTTTGTTAATTTACTTGGGCTTTTTGTAGTCTCTTCCAAGACATGGCTTGATGTTTGGATGTTGGAATTCAAAGACTTACCTCTTGTAGAAAAGAAAAGTGAGTTGCGGAATGATGTCAAGTATCAAAAGCTTCAAGCAGTCGCAGAACTTTGCAAAAGATATGGGGTATATGCAACTCTTATTGGTCCTTGCCATTGTTGTTGTTGTTGTTGTTATTCTTGTTAGTTCTACCACTACTTACATTTGAAAGATCAGTTCTTTATGAATATATGGTACTTAATTTTATAGCATGTCAATCTATGCAACATGTCATGTAGGTTGTTCCACAAAAGAAGGTTGTAATGGGTTATCCCTTGCGATTTGTTAAGTTTAGAGAGGGAAGCATAGAGAGACAGAGAAAATAAACTGTGTATTCAGTATTCTGATTAAACATATACAGCTAAGATAATATATATAGGCCTAAACTAGGGACAGTATAGTAAATACATAGTAAACCCTAGGAAACCCTAGACTAGTACAATAACAAATGATATATACATATGTTAACACGATTATTGGTGGTCGAGCAAATTACAGGCCTTCATCCAACATGGGTGGTGTTCGATAGGTAGGCAAGCTAGTACAAATTCAAAATTGGCACAAGAAAATAGTTGAATTTTATTAGAACCTACTTTTATAAATAGAATGGACTTTTAGTTTACATTAAATGGGTGTTAGCCTGTTAGGTTTCTTCATTTTTTACCCTAATTTGAAATTCATTGCTTTGCCCATGGTTGCAGACATCACAGAAAGAACAGAAAATTTTATGCCAATAGAATTCCATGTAATATGGTGATGATGAACGAAGAGGGAGAGGTTGTCATGATCAGAGGCCGGCCTTTGATTAAGAACTGTCCCGGAGAATCACCAGCCTCATTTGTAACCACTCCAGGTACGGCTGATTATTTCTAAAGAAGTGAAGGAAATTCTTGAGGAGCGAACTCAAGAAAATCAGGATGAAGATTTGAAAGGAAATTTTCTTGTTGATCGCAATCTATTGTGAGGGGCAGAAGATTTAAAAAATATGGTATAAATTGCTAGCATATATTTCTCGTGCAATGAGACTGCTTTGTACTACTATTGTAATAATTCAATTTGCTAGCATGCCTTCTGCTATTCTGTCTTGTTCTTTTGCGTTTGGGTTGGCTTCAGAATATATAGTCCTTTCCTCCAATACACCCCCATTAAATTCACCAAATGGTGTTTTTGGAAAGTGAAAAATACTAAAACTAACGGCAAGATTGGACGGAAGTATAGACAAAAGGATTAAATTAAAGAAGATTATAGTTAAAGGACTAAAAATAAATGAAACTTAAAGTACTGAATTGAAAACAGGTTAAAGTTAGAGGATGTAATTTGTAATTTAACCTAGAACAATTTTCTCAAAAAGCACGATTCTAAAATTAGCAAGTGGTTCCATATTAAAATACTTCTTATGATTGCATTTGGATACTTGAATTTGGATTTTAAATCAATAGATTTTGATGATGTGCAAAAATCAGCACGGTCGTCCGACGGATAAGCTCTCGGATGGAAGACCTGAAAGAACAAAAATGATAAAACAACAGGGGAAGACCGGTGGGGTGCCGGCCAAAGTTCCTCCGATGCCTTTGTCAGTGATTTGCAGAGAATAATCCACAGGTAGGTAATAGTGTTTAGGCTAGTATTTTGCATACCTTTGGTCTTTCTCTTCTGAGGTTTATATAGATGCCCCCAGTAAGTAGCCGTTGTTCCCTCCTTTATTTCAGTCTTTATTCGACTTGAATGTGGGGCTTTAATGGAGGTGGTTACGATATCTTAGGGATAATGTCATTTAATGGTGAGATAGTAACGCTCTTTATCATTGATCTTCTTGTCCCCGAGGCATTTATTAACGGGCCGTGTTGAGGGTCAAGTGTAGTAAGGACGACGCTTAATGTCGTCCTTGTTTTTGTTCGTTACGATGGACGGGTAGTATAGTATCGTCTGTCTGGGGACGGTTGAATTGTAGACCTATCAGATGCCCCCTATTCCGACGTGGTTGCGTCTGGACGACGGATGGAATATTTTACGGCGTATTTATGTAAAGGTCTTTCTTGGGACGTGTGCAGCCGTAATCAATTGATGCATTAAATGGTGAGGTGGTGGTTCAGATCGCTTTTCGACATGTGTCGCTTGTTTGTTGGGCGCATATCACGAGGTGGTGTTTGGTTTCGTCTGCCAGGAATTTTGAAAGTTCAAAACCGAAAGAATTTTATATTTATTTCACTTTCCCTCCCTTGGCGTTTTTCCCTCCAGTGTGTTTTCTCTCTCGACATTCAACTCTCCGGTGAGTTTTCTTGCACTCTTTTCCTTTTTTCTGATTTATTTTCTCAATAGCATTGGATCCTCTATACCCTTCCCTTAGGAACTTCTTTGTGGGGGTTTGTCAAATGGCCGAGAGTGAGGGTAGACCCATCTGTTTTGGCGATTTGATTCCGGCCGACTGCGTACTTCGCCACTTATCGGAGGAGTTGTTTAATTTGGCCTTTCCGGCGATAAGCACTTGGAGGTCGATTAGGGGTCGTATGGCTTTTGAGGGGAGTAGTTGGCCTCAGGTTCGGTTTGACGAGTTGCCGGAGGGGCTCTCTGACCGAGAGGATAGGGGTAATTCTTTGGATGAAACCCCGTTAGTCTTGGGCTCGTCCAGGGGTAATGTGTCCGAAAAGTTTTGCGTAGCTCAGACCTATTTTTCAATTGTGGATAGTGAAGGGTTGCAAAGGATCAGGGATCGGTATCAGATCCCTGATGATGTTGTTCTTAGGATTCTGGATTCCGGACGAGAGGGCATGCTTGTCCAAGTATGATGACATGGCTTTCTATGAAGTCGACTTCAATTCCGGGCTGAGATTTCCCTTGCAGCTCTTTATGAGGGAACTGCTAGATCGTCTACACTTGTCGCCCTGTCAGCTAGCTCCTAATGCTTGGCGGACGGTGATATCGTGCATGGTGATGTGGCGAGTGTGTAGTGAAGGAGTTGATTCCATCACTGTGGACGAGCTGCTATACTGTTACAAGCCCTATCAGATAGCCGTATCACCAGGTTTTTGGACATTGAACAGTCGTCAGAGAGGGATGAAGCTCGTCACTGGCCTTCCGACGTCCAATAGAGAGTGGAAGGATGGCTATGTCTTCGTTTGTGGAGAAAATTGGGAAGGTCTTCCTGGGGAGGAGAAGGATGACTCATTTGTCAGGGTTCGTCATGCGTGGGGCACACCTCTGGCCTCTAGTGTGTGCGTGCATCTCTCTTTATTGTCTGGACGAAGATGTTTTGATATTGTCCTTTGTCTGTGTTTGGTAGTGTCCTTTGTCTGTGCATCTTTTTTTTTTTTTTTTTTTTTTTTTTTTCTGTGTTTGGTAGTGTTCATTGACGTTCTTTGTCTTTTTCAGCTCTCAAACGTCCCAAGTTGAACAGAGAGGGTTTGAACAGGGTGCTTAGGGCGTTGCACCATAGGGATCACCACTACACCAACTTCATTCAGCCCGATCTGCTCACCTTATACTCATTTGGTCCGGAACCGAATGAGATGGTTTTGTCGATACAAGAAACTAACCAAAAAAGTAGGTGTCTTTCGTTAGATGACTCGTGAATGTTTCGGTTTGGACAATGTTTTTGAAGAAATTTTATTTGCTGTAGGGATGGCCACTGCCAAATTGAATAAGGGGAAGCTGAAGAGGGTGATGGAGCAAAAGGACGCTGTTCCAGTCAGCCTCGGTAAAAAGCATAGGGGAGATTTGACGTCGAGGTCAACATCGTCTGAGGCTGTCGTTTGTCCTGTGATTGCGCCTATGCCCGCTCCTGTCGTCCAAGCCCCTACTTCGTCGGTTGAGGACGTTGAACCTGTGAAGGTTCCTTCGTCCAGCTGTGTGGTTGAGAAAGCTCCAACTTTGGCTTTGGATGCTTTTTTGGCTTTGCGGCAGGCAAAGTCGGTTGTGACTAAGGAGGACGTGGATGACTATGCAAAATTGAATACTGATGTCGTCAAAAGGGCTCTCGCCCACTCTCTGATGAAGGTATGTCGTTATCATTGTCACTTGTATATGTGTCGTCTTTCTTTTTATGTACTTTGGTTGTTTGTAGGGTTTGACGGAGGCTATGGTTGTCGCCAACCGGTGTATGCAATGGGAGGAGGGCATTGTGAAGTTGAAATCGCAGTTGACGGATGCCCAGGATGCCAACCGAACTTTGTCGTCTACCGTTGCGGACTTAACTCGTGAAAAGAGCATTATGACGGACGATATTGCCAGGATGGGGATGGAGGCGTAGATCAAGGATGAGGAGCTAAAGAGGACGAAAGAGACCTATACGAAAGCCTTGGAGAAAGTTGGGGCCTACGCGATTGAGAAGTATAAATCGTCCGACGCTTATGACGATAACAATACTAAATATTTCCTTGTGGGTTTTGAACTCCTGAGGAAGCAGGCCAAAGAGAAGTATCCCAACTTAGACTTCGACGTTTTCCAACCTTATGAAGATGATGATTCGGTTGCCCCCGTCGAGGAGAGGGATGAAGGAGCTCCGTCAGTTGATCCTTAGCTGACGGACGATGCTACAAACTAGAAAAAAAATCAATTACTTTTATTCGAGGCCCGTGTTTGTGGCCGTGTAATTCTTGAACAATTTTTTTTTTTTTGACTGTGTGTGTATGCAACTGTTTCTTCAATTGACCGTACAATGTTGTTTTGTTCATCTAGGTGTGCTTTTTGTGCAAGCATTGTTGATATACGAGCTTCTGATGCATGCCTTTTATGTATACTTGTTCTTTTGTTCAAGTGTTTATTGTCGCCTGTACACACGCTTCTGTTGCATATGCTTTATGGACACTTGTTTTAATTTTTTTGAACAAGTATTTACAGTCGTCCGTACATGTGCTTCTAATGCATATGCTTCACTTGCTTATTTTTGCATAAGTATTTATTACCGTCTATACATGTGTTTTTAACGCATATGCTTGTCGGATACTTTCTTGTTTTGTACAAGTATTTATTGTCGTCCATACATATACATATGCTTTTATAGATACTTGCTTATTTTGTACAAGTATTTATGGTCGTCCATACATATGCTTTTAATGCATATGCTTTTATGGATACTTGCTTCTTGGTACAAGTGCTTTTTGTTGTCCATGCACATGCTTTTAGTACGTGTGTTTCATGGGCACTTGCTTTTTGGTACAAGTGTCCGTACATCTGCTTTTAATACATACGCTTCATGAACACTTGCTTATTGTTGTCCGTACATGTGCTTCTAGTGCACATGCTTCATGGACACTTGCTTATTTTTTAACAAGTATTTATTGGGCATTTTAGGAACATGAAAATCGCGACTGAGTAGGATAATGGCGCTTATGTTCGTCTCTTATTTCGTCAATGTATCGAATGGAAGTGACTACAAGAATTTTAACAACTTATGAAAAAGAAATTTAAATGATGTCTTACTGGTAGTACTTCTTTAGGTGTTCTGCATTCCAGGGGTGCAGGAGTGCGGTGCTGTCCAACTTCTCAAGGTGATAAGTGCCTCTCCTATGGAACTTGACTGACTTTGTATGGCACCTTCCCATGTAGGTCCCAATTTTCCCTGGGTTGGGTCTTTTGTTGCGAGGGTCACCTTTCTCAAAACTAGGTCCCCCACTCTGAATTCTCTATGCTTTACTCGTCGATCATGGTAGCGAGCAATCCTCTGCTGGTATGCTTTGGTCTTCGCTTCGGCTTGGTCACGGGCTTCGTCCAACAGATCCAGGTTCAGGCGTAATTGATTGTCGTTATTATCTTCGTCATATTCGTTCGTCCTAAAGTTGGTTACGCCTATTTCCACTGGGATGATGGCTTCAGTTCCGAACGTCAATCGAAAAGGGCTTTCTCCTGTGGGGGTTCTTGCTGTTGTCCTGTAGGCCCATAGAACATTCGGGAGCTCTTCTAGCCATAGTCCCTTTGCCCCCTCAAGTCGAGTCCTGATCATCTTGAGCAGGGATCGATTTGTGACTTCCACCTGTCCATTGGCTTGAGGGTGATCTGGAGATGAGTAGTGGTTGTGTATGCCTAGTTCTTCGCAGAATTCTCTGAAAGGAGAGTTGTCAAACTGTCGTCCATTATTGGATATGAAGACCTTGGGGATTCCGAATCTGCATATGATCGTCTTCCACACAAATTCCCTCACATTCTTTTCAGTGATTGTTGCAAGAGGTTCGGCTTCCACCCACTTTGTGAAGTAGTTGATTCCTACAACCAGGAACTTCAGTTGTCTTCGTTCGACTGGGAAAGGTCCCATGATGTCCAGGCCTCATTGAGCAAATGGCCAGGGTGCCGTCATTGAAGTTAGTGTCTCCGACGGTGAATGGATGAGGTTTCCGAATCTCTGGCATTTATCACAAGCGCGAGTGTAAGAGATTGCGTCCTTCTGCATCGTTGGCTAATAGTAACCCGCTCGGACGAGTTTGTGTACTAAAGAGCGTGCCTCTGAGTGATTGCCGCAGATCCCCTCATAGACTTCTCTCATCACGTACTCAGCTTCGGGCTTATCAAGGTAGCGTAGGTATGGGAGTGAAAAGCCCTTTTTATACAATATGCCCTGTATTAGGACGAATCTTGTAGACCTGACCTTTAGCTTTCTTGCTTCGACGGGGTCAGTTGGTAAGGTTCATTCTTCCAGATATTTGGTGATTGGCGTCATCCATGAGTCGTCAACGTTGATGGGGTTCATTTCTTTTTCTGTGTGGCTTGGCGAGTATTGTACCTCGATCTGTTGGTTGATCACTTCTTTAGAAGAGGCTAATTTTGCCAAGGTGTCAGCCTCTGTATTCTATTCCCGAGGGATTTGGACGAGAACGACTTCGTCAAACTAATGCATGGTATTCTTGACGAGGCTGAGGTACTTGGCCATACTGTCTTCCTTTGCTTCATACTCGCCGTTGACTTGCCCTCCCATTGTGAGTCGCTTTGGCTATTAGCGTGTAGGCACTGTTAGTAGGGTTTTGTATTCTGCTTCGTTGTTGGTCATGAGATATTGAAGCCTCATGGCATGTTTTAGCAGATGTGCTTCGGGCGTCTTAAAGACAATTCCGACTCCTCCTGCCCCCTTGACGGACGACCCGTCGATTTTGATCTCCCACTTCCCTTATGGTTTTTCTTGTGATGGTTCTTCTTCTGCGAATGTGAATTCAGCTATGAAATCAGTAAGTGCTTGGGCCTTGATGGCTTGTCTTGGACGGTACTCGATATCAAACTCGCTCAACTTTATGGCCCACTGAATCAATCGTCCAACGGCATCAGGCTTATTCATCGCCTTACGAAGTGGGTGGTTCGTAAGGACGATGATTGTGTGGGCTTGGAAGTAGGGTCGGAGGTTTCTGGCGGCGACGACGAGGGCCAGTGCCAACTTTTCCATTGCTGGGTATCTTTCTTCTGCTCCTTGGAAGGCCTTTGCTAGTATAGTATACTAGGCAATTGCACACCATCTTCCTCCCTATGAGGGCTGAGCTGACAACTGTTGGGGAGACTGCTAAATACGGGGAGAAAGCTTCACCTTGCTTGGAAGGGCTTAGCAAAGGTGGAGAGGTCAGGTACGTCTTGAGTTCTTCAAACGACTTTTGACATTCGTCCGTCCAAGTGAAAGCCTTCCTCAGCGTTTTGAAGAATGGGAGACATTTATCCGTGGCTCGTGAGACAAAGCGGTTGTAGAGGCCCATTTTTTCAGTCCACCACAGACCAAATCCAACACCTCAAGTGATCCACCAGGGGTCCAAAACCCAACAACACTAGTAATCCACGGTAGACGAAACATGAGGAAAAATGGCCCAAAAGCCATCCACCGAGCCCAAAGTCCAAAAGAGGAGAGGAAAGCCCAGCCCACCTGGTCATCAAATTCCAGTCTGCCGCACAAAGGAATCCTGAAACAATTTGAAAATGAGAGGGAGAATGGCCTTCAAGCATCATTTTTCCCTCCTCCCTTGGCGCGGTGCTCGAGGCGCTGAAGGGAGACATTTCCAAGGAAGAATCACATTTCCAAAGTTTAATCATTACACTAAGAGTTGGTCTTCTTCATTAACCATCAGACATGGTAAATACCCAGAAGAAGATGATCCACCGCAGCATCAGCCAAAGCCCAGAAAAGTGGAAGAGAGCTGGTCCTCCACACCACCCAGTGGTCCACGGCGAGTTGTCCAGCGGTCCACAGCAAACTCAGTCACTAAAAAACGATCTGCGGCGGCACCAGCTGCGGCCAATGACGAAGAGGGTGACGAAGAAGATGAGGCAAGGCTGAAAAGACCAAGAAATCTCCCATGGCCGCCCAAATCAGTACCATCTGAAGTGGGTAATGATGAAAGGCCAGCTGGTTATTTCCTTTGCCCACTGGTTACGGTGGACTTGGGTCACAAAGTAGTCCACCGCAGCATCAGCTCGGAACAAAAAAATGATAATCAAGGCTAAAAAAGACTTGAGAAATCTGCCATGGCCACCACGGCTCAAGGACAACGACCACCACAGCCCAGCACTACGGTGGTCCTTGCTCCTCCACATCATGGAACTTAGGAAGCAAGGTTTGGAGGTAGGGGAACCAATTTACTCCAATTTTATTTGATCTGCCGTAACAGAAATGGTATTGATCTGCTGGGGAAAAATACCAAAAACGGTAAGCTCAAATCTAATTAATGCAAAACGTGCGTGAGTCAAGTCATCTTAAATGTTTCAGGCCATCATCAAGCATTAAATGCTTATCACCTCCATCCTCATAAATGGCCTGAAAACCCGCCGTCCGCCGCAGATCAAATCAGATCTGCGGCAGACGAAAACCATCAGCTCAATCCCAAAAATTACACTTTGTCAAATCTCAGCCCCTTTACCTCCCAGATAAACAGTGATTCTCATGATTAGGAGGGATACAAATCAGACCCTTATACATAAACACTACTATAAATAGGGGTGAAAGGAAAGGGGAAGGGGTTGGTCTTTTGCTGATCAGAAATCCTTAGACTGGAATTTCTCCATTAGAGCTGACTTCAAAAGCTCCAGAAATACAAAGCCAACAGCAGTCCACGGGACACTTCCCGTAGGTCCACGGTAGACTAAAAACACTTTTAGTCTGCCACAACAGAAAATTCCCAACAAACACTCAACCAAACACTCCGTACTGACTCATGTACGTTTTGCACAGTAAATGGTTCTCTTCCTACTCCCAAATCTCTCAAGTTCCATGATTATTGTGTTTCTTTGATCTGCTCCTCTTTTCTTGCAAGCCACAGGAGAAGTCAAGTGCACTATGCTCAATCTCTTGATCCACGGCACTGGTCCTTGATCTCCATTACTTGTCACGTCTACTGTATTTTCCACCACTGAATGTGTAAATTTGTAATGTATTCTCCCATGTGTTGTTCTCTCTACATTGTAATTACTGAATGTTCTGGTGGAAGCGAAGTTCAAAATTATTAGTTTATTTTGATCCGCGGCATTAGCTTCATTGATCCACCGTAACCTCCTACGTGAGCATTGCAGCCCGGTGGACTGAAGAATACTAGAGGGAAATGCACCATTAGCCTTTGAGTGGTCTACCACACTTGGAGTAGAGTTCTGGGCTCAACATCCCCCACACACACAAACTCCGCCCATATTTAGCCCGTCCGTAGATTAATACGTGGCCCATCGGTGCAAGAAATTTTGTGCATCCACATTTTGGCGACTCCACTGGGGAGTTGAGCTTGCAAATCTTCCCTCATTTCCATCACTTTTGAAGCTGATCCACAGCACTTGGGGGCTACAACCATGCCGCCTAAAAGGTCTACCAGACAGAACTCAGTAGCTAATTCCCATGCTGAAGTGGAATCTCAAGGCCACAGCCACGCCATGGGAGAGACACACGCCCAGGGTGGTGGACAGATGCACGGGGGAGAAAATTCCCTTCGGTGGTGGACAAGCTCATGGTGGCGGAACAAGTCCTTGGTGGTGGAGAAATCCCTGTTGGTGGACCACAGCAAATGGCATTGATGTTCGAAATGATCAAGGGGATGCAGCAGAACCAAGTTGAACTTGCTGAATCCTTAAGACAGCTGAGAGAAGCCAACGGCCAACAAAGAAGGACCACCAAAACAAGAATGACAACCGCAACCATGAAGAGAGGGAGTCTCACAACAAGAAACGACACACCATTTGTCACCATGTCCGACGTGGCAGACTTACTCAAGCAAGAAAGAGAAAGGCCCCCGAAGGAGCCTAGACACTTTGTGAGGAGACCCCCTTATCCCATCGAGCTCTTGAAAGAGCCATACCCGGAGAAATATGACACACCCGTCTTTGCATTATTTGACGGAAGAAAAGGGAAGTGCCATGGAACACATCAGCAAGTTTCTGGATTCCATGGGACCCTTTGCTGCACATGGTGATCTTTGTCTGCGGGAGTTCTCGAAATCTCTGGTGGATAGAGCATACACTTGGTACACAGTGTTGCCTGCTGGGTCCATCAGAACATGGGAAGACATGGTAGAAAGCTTCTGCAGCAAGTATTTCCATGTTGAAGAGAAAAATTACTCTTGTCAACTTGCACAGCACCAAGCAGCAGATAGGGGAAGACCTGGTGAAGTACATCCACCGCTTCCGGGACGTGTCCTTGGATTGTCATGTGAAGTATCAAGAGGGAGAACTAGTAGAGGTATGCATTGACAATATGCTACCCGAATTTCGTGCCCATTTGGAGAACCTAGACATCACACGGTTCGCCCCTCTACTCCAAAAGGCTAGAAAGACTGCCATTTCAGTCAAGCCTCAAGTTGAAAAGAGCAGGGACAAGAAGAGTCTACCGCAGACTCTCACTGTGTCCACCGCAACCGCACCCAGCGGTACCAAACGAAAGAATCCAACAGACAAAGCCTATGAGGAGCCACCTCCACTACCTTTCACGGCCGAAGAAATGATGGCCATCTTTGATAAGTGGGTTCAAGATCAAGTGATCAAGCTTCCAAAGATCAGCAAGCAACCCACTCCAGAAGAGCAAAAAGATCCCAAGTATTGCCGCTACCATAGATACGTAAATCACTCCTACGGTGGACTGCCGAACCCTCAGATGGGAGGTCAACCGTAAAATCCAAAATGGTACTTTACTACTCTCAGAAGAACAACAGAAGGTCCACCAGACACCCTTTCCCAACTACAACAAGGGTAAGGGCAAGGCTGTAGTATCAGTAGTGATCCACGGGAACGTGAGTGACATGGAGGCAGAGGAGTCTGCCGCAGCAAGTTCCTCTCTGGTACCAGCAGCTGTTAGGACTCTACAAAAGAGTCCAAAGTTTAAGTCTTTATTCAACCAGCTGGGATTTGGACCTGAGGCAAGAAATGCAGCAACAGAAGCACTCATCACAATAGCGGCAGAATCAGGAGCCACTTGTTTTACGGCAGAAGCTCATGCCAGCCGCGCTTTCTTGGAAACCACAAATGCCATAACCTTCACGGATGAAGATATGGAGGTTCAATACCCGGACCATAGACGCCCGCTCTATCTGTCTGCGGTAATAAAAGATGTTCAAGTCAGACGTGCTCTGGTGGACACTGGTTCTTGCTTAAACCTCATCCCATTAAGCACTCTTCAAGCTGTCAATCTGCCACACCAGAAGATCCAAGGCTCGCCCATGGAAGTAACCGGATTTGAGGGAGTAACCGAGTATACAATGGGGCATGTACAGCTTGTATTGAGAGTGGGGCCGATTGTGGCACTCACACGATTCCATGTAGTGAATGCGGAAACTCCTTACCATGTGCTCCTCGGCAGACCTTGGCTGCACAAGCATAAATTGGTGTCATCCACCTACCACCAATGTGTCAAGGGGAGACTCAATGGCAAACCAATCCGCATAGCTGCAAATTCATGTCCCTTCGATCAGACTGAAGCTCACTTCGTTGAAGCGGCTCTTTATGATGACTCTTTATGATGATCTAGCATCCACGGGAGAACCATCCATCGTGAGACCATGTGGAACACCACTCCCTGCATGGGAAGATATTAAAGATGATCCCGAAATTGATCTACGGGAGCTGCTTCAGCGAAAGAAGAAAAGGAAAGAGCGTGAAGTTGAACATGGGAGTGCACCACAATGCGTGCGTGTCCAACTCCCCGATGGACGCATCGTCTATCGCTTATGAAGGTGCGTGGGGCCTGATTGCCCACAGCAAGAGGGTCCCACACCTGAAGAGGGTGGTCTGCAGCCCTCATGCCACTTGATACAGCAGACTGAAAATTTTGGAAAAGTCGTGGTGGATCAACTACAGCCTACAGCAATGAGCTCTGAAGGGAGTTACGGTAGACCATGCACAGGTCTATGGTAATGAATCCCCAAGAAGTTGCGGTGGATCAGACAAGGTCCATGGCAGCGAATATCCAAAAAAGCCGCTGGAGGATCGAAACAGAGTCTACCACAACGAATCCTGAAGGAGATCTACGGTGGATCATTCACGGTCCACGGTAATGAATTCTGAAGAAGAGGATGCGGTAGACCAGACAGAGCCTACAGGCAAGGAAAAGAAAAGAGTCCACCACGGCTGAACCAAACCTGACTGCAAAAGAAGAACTTGAGGTAATTAACTTAAGCAATGATCCTAATGTTAGCAAGCCTATATCAATTAGCAAGTCTTTGTCTACCAAAGAAAGAAAATGCTTGATTGATCTGCTGCATGAATATAAAGATGTGTTTGCTTGGGATTATCATGAGATGCCGGGGATAGACCCGGGGTTAGTGGCTCATTCTTTGAATGTGGAGCCCGGTACCAGACCTGTGGTGCAGCCCATGAGAACCTTCCATACGGAAGTAGGAGGCACAAATCACACAAGAGGTGAAAAAACTACTTGCTGCTGGTTTTATCAAACCCATTCAGCATCCACGGTGGCTGTCAAACATTGTACCGGTCAAGAAGAAGAACGGGCAGATCAGATGCTGTGTTGATTTTCGGAATCTTAATAAAGCATGTCCAAAGGATGAGTTTCCTCTTCCAAACATGGACTTGTTGATAGATTCAGCCGCCGGTCATGCCATGTTTTCCTTCATGGACGGATTTAGTGGCTACAACCAAATCCGCATGTCCACCAGAGATGCTGAAAAGACCGCCTTTCGCACACCAATCGGCAATTTTTATTACACCGTCATGCCCTTCGGTCTCAAAAATGCCGGTGCTACCTATCCAAAGGACTATGACAGCCATGTTCCACGATATGATGCACAAAGAAATTGAAGATTACGTGGATGACATAGTGGTGAAGTCCAAGAAAAGGGAAGATCATCTTAGAATCTTAAGAAAGGTGTTTGACAGATGCCGACTCTACAAACTCAAGATGAATCCCCTTAAATGTGCCTTTGGGGTGTCTGCCGGAAAGTTCCTGGGCTTCTTGGTCCACAACCGTGGAATTGATGTTGATCCAGCCAAGGCATCTGCCATAGCAACCATGAAGGCACCAACCTCTCACAAGGAATTGAAGAGCTTTTTAGGGAGATTGTCCTACATTAGGAGGTTCATCCCTGGTCTGGCAGCAGTGACAGCCATATTCATGCCTTTGATGAAGAAAGGAGTTCCCTTTGTTTGGTCCACGGCATGCCAGCAAGCCTTTGAGAAAATCCAACTGATCATGACTAAGCTCCCCACCGTATGTGCTCCAGTCCCTGGTAGACCACTGCGTTTGTACTTGGCTTCTAATAGCGAGGCAATTGGGGGCTTAGTAGCTCAAGAGGACGAAGATGGGACCGAAAAGCCAATCTACTATGTCAGCCGCGCACTTAGAGATGCTGAGACAAGATACTCGGGGGCTGAACGGGCATGTTTAGCCTTAATATATGCATCACAGCGGCTACGACACTATTTCTTGGCCCACAAAATCCAGCTGATAACTAAATCCCATCCAATTAGGAGTCTACTGCACAGACCAGTCCTTTCTGGCAGACTGGCCCAGTGGCTCTTGCAATTGTCTCAATATGAGATAACCACTGAAACACCCACAGCGATCAAGAGCCAAGCCATAGCAGATCTCCTAGCACAATTCCCAGGAGAAGATAGCTCATCAATCTCGCATGAAGTGCCTGGGGAAATAGGAGAGGCTCTGTTGGCAGATCTGGCAGACTCAACATGGACGCTGAAATTCGATGGCTCTTCGACATCTAGCTCAAGTGGGGCTGGAATTGTGTTAACAAGAGAAGATGGGGAGACTATAGCTAAGTCTTTCAAACTTGACTTCTCATGCTCCAACAACGCCTCAGAATATGAAGCTTATATCACTGGATTGGTCATTGCCCACGAAATGGGGATAAAGCATCTACGGGTGATAGGAGACTCTAACCTTATAATCTGCCAGACCAAGGGTGAGTTCTCCCTCAAGGAACCATCATTAGCACTGTACCGGGCCTTAGCTCAGAAACTAGAAGAAAAGTTTGACACTTTTGAAATCTCTCATGCCATGAGATGTGAGAACCGGTACGCCGATGCTCTTGCAACCTTGGGTTCCCAAGTTTCATTTGAAGGGTCAAAGGTAGATGTCACAATTGATAAGAGGAGTATGCCTATCACTGATCTGCTGAGAGAGAAATTCAAGGAACAAAACCTTGATGCTGAAGGACTGGCGGACGCCTATAAGAGCCAAGCTTATGTCACCTGAAGGTGTGGCAGACCTGAAAATGCTCAAAGACTATGTGTTGATTGCTGGTGACCTCTACCGTAGACTGCCTGGAGGAGCCTTAGCAAGATGTGTGAACCTCCAAGAAGCAGCAAAGAAGCTGACAGAAGTCCACGAGAAGGTGCTGTGAACTCAGAGATGGTGTAAGCCTCTACCGCAGACTCCAGCGCCTGGGTTATTTCTGGCCCAGCATGAGTAAAGAGGCAGCCAGTCTACAGGAACAGTGCTCATTCTGTCAACACCAGCATGAATCCGATCAGAATCTTATGCAACATTCGTTTCGAGTGATTGGCGCACCCCTTTTCTCGAATATTTCATTGAGAATATTCCTACCGCAGACCAGCCAAGCAGCAACCAGACTCAAGAAATTAGCCACAAGGTACTTTGTGGAAGGAGGCATATTGTTCCGAAAAGGGGTTCCACGGTGACCCCTTGAAGATGCCTCAGTCTGGCAGAATCTCAGACCGTGATGAAAGAAGCCCATTCCGGAGAGTGTGGAGAACATCAAGGCAAGAAAAGATTATACCAGCTGCTGTTGACTCTTGGCTATTATTGGCCAACCATGAAGAAAGACACGGCAGACTTCGTGAAATCTTGTCACACTTGCCAACTTCAAGCTAATCTCATTCACACGCATCCAACTAGTCTGCAGAACATGGCAACGCCATGGCCTTTTCACACTTGGGGGCTAGACCTCATTGGACCAATTAATCCATCATCTGGTGGATACATCTGGATCTTAGTGGCCACCGAGTACTTCTCAAAGTGGGTCGAAGCTGTCCCTCTTCGCAAGGCAACTGGTGCAGCCGTGGCTAATTTCATCCGCGAGCATATTATCACAAGGTTTGGCATCCCTCACAAAATCATTAGTGATAATGGCACTCCTTTTGTTAACAAAAATGTTAGAGAAGTTTTGGAGCATTATCGAATCAAGCACCGCAGATCTACGCCTTATTATCCCTCAAGGCAATGGACAGGCGGAGGCAACTAATCGCATGTTATTGCGTATTTTGAGTAAAATGGTTTTTGACTACGGAAAAGGCTGGAGTTCTCATCTGGCAGACACATTATGGGCCTACCGTGGATCAACCAAAACAGCAACAGGGCTTCACCCCATTTTCCCTAGTCTACGGCACTGATGCTATCTCCCCCACAGAATTATTAGTGCCTAGCCCAAGAATTTTGCATGGGATGGACTTAGAAGCTGATGCTGACATTTGTGCTGAAGCAAGAGTGGCAGACTTGGAAGGTCTGGAAGAAGCAAGAGAGCTGGCCCAAGTCCGTAGTCTACGGTACCACCAGAAGCTTGCTGATGCTTATGAGAAAACGCTCCAGACCAGAATTTTTGCTAAGGGTCAAATGGTGCTGAAAACGGTGGATCATGTGAGAAGAGGTCTCCCCTCGCCGTCCAAATTTGCACCAAATTGGGAGGGGCCATACTTAATCCGCGAAGCATATGATAGTGGCTACTATAAGCTATCCACCGCAGATGGCACGACCCTAGTGGATCCCATTAACGGAAAGTGGCTGAAGCGTTACTACTCGTAAGACTACCACTCTTATTAGCCAAGTATTTGGAATCTTTTGTTTTGGAACGATTTGAACCATGTTGTATTATTAACAAATCATGACATGCAATATCTATATTTTGCCAAGAAATCAAAGAATTATCACATGCTCAAGATTTTTCTTACAAAAAGGCAATAGATTAGATATATCATGATTGAATAAAGTATGAACATGAGCATTCAAAGAGACCAAAACCTGGTCATTTGTCCAAAAAAAAAAAGAGAAGAGACCAAAACTTGGTCATTTGTCCAAAAGAAAGGCCAAAACCTGGCCACTACAGAAATATACACACAAATGTTTCAAAATAAGAACTAGAACATAGTCATAACAAAAGGATGAGCATAAGAGCTTGCAAAAGTCAATCAAGGAGGCTGTCAAGGAATGATCCACCGCGTTCAGACCTGGGAACCACCCCTCCCGTGGACATCATTGCATCCTGATAGGCAGTCAACTCAGCCAAGGAATCCTGTAGAAGGGCAATCTGGTGCTGAAGTGCTTTTATCTCATCTGCAAGCCTTTTGCCAAATAAACATTGGGCCATCTGCCGTAGACGCTCCATCATGAATCCCAAATCAAAGCCAACATCCATAAGGTCTTGGATCACACTCCTCCACGCAAGGATTTGGGTCTTGGTCACGTCTTCAAGGCTAGACTCGTCCATGGCAGCCAACACGCTCCCAAGCAGGGACATCATGGGTCCACCAAGCCCAATGCTGAGCTTGAAGCCTTTGGTAAAATCACTGTGTCCCGCAGACAGCCGCGACAGATAAGGCGAACAATCATTGGGAACCCAGAAATCACCAAAAGGCACCAGAGGCCCATTGAAAGACCAAAAGAACTGCTCGGGGTGAGGATTGGGTGCCCTCGCATCAAACTCTCTAAAAAAGGCAGCAACTTCACCAGACAAGCCGCCAACACCAACACTTGAACCGGCTTCGATAGTAGGTCTTCGTGGTGGACTAACGACAGTAACCTCACCAGTGATCCCTACTTCATCAATCTCTTCCGACACATGCACGGCATCATCCACGCCTACAAAAAGGAAGAAACAAAAAGCAATCAAGCAAATCAGCAATGAAATTGCAACAAGCAAACTCACGATGAGATTAAGTCTATGGGACGACTCCCACGACTTAATCAAATCCAAAAATTTTCCATAGGACAACAACCAAGTCCATGGGAACAAAAAAAATCTTCCATAGGACAACAATCAAGTCCATGGAACAAAAATTTTTCCATAGGACGACAACCAAGTCCATGGAACAGAAAACCTTTCATAGGACGACAACCAAGTCCATGAGGCCAGGAATCCTCCATAGGGCAACAACCAAGTCCATGGGAAAGGAAACTTCCATAAGACGACAATCAAGTCTATGGCAAAAAAACATATACATATATGTATCCATAAGACAACAATCAAGTCTATGGTAACAAAAAGAAAAAGACTTTTCCATAGGACGACAACCAAGTCCACGGAACAGAAATTCTTCATAAGACGACAATCAAGTCTATGAAAACAGAATTTTCCGTAAGGACGGAAACAGAATGGACAACCAAGTCCATGGAACAGAATTTTCCATAGGATGACAACCAAGTCCATGGGAACAGAAATTTTTCCATCAAGACGACAACCAAGTCTATGGAAGCAAAAACATTTCATAAGACAACAAACAAGTCTATGGAAGCAAGAATATTTCATAAGACAACAACCAAGTCTATGGAAGCAAAAATACTTCATAAGATAACACCCAAGTTTATGAAGTCAAAATATTTCATAAGACAACACCCAAGTCTATGAAGTCAAGATATTTCGTAAGACAACACCCTAGTCTATGAAGTCAAAATTTTTCATGAGACGACAACCAAGTCTATGAAAGATACAAACTTTCAAAAAAAATAATGACAATCAAGTCTACGGGAACAGAAATTCTCACATGAAAAGGAACTTTTCTCCCACACATAACACCTGACCACTAAAAGAAAGAAGAGGTCAGAAATTCGAACTCACCTATGTTTTCCAGGTGGTCACTACCGGCAAGTGTGTCTGCCGCAGAAGCACCAGTATCCCCAGCTGGAACATCGTGATCTGTGGCACCAACTGCCAAGTCCACCACGGGCTCACTTTCCACAAGGCCTTGTGCATGGGGTTCCTCAAGCATAAGGGCACCACCAACAACGGGAGGAGTCTCACTGGTAAGGTGACTGGCTGATATGACAAAGCCACCTGCTGGAACGGCTCTAAGGCTAGGGGCAACACCAAAGAGAGAAATCCCCTCCATGATGTGAGCTATAGAAACATCAGGACCTGCGGCAGATCAGTACACAATATGCAAGGTATGCGTGAGCATGTTCCTTATCTACACTACTCAAAGGAATGATGAAAGAATTAGGCATACCTGTAATTTTGCTGGTTAAAACTGTCTGCGGCACCGAGAAAGATATGGGGTCAGCATCAGCATCCACCGTGCTGTCATCATCACATCCCTGGCTGACATGAGGAACAATGGCTAAGTCTTCCTCCACTTGAGGTCAGCTAGCCCCCATACTTGAATCGTCATCTTCAGGCATGTCATCATCTGCGGTGGACTCCGCAGACACCATCTGTTCTTCAGGCACAGAGTCCGGAACACTATCAAAGAAGGAACCACTGGAGGAAGAATGATCCTCTCCCGTGGACTCAACGCCAATTCCGGGACTGTCTGCTGCACTCTTTCCTAAATCTTCTGTTTGATCCACGGCAGCAGCCCTTGGAGCATCCTCCTCCGAGGGACTTGCAACAACATCATCCTCAGCTACGTCTGAATCCTGGAGAAGAAACAAGTAATAATGTCAGAAAACATGAATACAACTTCAGGGAAAATACAAAGAAAAGAAGAGGAGATGACCTCTACAACAACCATATCACCACCAGATCCACCAGGAACCACGTGCCACCTGCCACAGACTAAAACATGAGAAAACACAAGGAAAAGATGAAATGAAGCCTAAAGAAAAGAGAGAAGAACAACGAAAGACTCACCTTGGGACCACTCTTGCTTCTCGTACGACCAGCTGCACCTAGAGGAAACAAGGGAGCAGTAAACTTCTTCTTCTTAGGAGGCGAAGGAGTTGACACTGCAGACGGTTCTTCCTCATCCGTAGATGAAGAAATACTGGCCTTCTTTTGACCCCTCGGTGGACGAGAGGCAGCACTCTTCTTGACTGTCTGCTTAGGAGGACTTGCACTCTTAGGCTTTGAAGGGGCAACAGTGGACTCAACAGATTCCTTCATAGGAGCCGTGATAGACTCTTTTGCAGCAACTGATACCAAGGCGGTGGACTTACCTTTCTTTTCAGCTTTTGTCTTTTTAAAAGGGCCCCCGGTGGACTCGATGGGTTCTTCCAAGGGAGCCGTGGTGGACTCCTCTGCAGTAGATGGCACCGAGGGGGTGGATTTACTTTCCTTCCCAGCCCTTGTCTTTCTTTTAGGGAGGAGCCAACGGCAGACTTGGTTGATCCTTGCACAAGAGCCGTGGTGGACTCCTCTGCAGCAGACAGAACTAAGAGTGGAGACTTACCTTGCTTCACAGCCTTTGCCTTTTTGGAAGGAGCTTTCTTGGAAGAAGAAACAGTAGGAGCTGGCTTCTTGGGTGTTTTCTCAAAGGCTGGGTCCGCGGGGGCATCCCTCTTGCTCCCCTTACCACGCTTCGAGAGCATTATAAGCCGATCCTCCACGACATTAACAGAACTCCTCCAGCCATCTGGCAGATGAATGGTATAGGCAATCCAACCTCCTCTGACACTATCCCACTCCGCAAACCCAAGTTTCTGGCTATTGGCATAGGATATGGCAGATTGGGAAGGCGGAGTGAGATAAGGATTTGAAACCAAAGGCTTGCGGTGGACTGACATAGGAGTTTTGTCACTCCTGCCAGCAATCACAAAGTCCACCATGGACTGAGTAAACCGTTGCCAATAAGCTCCCATGGACGGAGTGTTGAAGCCAAGCCTGTGTCCACCAGGAATCAATACACGGGTAGTCTCACCTCCCCAACGAGCAAATGCACGACTCTTGAGGAAGGCTGTTAAATCAGCAACACAACTTGTAGTCTCTTGTGGACCAATGGGTATGCCTTGATCAAGCCCGAACTGCCTTTGTACCCGCTGTGGACAGTAGGGGATGAAGGAAACCCCTGTGGCAGACATGACTTGGTAGAAAACCCGGGTTCACGGTGGACAGGTACGATAAACTCCGATAATCATCGACTTTTAAATCACGAATCAAAGGAGACGGCTGGTAAAATTTTCTGAAAATGGGGGCGCAAGTAAAACCGGGGTGGTCATCCCCATATGGTCTGAACAACACATTCTCCTCATAATCCAGAGCATCCACCAGATCGTGATCACGGGGTTTTAGACCCACCCAGCGATAGACCAAGGGTAAGTTATCCCTAAAGCTTGGAAAATGGTCTAAGAACTTCTGTGGCAGATCAGAAAATCTACCCCAAGCGGCAGACCTATCTCTTGCAGCATAAATATAACTAATAGAATGTTCCCAAAAGAACGTTTGCAATGCTGAAGTATTGAAAGCAGCAGACAAGATATAACAAGAGTCACCCGCAATCTCGCAATCATGGAGCAAATTCAATTGCGAGTACAAGTGACCCAAGAATAAGGGTGCGAGAGGAAAACAATGTCCCACAGATATTCTAATAGCCAACGGAATAAAAACAGTATTCACTGAGTAGCAAGGGAAATTGCCAAAGGTGCACTTACATAGCCAATATAATATGAAGGCAGCACGGCGGACTGGAGCATCCTTGTAGTTGATGAAGAATGAAGGCCAACCACTCAGTTTGGTGGATGACTGTTTCTTCAGAACAGCTGCAGTCTCCTCCTCCGCCGCAGACAGCTTGATGTTTGACAACGAATGCTCACCAAGGATGGGGAGCATCCAATGATTAGCCACATCCTCCAGAGTGGGTGTGAGCTCCCCCCAAGAGAAGAAGAAGGTGTGCGTTGAAGGGCACCATCTCCTCAACAGCTCGCGCAGGGCCTCAGTATCCCTGAACTTATTGCAGCTTCTAGAGATCAAAATGGACCAATGAACTTCAGCGTCCACCAGATTATCCCAAAAATCAGAATCAAGGATTTCACGGTCCACCCAGTGAGACCAATCCTTGGAGGCAGCACACAGGAAATCGAAATTGATGGGAGTTGCCTGGAGGTCTCCCTTTTGAATCAAAAGCTCAGAAATTTCATCAAGATTTGGGACCCAAGCTTGATCCACCATGGGTTCCACCCCTGACACCGTCCAATCCCAATCCTCCACGGGGTAAGAAAAATCCATGGACTTGGGAGGAAACAAAGGGGAACTCGTGTACCACGGGTCAATCAAAGGGGCAGCAAACCCTTCCCGTAGATCCTCGGCCTCGCCGGAGACAGAGGAGGGAGCTGCCGGCACGGATTCACCTGGAATGGGTGGAGGAGCCATTGGAGCGTCCACCATTGCCTCGGTGGACGCCGCTGGTACCAACGGGGGAGCCTCCAACTCCTCGCCTGAACTAGGTTGAAGGGGAGGACCCACCGGAGCTGCGGAGGAAGAAGCCATGGACACCGCAAGCAACCAACAACAGGAAAATTTTTCTTTTTACAGCACTGGAGAGAAGAGAGAAGTCGAAGAGGAGGCTGTGTGTTTCCAAGGTTTCTTTTTCTTTCTTCTCAAGGACTCAATAAATGTTGAAGCTGTAATAAATGCTCAGGGGGCTGGTGGTTGAGGCTGTCATTCCCAAAATCCTAAATGGATTTAATGATGGCCATGATGAGGAATGCTAGGGAGAGGGGAAGTTAAAGAGAATATCAGTCCTAGTAACTGACATTCCCCATCTGCCACAATCCCATGAAATGAGGAACCCACGTACAAAAGAGAGAGTGGGAAAAGAAATACTACAACGTGCATGAGTGCATACGCATTCCACAGACTACTCACCCGAACCACACATCACGTGTGATCCGGGCTCGGGCGGCTAAATGTAAAGGCCCATTTTTTCAGTCCACCACGGATCAAATCCAACACCTTAAGTGATCCACCAGGGGTCCAAAGCCCAACAACATTAGTAATCCACGGTAGACGAAACATGAGGAAAAATGGCCCAAAAGCCATCCACCGAGCCCAAAGTCCAAAAGAGGAGAGGAAAGCCCAGCCCACCTGGTCATCAAATTCCAGTCTGCCGCACAAAGGAATCCTGAAACAATTTGAAAATGAGAGGGAGAATGGCCTTCAAGCATCATTTTTCCCTCCTCCCTTGGCGCGGTGCTCGAGGCGCTGAAGGGAGACATTTCCAAGGAAGAATCACATTTCCAAAGTTTAATCATTACACTAAGAGTTGGTCTTCTTCATTAACCATCAGACATGGTAAATACCCAGAAGAAGATGATCCACCGCAGCATCAGCCAAAGCCCAGAAAAGTGGAAGAGAGCTGGTCCTCCACACCACCCAGTGGTCCACGGCGAGTTGTCCAGCAGTCCACAGCAAACTCAGTCACCAAAAAAACGATCTGCGGCGGCACCAGCTGCGGCCAATGACGAAGAGAGTGACGAAGAAGATGAGGCAAGGCTGAAAAGACCAAGAAATCTCCCATGGCCGCCCAAATCAGTACCATCTGAAGTGGGTAATGATGAAAAGCCAGCTGGCTATTTCCTTTATCCACTGGTCACGGTGGACCTCAGCACAAAGCAGTCCACGGCAGCACCAGCTGGGACAAAATGATAATCAAGGCTAAAAAAGACTTGAGAAATCTGCCATGGCCACCACCACTCAAGGACAACGACCACCACAGCCCAGCACTCCGGTGGTCCTTGCTCCTCCACATCATGGAACTTAGGAAGCAAGGTTTGGAGGTAGGGGAACCAATTTACTCCAATATTGATTGATCTGCCGTAACAAAAATGGTATTGATCTGCTGGGGAAAAATACCAAAAACGGTAAGCTCAAATCTAATTAATGCAAAACGTGCGTGAGTCAAGTCACCTTAATTGTTTCAGACCATTACCGAGCATTAAATGCTCGTCACTTCCTCCCTCATTAAATGGCCTGAAATCCGCCGTTCACCGCAGATCAAATCAGATCTGCGGCGGATGAAAACCATCAGCTCAGCCCCAAAAATTAAACCTTGTCAAATCTCAGCCCCTCTATCTCTTGGTTAAACAATGATTCTCATGATGAGGAGGGCAACAAATAAAACCATTAGATATAAACACCATTATAAATAGGGGTGAGAAGAAGGAAGAGGGGTTGGTCTTTTGCTGATCAGAAATCCTTAGACTGGAATTTCTCCATTAGAGCTGACTTCAAAAGCTCCAGAAATACAAAGCCAACAGCAGTCCACGGGACACTTCCCGTAGGTCCACGGTAGACTAAAAACACTTTTAGTCTGCCACAACAGAAAATTCCCAACAAACACTCAACTAAACACTCTGTACTGACTCATGTACGTTTTGCACAGTAAATGGTTCTCTTCCTACTCCCAAATCTCTCAAGTTCCATGATTATTGTGTTCCTTTGATCTGCTCCTCTTTTCTTGCAAGCCACAGGAGAAGTCAAGTGCACCATGCTCAATCTCTTGATCCACGGCACTGGTCCTTGATTCTCCACTTACTTGTCACGTCTACTGTATTTTCCACCATTGAATGTGTAAATTTGTAATGTATTCTCCCATGTGTTGTTCTTTCTATATTGTAATTACTGAATGTTCTGGTGGAAGCGAAGTTCAAAATTATTAGTTTATTTTGATCTGCGGCATTAGCTTCATTAATCCATCGCAACCTCCTACGTGAGCATTGCAGCCCGGTGGACTGAAGAATACTAGAGGGAAATGCACCATTAGTCTCTGAATGGTCTACCACACTTGGAGTAGAGTTCTGGGCTCAACATCCCCCACACACACAATCTCCGTCCGTATTTAGCCCGTCCGTGGATTAATACGTGGCCCATCGGTGCAAGAAATTTTGTGCATCCACAGCGGTTAAGTGCGGCCATTCTTCCAGTAAGGCTCTGAACTTCTTTTACCGTTCTTGGTGGTTCCATCTCCAGTATGACATTTATTTTATCCGGGTTGGCTTTGATTCCTCTCTGGGACACCATGAACCCTAAAAACTTTCCTGATGAGACGCTAAAGACGCACTTACTTGGGTTGAGCTTCATGCGGTATTGGCAGAGTGTCTTGAAGGTTTCTTCCAAATCGTCCAAATGATTTGCTTCATCATTCGTTTTCACCAACATGTCATCAATGTATACTTCTACATTTCGCCCGATCTAGTTGTGGAACATCTTGTTCATCAACCGTTGGTAAGTGGCCCCGGCGTTCTTCAGTCCGAATGGCATGACTTTATAGCAAAAAAGCCTTTTGCTAGTGATGAAGGAAGTTTTCTCTTGATCACCTTCGTCCATCATGATTTGGTTGTAGCCAAAGAAGGCGTCCATAAAGGTCAGCAACCTGTGCCCTGCTGTTGAATCTACTAATTGGTCGATCTGAGGCAGGGGGAAACTGTCCTTTAGGCAAGCTTTGTTTATGTCTGTGAAATCTACACATATTCTCCATTTGCCGTTGGATTTCTTCACCATAACCACATTAGCTAGCCAATTGAGGTAGTAGACTTCTCTAATGAATCCTGCAGTTAAAAGTTTCTCGACCTCGTCAGAGATGGCCTGGTTTTTGTCTGGGGCGAACACTCATCTTTTTTGCTTTACTGGCCGGATGGACGGGTCCACGTTCAGCTTGTGACATATGGTTGAGGGATCAATACCGGGCATGTCGTCGTGCGTCCACGCGAAGATATCTAAGTTATCTTTTAGGAATTTAATAATGAACTTCCTCAATCTTCCGTCCATTCTTGTTCCGATATTCGTGGTTTTGTTTAGCTTTTCGTCGTCCAACACAACCACTTCCAACTCCTTTGTTGGTTCGACGAGCCTCTGACTCTTGTCAATCGTCATCGTCTGGTGTCTTGTCTCCGGTCCGAGAGAGGCAAAGTAGCATTCCCTTGCTGTTGCTTGGTCTCCTTTGAGTTCCCCTATGTTGTGTTCTGTAGGGAATCGGACGAGGAGGTGATAAGTCGATGTCACTGCTCTGAGCTTGTTGAGGGTCGGACGGCCGATGATGACGTTATAGGCCGAGGGGCAGTCGACTACGAGGAATTCGACCGATGCCCTCACCTGTTTCGGGTATGTACTGGCCTCGATCATAAGGGAGACTACCCCCGACGGCTTGACTTTATCTCCCATGAACCTCATGAGGGGGATGTTGATCGGCCTCAGCCGTTCTCTGTCTATCTTCATTTGCCGATATGCTGGGAAGGTAGAATAATGTCGGCTGAGCTTTCCATTGTCAATCAACACCTGCCTGGTGAATGAAACCTCTACTATGGTCATTGTGACGACTAGGGCATCGTCATGTGTGGCTGGTGGATTCCTCCTCGCATCGTCTTCACTAAAAGTAACCACTTGATTGTCCAACTTTACGTTCTTTTCGTGGTCTCTGCGTGACCAGGAACGTTATGAGCCTGACGAGACATATGGCTTTCCTGGATGAACGTGATATGCCCCTCCATGATGGCCAAACCTTCCACACGATGGTACGTATCTCCCCTATGATATCTCGCGGACGGTCTTCTGCTTGATCCTTATTCTCCTCTTGTTTGAGTGGACGGGGATCTGGACGAGCTTTTTGATTGTCTCGATGGACGAACTTTCTTCAACTTTCACTTGTCTTATCAGAGCTTCCATCTGCTCCTTTAAGACGTAACAGTCTTCTAGTAGTTGTGACCATGGTCTCGGTGGAAACGACAGTAGAGGTCCTTAGACCTTTTCGCAGGGTTCGAACGAAGTTTCCCAGGCCACTTTGAGTGCGGGATTGTCCTGTATCTATGCAATAAGACCTTGGTCAGATTGACATGTTTAGGGGTGTAAAGCCCTTTGGGTCGCTCCATCTTGTCTGCAGGAAGATCCTACATTCTTTCTGGTCGGTCTTTTGAGTAATCTGACTTGGAATAACCTGCTTTTGGAAGATTCGAATCGTCGATCCTTTCGGTTCTTTCCTCTTCTTACTTGGGAAACTCTGTCTCGGAGCATCGAAAGCGTCATCCTCCGCGTTTATGAACTTCTTTATACTTCATACATCAACTCTGACATGGATCCTTGGGGGATCCTTACACAGCTTGGAAGAGGAAATCGCCCTTTGCGGAGGCCAGCATTGAACGCTGTGAAGGGCTACGTAACTCGTTTGGGTTCGTCGAATCTTGAACTGCCTCCTTGTTAAACCGCTGCACGTAGGATCTTAACAATGACTCTCCCTTCTCTTCTGCCTGATATTGAAGGAGATAATTTGCTTGGACGAGCTGAGCGTCCGTCCTCCGAATGAAATTATCGATGAAAGCTCGACTTAACTGAGCGAATGTGTTTAATGGACCCTGGTCTTCTAGCTTGATTGAACCACACTCTCAGCTGAGCCTCTGAGGTTCGTTGGGAAATGCGCGACACATTATCTCGTCCGACACACCTTGTAGATCGCATGACTGTCCTGAAAGGAGTCTAGGTAATCAAGTGGGTCTTTAAGTCCGATCGAAGGTTTTCCAGTTGAGGGAACCTTGAAACTTTGCTGGAAAGAGGGATATTCATCTACCCTCTTAGGTGAAAGGTGATTCGGAGAGATGGAATCGAGCATATCGAGATTTCGTAGCAGCCTTTCGCCTTAACCTGACTCTTCATCTTCCTTCATTTGCTCCCTTCATCTCCTTCAGTTCTTCCTCTTCAAGATTTGTAGCGGCTCTGATGTCTGCTGCAGACTCTAGTTGGGTCCGCCACTTGAGTAGGACGAGGGGACCCGATTCTGAATTGGCAGAGCTACCTTCGTCATTTTGATCCTTGATTCTGATTTCCTCCTTCCTTCGTTGACGGAGGACCTCCTCAACCATTCTTGGCCCTAGGATTGGGGATTGGGAATCTCTCCTCCTCGAACGGAAGGAGGGCTATGAGCTACTTGGTTTTGTCTAGGAAAGACTCTTGCATCTTCTCTGCCGGTCAGCAGCACTTTATGCCGTGCCAACTCCTGGATGTTAGCGGTGAGAGGCCTGTAACTGCCTGTCTGAGGCACTCAAGTGCTGATCGCTGGTGTTCTCCTGCTTCCAGGGGGGGAGAAGGCTTATCCGAATTGACCGTTCTTAGTTTTTCTTATGAAAGAGGAGCAACGAAATGATTGCTATCAGGATAAAGCTTCTCTTCCCACAGACGGCGCCAACTGATGATGTGCAAAAAATTAGTATGGTCGTCCAGCACGGATAAGTCTCTCGGATCGGAAGACCTGAAAGGTACAAAAATGAATAAAACAACAAGAGAGCACCGGTGGGGTGTCCAGCCAAAGCTTCCTCCGATGCCTTTTGTCAGTGATTTCTCAGAGAACAATATACAGGTAGGTAATAGTGTTTAGGCTAGTGTTTTGTGTACCTTTGGTCTTTCTTCTTCTGGAGGTTTATATAGATTCCCCTAGTAAGTAGCCGTTGTGCCCTCTTTTATTTCAGTCTTTATTCGACTTGAATATGGGGCTTTAATGGAGGTGGTTACGATATCTTAAGGATAATGTCATTTAATGGTGAGACAGTAACGCTCTTTATCATTGATCTTCTTGTCCCTGAGGCATTTATTAACGGGCCGTGCTGAGGGTCGAGTGTAGTAAGGACGACGCTTAATGTCGTCCTTGTTTTTGTTCGTTACGATGGACAGGTAGTATAGTATCGTCCGTCTGGGGACGGTTGAATTGTAGACCTATCAGATTTGGAAGGCCTTGATTCCAAATCTATAAATTTTTAAATTCTTTATTTGGGTCTATTTTATGCATAAGAGAATTTGAAATTGTAAAATATTAAATCTATTGTTTGGATGCTTTAATAACCTACAAATTTGTATTTGAAATAATCTCTCTTCCAAAATGATTAAAATACCATTAAAACTTTCAAAATGTCTCTTAGAACCTTCAAAATGATCTAAACATCTCGAAAATGTCCAAAATGACTAAAAACCTGTAAAATATTCAAATAATAAAAATATCCTCAAAATTTCCAAAATGATTGAAATACCCAAAACCTTTACATTAATGGCCAAAATAACCTTGAAAACTTAATGATCAAAATAGCCTCAAAACCTTACATAAACTTTGTAATAACCACAATATGTTCCATACTTTGAGAATCGCCCCAAACTTTTAAAAGTCGAACAAAAACAACTTCGAAAAAGCAACTCACAAACTCTAAAACCACACAAGCGCCAACATTGACCCCAGCATCGTGTTTCTTATAATGCGCTTGCCATATTGGATCTGTAATTCCTTAATTCATAATAGTTTGGAGGATGAATGCTCCAGTTTGGTAATTTTAAAGAAATTTGATTGAATTACACCACCTAGTTGCCTATATTTTGTAGGGTATAATCCATTGTCTCACTACAATTCTTAATTTCGAAAAGAGAAAATAAAAGGTTCCAATATAATATTAGTGTGCCTCATGTGTGATAAGTGCGATTTTATTACTGCATAGGCATACGCATTTTAACATATTTCAAGATATATGGTTGATTTGGATCTCTTCTTTGAATTCTACTTAATGTATTAAAGGTCATTCTAGATGTAAAATTGTAAATAATAATACTTATTGGAGGGGGTGGAATGCAAGAATAGAAGATTAAATCATTTTCGGTCCACAAGGAGTATGGTCTGGTCCATAGCCAAGCGTGGAGACAAAGTTTATAGAGCCCAGCCCAATTTGTGTAATGAGCTGGACTTAGTAGAGAGAATGGATAAAGTTGAGAGAGCATGGCCCCATTTATGATAAGAGTTTCTACATACATGGAATAAAACAAAAGCGTCCGTATCTGTACCACATTGGAATTCGGAAAGGTTGGTGCGAAGTACGACACGTGATGTAATATAAATTTAAATAAAAACATTAATAAAAGGATCTTTTTCTAAGAATTAATTGTAATATAAAGGACGCACTACACTTATGTCTATTAACCAATCATGTAATAGTTACTACTTTTCTATTAAGCAATTGAAGATACTTGATAATTTCAGTTTCTTAATATAAGTTTGTTATTGTCAATATGATGAGATATTTACAATCATCGAGCTTTTGGTAACAAACCTAGCTATTCTGATCATTGCTACCTTTGTTTTGGGTTTTATTTCAATGATATTTTACAATTTAATTGATATGTTTGTTAATCTTCTTAGTTACTAAGTTGGGAATTTGTTTTCTTTCTAATTGCATCGTCCAACCTTTTGAATGATCATCTATCTTAAGACGAACTTTCTTGATCGGAGGGTGGTTTAGATAGGCTCAATTTATTGTAAACTTATTGCACATTGATTGTTTAGTTTAGTTAAAATTGTTTAGTTTTTTTTTTTAGTATCATGAATGGAGTGCTTTATTTTTATGGTGCTCATTCAATCTAAGTTCTTCCTCATTTTTTTGTTTGAAAAACCATGATAGTAGTTATAGCTATGATTTTGGAGGTTTGGGCATATTTCTGTCATTTTGAAAATTTAGGGGTATTTCGGTCATTGTGGAAGTTAGGAGATGTTTCAATCATTTTTGAGGTTCTAGAGGATATTTTGTTTGTTTTAGAGGTTTGGAGGTATTTTGATCATTTTGGAACTTTAAGGGGTACTTTGGATTTTTTTTTTTGTTGGTATTTTGACTACTTTAGAGGTTTAGAGGTATTTTGATCATTTTTTATTTTATTTTATTTTTTTTGTGGGGAGGGGGAGGGGGGGTATTTATGTTCTTTTAGAGGTTTTCAGGATATTTTGGATAAGCGTTTCTTAATACATTAATTATATGACGTTAATTAACAAGATAATTTAATATTTGCATAGATGCAATCTAGGATCATGCTTGAAAACGAACCGATATCAATTTCATTTTTTCAATATGTCAAGATTTTGTATGAGAATCTTAAACATTTTGGATATTAAAATTAGAGGCTAACAATGCTACATCACTAGCATTGACTTTTGAATCACTGGATTTTTATTTATTTATTTATTTTTTCTTTTCAAAAAAGTTAAATATTGTCGTAAATTTTCTACAATCAATAAATTGTAATAAAAATCATATTTATTTTCTATCTTTATATGCCCAATATTCTTCTAACTATAAAACCAATTAGTATTTACAAATGAATAAATTGAAATATAAAAAAATCCCACACATTGCTTCTTTTAGTTGTTGCTCTCCTCACTAGCACTCAACTGTGGACAAGCTAGCAAGTCCTGATAAACAGTAGTTGCGTCACTTATGGACTAGAGGTGGTTGTTCTTGTCGATATCAAGCTTTTTGAGATTGTTTCTGAACAAGCTTTTAGGGATTTGTTAAAGGAATTTGTTTTTTTCTTTGGAAGTGGGCTACAAATATAGGTTATTTGGACATTTTCTTTTTTGGATTAAATACATTGTTGCTCCTAAAATCCTGGTCATGAACGATTTTAGTCCATGAAGTTTAATGTTATCACTTTTAGTCTCTTAAATAGCGTAGTCAAACTAAAAACTGACACGTCATCACTCCAATGGAACTAAAACTAATGATCACTTTCAAGTTTGTTAGGGACTAAAATGGATCACTTTAATTTTTTCTAAGGACTAAAAACAATCAGTATTATAAGTTTGTTAGGGATGAAAAGAGATCACTTTAAACTCCAACTACTAAAATCCCTCATGAGTTAAAGTTTAGAGACCAACAATATATTTTGGCCTTATTTTTTTTTTATCCCTTTGAGTCAAATTTCATTTCTTAAGGGAAGGATTGGTATAATTTTGGTCCCAAATTTTAAAATGGTATATATATTCGAGCCCCCTAGGTCTAAAAGTAGGTTCGTCTCTAAATATAATATTTTTATATAATTTAATTCTTTAATTGAAGTATTTTCTTCTATTTGACTTCTTTTAAAAATTTTATTTATGAAAATAAATGCAAGATTTTTTTCTTCTTTCATTTATATATTCATATTTATTTGGTAGACCAATTTAGGGTGTGTTTGTTTCGCCGTAAAATCATTTCCCGAAAACATAATTCATTTTCAGGTGTTTGATCACATCTGAAAATTTGGTCAACTGAAAAACACTCACTTTGACCGTAAAATTGTGCTCCCCTCAACTATAAAATGGTTTACGGTTCTCTTTATTAATAAACCAATTTCCGGAAAATACTGAGCATACTAGCCCATCACCCCAAAAATTACCAAAATACCTATAAAACCATCAAAATAATCCTGAAACCTCTAAAATATTTTGGAATCACCAAAATTACCTCGAAACCTTCAAAATGACCTAAATACCCCTCGAAAACACAAAAAAAGACAAAAATACAAAATTGAAACCTTTAAAATGATCAAAATACTTGAAACTTGAAACCCTTAAGGTGTGTTTGTTTCATCATAAAATAATTTCCAGATCATATTTACAAAAGAAACCCTATCTACAATATAAAAGTATAAAATATAATTAAAAAATATTTACAAAAGAAACACTATATATAATATAACTAAAATAAAATAATTTTTAAGTGTGGAACAATATAACCCAATTTATCAAATGCACTATATATCGTAGCTTTACTATATATCTACTACTTAAGGCCATAAGTACAAGACATGTAGCTTAAGGCCATAAGTACAAGACATGTAGCATATTTAGTGACTTATAAAGGTGTAGGGAAAGAAATTGTAATGAAGTTGACTCTAAATTTTATTGGGTGAATTTAAGTTGTATATAATATAGTATAATTCTATATATACAATGTTATACGATTCGATCATTTACTTTTCATTAGATAAAGATTATTTTAACAATTCCACTACTAGATTACATTGTCTCCTCATTACCGTGCAAAATGTCAAAATAGTTAGATATTAATAATTATGTTCAAATATAGGGTTATTTTATTTTAAAGTTAAACAAAAATATGAGTTTGTAGATTCGATAGAAAATGATATTTGATTAATTGGCAAGCATATAAAAATGGAAAGTGTAGATATAAATCCAATAGTGGAATTGTTAACATCTCAATTAATAATAATTTAGTGGTATAACAATAACAAATTAAGAGTTATGCTAAGTATGGACAATGATCCTCTCCATTTCATTTAAAATGGAGAGTCTCCATTTAAAGGTGTAGATTAAATATTACAGATTTAATGGTGTACAAACTACAATATTATTTAAAATTTTAAATGACGTGACAGTATGTACACTCTTGGATCCATGAGATATAATCTTAATCATGAATTAGACAAATGAAGAGGTTTCCAAATAGAGAGAATTCTATTATGCTAAGTATAACTTCTCAATTTCATACATTACTAATATTTTCCCTTTTATCATAATATCAAACATTGCTAAACAAAGAACTTTGCCAGTTTGCCTTTTTGGTTTACTAAACGGCTAGGGCCATTACTTATTTTACAATCAACTTTAAACTTCTAGCCTGATTCAAATCCTTTGAGATGGTTTCTTTTTCACATAATAATACATATCGAGGTCAACATTTTGCATCCTTCAAAATAAATACATGTTTCACAAATGTGTGTTAAATCATGTAAAAAATGCCAAGAATATATATTTATATATATATTTTAAATAGAAAATGCAACATTTCCTGTTATAAATTGAAGAGACAGCTGTTCATTTCTCAATTAAAAAGTGGGAGACCCACCCAGTTTGCGAACCATAGTTAGACTTAGACAGACTTTAATAAGGCTTAACACAATTGGCTCAAGTAAATCAACTGTATGCCCATCATTATAGCCATTAAAAGTAGATGTCACTTTTTAAGAAACATTTCATAAATTTTGCTAATATGATTGGAGATCAAGATCCTCTATAGTTTGAACTCTATCAAATAGAGTTCTTTTAATCATAACATTTCATTTTATAATAAATGGTCCAGATTTTGTTATGTCATCATTCCAATAACTAAACCCCCTAAAATAATGGTTTTAAAACTCAACTCAAAAATCAAGACTTAACACTGTTAACATGATTTATTGTCTTCCGTCAGCGTTTTTCTGGTTCTCTGTTAGTTTGTTCTCAATTCTCATATTTCTCCCAGATCCATTCCATTCCTAGGCTGAACGAGGTCCAAAGTCAAGACCTTCATCATCTATAAGAGAATTGCAAAAGGATTAATGAAACTTGAAAGCAAGAACTTGGAATACTCTTTGGCTGTCTATCGAAAATAACCTAAGGCCTTTCATTATCAATCAAAAAATAAAAAGAATAAACATCTAACTTAAATATGTAAAATCAAGTTCTTAAGCAAATAACCAACAAGAAATTATAAAAATTCTACAGGGAATGGGACCTTTCATTATCAATCTCATTAACCACTTTGTTATTGCTTGAAATCGTTGCTCTCGTTATTCGTTACAACATCCTCCTCTTTCAATTTGTTTTTTAAAGTTCTATTTGATTATCTACTAATGACTAATCGTAATATTTAGAGCTCTAAAAATTGTCACTTTTAGTTAAAATTACGCGTTTGGCACTTTGGCTTTTAGTTGATTGATTATAATGATTTCAGTTAGATAATGATATGTTAAATATATAAAGAAAAAAAGAAGAAGCAAAAATGGATGTGCTCTCATGCCCAATATATATGTGAAAGTGAAACTAGGGCAGATTTTGCCTTGCTGGATGGCAGGGATATATAAATGGATTTTGCTATATATATTTGATTTGCAATTACTGGACCAATACACTTTGTTGCTCATGAGGTGATGTTAAGTCATGTCGATATCATTTTATAGACTTTTATACTGCTACCATAACAACGAAGAGACATGCACTTTGTGTGATGGGCAAGGGGGACTACAAAGTGCTACGATCTACGAACACAACAAAGTCACAGACCCGCACTCAGAAGGGACAAAGTCAATCCTTCACCAATAAGTACTGGGAATAATGACCCGAAAGCTCAAAGTGAATAGAGAAATACTAATTCACACTACTGTATCATCAAATATGAGTAAAACTGATAATAATTTTGATATTTCTCGAGATAAAATGGTAGAGGATTAGCCAAAATTTAAAAAATTGCTTATTGGTTTGCTTTCATACAAAAGAAAAATGGAGATCAAGAGTAGAGCCACCGCATTGTTTTCATTAACAGCCAGCCTCCCTTTTATATCTTTTTTCTTTATTTGGTTTGATAAGTAATCAACATGACCAGTGGCCACACTGTAGAGCAAAGTCACCGTTAATTATTATCTTAGTTATTTAATTGGTGAAACCGTAAAACATTACGTGACTTTATGTTTATTAGCCCAATATATTATTTTGCATGCACATAATGACGTAAGCCAAAGTGCCAAACCCATTTGGGAAAGGGGATTATCTTTTAATTCTGATTATTTAAATTGCATAAACCATAATTAAGTAACAAGAAAATCAAGTATGGGATATTATATATCGATCAATTAGAACTTTTCAACAGCATCCATCTCTGTCATATTACAATACTTAATTATTATGAGCTTCAATTCCTCATACCCAACTTAACCTTATTCTTGAATATCATGGGTAAGAAGTTCACTTTAGAGGGAATGTGATAGTGCTATTGTATTTTCAAGGGATATAGCCACCATGGCCGCCACCTTCACCACTCCCACCACCTCCTCCATGTCCACCCCCATGTTCACCTCCAGCACCATAGCCTCCACCACCACCAGAACCATAGCCGCCACCACCACCATAGCCACCTTCACCGCCAGAACCTCCACCACTGCCATGTGCTTCACCACCACAATGGCCTGCCCCACCACCGCTCCCACCACCACCTCCCCCTCCATAGCCTGGAGCATGCTCTCCTCCGGCACCATAGCCACCACCGTGACCTCCTCCTTCACCACCTCCGTAACCAGCTCCATGCTCTCCCCCGGCACCATATCCAGTACCACCACCGCTGCCACTTCCTCCACCACCACCACCACCATATCCTGGCCCATGTTCACCACCTGCTCCATATCCGCTGCCACCTCCTGCACCACCACCGTAACCAGAACCATGCTCTCCTCCTGCACCATATCCAGCAGCACCGCCGCCACCACCTCCACTTCCTCCTCCACCTCCACCACCATATCCTGCACCATGTTCACCACCACCTCCATATCCGGCACCACCTCCTTCACCACCGCCACTTCCATATCCAGCTCCTCCTGCACCATAACTAACTCCACCACCACCACCGCTACCATATCCTCTGCCATGTCCCCCAACTGCTCCATAGCCCACTCCACCACCTTCTCCAGTACCACCACCACTTCCATAGCCAACAGCCCCATGTTCCCCTACAGCTCCATACCCAGAGCCACCACCAGATCCTCCTCCACCACCATAACCTCCAAGAGTGAGGAGGGCTCTAGTTGCAGAACAAATGCCTAAACCGAGTAACAGAAAGAGAAAAACACTAACAACTTTGTATGTAGCCATAGGTTTAATGTGTTTGAATCCCACAACTATAGCTTAAAACTCATGGGAAGCTGGTTGATATATATAGGAGTAGAATGGGTTTACCTAAAGCGCATTCACGGACAGAGAGTGGTTGAAGCACATGCAAAGGGGAAGATGGATGAACACATAGTGTGGTCCAGGATACACACACATGCCACATGAATACATGATGAAACTCACTCAGGACTTTGTTACACTCACTAGTGTGTTTATGCTGTCCTCCATATCCAATTAAACCTTGCTAGATACCCATTTTTAGGGCTTGGGTTTGCCTAAACCTAACTTTTTCTTGTCATCTTTTTGGAGAATGTTTGTGACAGTATTTTCTGATGTGATATATTTTCTTACTCTTTAAGATATTATTTTTCTTTCATTTCCATCCTTTTTTTTAAGAGAGAATTACAAAAACCTCAACGACACGTTGTTAGAACCTACAATTTGAACACTTTGATTCTTTTATTTTTAAAACCGACAATTTTGCTCCTATCAAAGCTATCACATAGACAGTTACAAAAAATAAAAACCTGAAACTTCTAAATAAAAGATATAAATATCCTTATAGATTAAAAATAAAAACAAAAACTCAGCTCTCTCTCAACCTTATGTTTACTACACCAGGATGAACTTGGTAGGGGACAACGCATAAACCAAATTTTTTTTAAAAAAAAAAAAAAATTCTAAATTAACATCTATTTAATATTAACAAAATACCAACGAACTAATATTAATTTCATTGATTTCAACTTTTCGAAAACTTGTTTAAGGATTTTAAAAATTGGAATTTCAATACTAGCAGCAGAGGTCGATGAAAATATTAGTATTGGCTTTTGAATTATTCGTAATTTTTCTTTTGAAAAATTTCAAAGTTGTTGTCTTTTAACTAAAATATATTATATGTCCAATAGTCTTTTAACTAAAATATTCATTAGTTTTTTTAATTAAAAAAGAAATAACAAAAATGCTCAATGGCCTTACAAATTACAACAAAATTATTTCTTAAAATCTATCGGTACAAAAAATACACAACGAAATTAATGTTAGGGATTTGACATTTGTTTTACTAAAGCCTACGAGGGGTTCCCTTTTTTTTTTTCATTTTTTTTTTAGGACGTGATGGGCAAATTAAATTTTTGGGGGGTTTTATGGACTCATTATATTTGTAATTTTTTTTGGGGAAAAGGGATCAAATATATATATTTTGGTCCCAAATATATATATATATATATATTATTTTAAAAAATGGTGGGGCCATTGGTCCCTATGTGGTTCCGTCTTTGCTCTCCCTCCTATTTTCCCTCTCACTTTCTTTGAGGGTGGAGTGAGAGGGTCCACCAAAACTTGGCCCAATAATTCCTCATCCGATGATCCATCTCAAAACAATGGGCTCTAATATTATTACCTTACCATTTTATATCACTTAAAATGTGGACAATTTTGTTCACAAGTTGTGAGCATGTTTAAATTTATGGAAAATAATGACCACAATTTGTTAGTGTCGATGAATATTTTCCCCAAAACAATAATGTTCTCCTATAGTCAAGATCCAACGAGAGAGAGAGAGAGAGAGAGAGAGAGAGAGAGAGAGAGAGAGAGAGAGAGAGAGAGAGAGAGAGAGAGAGAGAGAGAGAGAGAGAGAGAGAGAGAGAGAGAGAGAGAGAGAGAGAGAGAGAGAGAACCCTATTCTAATATATTAATATATATATTGTAGATAATTTAATTTAATTTCATATTTTATAGCCTCTGGGTTAACCTGAGGAGGTTGATATTTTTCCAGGGTATCTAGTTTTTTTTTTTTTTTTGTTGTATTGATGATAAAATTAGTGAACCTTGGTCTATGTAAACTTAAAAATTTATGTATTATTTAAATTTTATTTTTGAGTATTTTCATTTATTTGTTACTATTTGTATTGAAAGGAAGACAAAAATAATATGAATAATTTTATTTTTATATGTTTTTGGCATGTGAAAAAGATGTGGGTCATAACGGGTTGACCCAACCCTCAAAAGATGGGTAAGGATCATATGTTTTGAAACCGGTTTAGGATGACCCATTTCTGACCCAAACCCAATAAGACCTAAACATGGATGGGTCAAACCCGAACAACCCAACTCGTTTGCCAGGTCTTTATATGTTATTATATAATTATTTTATTTTGTAACAGATTGATCTAACTAGAAAACCAAGAACCACTTCCTTTTTTGGATATAGATTATTTTCTCATTTTACTCTTTTTTGGCATGTGAAAAAAATACGGGTCTAACGGGTTGACCTAACCTTCAAAAGTTCGAGTAAAAGACATCATATGTTTTGAAACCCATTTAGGATGACTCATTTCTAACCCAAACCTGATATGATCAGAACAACCCAACTCGTTTGCCAGTTCTGTTATTATATAATTATTTTATTATGTAACAGATTGATCCGACGAGAAAACCAAGAACTACTCCATTTTTCGGATATAGATTATTTTCTCATTTTACTCTTTTTTGGCATGTGAAAAAAATACAGGTCTAACGGGTTGACCCAACCTTCAAAAAGTCGAGTAAAGATCGTATGTTTTGAAACCCGTTTAGGATGACCCATTTCTAACCCAAACCCGATATGACCCGATCGTACAACCCAACTCGTTTGTCAGGTCTCTGTATGTTATTATATAATTATTTTATTATGTAACAAATTGATCTAACTAGAAAATCAAGAACCACCCCCTTTATCGGATATAGATTATTTTCTCATTTTACTCTTAAGTGATCAAATGGCATGTTCAAATCTCTTTTATTTAAATTAGCCTAATAAGTCAATCTATTAACCGTTGTAGCTTGTAGTTTGACCAAAATGTAGTAGTTACATTGGTCATGGCCTATTAGTATAATTATTACAATGCACATGATTTTTATTTTATTTTTCTTTTGAGAAACCATGCACATAATTAACTTCGGTACAGTCATATCCATTTCTTATTTAGATTATTATTATTATTATTATTATAACCTTAGGTGTCCGAGTCAGCTTGTATGCACCTCGATTAATCCCACGGGATCCGTGCACCACACCCTTGAAAGTTTCCCCACACGAATCATGGTAAATCATTGGCTTGTCATCAGGGGGTGTGGCCCTAAGGAATCGTTTGCATCCAAGAGATGTTGAACATTGGACTTTAAAGGGAGCATACCTCTAAGACCAAAACCTTCTCCACTTGGATCTAGTCTTTGGAATTCTTATTTAGATTAATTGAGTTGGAGATCATGATTACTTTTTTTTTTTTTATAACCAATTTAGATGTTCGGGCTAACGTTCCATGGAGATATGTAACACCCTACTAGCTATGTGTACCACGATAGACGCAAGATTTTGCCTTGGGAAGCATATCCAAGGCTGGACTAGTTGAACTACCCCTCAAGGTTGATCATGATTACGGGAAACACTTAGGTCCCACCACAGGGACCGGTGTTGATTTTGATAAACTTTGTGTGTTTTGTGGTAAATGTTGTGTCCATATTGATAAATGTGTGTTTATTATTGTAAAAGTAAAATGTGTGAATTCTGGTAGAATTAGTGATATTTGTGATAAAATTAACTTTACTACAAAACTATACACATTTTACCATATTCGACAAACATTTTATCAAAACACACACAAATATTATAATTTTTGACACCTTTGACATGACGGTCCGGACCTAAGAGTTTCCCCATGATTACTTAAAACGAACCAGTCATAAATTAAAAGCAGAAAAAAGAACAATGCATATTCATTAGTCACTAAGCTCATTACTCTGACATTCATACAATAAATATAGATTAGAAGCATATCTCTCACCCATGCTAATCTTATTATTTTTTTTTGTTCCTATATATTAGAGTAAGACACGCATTGTTTTCATAAGATGATATTGAGAAGCAAATTTAAGGGGCGTAGCCACCATGGCCACCACCCTCTCCACTCCCACTTCCTCCTCCATATCCAACCCCATGTGCACCTCCTGCACCGTAACCACCACCACCACCACCACCGCCAGAACCACCTCCGCCGCCACCACCATGACCACCAGCAGCTCCACCACCAGAACCTCCACCGGCTCCTTCACCACCACCATACCCACCTCCATGTGCTCCTCCGGTACCTGCTCCACCTCCCCCGCCACTCCCACCACCACCTCCTCCACCATAACCACCACCAGTTGCTCCTCCAGCTCCGTAGCCACCACCAGCACCTCCTCCTTCACCGCCTCCATAACCAGCCCCGTGCTCTCCTCCCGCACCATATCCAGCACCACCACCACCACCGCTGCCTCCACCGCCGCCACCACCAGCCCCATGTTCTCCACCTGCACCATATCCAGCACCACGTCCTTCCCCAGCACCACTTCCATATCCAGCACCAGCTGCACCACCAGCACCATAAGCAGCTCCACCTCCACTTCCACTACCACCTCCGCCACCACCACCATGTCCACCGTCACCACCTGCACCACTTCCGTAGCCAACAGTAGTGAGGCCATGTTCTCCTACAGCTGCATGGACTCCATAACCAACGTGGACATTTCCACCTTCAAGGGTCAGGAGGGCTCTAGTTGCAGAACAAATACCTAAGCCCAATAACACAAAGAAAACAACACTAAGTACTTTGTGAATAGCCATGGGAAAATTAACGTTGGAATCACACAAGGATGAATTAGAATGCTGGGGTAGGAGGGTATATATAGGAACGGGATGGAGGTCCAAAAGCGCGTCTACTTCACAAAGAGTGGTTGAGGGCGCATGGAAAAGGTATTTGGGAGACCCACAAGGCCACAAGGACAAGGACAAGGTGGTCCAACATAGGTTTACATTCACACTATTGGTTCGCCCATTAATGTGCTTTTGCTGTCACCCACATTCCTTCACGCAAAGCAGAGCCTGTATGTCAAGCCAATTCTTGTAGGTGTGATGCATTTTCCATTTTACAGTTTGCAATGAAAAAAATATTCACGAGGCCATATCAGATTAAACTATATATAATTTGGCCTGCTAGTCTATCCCACTCCATGCAATATGTAAAAGCATTTGATGTCAATTATTAATTAAGCCACTGTAATGATCATCATTGCTGTATTAATCCCATATTCATAGTTGATAGTTGTGAATTACTGTGCATGAAACAATGCGGGTTCAAATCCTATTATCTGTACTCGAAAGGAACATTAATGAATTACTGTGCATGAAGCAATGTTGGCCCTGCTTTCAAATTTTCTTTCCTTTCTTCGATTTTACTCTCTCTCTCTCTCTTTATATATATATATATATCAAGTCTTAAGACAAGCACTTTTTCTAATTCTTGAATAACCGACCGTACTTATGGAGACCTCATTATTCTAAGTGCTGTTTCTGAATTTCCTATAGAAGTTTCTAAAGCCATTCAATTATCCATAATTGAAGCTTAAAACAGGAAAGCTCGCTTTTGATCATCAAAGCCACTAAGCCAAGCCAGTACATTTTCTACAACCCTTCAATGTGGCTAATAGCCATCCACGTGATATACTCATTAGGGTTTGAAAATTAAATGCCGTCCAACCAATATATATACTATATATATTTTAGCAAATCCTATACGTTCCTATCCAAACTAGGAAAAAGAGAGAGTGGAGGGAGAACATCATTTGGAAAGGACCTCTATAGTTTCCTGTAAATGTAATAGCGGCAGTGTGGTGACTACTGAGTACTGACTAGTGAGTCCGTCTAGCTAGTGACATCTTGCCAAAGAGAAGAACGAAAATTCTACGGAGATGGGGACTGCGGTACATTAATTTGTTTTGCATAAGAATGTTTAAATTAAAACAACAAGGGAAAATAATTTATAATTTATAATTGTTTTTAAAGAGACCTACTCTATTGGTAGGGTCCTCTGACCTAAAATTGAGGGCCTGTAGGTTATAGTACAGCACTAAGCAATATGTCACTAACAAATGATTTGAAACCTGCGTAGTATGAACAGCTATGCCTTTTGTCAAGAAAAATCTAAAGGACCTTGCAGGTAGTTGCCCACAGCCTAATAAGAAATGAAATTTCTTCGAATAATAATCATTATGGCGAGTGGCGAGTGTCGGTGTGGCAAGTGTGGGTATGGTACCAACTTTTTCTTTTTCCTTTTTTTTTGTGAGGATGGTAATCATTTAAATTTTAATCATTATTATAATCAAATGTAATATAATTATATATTAGGGTCCGGTTAATGGGTTCTTTAAGAAAAATAGTTAACACTTTATAGTAGTAGTAAAATTTTTATATTAAAATAATACAAAAACATTTTAAAGGTATTTTAGTTTTATTTTATTTTAATATTAAAATTTTATTTACTATAATGTAAAACAAACTTTTTTTATTTTTGGTTGACCTCATAATATTGCGCCACATAAGTTGCTCTCACAATTTTACACCTCATTATTTTAATATATATTTTTTAATTGAATTTAAATTTTATTCTATAATTAAACATCTCATTAGAATCTTGACACATTATATTTTCTTTAATAGAAATAATATATTGTTCCATATATATAAACACAATCATAATAAATACCTAATACTATAATATATTTTATATATAAACACAATAATAATAAATGTCTTTTAATAATTATCAATTTTCATATTTAGATAAAATATAAAAGACAGAAAAAATCATATTTGGACCAATAATTCTTTAGATTTTATTTTAAGTAATTTTTCCGTGCGTCGCATGGGTTTGATTAGTTTCATGTAAAGTGTAAGTATTTAATATTCCTTAATTATTGTCATAAGGACACTCGTTAACAAAATCGTAGTTATTATATATAATGTTATCACTATCCAATATCATATTAGGACTATTCAATTTTTATATATATTAAATTTTAAAAAAATTAAATAAAAAAATAAATATTTAGGGTATCAACCAATGTGATGATAGGTATTATCGTACGTGATACTGTTACCATCATATGTGATGTTGATAAGTTGATAACATTAAATGTAACGATTAACCTATTAGAAGGGAGAAAAGCTACAAATCAATATAATACATTAAAGCAGAAGTTTCTATCAAATGCATGCCATTTGTCAAGTTTAAAGTTTCTATGACTTAACATGTGTCAAAATATTTACATTGATTTTGAATGACGGGGATATAACAAACCATGTGGCAAAAATTAATTTGTCCATGTCAGTTTTCACACTACTTATTTGCCATGTGTCAACAATAAATTAAAAGTTTCTGTCATATGCATACCATTTGTCAAGTTTAAAGTTTCTATGACTTAACACGTGTCAAAATATTTACATTGATTTTGAATGACGGGGATATAACAAACCATGTGGCAAAAATTAATTTGTCCATGTCAGTTTTCACACTACTTATTCACACTACTTATTTGCCATGTGTCAACAATAAATTAAACTTATTCATAAATATATTATCTTATTCATAAATACTTAAATAAATATGCTTTAATTGTCTCCTTCAAGTGCTCCACTTATTATTATTTTTTACCATTTTTTCGGTTAAATTGTCATATACGATTGATATTCCTCACTTGGAAAAAAATCAACCGCATTTATGTCATTCAATTACAAATAAATTCCCTTAAATGTGCACCATTAAGCTATTAATTAATTCTTTCAAATGCTCAATTAATTTTTTACCTGTATTTTTGTTAAACAATTTACCTTGGTTGATATTGATTTTTTATTTAAAAAAAATGGCTCCCCTCCGTTTGTACAGATTAAAACAGGCAGCCCACAATTTTTTATTTTGTTATTCCCAAAACGACGTCGTTTTGGGTTGCATTGTAGTAGAAAAAAAAAATAATAATAAAAATTCCAGTTACTCCTCTTATTTTAACGCTTCCTCCATTCAAGCTTCCCATTCTCTTTCTCTCTCCCTTTTTCCCATTCTTCCTGTTTAATTGATTCTTCAGACGATTCAGTGCCATCCATGGAATAAAAGCCTTCCTAATGATTTTTCTTTCATGAATTTTTTTCCAAACTCAAAAAGTCACACACCATGACAGAGGACGGAGGTGCTAAGGTCTCTTCCGAGGACTCCTCACAAACAACGCAAAGGTTGTTTTTGCTGCACACTTTGCTTCTTTATTTATTTATTTTTGCTGCACACTTTGCTTATAAATTACATGTAGCTCCTGAATTGTATTGGATTTGTCATTAATTACATGTTTTTCGTTGTTTAATTTTTCAGGAACCATAGCGAGGACGTTGTTCTATAACTTTCTCTTTCCTATATACCAGCTGCCTTCAACAAACTTTAAGCAGAATATTTTTGCTAAAAGTATGTTACATAAATAGGTTCTGAACCCATGTATACTTTTCTCAATTGTTCAGAAGGTAATTTATTTTCCATTTTTTTTAAAAATTTTATATAAAACAAATTCTATTCGAATCATGTCTTCTCCATGTCTCACACACATTAGGGAAAAAAATGGTCTGAAAGGGATAGAGTTAATTTAGGGGTGAAAAGGTCCATGTCATGTATTTACATGACAAAGAGATAGCTTGCTTGACTTTTCCGGGTTTTTTTTTATTTATTTTTTTATTAATTAAGATCTATAATTTAACATCTTAAATTTGATTGGATTAGGATTTGGACAGGAGGGAAAAATGGCTTGGGTGAGATCATGAAAAGACTATTCCACTCTTTCAAACACTCTTACTGTTCTGTTCAGCTCCAACCGTATAATGAGACAGGAGGTGAAGCTATTCCATTTCTCTTTTGCTTTAGTTCTTAATTGATTATCATTCGTTTAATTTTATTCCTACAACAGAAGGTTATGTCTTATCTAAGATGAAACATGTCATCAGTATAATATAGATGAAAGTCACCCTCTAATGTTGTAAAACCCCAAAATATGTCATGTTTGCACAATAATTTCATTAGATGATGATTAATAGACTCATCTTCACTATGTTTCAACCACAACTACTGGTACATTCGCATATGCATTCATAAAGGTATACATTGTTGATTTCAACTCCATAACTTTGATTTACTTTCCTACTATTGATTTGGTATCATGGTTTTTTTTTTTTTTTAAATCTTGCATCTACTACTCTGCCTCTGTGTTCCAAAATTTTAACTAAATTGAAAAGAAGAAATGTATGAGGATATGACATTAGATAAAAACTGAACCAGGAAATTCACTGCAATCCTATAGGGGAAATTGAGGTACATATAGTGTTATTTGAAATTTGTGTCGCATTTGTCCCCTTAGGAAACAAATGAGAGGGTCTATCCTTGGCGAGAAATCTATATGGTCTTTTTGTGGTATAATGGATTATGCCTAAGATGGTTGTAGCAATGAGTACATACTAGAAAGGGAGATTTGATCAATATAAAAGTGATAAGTTTGGAATGTTGTTCCACTTTGCCTATGTAGACAGTTTGGCAATAAAAAGGATCAGTAGGACTTTAAGTGGTGTTGAGCTTACTTTGAATATGCTTGAGTATATGTTTTTAAGATCGGTGTATGTTTCTGAGTATATGTTTTAATTAGAAATGAAATTATTATTGAACATAAAATTTAGTTGAAGTTATAATAGGTTATGCCTTTTTTGTTTATGTATTTTGTTCTCTCCATGATCATATTTTTTAATATAACATTAATTAGACTTTCTCACTAGGTTTGCTAAACACTGGTGTTTTCTGTTGACAAAATGATATTTGTTGGATCATTTGGTGTGGGTAATGATATTTCTTTGGACAATTTGGTGGACTTGGTTTTATTTCCCACTTTCTGAAATAAGATTATCACTTTATCACTTTATTTCACTTGCAATTTCTGAAATAGGATTGTCACATTTGTTTAGTTGAGGAAACTCATTTCGTGACTTTAATGAAGTAAAGAGTTAAGAATAGCAAATTGTTCACAATCTTATTTCTAACTTTCTCTACAAGATGACACTAGCAAACATTAAAAATTCTCATCTTTCTTTGATTACAGTACTCTTTCTTAATCATATTTGATGAAGAAAGGGAGAAGTAGCACTACAATCGTGGTAAAGGTGGACATGAGATGCTTCCACAATGGGTGTAGCAGTTGTACATACAAAGGAGCTGATTTTCTCATAAATTATCTTGACAAAGTCAATATTGTTGTTTTTTATTAGTTGAGTTAGCATTCGGTAATTGTAGTTAAAGGTGGAAGAAGAGAAAAAAGTCATAACACTACAACAATATGCTTATTTGGTGACGAAATCTAGCGATGAAATTTTTTTTTGTCGCCCAATATCTATCTTAGGCGACGAAATATTAGATTCCAAAACATTGATTACATTGGGCGAGGAATAACTTTTTTCGTCGCCTAATGTATGCCTTTTTTAAGATTTAGGCGACGAAAATCAAATTTTGTCGCCCAATGTTATTTGTAATTACAATTCGGCGACAAAACTCAATTTTTGTCGCCTAATATCACTTGAATTTACACTTTTGGCAACAAAATTTGATTTTCGTCGCCAAATGTAATGAATATGGTGCCAAAAATGTTAGTCTCCCGATTTTTTCTTTAAACATTTAGGCGACGAAAATCAAATTTCGTCGCCAAAGTGTAAATTCAAGTGATATTAGGCGACGACAATCAAGTTTTGTTGCCCAATTTAATGAATATGGTGCCAAAAATGTTAATCTCCCGATTTTTTCTTTAAACATTTATAAAAAAACCAATTTTAAGGCCTATAAATTTTTTTGGTTGGAGGAATGACTTCCTACTTTCTTGGTTAATAATTTGGAGTAAGATTTGACTAGTAAAACATTTTTTGTCTTTTTTCCCACTCTGGGATTATTTAATATTTATTGGGATGAAAACTGAATACAAATCAAATTTAATGGAAGATGTATATGTAAGAAATTTCCCCCATATTATATTTAGTGGACAAATTCATTTCAAGTTCCACAATAATTTGAAATGGCCTATGGCTATTACCTTTCCTCTTTAGATGATAGTCATGCATTTTCTTTATAAAGCATTATGTTGCAATTTGTGTTTTGAGAGCTACCCTGCACTTTCTCCTCTATGAATAGTGACAATTTGAATTTATATTGGAATTAGTTTGTATTTATATTTTTGTTATCACATATTCACATTGTCAAATTTTTATTGCTTCTTGCATGTTCTTGATGATGACAAACTTCCAATTTTTCTCTAAGTTTATTTATGTTTGTATAATTATTGTTATTTTGTTCAACTAGGTATAGAAGGGAAAGAAACCAACAAATATTGGACTTTTAGTTGTCTAATATATTGAATTTTTAAATTACTCACGAGTACACACAAAACTTTTATTTATTTTTTAATCTTAGTTCATTGAAAACTAATGTAAAAAAAAAAAAAATGTCAATTTTAAAAAATTAATATTATAAAAACATTCTGACAACTTGCCCCTTGCATTGCATGGGCTATTGTCTAATTTATATATAACGCCAGCGGCGGTGCCACATACATCGCAGTGGGTTTGCTTTAATGGTGCAACAAATAAATGAGAGCGGAAGGAGGATTTGCTTTAAATGCATTGATGTCTGCAGGACAAAAAGGAAGCTGATGGAAGTTTTGGATCCCTTGCTAGGAGTGTGACATCGCCTCCACCTAGAGGATGCCAAATTTACATCTGGGATATTTAGGACTGGGCATTAAAGACCTGGGATGAAAGGAATTTGAGGAGATATAAATACACCAACAGCTCAGCATTGAAAGGTTTGATGCAGTTATTATCTTTCACCTATATTTTTCTGAGTGTAATTACTGATTTGATCTTCCTAGGATTGAAGGCCAATCCCCACTGGATTGACCTCAGTCTAACTTTTTTGTTTATTATAATCTTTAGGAAGTTTCGTTATTGGTTGATTTGGTTGAGTTATCAAGTTTGGTTAGCGTTTTCTTGTTATTAAATTTTTACCCACTTGCAATAATCAATGGCTAATGAGTTTTTAGATGTGAGAATTGATGAAAATATTTTGAATTTTGAGACTTGAATCTATGTAATCAACTTAACAATGGTCAATGTTTATTTATTTATTATTATTATTATTATATTATTAATGCTTTTTTAATTCTCGAAATGGGTGGCCATTAAATAAAATTTTGAAAAACAAGCAATATAATTTATATCTATACAAACCCTAGCCCTGATGGCTTACCCCTCATTTAAAACACTTCTATGATTTGTGAAGTGTTCGAGAATGTACAATTTGCATCATGATTCACTACAAGAAAATAGGTCTACGGCAACAAAACCTTTCGTCGCACAAAAGTCTCAATTTCGTCGCTTGATGTACCAGGCGACGAAATAATACGTTAGGCGACAAAAATCGTTTCGTCGACTAAATGTTGGTCGCGGAATAGTCCTGGCGACGAAATATTTTTGTTACTTTTGTCGCCTAATACTTTCAACATTTAGCGACGAATGTTTTCGTCGCCTATTAATTTCGTCGCCTAAATAGTATTTGGCGACGAATTTATTTTTGTCGCCTAAAGATCATTTGTCGACGAAACATGGTTCGTCGCGCAAAAAACTGTAGGCGACAAAACTTATTTTTGTCGCCAAATAATCTTTGCGCGAGGAAATTTATATCATCGCCTATTGAATTTCAGGCGACGAAACATGTTGTCGCCAATTGTTTTTTGTTTTTTTTTTTCAACCTGTTAGGCGACAAAAATATGTGTCGCCAATTGCCAAATGATATATATATATATATTATTACATTACCATCTGTCATTAAGAAATTTATTCATTTTTAACAATATATCCATAAGCAAACCATCCATATATTCCAAAAGTAAATAATATATAAGTTAGAATAAACATACTACATTAAATGAAACAAGGCCTGTCAATCCACAAAAGCAAAGGAACAAAATCCTTCAACTCATTCCTAAAACACAAAATGGGGAATGGAAGAGATTGGAATAGTTCCCAAACATTATACAATTCATGTTCCATCTAGCTACAAAGTGCAATTAATACAAATGAAAATATGTCTTCTAACAATACAAAAAAAGATGACTTCAAAGACAAAATATGTCATCATTCCCCCAAGCTCATATAATCTGCACAAAAATATCAAGAAAACAACATTAAGATCAAAGAGCAAAAACATTATTTCAATAAGAAATATGAGAATTATTTTTAAGCATACGTAAAACTAATGGACACCATTGCTTTTAGTGTTTTAACCTTTGGCCATTCATTTCTCTGCTTAAGTGTTATGAAACACACATTTGCATGCATATAGCTCTCTAACCGTGAGTCCTATTAAAGTATTGTAAGTTCTTATGTTTTACTTTGAGACCAAATGTCATGTTTGTGTCAGTCCACAAGCCGTTCCGTGGCCGTTTTATGTTTTTGCCCTTTTGCGGGACATTTATAGGCAAAAGTGCTTTGAAACGCACATTTGTGCATAACTCTCTAACCGTAAGTTTTATCATCATTCCGCAAATTCCTACATGTTACTTTAGACCCCGGGGTCGTGGTCATGTAGGTTCACGGGCTGTTCCATGATTGTTTTATGTTTTTGCCATTTGGCTACTCATTTTTAGGCTTACGTGTTAAGAAACACACATTTGCGCATAATTCTCTAACCATAAGCCCTATCAATGTTTTGTAAGTTTCTACATGTTACTCTAGATCCAAGGATGGTTTTTGTGTCAATCCACGGGCCGTTCCGTGGCATCCTTATGATTTGGCCCATTTGCGTGACATTTCTAATCTTAAGTGCTATGAAACGCACATTTACGCATAACTCTCAAACCGTGAGTCCTATTATCATTCCGTAACTTACTACGTGTTAGTTTGGGCCCGAGGGTCGTGATCATGTAGGTCCACAGGCCATTCTATGACTGTTTATGTTTTTGCCCTTTGACCACTAATTTCTAAATTCTCTAACCATAAGCTTAATGTTTTGTAAGTTTCGTGTTGGTTTTTGTGTCTACGGGCCGTTCTGTGGCATCCTTAATGCATTTGCGTGATATGCGCATAAACGCACATTCATAACTCTCAAACCGTGAGTCCTATTATCATTCCGTAACTTACTACGTGTTAGTTTGGGCCCGAGGGTCGTGATCATGTAGGTCCACAGGCCATTCTATGACTGTTTATGTTTTTGCCCTTTGACCACTAATTTCTAAGCTTACGTGTTCTAAAATGCACATATGCACATAATTCTCAAACTGTGAGCTCTATCAACATTTTGTAAGTTCATACATGTCTATCATTGAAAAATTTAAGAAACAAAAACATGAAATATATACCCAAACAACAGCATAAAAACTCATTGGCTATATACCCAATGATTGAAGAATGAATGTATCATATTATCAATCCGTAAGTTCTTATGTGTTACTTTGGTTTCGAGTATCAAATTCATGTAGGTCCACAGGTCGTTCCATGATAGTTTTATATTTTTTCTCTTTGATCACTCATTTCTAAGTTTAAGTTTTATGAAACACACATTTGCACATTTGCCCTTAGGGTTTGAATTGAAACTCATTCAATTCACATAGATATAAGTGCATGTCTATATTCCCCACAATCCACAACCCAAATTCACACACAAAACCCAAAACAAATAGGATTTGGAATCGGGCCGGCATACAAATACCAAGTCACTATATAAGAGTAGCATGTGTCCTAAAAGTTTCAGCTCGAGTTAACTTTTCTATAATTTATTAAAATTCCCAAGAGTCAGTAAGCTCAATTATGTCAAACAGCCAATTCCAGAAGAGTGTAACACACTTATAAACTTCATTTTCACTATCAAAACACATCCACATTTGATAAAAATTTACAGAAACCTTTAATAATGTGTCTATAACAGACCATAAAAAATTCCGATCAAAATGAGTTTTATATAATTTTCTAAAATTCATACAACTCAGCAACATCGAATTTTCCATATAATTTCTAGAATTTTGAAAACAAATTCACTAAAAATCACATATTCATCAAATCACTGTAAACTTTTTTCCAAATTAACCTCAAGGGTGTTAGATTTCATTCTACATAGAATTGGTCTCAAAATTCCCCATGTGGAATTTATGGTAAATTTTACAACACAAGATGCACAAAACTGTCTTGTGGACAGATTTGACTAGTTCTATTATAAATTCACAAATAAATATCAAACGATAATATTTTCTCATGAAATTTAATACACATATACTAGACACATGATATAAGAATTCCCAAAAAACCATTTTCTCATATCTATTTTCAATAAAAACAGAATTTCAATTGAAATTTACTGTTCACGCAGTAGCAGAAAAATCAGGAACAAATTTAGTTCTTCCTTTGGGTAACTTAATAAATCTTCATATACATGAAACCAATTCACCAAATCTCAACCAAAATCAGCCTAAAAATGTTTTAGATTCATTCTAAATGAAAAAATAAACATTTTTCATGAAGGGTACATGACCAAATTCTTCACCATTTGAAATTTGCTTCCAAATGGTCATTTAATCAAACACTTGGTGGACAACTTTGCATATTACTTACACATGAGTTTTCTTCATAAAACCCATTCTCCCTACATACATTTGTAGAGTTTAGACACACAATATCTACTCTAAATGTGTTACAAATGCATTCTCAAACAACAACAATACAAACCCATCACAAATTGGAATACAAAAACCCAAAACATGCAAAAATCAAGTCCAAAAAACACAAGATACCTATTAATCCGAAAATTACATCAATAAATCTAAAACATTTTAAGTTTGAGTGTTTGATAATACATACCCCACTTCTAGCACCATTAGAACAATATTTTCGTAAGTTTTAAAGCAAGCCATCATCCGGGTTGAATGTCAACTTGAATCTCCTATTCTTTGCCATATTTGACCTTGAGAAAGAAGTTGAAACCATCAATGGTGGGCTGAAATTTCAAGAAATTTCAAGAAAACACAAGAAAATGAGTTCTTGGTGAAGAAGAAGAAGGAATGTGGAAGAAATTTGAAGAATACAAGAAATTTGGAGAAGAATGAAAGAGGAAGATGAAAACTTAGTCTTCCTTCACTTTGAATTTCGGCCAGCACAAGGGGGGGAATGCTTCCCTCCTTTTCCAGCCATGTGTTATGTATTAAGTGGGTCCTGGGCCCCTTTGGTCAATCCACTTACACTTAAAGTCAATTTTTGACTATTTCTATTCTAAAAAACCCAATTTTGGTCTAAATTAGTTTCTGAAAAATCCTACTGCCCAAATATTTTTATTTCTAAGGTATTAGGACCAAAATTTTATTTGTCAAAATGGTTTTAAAAAAATATGGCCAAGCCCATTAAATTTATAGACCCAATTTTTTGAAAAAAAAAAAAATATTGGAATCACTCTTTTTTGGCTAAAATTTTCTGACAAATTCTAATGAGAATTTTCACAACAACAAATCAAATTAGTTTTTCCATAGTAATATTAAATTATACCCAAAATTTACGAATTTTTTTGGGTTGTTTTATGCAACATAATGTGGCCTCACTTTGAAATATGATAGAGTTTTTTTTTTTTTTTTTTAATAAATGTGAGTAATGAAATATGATTTTTTAACGGACTCTTAGATTTTATTTATTGATAGATAAATTTTTGTGACGTTTAGGACAAATTTAATTATAGATGATTCCAGTAATTGTAGTGACAACATCTAGATCGGAGTTGCATCTTGAGAGAGGCAAGAGAGAGAGAGAGATATAGGCCGAAATTGGTGAGGGTAAGACCAGTCCCACCCTATAGGAAATTTAAAGCTTTTACAAATTAAAATACAAGTTACTCTGGTTTTGCAAAAAAAAAAAAAAATACCCATCTAACATTACTCTATAGTTATTAAACCTAGACCCATATGTTAATCTGATATATGAGTCGGGTCATTGGGTCAATGGTTTAACTAGTAGGTCATCAGTCGAACCATATGATCAAATAAAATTAATATTAAAAAATACCCACAGAATGTATTATAAAATCAAGACTAAAATGCACTGTACACCCTTTAAGTTTGACCAATTTTGATTTTATACCCGAATATTTGAATGTTTTGATCTGCTCCCTCTTAGTTTGGGTCCGTTTGTATATTGGCCCTCCCGTCCATAAAACGTTAGCCCCTAGTTATTAAGTATTACCTAGGCCTGACACATGTGCTAGTTGACCCAATAAAATCATGCCACGTGTATTTGAGAAATTTTTTTTACATTTTTTTAATTCAATTTACACGCCACATGATTTTATTGGGCCAACTAACACATGTGTCAGGCTTAGTTGGCACTTAACGGTCAGTGGCTAACGTTTTTTGGACGGGAGGACCAAAATCCAAACGAACCCAAACTAAGAAGGAGCGGATCAAAACTTTCAAATACTAGGGAACAAAATAAAACTGGCCAAACTTAGAGGGTGTACAGTACATTTCAGTCTAAAATCAATGTTTCACAATTACTAGAAAACTTTAAGATTTTTGAAGTTTAATGTAAATAGTAGAGAAGTAGAAAACAGTATTGCAATAGAAAATAGGGTTGCACGAGTGGGTTTTATAGGAAACAACCTATAAACGTATCGAACAACTGTACCAACTTAGGTAGCAGTTCACTGGAGTAAGGGTGGCAATGGCTTGGTGGGCTAGGCTTGGCTTAATTGGCCGTTGATTGATCAATGGGTCAACCCGGGTCGGTTTGAGCCAAAAGAATTTATCTCAGACGAAGTCTAATATGATAAATATATAATATTTTAAAGTAAAATAAAATATATCTACTAGTGGTTAGATGCGTAATATATGAATCTTCACCTTCATATCAAAATGTCACAAAGTAGGCTAGGCTAGTGGGGTATCGGGTCGAGCCATGAGTTTTCCGGTGATACTTATATTGGGCTAACGGTTACGACCGGGCATATGACATTACCTTTTTGTCAAGAAAAACATTGGTTTCCTTAGCATATGACACAAACCGAGTACTTCAATGTTAGGAGTTCAAGCGCACGTTGTGAGTAATTGTATGTATTTTCTTTATATATAATCAAATTGTAAACACAAATTACAATGAAATCTTTGGGCGACAAAAACAAATTTTTCGTCGCCAAATTATAAACACATATTACTTTGGGCGACAAAAAACAATTTTTCGTCGCCAAATTGTAAACAAAAATTACATTGGGCGACGAAAATTGATTTTCGTCGCCTAAATCTATTAAAAAAAAGGCGCCACACTAAAATTTTTGGGCGCCTATTTCTAAAATTTGGATATTTTAGGCGACGAAAAATGATTTTCGTCGCCATATTCGGTACATCCATTAAATTGGGCGACGAAATTTGATTTTCGTCGCCTAAATCTTAAAAAGGGCACACATTAGGCGACGAAAATCAATTTCGTCACCTAAATATTTAAAGAAAAAATCGGGAGACTAACTTTTTTTGGCACCATATTCATTACATTAGGCGACGAAAATCAAATTTCGTCGCCAAAGTGTAAATTCAAGTGATATTAGGCGACGAAAATTGAGTTTCGTCGCCGAATTGTAATTACAAATTACATTGGCCGACGAAAGCCTAAATCTTAAAAAAGACATACATTGATTTTCCTCGCCTAAATATTTAAAGAAAAAACCTGGAGACTAATATTTTTGACACCATATTCATTACATTTAGCGACGAAAATCAAATTTCGTCGCCAAAGTGTAAATTCAAGTGATATTAGGCGACGAAAATTGAGTTTCGTCGCCAAATTGTAATTACAAATTACATTGGGCGACGAAATTTGATTTTCGTCGCCTAAATCTTAAAAAAGGCAGACATTAGGCGACGAAAATCAATTTTCGTCGCCTAAATATTTCAAGAAAAAACCGAGAAAGTAACATTTTTGGCATCATATTCATTACATTCGGCGACGAAAATCAAATTTCGTCGCCAAAGTGTAAATTCAAGTGATATTAGGCGACGAAAATTGAGTTTCGTCGCCGAATTGTAATTACAAATTACATTGGCCGACGAAAGCCTAAATCTTAAAAAAGACATACATTGATTTTCCTCGCCTAAATATTTAAAGAAAATACCTGGAGACTAATATTTTTGACACCATATTCATTACATTCAACGACGAAAATCAAATTTCGTTGCCAAAGTGTAAATTCAAGTGATATTAGGCGACGAAAATTGAGTTTCGTCGCCAAATTGTAATTACAAATTACATTGGGCGACAAAATTTGATTTTCGTTGCCTAAATCTTAAAAAAGGCAGACATTAGGCGACGAAAATCAATTTTCGTCGCCTAAATATTTCAAGAAAAAACCAAGAAAGTAACATTTTTGGCATCATATTCATTACATTCGGCAACGAAAATCAAATTTCGTCGCCAAAGTTTAAATTCAAGTGATATTAGGCGACGAAAATTGAGTTTCGTCGCTGAATTGTAATTACAAATAACATTGGGCGACAAAACTTGATTTTCGTCGCCTAAATCTAAAAATGAGATATTTTGGGCGACAAAATATTTCGTCGCCAATAACCCACCATTATTTTGGCACGGCAAAAAACGATGGCGCCTTTTTGTTTTTAACCTTTAGGCGACGAAAAATGTTATTCGTCGCCCAATGTAATCTCTGTTTTACAATGTAGCGACAAACTTTATATTTCGTCGCCTAAGATTTATATTTAGCGACAAATAAAATATTTCATCGCCTAAGATAGATATTGGGCGACAAAAAAAAATTTCCTCGCTAGATTTCATCACCAAATATGCATATTGTTGTAGTGATTGTGAGAATCACGACCCACAAAATTCCTTAAATTTTGTATAAAGGGGTCTAACCATGGATCTTAAAGTAGAGACTCAACTAACAATATAATGTCCTTTCAACTTAAGGGACTTACAATGGAGTCGTCACCTAAACTTTCTATTCTAAGGCGAAAATTAGGAAAAAACTTTTAAAATAAAAATAACTCTTTATTGATGAATATTTGATTACAACATAATCTCTTAGAATAAAAAACTACATAGCTTTGGTCCTAAATACATTCTAACAGATTACATGAAAGATTATTCTAGTTACATTCTAGAGAAAGAATATAAAAGGATTACATGAAAAGACCTAATCTACTATCCCAAAAGCTAAGTTCAAGGACTAAGTTAACAAGTGGGAAGGTGTTAGGTATTCACTCAACCCAACCTAGGTCAGTCTCCTTGATATATAATAGCCAATAAAACAACTTACTTTATTTGTCACATTCATACAATGGCAATGAACATATCAATCATGTGAAAAGAATAATTCCAGCATCCATAGCATCCATGTAAACAATATTTGCAAAGGAAAATAACATGAGGTTAGTCAAGAATTTTTTTTTAAGAAAAAGTTCAAAAAACAAGTAAACCTAAAATATTAATAACCTATGAGATTTAAAATCTAATGCAAAGAATATTAAAATGCAAGCATGCATGAACATGTGGATTAGAACAAACAAATAATTCAAGAGAAACTAAATCTAACCTAGATGGCATATTTGATATAGATGGACAAATGAATTGACTATTTATTATTCTAACCTAGATGGCATATTTGATATAGATGGACAAATGAATTGACAATTTATAATAATAAATATATATTATAAAATGCATTGACAGTTAACCTAAGCCATTGCAATGCCTTTGGTTATTTTCTGGTTTAGATTAATTAATTATTCTAAACCAATATTGTCACGTACGATATCAATACATTTTTTATTTATTAAAATCAATAGAACAATGCTTTAAATAACGTTAACACTAAAGTTCAAATGGTGTCTCGGATAGAGAGAATTATTCACTACTCCCATAACACAATAAATAAGTACTCTATTCTCTTACATAAATGATGGGTATCATTATGAATTTAATTAGAACTCATGATTCATTTGAGAGATGAGGAAATACTTATTTGTACTCATGGAGTATTGAATAATTACTCATCTTGTAGTGTGTTAAAAGAGTCATTTTCCAAAGTGGGACTTAAAGTCTTTCTCACAAAACATCCCATATTGAAAATCTAAAATGATAAAAAATGATTCATTTTTATTTATTTTTTTGCTTTGTCTTTCATTGTTAGCGCAAATATCCCACATTCAAATTCACATGATAATTAACAAGAGGTAAAGGAGTTTATAAGTTCTTTTCTAGGTTAATATATATATATAAACTATTTTGTGGCATTCCAAAACTATTTATGTATGTTATTAAATAATTACTGATTACATAATAGGTTGAACAGACTAGAAAAGCAAGAACCACGCATGTGCCTATGAGATTAGTTAGGGCGAAGTCTTGGATATCCATGTTACAAATATATTTTAAAAAAAACACTATTTATTTTCAAATATTTGTTTGATTTAAATTTTAAACCATGATTATTAAAACACTCCTTAAATAAGTTTTCGAATTTGATTAATTTTCTTGTAGTGCTTCCGTTATACTACAACGGATTGAGATCCTCTAGTGTTCTTAGGGTACTCTATAAGGTAGAGTTCTTTAAATGTCAACCTTTCATCTATATAACATATAAAAGTAGAAGACATGAGCGTTAAAACCTAGAATGTCTCACATCATGACAAGTGGTATGTCTATATATCTATCGTTTAAATTTCTGAAGTGATACGTTGTTTAGATTTCCTAAGTGGTTTGCATGTCTATCTATTGTTTAAATTTCTGAAGTGATGCGTTATTTAAATTTCCTAAGTGGTTTGATTTAATAACTGCCAAACACTTTTAAATAAAAATAGATAATAACAAATTCTTGATAATAAGTCTCCTACTACTAAAAAGATATCTTAATAAAATATCATAATAAAAATATTTAAAATAAAAACAGATAATAAAAATTCTTTAAATTAGGTCTCCTACTACTAAAAGACATCTTAATAAAATATCATATAAAAAATCTTACAATTATGACAATCCCCTAATACTAGAAGACTTCTTAAAGATTATAAAAAAAAAAATTCATACGTTATTTAAATTTCCTAAGTGGTTTGATTTAATAACTGCCAAACACTTTTAAATAAAAATAGATAATAACAAAGTCTCTGTGTTAGGAGTACTCTTTTAGTGAAAATGTATTGATTGGTGAACAATCACTTAAGATATCATTTGGTGAACATACATACTTGTTGATAGAAGGAAGATAAATAGAGCATGTTAAATTGAAGGTTCCTCATTCTTCCATAATCTGCTTATGTAACATCTAAACAATGATAATCTGGTACAAGTTTTGTTCTTCTACTTCTTTTTCATTTTTATTTATTTATTTTTCTATCATGATCTATTTTTATTTTTGTGTTTTTGTACGTTTATATGACTGCAAGGGGATCTAAGAGGCAATTGAACTTAAGGTAATCTTTTATTTTTGCTTGATTCTAACTTATTTTCTGTTTTATCAATTAAAGATAACTATTTTTTCTCAATTATTATACACTATCTAATTCCTTTTATTTTTCTGTTGTTAGGTGCAATTCCATCTATTTGTTATTATCAGTTTTTTTTTTTTTTTTTTATGGAACATATTTTTCATAAAATAATTCTGAATATATATTTTGATCATATACACATTATGTGTTTATATAGAGTTTTTTTTTTGTGTTTTGCACAGGTTATACGCTAGTTTAAAATAAAGGGATAAGATGTTGCCACATCATTAATCAAATACAAAAACCTAAATTAGTATTTCAAATGAATTAAAATACTTCTCAACTGCTCACGTTTATCAAACACCGTTTATTTTTATTCTTTTGTTTTGCCGTGTCATTCTCTTCGATAAAATCATCAATCCAAACACTCATTCTCATTCTTAAAATTTTTCAGATCTTTTTAACTCATAAATGGAGCAAACATATCCTTGCATCCATTGGCCTTTCAACAGTTATCCATAGGCGATTTTAAGAGTTTGAATTTAATAGATTTACCATTTGGGAATATAAAGATTGAGAAATTTGTAAACAGAGAAAAAAATACATAAAAGAAATAAAAGTTTCTTCTCTGGCAATGAAGTTTGGCGGTAGTCTTTAGGGATGAAAATGGCAGGATGTGTTTTTATGTTAATGTCTGTTGTAGAGAAAAGAGATAAACGGCAAAACTAAAAGTAAAAAGAAGAGACGTTTGATAAACGTTAGCAGTTTTTCTTTTTTAGAATAGATAAACGTTAGTAGTTAAGAAGTGTTTTAATGCATTTGAAATACTAATTTAAGTTTTTAGTAGTGGATTGATGATGTGACAATGTCTTGACCTTTTATTTTAAATAAAAGGTTGAGATTTAAAGAACTCTACCTTGTAGAGTATCCTAAGAACTCTAGAGAATCTAAATCCATACTATAACATCCTTTTGAACTTTTTTTTTTTTGTGTGTGTGTGATAAGCCCTAGTCTTAAAGAAATACAAGTAAAAGCTAAAGTGAAAGGAAATAAAATGTTGAATGTGTTATATGTCTTATGATAATTATTTTAAAAAAATAAAAAATTGCAAAATATATAATTGAAAAAACATTCTCAAGTGTTTAATTCCATAATATATAATATTGAAAATGCATTTTACACTTTGTCTGACAAAAAACAATTTCATTCAGCATAATCACTTCTTAGTAAAAGTTTCATTATTTTACCAAACGCACTATTTTCAGCAAAATGCATTCTAAACTCGCATATGTACTCAAAGCAGAGGATCCAAACCCGCATATATTTTACCAAACCTATTAGAATGCATTCTAAAAATAGAGGATCCAAACACACAACCTAACTTCTCCACAACATTCAGTTTTCTAACTTCTCAACTCCTCCACCCAAATCTTGGGCATTTCTCTCTCTCTCTCTCTCTCTCTCTCTCTCTCTCTCTCTCTCTCTCTCTCTCTCTCTCTCTCTCTCTCTCTCTCTCTCTCTCTCTCTCTCTCTCTCTCTCTCTCATATTGAATTGGAGTTCTTCCTTTCTTCGAAGTCCGCATATATACTCAAACATCCATGGCAAGCTCCCTGACATATACACATAGTATATTTGTTTTATCATTTATGTATCTGAAATTTATAGATTAGATTAGATTGTGGTGACAAATATGGATTTGTTGGAGATGATGGAGGAAGAGTTTCAGGACCTCCAATGAATGTGAGTATTTTTTTTTTATTATTCAAATAAGGGTTTTATTTTGGTGGGATTGTGATTTCGTTTTCTTTTTTTCCTTACTTCGTTTTATCAATTGTTTTGTTCTCTTTTTTAGAACTATGCAAAGGAGGCATGATAATGCTTATCCATTCAAGTTTGTATATGTCACAACTTGATGATTCCTGGCACTATGCTTATCCATCCATGAAAATGAAATAAAATTATGATTTAACACAATGCTCTAATCTACTTTTCAATTTTCATTTTAAGGACCTCTTCAAATTCTCTCTCAATCTCTTTTATCTTTTGAGTTTTGGGTTTCAGGGATCAGAAGATTGAATGTGACCCATTTCCAAAATCTCCTCTTTCATGTTTTTATTTTTATTTTTTTTATTACTTTCTTAACTTCAAGAAAGGAGAATCATAAGTCAATTTTAGGAAGAATTTTCAGCATCTCATCCTTTTAAATTGAAAATTAAATATTATGATTGGGTGAGAAGATGGAGACTATGCTTTTATTGCTATTTAATTTGATTTTGAATTAGTATCAGGTTTGGAAAGCTGACTAGAACCTCATTATCTTTTGAATTAGGTATTTTCTTTATGTTTGGTGTGCTGTTCACAAGAAAAATATATATGATCAAAATTAAGAGAACCCTATGAGTGCATTGGAATGCAAAAATTTTAGAAGATTATGGGAACCCTTTACAATTTTCTTAAAACTTTACTATTGTCACAAAACCTAATAACTTGATGATTAGTTTAAAGTTTGCTAGACATTTTTTTTTATGTATTAGTTATTTTTTCTTCTCGTTGAAATCAAACTTAACAAGAGCTTGACGTCGTGTAAGATATACATTCATATTGGATGGTTTCCACAATCTAAAGGTGATATCTCTAATTTGGGCTATTAGTAAAACCCTCTTTTTGATTTTTTGATTTTTTTTTGTGATAACCTTAGGTGTTCGGATCAGCGCTCCGTAAATACGCGCACCTTAACTAATCCCAGGGGGACACGCAACACCCTACTAGCACATGTATTACGATAAGCGCAAGGCTTTACTTTGAGTAGGTAGTCTTGAGGGGACTCGAATTAGTGATTATTGGGGAGCACACTCAGGGCCGGACTAGTTGAGTTACACCTCAGGGTTTTCTTTTTGATTATGTTAGAAGCATTTAACTTGGAATAAGTTTGACTTAAGCAGTATTTTACCTTCTTTTTTTTTTTTTTTTTTTTTTCCTTTTATTATAATTTTTTAATTTTCATTTATTGTGCAAAGTTTAGTTCTTTTTTCCAAAGGACTATATCAAAAAGAACAAATGACTATATCAGCTAGGTGTTCGACAAAGGCTACCAATAGGTACTTTGATTTCTTATTCTAATTTGATGTGTCTTCCTTTGTTTCTGTATAGAAAATCTTAGGATTTTCAACCAAAGAGAGGCTTTGTTTAGTTGTTGTCTTTGGGTGACAATTTTGGAATTGTTTGCAAGTGCATTGGTTTTTGTTGTTGTTGGAGTTTGGGCTAGCTTTTGGTAAAGCAAATAAAATGTTAGAGATTGCAAACATGGGATTCAATGATGGTATCAGACCTTTTTATATATCTTGGTTCTTTTGAATTTTGATTGGCTGCTTCTTTATGTTTTGTCTATGCTAGATTCATAATTGTAGATTTAACTTAGGCTTTTATGACTTGATTGTTATATTTAACTCATATTATTTTTTTAGGAGCTGTGTTTCGGATGATACTTATGTAATAGTTTCAAGATTCTCATCATTCTCCTTATGTAAGTATTTTGTATAGGCCAGCTTCCTATAAAAATGGTTAACTTATATTTTTATGACTTATTGTTATGTTGAAATAATGTTATTTTCTAGGAGATGTGTTTCAGATGATCATTATGTAATAGTCTCATCTTTCTTATTATGTGAGTGTTTATCATCAACCGAACCCAACTACAACCTTCGAGATCTCCATGATGTGGTCCAAGCTTCCATCGTATAATTTTAATTGCTGTTATGACTTGATGTTGTACTCTACTCCAATTGGTCATGGATTCACATTATTGGGTCTTACTACCAGTAGGTTTTACAGCGAGTGGTGTTGGCGATGATAGTTAGGAGGATATCACCACATTGTGGTGGAGCTTAATGCTCCAAAACATTGAAAGGGAATAGCAAGCAGCATATGCAGCGGATGACCAATGGAAGAGGTGATTTGCAATTTCTCTTGCCGCCTACGTTTATGAATCCACCAATGGAAGAGTTGATTTGCAATTTTTCTTGCTACCTACATTTATGAATGTTGAGAAAGAAGACATTTGAGTCTTTTGCTTAGGCAGTAGTATGATCACAAGCTGTTTTGAGAGCCATAACTTAAGAAAATGACCTCATAAGTAAGATTGTTTCATTCATGTTTATTATACAATTTTCATTCATATATGAACAATCAACAATTAAATTGTTTCATGTTTGTATTTCTACTAATAAAAGAACCATTCCCATGTTCATTAACAAACATATGCTTCTTATGTTAAATAGCAAAACCATTTCAAGTGGTAGAATATAATCTTAAAGGTTGTTGATAAAGTTTTAACATTTCATCCTATGGTTTATGTTCAAATACTAAGAGGATAAAATGGTTAAAACAACACTGGGGTATAATCAGTGCGAAACGCTTTAATTATTATACATATTACATTCAAGCTTAACTTTTAATCTCCAAGTAGCATCCTTTTCTATACAATAAAACACATGTCCAAGAACCAATTTTACAATCTGTCCTGTGCATTGCACAGGCTATTGTCTAGTATTATAGAAGCATGAAGGAGCTAGAGTGGAGAGGGCAATAAAGGATGTGGTGGCTTTGAGTTACGAAGGATGGAGTACCAGAGAATAATAGAGCATTTAGAAGAGAAGCATAATACCATAACTTTTTGAACGTTTTCAAGTAGATTATCATACTTCTAAATTTTACTCTTAAGTAGTGATCAAATGGCATGTTCAAATTTCTTATATCTAAATTAATTTGTTAAATCAATATATTAACGACTATAAATTAAAGCGTACGTAAGGACTAATCTGTTAATATTTTTTGATATTAAGTTAAGGACTAATCTATTAATATATTTTTTACAGTAATATTAGATAAAACAAAAATAATTAATATATTAATTTAAATATTAACAATTCAAACATGCCATTTGATATCTTAGATGAAAATGAGAAATTAAGCAAATTTAAAACTAATTAAAATTATGGATAATTATATTTAACCCACTTGTAGTTTGGGGTAAATTCATTGTTTACATGTGGTTCAAAAAGTGACATTTTGCCCGCATGTGCTTTAATATGTTAACTTCCATTACACATCACCGTTAAAAAAAAGGTCAAAATGTCTTTTTCAATCATCTTTTATTTCTCTCTCTTTCATCTCCTCTCTTCCCCTCTCCGACCACACCCACCACCAATCCATCACCACCATGAAGAGCGACCACACATTCACATAGACAACATAGCAACCATGTAGTTCAGTTTCCTCATTTTATGATTTTTCTGTTTAATTTTACAATTGAATAAAATTAAAAAAATAAATAAATAACAAACAAAAGAAAGAAAAAGAAAAAAAGAAAAAATTAACTACACGTGATGATCGTTCCTACCAGTTGAGTTTTGGTTTGACCGGCCTTAGCATGAGCTGCTGGTAATTTGAGAGATCTAATTCAAGGTTCGTAAATACAAATCCACCACCATCTGATGTTGATATTAGCATTGGTAATGGTTTAACTAATATCTAATTTCTCATTAGCACTATTAATATATTTTTTTCCAAATCTCTCAGATGGTCGCCTCGTTTTTTATGGATCTTCATTTCAATTTCAATAAAGGGAGGGATGAGACATCAGAGGAGACAAGACAAAGGAGAGATAAATGAGAAAAAGACATTTTTAACCTTTTTTTTTTATTTTTTTTTTTTTTTTTTTTTTTTTTTTAATGGTGATGTCTAATGAAAGTTAATAGATTGAAACGCAGGTGGATAAAATGTCACTTTTTAAACCATGTGTAGGCAAAGTAAATTTACCCCATACCACATGTAGAGTAAGTATAATCATCCCTAAAAAGTATGATAATGTACTGATCTTTTGAAATACTTTAATTTCATATAAGAAATCGTACATTGTTATAAAAAAAAAAAAAAAAAAAAAAATCCCATTCACTTTAACTTTCATTTTTAATTGTTAAAGAGTTGAGCTTATGACCAAAAAAATAAAAAACTAAAAGGCCAAAATGCAAAAAGATTTCCTGGGGTTTTGGTCAATTATAAACTGAACCTCTGAGATTTCAATTTTGTATTATTACCACTTGAGATTTATAGATTTGTAAAATGGATTCCTCAACTAAACAATCGTTTAGTTTTCTACTAGAGATAACAGTCACTTGAGTTTTACGCTCACGTGACATTTATCTCCTCCCCACCAAAAGCTTAAAACTCTTTGTTAAACCCACACATGCGACTGAGAGAGAAGAAAAGAAAAACAAAACAAGGTGAGATTGAGAGAGAAAGAGCCGTGATTGAGAGAGAGAAGAAGAAAACGAAGAAAGAAAATAGAGACAAGAAGAGATGAAAAAATTATTTGCAGTGAATGAAATTATTTACTTTTTGCAGAGAAACAAGGTTCGTGTTCTCCTTTCATGGAGTCTTCTTCCGCTTCCTTTCAGATTGGGGTTCTTTAGCTTTCAGATCATTGCAGAAGGACCTCAAAGAGGTAGCTGGATGTTCGTTTCTGTGTGCTGAAACCAAAAGAGGAAAAAGAAAAACAAGGTGGAGAGTGAGATTGTTACGAGCGCACGTTGCATGTGGTGCATGTTGCTGAGTCAACTCACTGTTTTGGTACTGAGTCAACTCAGTGGTTATCAAATTTGATCCGTTGACTTTGTTGCAAATGGGAGTTGTGGTTAGCTGCATGTTTTGGAGGCTACGTGTTTGATGTTACTGAATAGTTTAGGATTGTTGGCAATTGTTAGCAATATGTGATATCAAATAATATGACCAACATGGGTCATGACTTTGTGAACACACAATGCACACTTTCATCAGATCTGGATAATAAAATCAAAATTTTGAACAAGTGTGTATTGTGTGTCATAAGAGACCTAGACAAATCATCCTGACAAAAACGTAGTTCTTACATTCGTGCTCCTAGCCTATTAGAATAATTATTACATGCACGTAATTAAGTTTGGTACGGTCACATTCATTTCTTATTTAGACTAATTGAGATTTGATTTGGATATCTTAAAATGTATCACTCATAAATTAAAAGCACAAAAGAAGAATGCATATTCATTAGTCATTATAATTTTTTGAAGAATGCATATTCATTAGTCATTATAATTTTTTGAAGAATGCATATTCATTAGTCATTATAATTAGATACAACTTCTTGAGAGCATTAATCTTGGCACTCATACGATACTTATAATTTATAACCACATCCTTTTCTTACACATGATAATATTATTATTATTATTTTTGTTGATAACCAATATCCTTTTCATAAAATGATATTGGAAATAAAATTTAAGGGGCGTAGCCACCATGACCACCACCCTCTCCACTCCCACTACCTCCTCCATATCCAACCCCATGTGCACCTCCAGCACTGTAGCCGCCGCCACCGCCAGAACCACCTCCGCCACCACCACCATGACCACCCGCAGCTCCACCACCAGAACCTCCACCGGCTCCTTCACCACCACCATACCCACCTCCATGTGCTCCTCCCGCACCTGCTCCACCTCCTCCACCACTCCCACCACCACCTCCTCCACCACCTCCTCCACCATAACCACCACCATTTGCTCCTCCAGCACTGTAGCCACCACCAGCACCTCCTCCTTCACCGCTTCCATATCCAGAACCGTGCTCTCCTCCTGCACCATATCCGGCACCACCACCACCACCGCTTCCTCCACCGCCTCCAGCTCCAGTCCCATGTTCTCCACCTGCACCATATCCAGCTCCACCTCCTTCCCCACTACCACTTCCATATCCAGAACCGTGCTCTCCTCCTGCACCATATCCGGCACCACCACCACCACCGCTTCCTCCACCGCCTCCAGCTCCAGTCCCATGTTCTCCACCTGCACCATATCCAGCACCACCTCCTTCCCCACCACCACTTCCATATCCAGCACCGTGCTCTCCTCCCTCACCATACCCAGAACCACCACCACCACCGCTTCCTCCACCACCGCCACCACCAGCCCCATGTTCACCACCTGCACCATATCCAGCACCACCTCCTTCCCCACCACCACTTCCATATCCAGCACCAGCTGCACCACCAGCACCATAAGCAGCTCCACCTCCACCTCCACTACCACCTCCGCCACCACCACCATGTCCACCTGCACCACCATATCCACCTGCGCCACCACCTTCTCCACTACCTGCACCACCTCCGTAGCCAACAGTACCAGTAGGGCTATGTTCTCCTACAGCTGCATGGACAACAGCGCCATAACCAACGTGGACATTTCCACCTTCAAGGGTCAGGAGGGCTCTAGTTGCAGAACAAATACATAAGCCCCATAACACAAAGAAAACCACACTAAGTACTTTGTGCATAGCCATGAGAAAATAAACTTTGGAATCCCACAACGATGAATTAGAATGCTGGGAAAGGTGGGTATATATAGGAACGGATGTAGGTCCAAAAGCGCGTCAACTTCACAAAGAGTGGTTGAGGCCCTTGGAAAAGGTATTTGGGGGTCCCACAAGGTGGTCCAACATAGACTTACACTGACACTAGCAGTTCGCCCATTGGTGTGCTTTTGCTGTCTCCCACATTCACACAAAGCAGAGCCAATGTGTTGAACCAAATCTTGTAGAGACCTAATTATCTTTATCCTACTAAAAGTTTCATGGACTTCCGATTCATTGAAATTCTTTTCACACCATTGGCTAATGTAGTTTTTATTCATATTATTTATTATTCTTGTGGCTTGAGCAAACAGCATTGGGCCATTGGCTAGCAATATAGTGTAGTCAATTTGAACAAATCGTTGGTGTTGACCACCTTAAGAGCAACTGGCTCGGTTGTTCTTTGAGCCATCTATTTATTTTGCATACTATAATCTCTCTCTCTCTCTCTCTCTCTCTCTCTCTCTATATATATATATATATATATATATATATATATATTTGATCTTTGCTATAATTGTGATTCGTATATGGTAATTACATTTGTTAACATGACTTCTCATATGAATAAAAAAGGCAATATGTGATGATTTGAATTTTCTGAAAAATAGCCCTTGAAATTAGCCATAAAGAAAGAGTATAGGTATTATGTATTTACAATAGAATAGTTAATTGGTGGAGATTCAGCCATGTTTCGTCGACAGAATAACAAGGTTGCTCATGCTTTGGCAAGGAAGGCAAAGGATATTGATTCTTGGCAAGTTTGGTTGGAAGAAGTTCCAGAAGATATTATACCTCATGTTGTAAGCGATATTTCAAGTTTTCAATAAATCGGCTCCGACCGACCTTTTCTCAAAAAAAAAGAAAGAAAAAAAGAAAAAGAAAAAGATAGTTGGTGGAGATTTTTTGAGGTAGACTGTAAGAGCATATTTTCAGCTTCTTATTTAACTTTAATCCTCTTCTTGTCGTGGTGATCTAAGATCGATCTTATGATCATAATGTACTTACATAATGATTAGCTGCTAATCCTTTGGCTAGCAGCCTAGCACCACTTATGCACTATTTTTAGAATATAATTATCACATACGGCAATTGGAAAATTAATGTTTAGGGCCAAATATTTAAACTTTTGGAATAATTAAGTTTATTTTTTTTTGGTTTAAAAAAAAATCCAGACGTTGAACATTTAAATTCTATTTTTGGAATAAAAAAGTCTTTATATCTCTACATCGTATCTATTACTAGGTAACTAATGCAAGGCACGGGTTTACCCTACATTTTCCATTATTCAGTAAGAAACTATATATCATGGCACACCAATGATTGTTTATAATAAAATGTTTAGTGACTGAAAGTTTTAGATGAAAATAATTTACTTTCTTAATTGAAGCAATATATATATAAGTCATGAGCATCTCTCATATCTTAAAGCGTCTTTTGAGATTGAGTTAAGTCCATTGGACTTTAATATGGTATCAAAGTCATCCCTTAAGTATTGGGCAGACCTCCCCTCCTATTATGGTCTACGTATTTGGTTGATCCGCCACACGTGAGGGGGCATATTAAAGTGAGAGTCTAGTTTCACATTGACCAAATATTCTTGGGTTGTGCAATTTATAAACCATGAGCATCCCTTATCTCTTAAGGCGTCTTTTGAGATTGAGTTAGTTCTATTGGACTTTAACAATGAAGGTGAAACATAATCTACAATATCGCTATTCATGTATGCATTTCAAACAATACATGGAATTTTGCCTTCTTATTATATTTCACTAGGAAGAATTGAACTTTAGTCCTCCTCTCCTTCCTTGTCAAACTTGTAGGTGTGATGCATTTTGCCATATCAACTTGCACTATATATAGTTGGGGCTTCTAGTCTATCTCACTCCATGCAATATGTAAAAGCATTTGATGTCAATTTTTAAACCACTGTAATGACTGTATAACAAGCAACAACCCCATGCTCCATGCAATATGTAAAAGCATTTGATGTCAATTTTTAAACCACTGTAATGACTGTATAACAAGCAACAACCCCATGCTCATAGTTATGATTATGTGGATGAAGCAATGCGGGTTCAAATCCTATTATCTGCACAAGAAAGGAACAATGAAGATGTCAACTCACTAATAGAACTTGCTCATGATTTAGTTTAGCATCCACGTGATATAAATAATAAATAAATAAATGAAAGAACCAAAATTCTACGGAGATGAGGATTGAGGTACATTACTCTGTTTTGCCCGCATTAATGGAATATCTTTCAGAATTATTAATCACAGAGCAACAGTATTCGCAAGAACAATATGAAATAAGTAGGTTTAAAAACAACACAAAAGGAAATTTTAATTAACTTTTTTTTTTTTAAAAGAGAGTTACTATTGGTAGGATCATCATCTGACATAAAATTGAGGGCCTGTAGGCTATAGTACAGCACTAAGCAAAATGTCACTTTGTATTGCAAGTCATATAAGCCTAGTTAGTGCATGATTAGTCTAGGATTTATTCTCTTATAAATACCTTGTTAGAGTTTTAATGCAATACAGAAGGTTTCATAATAAATATACAGCTATTAAGGGTTTTCTTCCGTACGTGCATGAACTTAGATTGTCAGGTTGAATCACGTAACTCTTGCCTCCGCTCCCTCTTTCACTAGCATTCTTTACATATTTTACTTTCTTCTTGCTATTCTAAACAAATGTTTAGAAGATTTGGTAACTACGAAGCTAAAGTTATCAAAACTATTAAAATTGTAAAATTGTTTGTTAATCAATTGCTATTGAGTTTTTAGATGTGAGAAAGAATTGACAAAAGGGGGATCGATATAATAAAAATGTTTTGAATTTTCATACTTGAGTCCAAAAAACTTAATAATGGCCATTGTTTATTTATTTATTTATTTTTTATTATTAATATTATAGTTTTCTCTTTCTCTCAAAATGGGTGGCCAATATTATTAATTTTGAAAAATAAGCATGAGAATTTATATCAGTATATACATTATTTTTATATATAAAAAAAAAAAAAAAAAAAAAAAAAATAGAACAAGGCATTGAATAGCTTTAATGCTAAAGCTCAAATGGTGTGTGTGGTAGTGTGTTAACATTACCAGAAAATTGCTTTAAGAGCCTTAAAGTTAAAGTTAAAGCTCTTTTAGCTAAAATTTCATTTCTAAAGAGTTTTAAGGGGGTTATTAAAGCTGAAATTTGGAATTTTTAGGAAAACCCTTTATTCATTGTTTTATAAATCTAAAACTTTAAACACTATTCATTGCAATTTTTCAAAACACTCCAAACATTAAATAACTTTTTAGTTAAAACTCTATATCATAAAAATTCTACTACTAATTAAAGTTCTACAGTTAAAGATCTAGCTACTTCCTATAGCGATCCCCTTAAAGCTCTATAGTTAAATTTTTAAACGTGTGACAATTTCTGTTAAAATAACGATCCTTAGCCTTAAAGGATCTCTAGCAGTGACAAACCCTAATTAGGTGTTATACCAAATTGCTGAAGATCAAGCTCTATATATGATTCTAACTTAGACAGTCAGGTGCATCAACGAGGTGCAATATATATATATATATATAATCGACTATGCTAAATCAAACAATTCTTGGGGCCTAACCTCCTTATAATCTCTAAATTTGGTATCAATAAAAATGTCGGTAGCCGTAGATATCAACCTGGTGAAACAAGCTAGCTATCACCATCTCTAGCAGCTGTGATTCCAACAATACGCAAGAGAGAAGTAAATAATGGTTAGATTTTTTTTTTTTCCCAAAGTTTAAAACCTTTATTTTTTTCTTGAAGGTACCTGACCAGCTGACCTCCATTTGTATTGTGATATGCATATATAGGTATAGTGGGAAGTCACATGGAAGAGCATCCCTTCTCAAATCTCAACCATGTGTACGTGGGACCAATCCATCTCATATTGCTTGGCTAGTGGAGCCTTTAATTTTCTCCAAGCTTGAAAGGCGAAATAATTGCAACATCCTTCCCATTACATCATTCCTGACGTTTGGAATCTTGTCCAAAGAATTTGTTTCTTTTACCTTGCACTAGATCACTTTCATTGTCTTCAAAAAACCAAGGCAATCACTGACGCTTCCTTGTACAGGCCGGTGTCAAACACAAGCCTGTTGAATAAAAGAGACCTCTGACAAGTCACCGTGATCGGTACATAAAGAAGAAATAATGCCAGTGCATCATAAGGTCAATAAAGAGTAAAGGCAGAGAAATCAATTTGTTAGAAAGAACTAGCGGAATTTGAAGACAATTGTTATATTAAGGGAATGTATGCCAGTGCTTCACAGACAATTAATTATTATTATTATTTTGATAATTTGATCATTGAGGAAGGGTAAATTTGAGTCTTGGATGTATCCGGTAAACAATACCAGGAGTTGAGATGCAAAACTCTTAACATGATTGGTGATAGTTAAATAAATTTATCCTACAGCCAATGTATTCTAAACTATCTGCATGAGGTTGAAAGCAATGCATTCTTTCGAACCAACAAATTCATAGATTCTGTACACATACTCGGATAAATTCACAAATCAAAGCATCATTCGCATGATGAAGTTTTGTTCATATATATAACATGGCAAACCAAAAAACATGGCGTGGTATGTGATTGCTAAGTATTATTTTTTTCTTTTCCTACAATTATGATCATCTGCAAACTTTTTCAGTTTTTCTAACTAAACAAACTTACATCTACTGTCCAGCACTTCAGCATCGTGCCTTATTTCCAATATCCCATTAAATAGCCACCATGAGTCCAATGGGCCCAACGCTGATAAATCAATAAGAACTTTTTAGCCGCCTACATTTGCCCTATGATGGATGAAAAAAAAAAAAAAAGTGCCCTATACGTAATTTTTTCTTTTACATTCATGTTTATGCATTTATTTTGCTTCAAGAGTTTACACTGAAATCTATCTTTATTGAGTTGGATGAGAATTACCTCCTTTTAGTAGAACAAAAAAATTAATCATTGGGCCAGTCGAACTTTAAATTTTAGGGCATAGCTTGACCCAAAACCAAGTGGGCCTAAAAGTTTGTTCCTATTTAGCCGTTGCGAGCCCGTACTATTTTAAACTGATACGGTGAAACTCACTCAGACCAATAGGTACTTAAAATCCACAGGAAAAGAGAAAAAAAGAAAAAGAGACGCAACTATGTAATCAAATTAAAAATTTGCAATTACCGGGTGCATCATAATAATCTTTTGGTCAAAGTTTACATTCAAATCCAGCTTAGTTTTAAATAAAGAAAGAAAATGCATTGTTCAAGGGCCAAGATAATACATAGAGATAGAGCTAATTTTTGCATAAAAAACCCAGCTATTAACGTGTTAGGTTAAAAACTTAAACAACAATCCTATGGATACTACAAAACTCAACTTTTCTCACAACTAAATGAGGTGTCGGATTGTGATTAGTGCAATATCATTTTACTGGAACCACCATCGATATCACTTTTAATATATACTAGTCATAATTTGTCATCTCAACAGTTGTGAAAAATATTATGAAATTTGTTGTGGCTTTAAATTTATTGAACCTTAAAACATTCTAGGTTGCTACTTTGTGTTATGCAATTGTTGCTCCATAACATATTTTAGGAAGTAGCTTGACTTACTTTTCAAATTTGCAGTGCAAATAAATAAGAGAAGGAAGTAAAATAGGTCTCAAAACTCCAAATAATTGGTGAAAATTATCCTTATGTAAAGACAAAGTCTATATATTGAATTGTGCGAAAACTGTACAAGAGACTATTTTTATATAGGCAAGTCTATGAGTGACATACAAGAAAAGAAAATAGAATTAAAGCACAAGACAATACAATGGCTCAATGGGCTTAGGCCGTTGGGTTTATTTTCTAACAACTCTCCTCAAACTCATGTTGGGTGATGTACTTGAATTTGGAAACAAGATTACAGAAGTTGCCTGATGGGGGAGGTTAGGTGAAAATGTCAGCCAATAGATTTTGTGAGGAGATAGAACACAATTGCAATGTATCTTGAAATAGATGATAATGAGTAAAGTGACAATCAATCTCAATATGTTTGGTTCTCATGAATTCCTCATTTAGTCAAGGATGGTTCTAACCCTATCATAAATGACTTCCTTTAAATTAAATAAATAAAGGTGTGTGCTTCCTTGCTAGATTTTGGTGACCATTGCCAATACATAGTTGATCATAAATTAGATGCAAAGTAAAAAACTTCAGTCATATGATAGCTTTTTTGCTTAAAGGAGAGACAAAAGTAACTTTAAGCAAATAAGCGCATTTTTTCAACTAAATCAACTTATTTGCTTAAAGTCCTTTTCTCACCGTTAAATAAATAAAATTAGAGGTAAATAAGCTAAGCCAAATGCAACATCAACAAGGGTATATGTTTTGGTTATTGTCAAATAATTATTCAAACATAAGATGATACAGTGGTAGATTGCATTTGAGTTAGTGTAGTGATGGCTCCTATTTGAGCAGGTTTGAGACAGTCGAAGGGAACTCTGGCACGGATATGTAATTTGCAAGTGTGGTGAAGGGTGGACGTGTGTCATTTCTAGGATTGAGGGACCAGATGTGGGTGAAGCCTTCTTCAAATGCTGTGAAAATTGCACTTGTGTCCTGTATGTCAAATTTCTTGAATTAGTTCATACACTTGGAGTTGCATTTCTAATTTTTTGTCAGCGGCCCCAGGACTCTTGGCAGTTAGAAATTCTTAGGCTCTGTTTGTTTCACCGTAAAACGTCATTTGGAAAACAATTCATTTTCTAAATAACATTTTCTGGAAAACTGACTTATTTTCCTGTGTATGGTAGCGATCTTGAAAATAATTGGAAAATGTTTTCATGTGTTTGGTATGCACAAAAAAATCATTTTCCAAAACACATTTTCTAGAAAACGTTTTATGGTGTTTGGTATATACATTATTTTCATAATCCACAAACATTATAATTTCATGCTTCCATAATTCAAAAAATTAATCATGCTAATTTTATTTTTACGAAAATCAACATATCTGTTTTTTATTTGCTGCTTGGTTCAGTTTTAATTATATAAGTTGTTAGAATAAGAGCAGTTTGGAAATTTCCAAATTTTTCTAGAATGGGTTGTTCTAGAGGCCAGTGAGTCTTAGGCTCCGTTTGTTTCGACGTAAAACATCTTTTGGAAAACGATTCATTTTCCAAAAAACATTTTCAAGAAAACTGATTCATTTTTCTGTGTTTGGTAACAACCTAATCTTAGCTTCATTTCATTCCCTATGTCTTTGAACATATGTTTACCAAGAGCTTACAGCCTTCCCTGTTTGAAAGATATAGCTAAAGAGCACGAAAAAAAATAAATAAATAAATTGAAGTCGAGGTCTGCTTGCTTGATGTTATTAATGTCTGTATTGTCATCACAGAAAAGTGAGGGTCTCTCAAGTGTATATATAGATACTTGTGAATGATGTAATTCACCAATGAAAAAGCGTTTCCTTGTGACATAAACCTAGTTGGAATTGGAAGCTTCCAAGCACTTATACATGCACACAAAAAGCCAACCGGCTTGATGCATTTCATTGTGTAATTTTCATTTAAGGTTTTACCAAAGGAAAGATTACATAATAATTGAATCAAGACATACATATAGGTGAGATCTAACACAAGATGCACACTACACTAAGGCTTTGTTTCTTTGAAGCAAAGATGGGACATTGGATGTGGATTGTGGACTCGAAAGCGAAGCAATAACTAGAGAACTTTGGTAGAGGCACGTTCTGCAAGTGTAGTGAAGGATAGAGTTGTGTTATCTCCAAGATTAAAGGGCCTAACCAGGCAACAAGCCTTTTTTAAATGTGCTGATGGTTGCAACCTGTATCACTGAATGACCTTAGCAGAAGAGAGTGCATATGTAATCGTACTATGTATAATAGCTTGTGGAAAGCCAGCCCATGAAGGATTGTGTAGAGCTTCAATGGGAATTACATATGTCATGAGAAATTGCTTTGACAACTTAATTGATACGGCCAAATGATGTAATAAAACTCATAGGATGAATAGAAAAAGACTACAAGAAACTCTCCTCTCGGGACCTATAAAAGATTACTTATTGGTACTTTGTCAAAATATGGATAGCAGTTCAATTCTGCTAATTATGAAAACTCAATGCTGTCATATAAAGTTACCTTCTATGGCTCTATTGGTACACCCCCAAAAAAAAAAAAAAAAGGATCAGTAAGATTATTAGTAACCTCCCACTTCGGTACCATCACAATTTTTCTGGAGATGATCCCCATTTTAATGGGGAATTGCCATGGATCAACACCCTGAAGCTTATTGTTGTTGGCCTAAATCATGGCCCTGTAGGTCATTTGAGATTTTAAAAGGAAGAGGTGCCACATTATAGCATTTGTCAATGAAATGCTGTTCTGGTCTTAACTCACTAGTGAGCAGAATGCAAACATGGTGAGCTCAGTCCATGCATTTTAGTGACAATGTCGCAAAATACGGAATACGGCAAGGAGATGTAATCACATTTTGTATTGATTTTCAGATCAGTGCCAGAGTTCCCTCTCCGACTGTCTCAAACCTGCTCAAATAGGAGCCATTACTACTATCTCTTGATCTTAGTCAAAAGGGCGAGAAAGGTATACAATTTACCACTATCCCATAAGATGTTCAATAATTATTTGACCAGTAAGCTGAACATATTATACCATGACTACTGGAGTTCTTTACTTCGCATCAAATCTATAATCAACTAATTATTGACCATCGTCACTGAAATCCAGCAAGGAAGCACATACCCTTTTCAAGTCAAGTCATATGGGTATGAGACATCTTTAAGTAATTTCTTTTCTTTTATTTTAGTTTTCCATACTTTAATTTTGATTTAAATATTCAAATATTGTATCAATGTGCACCCTATGGCCTATAGCTCTATCCAAAAATAAAAGTAATAGAGACCTATATAAACTGTACATGAAATCTAGATAGGAAAAACCGGCAAAACCCTGCATGTGAACGTTAGATGATTTCTTAATACAAATTTTTATTTTTATTTTTTTATAACAATTCTTAATACAAACTTGACACCATATTCACATGTATATTTGATGTTTACTAGTCAGATCATTCTACAAATACCCACAGCTTTTGTGTGGGTATAAAACCTACTCAAATCTTAATCATTGTTACAATCAAATGTAAAGTTATTACGATCATATATATGTAATATTGGTATTATCAAACATACCTATTAGATGTTGTATCCCAAAAAGAAAAAATGTGAGTATTATAGAATTACCCAAAAGTTATTCAAATTTAATTTTATGAAATACCAAATCTTCATTTACTTTTGAAGCATTGGAGTATAGTTTGGATGAGTCTACGCTAAAGTAGATTCACTAAATACTCACATTACAATGACATTAAAAAAGGTGAACATTTAAAGTTTAGACAAATAAAAAATAAAATTAAGATTTGATTGGAAACAAAGCTGAAGCTTTAAAGCTTATCAAGTGATTATTCTTAAAAAAAAAAAAAAAAAAAGGTGTTCAAGCACAGATAATACAGAAAATAACATTGAACAGAGTCTCACCCATCACGACATTAACATTGGATAAAACTTCCTCCGTCGAAAAAAAAAAAAAAAAAATTGAATCATTTTGGAGCAGAGGAAGAGGAAGAGGACAGAAAGAAGCGCACCTCATCGAGAAAAGTCCGATCCTTAGACCTATCTTCTCTTCTCACGAACCCACTCGCCTCTCTCTCCGTGTACTCACTCAACCCCTCTCTCCCATTCCTCTCCCACAGCTCCTCCCCGAAGCTGCTGTGCGCGTAGTACGCCTCGGCCTCCACCAAATCCACCTGATTCTCAATCTGAATTGGGAGGCGCTCGTAGTGGCCGGCAATGGTGCCCTCCAGTTCATCGACACGAGCGAGTCCGCGGGTCGAGACGGAGTAGAGCTCACCCGTCACTCGGTGGCCTGATCCAGGGAGGTTGATTAGGTAAGGGATGCCGTTGGGCCCGCAGACGAGTGGGTAGGAGTTCCGGGTCACGTGGGCGCCCATGAATACGGCGTCGTTGTCGTCGATCAGGGATTGCATCAGGTTGTAGTTCGGGAAGCCTCGCTTCAGGGTGCCGTACGAGAAGATCAGGTGGCCTTTGGAGTGTCCGCAAGTGTCACTCATGGCTATCAGATAAATGTGACATTGAATGAGAGAAAAGGGCACATGACTATATTATTTATTTATTTATATATATATATATATATATGGGTAAAACTTAGTTATATTTACTTAGGTTAAGTACATTAGATTCATAATTGAATTTAAATATTCTTCGAAAAGATAATATTGTTTGTATTTAATTAGTTAATATAATCATGTGTTTAAATTCAATTGGGAAACCTAACGTACCTAACCTAAGGAACTATACCTAAGTTTTACCCTATTATTCTTTTTTCTTCATCATTAAATTTTTTAGTTAATTTACTTATATATACATAAAAATAATATAAGGTTGGTCTTAATATCAAGACCAAAATGTAGTTTCAAAATCGAGAAAAACAAAATGTGGTCTTGAAAAGAAAATCGAGATCACTCTAGCCCCGATTTTCTATGAATTGGTAGTAATATTGAAATATCACTTGAGCATTTGGCCTAGTAATAATCTATCTCCTCAAAAAATCTCATCCTTCTATGAAAGCGTGGGTTCAATCTCCAGGATCCCCAAAATATACGTGTGTATGAATTTTTTATTTTATTTATTTTTTTATTATTATTTTTTTTTAAAGAAACGACGATAGTTTGATTAAGATAATTCCTCAAGAACAATGGAGAGAAGAATCGCAAGACCCTCCTCAATCCAAATGGAAGGAACCTGGATCTCCTGAGCATAATTTGCCAACAACCTGGCTGCTTTATTACATGACCTGGGAATTGAAGAAAATTCTAAATGGTAAAAAACATTGGAAAAACCTTTAAGCAATGAAAGTATGTCTGCTAGCTCTGTTACTCTGTTAGACATTCTTCATTTGAGGAAAGAAGGGATTGCAATTGAGGGTGTGAAAACTCAGTGGATAAATGAGTGAATCCTGCTTCATGGCCGAATGTGAGTGCTTTTTTGAGCGACACGGCAGCAACTAGTAACCCATCTCCTTCGCATGAAAACTCTTCACTATAGGCAGCCATCAACGCACCAGAATGGTCTCGAATTATTGCACCAACTCCCAGGGAGTCTCTAGCTTTGAAACGCTGCCAAGCCACATTGAGCTTGAAAGATGTAGCGGAGGGTAGAATCCACTTAGGCTTTAGATAAATGTTGGAAGAGTCAGGCCGTTGATTTGCCTCCCTGAATTCCTTTGCATATGTCACCGCTTTCACACCTAGCTGGGTAGCTTCAGAGCGTGGTTTATTCAACCATGAATAGTTTCGAGCACCCCAAATCATCCACGCCATAGTGAAGAAAATCTCCATCTCAGGTGGAACTAGATTCCAAAGCACATAGTCCACTAGATCACTCCATGCTGCTGGTCTAGCCATTGTAAATAATTTGGACACTGGTGAGTGTGACCAAACCTCATTCGCATATTCACATTCCCAAAGGGAATGCAAAACTGTCTCAGCATCTTCATTACATATTGGGCAGGAATAAGCAGAGACCACACCTCGCCTAAAAAGATTAGTTTTGGTTGGGAGTATCGATTGGCAAGCCCGCCACATGAAAGTTTTAATTTTAGTCGGAACAGACACACTCCATAATGCTTTCCAAAAGGAATGAAGGTGAGACTTATCACTTGTTGACCCCAAAGCAGAATTCCTTTCCTCAATCTGCAACATGTACACATTTCGGGTGGTGAAGCGACCATTTGGTGTCTCGAGCCAAACCATTGTATCAGAATGATGAGGTTTTAGAGAAATAGCTTTGATTTGGGCTACTTCAAATGGAAGAAAAATACTATCAATAAGGGGAGTTTTCCATTGATGTGTGTCATGATTTATTAAGTCATTAACAGTAGCACTAGTGGGGAGAATTTGACGTGAAGAAATCAACTTTGATGGGCTGTTCGGATTGAGCCATTTGTCTCGCCAAATATTTACTGAGGAGCCATCTCTTATTCTCCATCGTGTACCCTTACGAATGATGTGTTGAGCTTGAGCTATACTTCACCATGAAAAAGAAGAGTGCCCTGGAATGTCTGCTTCCATAAATGAGCAATTTGGAAAATATTTTTCCTTGAGGACTCTAGAAAGAAGAGAAGTGGGTTGTTGTAATAAGCGCCATCCTTGTTTAGCAAGTAGAGCTTGATTGAACAATACTAAATCTCTGAATCCCATACCACCCTCTGATTTTTTCCCGCACATTTTGCCCCATTTTTGCCAGTGGATTTTCTTTTCCGATTCCTTTTGACCCCACCAAAATTTACTAACCATGGTGTTTATCTCAGCACATAAACCATCTAGAAGGCAAAAACAGCTCATTGAATAGATAGGGATCGCCTAGGCCACAAATTTGATCAATATTTCCCTCCCACCTTGGGACAATAATTTCCCTTTCCAGCCATGTAGTTTATTCGCTATCTTTTGTTTAATTTCCATGCAAGCTTGTTTTTTCCCATGCCCAATTATTGGGGGAAGGCCTAGATACTTACCCAAATCCCCAATGGATGTTGAGTGCAGCTCAGTGCAAATAGCTCGTCTTGTATCAGGATGGGTATTTGAACTAAAAAATAGAGAAGTTTTATCATGGTTCAATTTTTGGCATGATGCTTGTTCATAAGTATCCAAAGTAGCAAGGAGATTTCGACACTCTACCATGGTAGCTCTACAAAAAAGTAGGCTATCATCTGTAAAGAATAAATGACTAATATGAGGTCCTCCGCAACAAATGGATAGTCCCTGAATATGACTTGATACCTCAGCATGTCTTAGTAAAGCTGTAAGACATTCCGCACAGATGAGGAAAAGGTAAGGAGATAATGGATCGCCCTGGTGAATTCCTTTGGTAGGCTTTATGTAACCCGTTGGCTCCCCATTCAAAATTACAGAATAACTGACAGTTGTTAAGCACTGCATAATTAAATGCACCCATCTCCTATCAAACCCCAATTTTAGCATTATAATTTTCAAGAAATCCCATTCAACCCTGTCATACGCTTTACTCATGTCTAACTTTACTGCCATGTGATTAAATCTGCCTTTTCTCTTTGACTTCATGTAATGTAAAGCCTTAAAAGCTACCAGCACATTATCTGTAATAAGTCTCCTTGGAACAAATGCACTCTGACTGTCTAAGATCACAAGATTCAGAACTTGCTTGATACGATTTGCCAATACTTTGGATATGATTTTATATATTACATTGCATAGACTTATAGGTCGAAATTGGGACATGAGGTCCGGTGATTTGATTTTAGGAATAAGAGCTATATGGGTGTAGTTGACACTCTTAAGCATTTGACCAGAATGAAGAAAATTCAAAATTGCTTGTGTAATATCAGAGCCAACAATATGCCAAATTTTTTTTTTTTTTATAAAAAAGAGCATGCATACCATCAGGGCCTGGTGATTTTGTGGGATGCATTTGAAAAAGTGCTTCTCGGATTTCCACACCAGTAAAAGGTTTTAGAAGCTCTTCATTCATCCTAGGAGTAACCTTAGTCTCCACTGCTTGTGCCACGTGATTTATTGCCATTGGGGAAGTTGTTCGGAAAATATCCTGAAAGTATGTCTCCGCTATTGGACTCATGGTAGCTCGCATGGTTGCTATTTAACCATCCGGCCCTCTAAGACTCAATATTGTGTTTTTCTATTTTCTTTGCGAAGCACTGGCATGAAAAAATTTGGTGTTGCGGTCCCCCTCTTGGAGCCAAGAAACCTTTGAACGTTGTTGCCAATAACTCTCCTTCTGAGCTAACATTTCATTCAAGCTTTTACGAGCTTGATTTCTTCTTTGAAAAGCTTCCATGTCATTCCGATTTTCTTGACATATTTTTTCTAGGTCAGTATAGGCAGACCGAACTTGAGCTATACGATATTTAGATGGTCGACTTATGTGAGAGCTCCATTGCAATAAGGCCACACGGCAGGCCTTTATCTGTTGGCAGACTTGAAACAACAAGTGGCATGTCTAATTTTGCCGCCAAGCTTCACATACCACCTTCTCGCATCCCTCATGTTGTAACCATAGTGTCTCAAAACGAAACCGTTTGTGGGGTCTGTCCACTTGGGCCTGAGTTCTGTGAAAATCCACTAATAAGGCTTCATGGTCTGAGTTTGAAAATGAGACATGGCAAATCTTAGCCTGTGGAAATAGTGTTGTCAACTTCGTTGAGCAAACTCCACGATCTAATCTCTCAAAAACACAGTCTGCACCATAGCGACCATTCCACCATGTAAAAGGATTACCTTGATAGCCCATATCCTGAAGCGCATAGTTCGATAGAGCTTGGCGAAAAATATCCATTTGGTACCAGTGTCTCTCTATTCGACTTGTTTTCTTCATGCCATCCAGGATCTCATTAAAATCACCAGCCACTAGCCATGGCATGTCATCATAGCAATGTAAACATCTCAGCAAAGTCCAGGAGTCTTCTCTCTTTGATGTTTCGGGATTGCCATAAAAACTTGTAAAATGTCATTCTTTGGGTCCTAGTGATCGAATGGTAACATCAATATGTGCAGTAGAAGAGCAAAGGAAAGACACCTGCACCCCTTCTTTCCATAAAAGGGCTAAACCCCTCCCATGCCCGATCTCTCAACTCCTATAGATCCATGCATACCAAGTTTTGTTCTCAATGCATCAAGATTCCTTAACTCCAGCCGTGTCTTTGTGAAGAACACAACTTTGGGCGCTTCATGCTTCACAAGATCGTGAAGCTCTCGAACTGTCTGTGGGTTCCCAAGCCCACGACAGTTCAGGCATAAGAGTTTCATAGCTGTCGGCGGGGCTACACAGCAACCTCCATTGATCTAAGCAAAGTTGTGTCATTTGATTCCTTCCCAACAAAGCGTTTCTTTGGGTTTGGTTCTTCAGGTTCTTCAGGTTCTTCCCCATAATCATCAATATCTTGGGACGTTTCGGTTGTCCCACCAACGTAAGTATGGTTGGGTAATGTTAAAATTGGTGTGTTGGTTGAGCGGGCTCTCTTCTTCCACCTAATGGTTTTCACGGGAATTGATGTTACATTTATCTCCTCCATCACAGTTTCTGTGTTCCCAATATTAATATTTTCTTCTCCATGTAATGGTGATAGGTTTGCTGTGGATACAGCAGTAACACTAGTATTTGTTGCGGGATCAAGTAGGGTGATGATATTATCTATAGGATCTCCCACAGGAACATGTGAATCTCTTTGTATGGCTTCCCTACCCAATGTAAGCTGGTTCCTCACAGATGTATCAAAATTGGCTTGGGATGTGCTTTGTTCAGATAGTTCTATGGCTTCCATCGCAGGTGAGGGATGATCCACTATCAAGATGCTTGTTAAATCTGTAACTTTCTCGATGGTGATGTAGGGTTGCTCTTTTTCTTTTGGTGCAAGGCCCAAGGCCTCATCAATTTGAGCAAGTTCCTCAGCGAAAAGGGCTTTTTGTGCCGCCCTGTGATGTGCACTGTTTCTCTGGTTCAAGTTTATTTCCTGTGGAGAATCTCGAGTTACATGATGGTTTATTATGGCTTCGGTCATGTCCATCGGCCGGGGAGGAGGTTCCGTTGTTATTGCTAGTTCCCCCGGTTCATCCACTTCAATACGTGTGCTGGTATTCCAGACCATTCGTATTGAATCCGGGATCTGACCTTCCACATCCACTGTAGTCCTGCGAAAGCCATTGTCCATTGTTGCTCTCATCCATGGACCAAACTGTTGGTCTATTTGTTTTAAGGTGATTTTATTCGCAAGCCAATAAACACAATCTTGTTCACCATGCGTAACACAACCGCACCAATAGCAAAAGTTCGGCAACCTTTCGTATTTGAAAGAAACCCATCTTGCCAGTGTTGAGTCCAGTTTTATTTTCCTGCCGCGACACAAAGGTTTTGTTATATCGATAGCGACGCGTACTCTCATGTATAGACCTCCACCGAGTTCTTCGATGGCTTCAGGGGCATGTTCAACTTGTCCTAGAGTCATACCAATCGTTTCACTAGTTTCTTGGGTTAGGCTCAAGATCAGCAAATCATGTATTTGAACCTAGAATAAGGTGTGGGTGAAAGAAACTTCTTTGATTGGTATATTCACCTTTATTCGTTGACAAATTACAAGACTTCGATCGTAGGCCCAAGGACCGTTATGCAACACGCTTTCTATGTCAACCACATCCTTAAAAGTGAACAATGCTTTGTTATCTCCCATGTCTCAAATGGTAAACCCTTTATCTGCTCTCCACAGCGGCCGAAAAGTTTGAGCTACTGCTTTGATGTTGATCTTCCTTCACGTTAAAAACATAGCAACTAAGGTGCCCCCCTAGTTATGTTGGATGAAGTGAGGTTGATGTCTTGGGATTCAATGCCAGAAAAGCGAGAAGCTTTGCCACCGACCCTTGATGTCTTCCATGGTCTGTACTTCAGGGAGTGAAAGATGGGATAGTTCTAGACCACATGACATTGAGAAACCAGCGTCGATGGGAGAGAAACCTACACAAGGTAGGGAGTGTTTGCTACTGGCGGCTAGGGTAGAGGCGCTCTAGACCAGAGAACTTATTATCCATGCATCACGTGTAACACTTATGTGTGTGTGTATTTAGATTATGATCTCTATCCTAAAAATAAAAATAAAAATAAAAAGGGAAAAGTACATTTTACCCACTTGTGGTTTGACCCATTTACACTTTGCCTACATGTGGTTTCAAACTTGACACATTACCCATTTATTTTTTAACTTCCATTAGAAAACCTGTCACAATCGTTAACACTAAACAAAACAAAAACAAAAAAACAAAACTAGTCAGCTCTATTTCTCTCTCACATTCGATAAACTTGGAAAGCAGTTGGGTGGACGGCGACTGTAGAGAGAGCAATGGCGGTGGCACATGGAATGTGGATAGTTCTTATCTATAGTGTCTATCTAACTAAATATCATGTTATGATAACCATATAGTTTGCTGCATGATAACCATATAAATTAGTTCTTATATCAAGATGCAACGGAAGCAATGCATATGGGGTTGGAATCATCTTTATTCAGCTAAAAATCCCACCACTCCTCCCACGGTAATACAACAATAATATCTACCCCTAGAACAAAAAAGAGAGTGGCAAAACACTTGCACATTAAATGATAGTTACATATGAAAGTAGCCCAAACACCTAACAAAAAAGACTTTTCAAAGTTTTACCTTTTCATTTTCGTGCCCTGATTCACCAACCCATAACTTTCCTTCAGAATCCTTTAAAGCAAACTGCAGTATGACCAGACCAGCATATGATCCACTGACCCACTTCTCCAAAGTCTCAAAACCACCCTATCAGCCACGAATTTTGAATATTGCAAGGGAATCTCCCGAGTGAATATCATCAACACTAATGTTTGTTAACCAGGGTTGAGAGCGCTGTATGAAGGAAGCCCCCATGTTCTTCGATCTCGAGAAATCCAAGATTAGAATTCTCACCCCATCCAATATTTGTAAATAAGGGAAATACATCACATAATGCTTAAAGAGTTCTCATTCAAGAAGAGAAATCCCCAAGCTGACTATTTTTTTATTTTTTTTTAGTGTTAACGACAGTGATGGGTTTTCTAACGAAAATTAAAAATAAAATCTCAGTTAGATAAAGTGTCAAGTTTGAAATCACAAGTAAAATATAAATGGGCCAAACCACATATAGGTAAAATATGCTTTCTCCAAAAATGTAATATTAAAATAATGATTTATTCATCAATAAAAGTTACAATAATTATAAATGACGGTGAGAGTAGAAGTTAAAATTGAAAGGAAGCTTCTTGGAAACTTCATTATCTGCATATATCCCTACATAGTTGCTTATTTACCAAAATACCAAATTTAAATATATGTTTGTAGACGTCAAAATTTTATGATGTGTTTACATCCGTCCGATTGATCATGATTAATTTTTATTGATTAAATCAATTGTCAAGTGATGACATGTCAATAATGGACTAGTCAACAAATTGCATCCAATAGGACAGAGCCACGTGTCACAACTTTGAAACCATGTGGCAACATCAGATGGAGAATCTTACATATGGAATGTCTTAATTAAATGGAAGACCAAATTCAAATTTAAATTCAAAATCAAATCAAATCAAATCCCATTAAATGCTAAAAAGGAAATTCTAAATGAAGAAGCCTTGAAGTGCCTATAAATAAAGACCCCTTAGAGAAGAGAAAGGGATCCAGAGTCAGAAGGAGAAAACCCTGTCAACACTCTACCAAAAAGAAGAGTTCTCTCAACTCAAGATTCAAGAAGAGAAGAGTACTCTTTTCCATCCAAGTGCAAGACGTACTTCTGCTTCTTCAAATCCAAAGTGGGAGACGCCTCTTAAATCTTCATTCAACTTAAACCGAGATCAAGCCGATGGCCCTCAACTCTAAGTCCAAAAGTTTCAACTACACACTCAACTCAGAAATATCTAGACACCATTCAAGATCAAGCTTCATAGCCCTTGGATCGTGGAGCGTCACGGAGACAGAATCAGAGGAATTTATTGCATTCTTTATTGTAAAGGATCATCTAGAGATTTGTACCCGCTTTCATATATATAAATACAAATTGATTATTTGTTACACTATTTCGTGACCGTGTGATTCATCTGTACGAAATTTGTGTCTACAATGTTCTTTGAATAAACCCACCTAATTAGTGATCGCTTTATTAGGAATTTTTTTTTTTTAATAAAAGACACTAGATTCATTAATTTTTTAGCATAACGTTAAAAAAAAAAAACTAAATTATAATAATAAGTAATAATCATTTTTATTAGTGCAGAAAAACACAAGGAAAAACCTAAAAAATATTGAATTTTATATTTTATGATGTGCTAGTTTGTGAAATTTGTTTTTAGATTTGGTTTTTGAGTTTTAGGTACTCATTTCTAGCTTTGTCGTTCCTGCACACATTTGGAGATTTTATTTGGCTTTTTGGAAAAGCTTAAGTCGCTTCTCTCCTTTCTTCTCTAGTACAACTCAAAAGCCCTTTTGTATTTTTCTTAGTTTCATATTTCTATCAAATTTCCAATCCACGATAGCACAATTCACAAGTGACCGTTGACCAATCCACTGTAAAACACTATAACTGGGATTACATTTTTTTTTTTTTTTTAATGTAATTGAAGCTAAAAGCATAATGTAACATTTATTTTACATTTTTTTTTTCAACTTTTATGATTTTTTTTAATATTTAATAATAAGTGGACAACCAAAATAGGGACGGGTTTGGACAACCCAAACCTCAGGACCGCCCCTGATAACACATATAACTTGGAAACTATGCTGAGTTAGTTTGGTAACCACATTCCATGTCATTTGGCAATTACATCATGTGGTGAGTAATCTAACTCCTTCTCTTGAGAAGGGGTTAATTGGTAGGAAAAAATTGTCTCCCTAATTCCCATAATTACATAGAACACTTGAAGTTATTTGTCACTCAAGTAAAAGATGTAAAAGAAAAACTACTGTTTTACTTTGTAGAAGTAGTTATTAACCGAAAATAACTACTTTTTGCCTTTTTTTTTTTTTTTTAATTTTAATTTTACAATTATCACTACTACTACACCATATAAAATCTTCAGATTTCATTCTTCATAATAATCTTGAAACTTTTGGATTCTAACAAACCTATGAACTCAATAGAATGTGTTTGGGATATGTATTGAAATGAAAAGGGGAGTTGTCAAATCCAAATTAGGGCCCAACCAAAAGAACAAAGTGCAAATAACTCCAAGCTACCTCCAAATGTGTCTATAGGCACCAAATGCATGTAAAGAGGCCCTCACACGATGCATATTGATCAACTCCAAGCAATATTGAAACTTGACCCCAATGACTACTTAAAGCATATGACACTTTTTTGTCCTTCATGACAAAGTATTTTATCCTTGGCCAAATACAAACGGATTGTATCATAAGTTTGTCTATTTATTTTCTCCCAATCTTTATCTGACAACACTATAGGTGTGTCATCCAAAGAAATCAACTCTTGTTAGACCAAGACAACCATAACTTCACATTGCCACATGCCAAAGTTGTTTATTCCATCAAATTTCTCTACCTAAAATTTGGCATTGGAAACCATATATAGTCCTAACTATTGTAGGTCTTTTAGAGGACTCACTTGACATCTTTCTTCCCAATAATGAGATCCACAAACCAACCACCAAAATCTTCAAAGAGAACAAATCTATATGTCTAGGTAGTGAACCTTGACTTGGATACTAATTTGTTGTGCGAAAGGGTCTCTAGATTGCACACTCACACACTAGATATATTGATTGTGAAAAATAGTTACGGCTTGAGAAAGATCTCCAAACAAACAAAGGAATGCAGAAAACTCGAAAGAAAAATATATGCAATCACACAAACACCAAAGCTTTACGTGATTCGACAATAATCTACGTCACTATAACAAAGAGAGATTTCAAAGTGTCTCTGCACTCAAAGAATACTCACAAATAACAAAATCTCTTTAGGACTCTCTCAAATTAATGTAAAGTCCCTCTTCATGTGTGAGGATCATAAAGCCAAAGTTATCAAATCCTTTGTGGTATTGTCTATTTATATGACTTCAATACCTACTTCTTGGTAGACTAAGAATATTTATCTTAGTGGATAAACATTACATTCCCTTTGTAGACAAGAAGTACCATTACTTGTTCAACAAGGAAGACTTTCCTTCCACACCAAGAAACCACCTTAATTAAAAAAAAAAAAAAAGGTCACAAATTGAACCAAACTCTACCACTTAACCAATCTCTTATAGGCTTATGACCTTAGTTGTGCTTTTAGTACGAGTTTCTTTGAATGCTTTCAACTCGCCCTTTCCTTTTTTTATTATTTTTTTTTTGGTGATAATGGAAATTTAGAATAAAAGGGATTAAGTACAACACAGTATAGGCTAGTTAACACCTTAAGCATCTGCTAATAATTGTCTTACAACAAAAATACAAGGATCTAAATATAACACAAAAGACTCCTTACAACTAATTCATACTTTTGCCAAAAGGTATGTATAATGATTTCCTTCTTAGTGTGTGTAGGAGATGAGACATGTCAAACAATTTATTATATGGGGTGAGGTTGTGATCCACTTCTATATTTTGACATTTACCATATATATATATATATATTAGGGTTTCCAAAAAGATTAAAATTTACGCTTAACCCCAATTAAACTTATAAATAAATTTTTAACACAATATAATAAACCTTCTCTTGTGGTATTACAGACTTACATTGACTCTCCATAGAGTCACTACAGCAAAAATATGGGATAAAATCAAACAAATCTCCTCAACTTTGAGTCAAAATCAAATAGACCCATGTACTTTCAATTTGAAATTATATAAATTCGTAAACTTTAATAATTGTTCCAATCAATCCTTCAGTTAACTCTCTGTTAATATAATAAATGGAAAATACTACATGTGCATGGCATGTGATAACATCTCAATAAAAAAATATTTTTAAATTAAAATTTAATAAAAAACATTTTTTGTTAAATCTCTCTCTCTCTCTCTCTCTCTCTCTCTCTCTCTCTCTCTCTCTCTCTCTCTTTTGTTGCACCATAACCTCACCCCTCTTTTCTTTAGTGAATTTAAAAATCTTCCATTAAAAATTAGCTCTCAGGCCATCAAATTCCAAAACTCTTCCCCTATTTCTTTCTAAGCATTTTCGCAAAATAACTGCCTCTTTAGATTTAATTTATTGTTTTCGTTTGTTAATAATTTTTGTATGATTACTATAAGGTATTGGAGGTGGATTATGACGCTACGGACAATACCATTCAATCCAATTATATCTGCCTTGCGCTAGTTCATTGGGATTTTAATGCTTGAGAGCTGATTTTTAATGGAAGATTTTTAAAACTGATTAAAAAGAAAAGATGGTGGGATAATGGTGCAATGGAATAGAGAAATAGAGTTAGAGAGAGGAAGAAGTAGAAATAATGGAAAGGGTTAAAAACTGAGTTTTATAATGGTAAGGAATCCTATATTGATTAGAGATTAGAAATATTGTTTAGTCTTTTCTTATAAATATTGTAATCATCGAAAACATTGTATACTAAGTGAAAACCCTAGCCTCCTTTCTCTCAATCTCTTCCATCTCCATTTTATATTTCCATTAAATTATTCTAGATTATTATTTTCAACATAAAATAATGTTTTTTATTAAATTTTTTTATTGAGGTGCTATCACATGTTGTGTGCATGTAGAATTTTCCATTTCCATCTATTATATTAACTGAGAGATATATAATTTCAAATTGAAAGAATATGGGATCCATTTGATTTTGATCCAAAGTTTAGGAGGGTGTTTAATTTATTCTTATAAAATTTGTCTACCCACAAGCATGCGCCCATATCCATTGAAGTTTTAGTTTTGAGTTTGACTCTATAAAATTTGGAAAGAAGATATTGAAGGCTTTGAAGCCATTGGAGATGACCTAACGATGTTAGCAATATAAACTCTATCAAAGCATAACGCATTAGCGTAGACTAAATAGGGGATCATAGAGTTTGAGTAGCATTAGAATTTAGATGATGGTAAATGTACCCAAAAGATCCAAGTCCTAGGACTATTGGGACTTAGTCACCTAGTTTCAATAGAAGTACATGATGGTTAAAATTAATGTACCCCAAAAGATCCTATTAATCCCACGACTTTTATGACCGACTTACCTCGGCTGATAAGGAAATCTAGATGGAGTACAACTTCAACTTTATGTTAAAATTATATATATTATATGTATTCCTCTTCCAAGAAGAAACACAATTTTATTTGCTAGTAAAAATCCAAGAATCGTATAATGGATTATACAATTCCTACTCCTCCTGGTTATGACTATAGTACGAAGGTTCATGTAATCGTCATTGTTTTTCACTTTCTAATGATACTTCTCTGCCTACTCAACAAGTGCAGATCAGGCCAAGACCGAGGGCCAAAAATCGAGAGCCATGACATAGAAAAACTTATGCCACCAGTTATTAGCAACAAAAACCATGAAACAACATCAAAACATGGTGGCTGCCCCGGGTGCGTGATCTGCTTGGAAGAATTCAAGGTTGGGGAAAGGTGCCGAGTCTTTCCCAAGTGCAATCACGACTTCCATGTGGCATGCATTGATACTTGGCTAAAGCTTCAAAATTTTACATGTCCCGTTTGCCGTAATTCCTTAGAAGAGTTAGTATTGCCTAATATTTCTGGGGATGATCTTGTGTGAAAGATAGATTGATTTTGTAAACCTTTTTCTTTTCTTTCTTTTTTCCTTGGTTTTGTAGGGTTAGTAGTGAGTATCATACTTTTTAAATCAATCCCAATTGATGGAACAAACGTTATTCTTTATTATTTTCTTTGTAAGACTTTTTTTTTATCTTTTTTTTAAAGGTTTTTCGGTATAGATTTTTTTTTGCTGAGTAATACACATAAGTACACACACACACAAAAAAAAAAAAGATTTCTGCCATTTAAATCAAAGACCTACTTTGGATATTGGCCCAAACTTTTGATTATAAAAAGCCCAAGGTACCAAATTGTGAGCAAAAGAATTTACATCCCTACTGATAATGAGGAGATGACACAATAAGGCTTTTCCCCATTTTCTTTCAGTGGGTTCAACACATTTGCAGCATCTCCTTCCAAAATAATATTATAGAAAACTCAAATTCCACAGCACGACCTTCCCCCCATATGGGCTTACCTGGTTGTAATAGTTCAGTCCATGCCTGAATGACACTACCATCATTAGTTCTGCAAACCATTGCTATCACAACGCCCAAGTCCCGAATTGCAGCATCAAAATTGCACTTTACCTTGCAAACCATTGCTATCACAACGCCCGAGTCCCGAATTGCGGCATCAAAATTGCACTTTACCCATCCCATAGGCCATAGGCATAGGAGGCGGACACCATAACTGAATCTCACTTTTTCGCGAGCTTGCAATGACTCACAAAAGATTCATTTACTTCTCTTGCAATGTTTAAAGGTTTAGCTGGTTTGTTCTGAAAATTAGCTCTGTTACGTGCCATCCATAAATGATCGCACATCATAGGAGCAAATAAAGAGAACTCTTGGACTTGAGTTTCTTCAATATTCAAAGTTGACAAAGGATGTATAAAACATTTGTTATATCTCTGGTTAGATACAGATTTAAATGCTATTATAACTATAAAAAAGTTACAGGATTTGGGTGTCTACTTGTGGATTGTGAAGATAAAATATTGATGGGCCTATTGTTGGTACTCTTAAAATATTTGGACTTGGTTGAGTTAAATCAGGCCCAGTTAGTAAAGAAATTATAAGAGGCTCGTTTGTCAAACCCAAAACTGACTTAAGTTTTAACTGAGAAAGCTCAATCATAGCCGCAATAATCCAGTTAGAATTAAACTAAGCAGGGTGGCAAATGGGTAGGTTTGGTTGGGTTTTAAATGGGTTGAGTATTAAAAAACCAATTACCCACTTATACTCATTTAGCAAAGTAGGTATTACCCAAACTCAACCCAACCCAATTATATAAGTTAAAACCCAATCCATAAATAGGTGGGTTTGGTTGGGTTTGGTTGGGTTTTAATGTATATATATAATCAAAATTGTCTAAATGATCAAAATACTCCTAAAACCTTAAAATTTATCAAAATACCCTTAAAGTTTCTAAAAACTTTACTCAATGATTTACTTAACAAAATATATAGAAACACAAATGGGCTTAACTCTCCCCAAAAGAGCCTTTTAAGGAGAGAGGATTGCCCAACACTATATAAAAGGCATTACCCAATGGCACTTTGGCAATGTGGGATACTAACACAACCCCTCCAACATCCCAATAACCCATTAGACCTAGCTCTGATACCATGTAGAAACATAAATGGGCCTAACTTTATAAGGATCTTTCGGATGTCCAGGATATAAGCTAGATTAAGCCATTGTTGAGGGCCCAGAGTCAGCTACCATTGTGTCCGAGAGTCCAAAGTTTTTGGAGAAGCCTCTAAACCATATGCTCCTACTATCTCTAATTAGACCTCTTGCACCGGTCTCTCCCATGTTTCCTAGAACTAAACAATCCGAATTGAGTTTAAATAGCTTCGGCCTATCTGTAATGTATGGTTGTTAGTGTTGCAATTTTTTTGAGGAACAGTTCTGGAGATGACCTCTAAAATGACATAAATACACTAAAAAGCCCAAAACATATTTGGGCTTTCGGCCCGCAAAAGTAAGGAAACCAAAAGATGTTACTCATTTAGGGCTTTCCACCCGCAAAATACTAATATACCATTACCATTTGTTGTAACTTGTAAGGGTCGCAATTCTTTTGAGTAGCATCTATATATATATATATATATATATGCGGTCAGTGTAGGTCCGTTTTTGGAACACCATGGTCCTCTTGAAAGGAAATTTGATAGAAAAATGTTGCATAATGTACTTTTCTTTAATTCTCAACTGCATGAGGCAATAATGGTGTGATCAATCTTTTTGGTGTGCTGTTAACATGAATATCTTTCCACACAAATTATCTCTACACACGAGAGGCGAGAACCAAGCCAAGTACAAAGCTGGGACAACCTAAAGTCACTTTAACAACTCTTAAGTCTTGGGGATTTGGCGAGTCCATAACGAGCATGTTTTAGAAAGAAGTAAGCTTACAATGGTCAAGCTAACCTTTATTTCCCGATTTGATGGCACAGCGGATACATTATGGATGGTGGAAAAATAAGGGTCGGCAAGAAGTTAAGGGGCGAGGTCCCTATTTGTAATGCTTGGCCCATAGCTTTTGATTAGCATTTGTGTGATCCTACCTTTTATCGAGGCCAAAACAATTTAACAATACACAATTATATTGTAATTATCTGCAATCTGCATTCCCCAAACCAAGTTAAAACCCGAATATTCACTACAAGAAAATGCCTTCAAGCAACGAAATATTTTTGAGGCCTAAAAATTAAACCCTCACATAATTAAAAACCTAATTCTTAGGGAAAGTTAAAACCCTTGCAATTACTTGGTAAAATAACTGAAGAAAATAAAATTGAAATTACGTCGTTTTAGGTGCAATTGAAATTTGACTTAACTTAGATAATGTAATTTGCAATTGAGCCAAAAATTAAATATAAAAAGAACGGAACTTGCATACTTTGTGTTATAAACTCAAGATTTAAAGGGAAATGATACGTGCATACTATCAATGCACACCGTCCATACACACTACTTAAAATATGGATATATATTTATAAAATGTAAATATTTATGAACGTTGATACTCACAATTTGTGAATATATATCTACATTAAATAATGTGTTCGTAATGTAGAACAACATTTACTCATATATAAATTAGAGGTTCCATATCAATAATTACGAATTCACAATGCCCCTTACATCATGTATAGGTATGCCTGCACGCTGTATAGGTATGCCTGCACGCACACGCACCACAAGCAAAATGTTATAAAAACTATTCTATTCAAGAATTTTAACCTTTCCTATCTTTATATTTTATAACTCAAAGTTATGATTAATTAGTGGAAATCATAAAAATTTTAATAATATTATAACATAGCTAGGAAAGGCATATATATATTTAGACCATTTACACCTAAATAAAATGAAAAGGAAACTTCAATTTTGTATTTGCAAAATCAATATTTTTATAGGGTTTTTTTATTTTTATTTATAGTTAATTACTAATTAAGATTGTCCTATTTTCCTCTTGCCTTTTGTACAAAGTTTATAATTGAATAAATACTTTTCATTCAAAAAAAAAAAAAGTGCTCAATATTTATCAACAAAAAAAGTAAACAAATAGGGGGAAAATTAAGATAGTAATACTTGTAATTATTTTTTTCCATTTATAAGAAGTAGAGGAAGAATCACTAAAAAAAAAAAACGATAGAAACCGAACTTATGTACAATCTGTTTCTTTAAATGTGACCCAAGATTAATGAGACATGCAATGCACACCGTTAACGCAAATGTTTACAGAACCCGAGACGCCGCCGTTCTAATAGCGTAGCCCGCACACTCTTTTTCTCTTGGTACTAGGAAAGGCAATAATTTGATTCAAAACCTTAGAAATGCTCGACGACTTGACCACAGTGCGTGCAGGTGGGGAAAGCTAAGCTAATCGGCTACTCTTATTATTGTTACCTAGAGCCCTGTGTGCCCAATTGGGCTAACCAGTTTAAGTCACGCAAGTTACCTTCAATTATTTGGCTCCTCCTTACTCTTTTTGAAAAGCTGGGACGTACTGGGCATCAGTTTTGGCGTATGTTTGTCGCAATCTGTGTCCTCGCAAATTCCCATGTCCCATAAACGAGTTTTTCATGAAAGGAAAAAAGCTAAGGAGGAAAAACACACTGAGTGTTTGAGACATCCAATGGTGGGACATGATTAAAGCTACAAGACAGATTCACGTGCAGAGTGGGACATACACCACATGAGTTGCTTCTGAGGATGTGGGGATTTGGGTCAAAACTAACTTGGTCCATACGCATCGGCCGTACACATAGGTGGCCGTGGGTGACTCTTTTCAACGGCCTGTGAGCGTACGGTATGTCAGATGCATATCCTGTTTGTGCAAAAAAGGTCTGTACTCCTTGCCTGGACATTGCACCTCGTGTTTTGATGTACTATCTCGTTCACTGCCTCTAAGGATTTAATTGGGGGAAAACGCACGATAAGCCGTTTTGAACAAGATATTCGCGAAAAAACACTGTCGGGGAAGTATTCAGGAAAAAAGCCTCGTCTCTAAGAGAGACGAGTTCCACCCGGAACTCGTCTCTCCTAGAGACGAGTTCCTCCCAAAAACTGCCCCGTGGCAGTTTCCTTCCCATTTCGTGGCATCTGAGCTGGCAGTAAATTGGACCGGGGAACTCGTCTCTTGTAGAGACAGTTGCTGGTTCTGTTTCATTTCCGGTAACTCGTCTCTTGAGAGACGAGTTGCATGCTTCTGTTTCATTTCACTCGTTTTGGCGCGAAATTTACCGACTGATTTGTGAGAATTATTAAAGGGAAAAAAAAAAGTTTGGCTTGAACTCGTCTCTGGTAAGACGAGTCTTGAAATGGGCTGGTTTGGCTGGAACTCGTCTCTAAGAGACGAGTTGCATTTAAATTCTGGCTGGAACTCGTCTTTAAGGACGAGTTCAACAAATTATATAAGAGAACCGGTGGCCATAAATAAAAAAAACTAACTCGTCTTTAATAAAACATATTCTTAACTTTCTTCATCGTTTTCACGTTTCCAACATGTTCACTTTTTAAAAAAATTAGTTTATAACAATGGAAAGGAATTATATATATTATAAAATAAGTTTGTTATGTTTTTTTAAAAAAATTTAACAAAGTTTAACAAAGTGGTATTTCATAAAATTTAGTCATGATCTTATGTTCATCCTAATTTTTATGAGTATGCGAGATTAAACTCAAATCACATAGAGAGCAGCCTCACTTTCACTTTTACATAAGTGATATCCATTAAGGGTGTTCTTGTAATTCTAACACCTAACTCATAAGAGCTATAGATCTCATTAAGAGTTTTTTCAAATAGATCTCATTAAGAGTTTTTTTAAATAGACTCAATCTCCTAAACATTACAATATAAATTCACTTTCACCATAAGGATGGGAAAACAACCAAATAAATAGTTAAAACTAGATAGTGCATTTTTTACAACCACCATTTGATGTATTTTTCTCATTAAACCTAGTTTTCAAGATCTTCAGTTTCTAAGTTGAGTGTCCTCATACATGGCTCATGACTTTATAGGCTTTAGCCCCATCCCCCTTGATCTATTACAAGTTTTTTCTCTTTCCAAGGCCTTGGTAAATGAATCTGCAAGAATATCACAAGATTTAATATAATCCACATTAATGACACCATTACTCAAAAATAGGATCTCACAATATTATATTTTCTTCTAATATATTTGGATTTTCTGTTTTTTATAATGATTTCGCACTCTACTAATTGTATTATCACAGATTCACAGTGTATAAAAATAGGTGCAATTGGTTTTTCCTAAAGTGGTATTTCATAAAACAAATATTTTATCCAATTTGCTTCTTTACTTGCTCACCTTCCATAAATAAACTAAAACATATAAAGTGCAGGAAAATAAATTTGCTAAGGAAATAAAGAAATTAAAAACTAAAAGTAAATCAACTACAGCACTTATATGCAGGAAATGAAACCGTCATTATGTGAGTCATCCAAACTAGTACCTTTACAAATTCAGAGCTAGAGTCATCTAATTTGCAAGTAAGTGTTAAGCTATTGCCTAACACCTTTCCAAGAAGAATGTACTCAACCTCCGAACTCAATCCAAACTAATATCTTTACATATAATAGGTGACAATTCCTTTCTTTACTCTATCTTTATGAGAATTAGTGGCATAATCCCGAATTCATGTGTTTAGGATGAGTCTAAACTGGGCAACTCAATCTCTGACTCATGTGGATCCAGTACTTGGAGATTTCCATTGAAACCAATGGCTTGGGCCCGAGATCTTTATATTTTCGAAGCCACTATTCTCGATAGAGCCCACAAGCTGACATGAGTTTGGGGCCATGCAAGTGAACTTTGTACTTTTGTGGGCAAAGAAGCATTCAAATGGGGCCCAGTTTTTTGACAAAGATTTCAGCCAACTTGTGTAGATTAGTCATAGGGCTTTAGACTAAGATCTTGCACACTTATTTTGTCCAAATCTTAATGTTGTTCTAATTCGACTCTATGTGGACATTAAGGAACAAATAATATAGTGCCATATGGCTAAAGATAACAAATCTCTTTTCTTTTTCTTTTTTTTCAAGGAAATTAAATTAAAAAAATTTGCTTGAGTTACACAAGTATATTACAAAATGATGACGAGGTTAAAACAATATTGAAAAAAGAATCAATAGAAAAGCACCCATTTTCAGCTTTTGTTTTCTGTAGCAAGATTTTGAATCAATATAAAAACTATGAGTCACATAACACAAGTGGGTGATTGACTTTTGAATTTTCATACCGTGGTACTTTCTATATTCTAATTGAGATAGATCTAATAAAGCCACTTCATAGGATCACACATAAAAGTGCTTGTGAACGCCTCTTTTCTCTGACTAATTCGCATTCCAATGGTGTGCCTTTGTCAAAACCTCTAGAAGTGGTTGTGTTTTAACTTGGTAGAATGCAGTGGACTATTCATGTATAACATGGCTTCTCCTTTTAGGTAGAGAGTAACATGGAAGCCGATGACAGATTAGCAAGACTTGCCACACTCTGTTTTATTATTAGTGTTTCAAGCAGAGAGAGACAAACCCAATCAAAACCATGTGAAAAGATTCACGTCTTAACAAAAAAAAAAAAAAAACAATATTTTGTGACAAATCTCTTTTATTTTTACCTCTAAAAAATTAAAATTTAGACCTTCTCTTTTTATCATTTTTTTTTTTCACTTGAATGGAGACAAAAAAATAAAGGTTGAAATGCATTTTTGGTTCCCGAAAATTAGCACAAGTTCAATTTTTAGATAGTAACAGTCCATCCATCCATTATCTGTGCTCTGCTTTTCATGTCATGTCAGCTTTCCAGTTTCCATTAGTCAAATATGCAATTCAATTCATGGATTATAGACAAAAAAAACAACATTACCTCAGTATAAATTATTGAGAACAAAATTGAAACCTTTTAAATTTCAAAAAGACTAAATTTGAAAGATAAAAGAGTAGATTTATTGATATAAAAAAAATAATAATAAGGAGGAAAAGATTTAAGGACATAGCATAATAAAGCTTCCATCTTATTACAACTTGTACAAGACTAATTATCAAAATTTCAATAATTAATACATGAAGATAATACTTATGTGATACACGAAAAATTATTAGATACTCTCAAATTATAGTCACTTGAATCTTAATATATATATATTTTTTTTCATTTCACATAAATAATAGTTCTCATCATGGATTTAATTAATTTTGTTTTAGCTAATCATGGATTTAATTAATAAAACTACTATAATGTAAAAATAGAAAGTATCATGTAGATTGACTAATACTCGTGATACACGTAAAATAAGCATGAATTTTGTTCTCTATAGCAAAATCTAATGAAATAGGGACCAATATCGTACGTGACATTGACAATAACAATGCTGTGGTCCTTGCAATTCTAAAGGGTGTGTTATGTCATATGTGTAGTGCGTACCATATGCATTGAAGACTTTACATATTATAATTTGATGCGGCTTGTTTTGGCGTTTTGCAAAGATAACAGATGTGATCCTATCTTACTATTTTCTAACTTTTTTTTTGGGGTGGGGGGGTGAATATACTATTTTGCAACAGTTTGGGTTGAATAACAACCATAACCAAGTCCTTGACTGTCCGAACGATTCTTTTCAAACTGAACTTTTACAACCTCATAGCTTCTCTACCCAGCCTAATTCCTTGTTGCCCAGAGAGGACTTGAGAGCTGAGTCCTCTCAAACATTAAAATCATACACGAGGGTTGCATAATATTGATGGCATTGCAGAAAGCAGATAATGTCTTGGTGATTATGAAGGTAGCAGTAGCACAGGAAAAGATTAATGAATTAGGTCTAAGGGTTTGGCTTATATTTTATTTTTGTGCAAACAAGACATAACTAAGTTAGACGTGTTGGCAGAAATGATTTGTGTCATGTTTTGTATTAGATACACTAGACATAAGAAAATTATTAAATACTTCTTGAGTAATTATGAAAAGACTTTACATGAATTATTAACATCCTATCATCCAGCTAACTCCAATGGATTTGCTTCAATTTGCAAAAATGACAGGTAATTGTTCCCTTCAGGACACAAACCTTACCCTACGCCTAGTATACATTGGTAGCACTGCCAAATTACCAAATGCCAATGGTATGAATTCCTTGCCGACAATCTTAAGTTGTTAGGGTAAAAGTTAAAACAATCTCAACCTGTGAAAGACCATTTGGTTACATAAAATAGTTGTCGAGGCTTATCCAAACGATGGTACTAAAATTTGTCAAAATCTATGCATTATCTAATAAATTATAAATGGACTTATGGTCGCGTAGACAAATGTTGAATTTGAAGCATGGACACTAGAGCGTTTGTGTCACGTACTAGAGCAATAGACACAAGCCAAGTCCTTGAAATACAGTGACGCATGAGGGGTGAGGTCAAAGGCTCTAGCTATTTGATTTACTCTCTCTTAATAGGTATGGTTTTGACTAATTTACCTCTACAAATTATGGATAGCCTTCGGAGTCTTAATTATTAGTTCTTCATTTATCTGTTATTATAAAGATACTTTTTCTCCATGTAAGCTTGTAATCTGCATTATAAATTAGATGTGTTTATATATTTATATTCTTTTCAAATTATCTGTATCAATTTTATATATTCAGTCATAGTTTACATAAATATAAAATGATAACTTACACCACCTTTCTTTGGGATTTAATGAAATGACACTCCCTCAAAACTTTTGTAAAAATGTAACTTCCCCCCTTGAGATTTGTTTAATGCAACAATTAAGTCTATGCCTTAACAAACTGTGATTAAATTAAGGAAATATTTATGTTTTTTTTTTCTTTTTTTAAGAAATATTTTACGGAAAGTATGGACGAAACGAAATGATAGTCCCCTTCCTTAAGGTTTGTGAATACATGACACTCCTCACTTAGGGAATAGAGTTTACCTCCAAATTAGTTTGGAAGAATCTCCTCCACGCTCTAATCTATTACCCAATGATTTATAGAATTGAACACATAAATAGTCATTTGAATTATCACATAATAAATTTGAAGAATTTTTCTCAAAACTAATTTGGAGAAAAACTCTGTCATCATCTGATAATAATCACTTCTTTCCATGGTTTTATTTTTAGGAAAAACAATCGCATGAGATTTAATTTATTGATAAGTACGATTCTTGAAAGCCATTGATTCATTTATTGTACCTGGATGAAAGCAATTGACATTACTACCCGCCTATAAAGTTCTGTGGTCCCTTCCAAAGAAAAGGGATGGTTTAACCCCAAATGCAATGGGATTATGGGAGGATACAACATTTATTTTATAAAGCCTGCATGCTTTGCCCCAATTGATAAATATAGACTTACAATATTGAATACAAGGGATATAATTAATATAATTCTCCTTTTTTTTCTTTTTCTTTTTTGTCGAGAAACATTTATATTCTAAGAAGCTTGATGGTAATCCTGGACAATACCACTGTAAAAGAACCTGTGGAAACATCAACTTTGTCGTCAAAAGTGCAAGTGATTATAATTGAAGGAATGCTTTAAAATAATTTGGAAGAAGATTTTAACAGTTGGTCTGCGCATTTCAGAATCTGTGTTACCAATATTATAATGACAAGTTAACAACAAAAGGAGGTTAATAACAAATTAACAAGTTATCAATATTATAAGAAAGTAGAATTCTGCGCCCACTTGCACACGCCACAAGTAATGGATTTACCAACATTACAGGGCGTAATGTGCCTTCAAAGCCAACTTAGAGTGGGGCTACTGGCCTTTGTCTGTGAGGAAAAACAAGGTTTTTTCAAAAACAATAATGAAAAAAATATATATATATATTTATATGTTCTTTTTCAACTTGTGAAAAAACCAAAACTGAAACTTTAAATATTGACATTTGTTACAAAATATTTCAAAATTAGGAATTTTGGAGATACAAAATCAAGTTTTAATGCTAATTACAATCAAAACTCGTAATATCAAATTCCTATAATCATGGACATACATGTGCTGATCAATCAAAGCTGAGATTCCTATAATAATGAAAATACATGTTTTAATGCAAGAAAATCAAAATTTTTTATTTTTTTATTTTTTTAATTCAATAGTTGTGGAATGGAGGATTTCAACCCTAATTTTCCTAAAAATGAGAACATGTAATATAGTTGAGATACAAGACTCTTGACCAAATGTATTACCTTGACCAAGAGTCTTATAGTTTAATAGTATTGTTAATTGTAGAATCTTGGTTCAAATTTCTCACCCTCACTTGTTGTAAAAATAAAAATAAAAACTAAAAAAATCCTTTCCTTGATCCTGATAAGTGATAAGCAATCTTCCTATATGCTCTGATTTGCCTAACGTTTCTGTCCTGTCATATTTGATATATTTGACCTCATTAGTCTGTGGGACTTCTTATGGTTGCTTTGCCTGAGCGTGATGCTACTTTGAATAAAGTATTTTTTACACTTTAATTGCAGGTATCTCATTAATCAGATGTACATGTGCTACGGTTCCAAGGATTTGCATAGAAAATTGTTGCTGGTTTTGTCGATCCAATAGTTCGAATCTAGCTTGAGATTCTCAATGCAAGTATTCACGTGATTAAGCTCACCAAGTGGTTTTAAAATTTCACTTCCAAGTTAACTCCCCAAAATCAAAATGTTTGGTGGGTCTACAGTAAGAAGATTCAAAAAAGTTCAACAACATTTTCATAGGTCCACAAAAATGTAAGAGTAGTTGGATGGAGTATAAAAAAAATATTCTTTACTTTTTTTTTTTGATAACTTTAGGAAGAAATTCTTTAAGTTTCTTTAAAATTCTATTTTTGTTTAACAATTCTCAAATTATAAACCCCAGCTCATCATTGCGTTCATGCTTCTATTACTCTTTCGAGACACGGAATAAAACAATTATTGTCAAGAGAGTTCCAAAGATAACTCAATTTACTCAACTGTCTCCTTTGCTTAACCTGATAATATATATCTAGTACACAAGCTTTAAAAGGGGCAATATCATCTCGTACCCAGCATTTCACATGAACAAATATGCCCATACGATTTTTAATTCATAATAATTAAAAAAAAAAAAACTATTTCCTGACATTGACCAGTTGCCAACGTCAAATTAAAATCCTACCGTTATTGATATAAGTCCTATGCAATTGAATTCTGTACTCGTATTTTATGCCTTAATAACTAATTCAGATTTCAGAAATAATCAGAATTATTTTCAATCTAGTGTCGATGGGCCAACCAAACTTTATCTCCTTAGGGTCAAATATATGCTAAACAAAATATCAATTTGTTGAAGCTCCTTGTTTATGCAAAAGCTTAATTCCACTATGCCCATTCACTTTTACCACACATCACAAAACCCTCCTCCAATATATCTCACAAAGATCTTGAAAGTGCATGTATCTCAAGTACTTTTAATTTTCTATTTGCGTACTTATTTCTTTATTCTGAATATTGACGAGATATGTGCGATCTTTGAACATCTCTAGATGTAAAGGCCCAAAGAATAACAATACGGTTCAAACTTCAAACTTGTACCAGCACTTTCAAAGCTTACCAAACACCAATAACTCAAAAAATCGACCTATTGGGTTGTCTTTTTCATTAATTTGATCAACTAAAATAATGTTCAAGAAAATCATTCCAAAAATAACAAAACTAGTTTTATTTTTTATTGGTGAGTTACACAGTGGATTTTGAACACTTACCATTTAAGTAACTTATTGATGTAACATAACCAGTATTATTGTAAATGTTGTTAGAACATGTAACACTTGCCATCACACCAAAGTCCAATCTCTATTATAAGTTAGATAATTAATATAGTGCTAAATTCACTTTTATATATATCTATTTTTTGGTTGGAATCACATTCACATGTGAAGTGGGACCAAAATCAAAATTACAATAATTTGCATGCATTATGAGGCAGTTAACACCACAACATTCTTAACTAACCTCAAGCCTCATCATACATACATAGAATGTAGTTGGCATCATCATCATAGCCCCAACATTTATAAATCATCCCAAACAAACTAGTACAAATTAAGATGCAAAGAAAGTTCCATAAAAAATATCATTATGGCATTATTGAGAAAATTTCAACTCCCCAAGTTCCAACCAATTCTCATTTTACAGTCAGTCAAACATTCCACCCTCCACTTTTTGTATACAAAAACAAAAAGAAAACAAGTACTATTACATTAGACCATAATCATTCAATTGCAAAAGTTGTTCCGAATTAGTACTAGTACTATAACTTCAAAATCAAACTCCTCTTCTTCTTTTTTTATCTCCTCTTAATTACTCCATAATCATGATATATGTTTTTATAATATTGAAATTCAAAGCATTAAAAATAAAATAAAAATCAACCTCTATACAAAGGAGAGCGTTCATGAACAACCTTAGAAATCTTTGACTGCCGAAACGCCTTTATCGGACTTGGGAAATAATACCAACCTCTGCTTTTCGCTTTGTTTTCTCTGTCTCTACCAACTGAGTCTGACGTCATCGAAACGGCGACGGATCGAGACCTCATCATCATCGCTGCCTTGTTCGTATTCTCGTCTTTGGTATCGACCTTGTTGTTGTTGTTTTTCTGCTGTGACCGAAACACGGACCAAAACGACGACGATTTGGTCTTGGAAGTGACAGGCGAAGTTTCTCTCGGCTCGGTATCGGTCCCGACGAACCGGGACCTGGAGCGGAGGAAGGGAATCGCGAGCGATCTGGAGCGGCGGAAAGCCGGTTCGCTTTCGATGAGATTGGAGACGCGGGAGGTGGGTCCTCCGAAAGCGTCGTGTGAGAAGCGAGAGAAGGAGGAGGAAGAGGAGGAAGAAGACGACGTGGTTGCGGCTGTGGTGGTGGTAGCGCAGCAAGCGCATGGGCGGACGTTAGCACAGTCGGGACAGAGAGTGGCGAGACGGTCGCGGAGGCAAACGGAGCAAATCCCACTGCGGCGGCGCTTCGAGGGGTGTTTTGGACATTTCCAAACTTCCTCTTCGTCCATGTTTTTCAAACGCTATAAAAAAAGGTGGAAACTTTGCTTAGATTTGTTTGGGTTTGTATTTGAGTGCGGTTTTCTCTCTCACTTTTTTTGTTTTTCTGGTTTCTGCTTCGTCTCGTCTCTGTGGCTTTCCTTTGGGTGAGGTTTTAAAAAGGCTCGGGTTTGATTGGTGGGAGACAGCTTAACCGTGGTTAAAGGTTTGGTTAGGCTTGGCGTTGGAGTCGTTTGGTAAACCTTGGTGTACTGAAACGACGCGTATTTAGTTATGGAATGTGGGTCGTTGCGTCCTATGTTATAGCCGGTTTTATAGTTGGGATTTACAGGACTGCCATTGGGGATTGTGCACGGTTGTTCACACGTGTGTGTTCGCGTGTAATGTAATGTAATGTAAATTGTAAGCAGAACTCTCGTGTCTCGTCGGCGTTGGGACACACTTCACATCTGAAAGAGGACTAGTCAGTCGGGGGGATTTTCAATGACTGAATGATGGGTCCCAGGTTGAGAAAAGGTAGATCGATTATTCGGTTATTCCTCATCTTGGCCATCTATAGATGTTAATTTGACATTTTGATTTCTTATCAAAATTAAAAAAATTTGACATTTTGATTTGATAGTTTTGACCTTTTACCATTAAAAAAAACAGAAAGATAGTTTTGACCTTTTTTTCTTCCTTTTAAGTATTTTTACTGAGTCCTCCACCCAAAAACAGAAAAACAAAAATAGTCTTCGGGCAACAAAATTTATAAAATATTTCATAATTATTAAGTTGTCAGATGATAAAGAATAAAATATTATCAACGATGAGTCTAAAACAGAATTAATAAAAGCTCGTTAACTTAATTGTTATAAAAATTATTTGATAAAAATTTAAATTATATCCCTTAAGTTTGATTAATTATCATTTTAATCTCCTAAATTTCATTTTTATCATTTTAATCTTTAAAATTTGTTTAGTTACCCATTTGGTCATTTTTATCCATTAATAGGTTGATAATGTGGTCATCGTGTCTTAATTAGAGAATGGGTGATGATCGATGGAGCAAATCAGGTAAGGGAAGGGGCCACGCAAGTATTTTGCACATACGTAATTGTTGATGTGGGCCACGAGTCACGAGTTAAGCACGTGCTTAACTTTTCTGTGGTAAGTTAATACCAATTTAGACGACTTGAGGGTCATTATAGCAAATTCCTTAAATTTGGGGGTTAATTGGTCAAATAAAAAATTTGGGGGTATACTATAAATCAGGTTAAAAGATTATGGTGAATATTAGGATAAAGTTCTTCACTAGTTTAAATGTTTGTCAAGGTTTGAGCACTCAATGGTCACTAGTTCGAGTCCCCTCAAGGCTACCTATCCAAAGCAAAACCTTGCATCTATCGTGGCACGTGTGGCTAGTAGGGTGTTACGTGTCTCATGAGATTAGTCGAGGTACACATATTTACGGAATGTTGGTCCGAAAACCCAAGGTTATAAAAAAAAAAAAGGTTTGAGCATTGGTAAAACTAATCCTTGGATCATATAATTAGGATTCCATATTATTAGCGATAAGTGAAAATTAAATTATGTACAATAATCATTCCAACTGTAATCAAATCTAAGATTTATCGGCAAGGGAGGAAGGGCAGTCATGGATTATGGATTTAAAGGGCAGTCAAGCAAAGAATCCATTTACCACGTGCTGCCATGCACCAATGTTGTAACAAATCTAGTTCGCCAAAATCTAAGTGTTACTTTGACTTTTGAGGTTTAGTAACTTTATATTGATATCAAGTTATTATAATCTCCAAAAGTGTGTAATTTATTATTAGGAAAGGTCAAAAAGGTTGGGAAGAAAACCTGAGTAGCAGTCAGTCCCCTTCATCTCCAATCTCTATGACGTTTTCTACGTCAACATTTCTCTACACCCTAAGTAGAAGGGCAGCCATATCATTTATCAAGTTCCCATCCTTCTTTTCTAACACCATAGCATAGCCAGTTCTTGCTTTGACCATATCTCTGTTTTAACAATTTCGTCGAAGTCCACGCCGGATTTCTCGTGGGACAAACAAGTAGATTGCGATGTGTGTTTAGAACTTTAATGTTTACCCTATAAAGTAATTATTGCACGTGTGAAATTATATCTAATAAAAATCATAACAAGCTACATATAAATTACATACCCACAGATGACATATAGTGACTGCTTATGTTATTTTAGTTCCACCTCATTGGTTAACTCTAACTCACTCTCTCTCTTTAATCTTTATTCATGGTAAATAATGCTATTGGAGTTGATAATGGCCGGAATAGTCTCAAATCTTTGGGCTTTCAAATCTACCTATAGTCCTATACAACTTCTTTCTGTGTGCAATAGCATCAGTAATTCCAAGCTTGGACCTTTTCCTAGATAGGCCTGGTTTCTCTTTGCAATGGGAACTGTGAACATAAAGCCCAGAGAGGAAAGGCAGCTTCTATTTTACATGAGTGCTTGGCACGAATTGGTGTAAGAGAAGATTTCTTTATACCTATTTTTGGGCTCAATGGGAAATTTTGAAAATGGGCATGGGAGCATTTACAAGAACCATGAGCCCCATTAATAGTGAGCAACTCCAACAGTGGTTCAAATCCACTCTTTATATCTATTAATAGACAGTAAAATAGAGATAATTGCTCCAGCAGTCTTTCAAAACCACTCTCTATCTCTATTAAATTCCCATTTTGCTACAGTAGCTTTTCATTTTTGAAAAGTTACTGTACACTTTGTATCAACTCTGTATCAATTAAAAAAACAATTTCTTTCTCCGTCCCGTACCCGACTATATAAATTTTTTTTTTTCTTCTCATTTGCTACTTTTTTTTCTCTCTCTTCCTTCTCTTTTCCTTTCTTCTCTCTATGCTCTCTCTTCTCTTTGGGTTTTCTGGTGGTTGATTCGGTGGTTTGGGCGTGGTGGTTGGGCTTGCCGATTTGGTGGCTTGGGCTTGCGCTGCCGAGATCGGCCTGGGGTGGTGGGTTTGCGCTGGGTTTGGGTCTTTGCCGAGGCTCACCAACTCGAGGACTTGTTCATGGAGCCATGGGTGGAGGCCACATGTGGAGGCGGAGGCAAGATCTGGGTTTTTTTTCTTTTTAATTCTTTAGTTTTGGAACTTTGGAATTTGACTCTGTTTGGTTGCTGAGAAATTGATTTTGTGGTGGTTTTTGTTGGGTTTGTGGTGGTTGACAGTTGATTCATGGTGGTGGTCGCGGTGGGTTTTGGTTGCTCTGGGTTGATTCACAGTGGTGGTGGTGGTGGCGGCGGTGGGTGGGAAGGATTTGGATTATAGTTGTTGGTTATACGGGTAATTGTTGGCGGTAAATAATAATAAAGAATGAATAAAAAATATAATATTTAAATAAGATAAAAGAATAAAAAAAGTATATTTAAATAGAATAGAGAGTGAATAGAGTGCTGCTAGAGAGTTTGTCTGAAAAAATAAATAGAGAGTTGCTGAATAGTGCACATATAGAGATAAAATAGAGACCACTGCTGGAGTTGCTCTTATGTAGCCAAACACATGCAGAATTAAGAGCTCTTTGTCTTTGGCTCATCGCCCAATGCCATTTGTCCTTTTTGGTGGAGTTTATATTTGAAGGTCAAAATAATGTCAAATGCCCTTATTTGCACTTAACAAAAAAATTAAAAAAAAATTAAAATGACATAAGCTTCCATTAAGACGAATAATAGGTTTTTTTATTTAATTTTTGGGTTCCATGAATCTAAAGTTGATAATAATCATTAATTTACCACTGAGGGTGGTGGTCTAGCGGTAAAGAGTGTAGTCCCAAGTGGTTTGGGATGTGGAGGTCCCAGGTTCGAATCCCGCAATGGGAAGCGTCTGGGATTAAACCTCACAATCCCCACTCTGGACCTGCTAGTGCCCTCGTGGGGCTAGGATAACAGCTATGGCTCACCAGTTCCCTCTGGACCCAGCGGGTAGGGTGCTACTATGGTCACGCCCAAGTAGGAAAGCCACTCTGATCGCCCCCTCCTACCCAATTTTTTTTTTATCAAAAAGATAATAATCATTAATTTAGTACTTAACTAATCCTTCTACTAATTAATCTTGGGCCTCAAATACATGATCATTGGCTAAGCACAACCAGATTGACCGAGTCTTAAACTATTGGGCTGGGGCAATTCAATTGGCTAATACTCTATTTATGTTCATGAGCACTCGGTGACTTCCCAAAGTCCAGTTGAAAGAGGGCCAATGATCCAGTTGGCCGTTACAGTACGGCACTGTCCTAATGAGAAAGTAAAGGACTCTCAACTCAAGTACTGGATCCGAGTTCTGGTAACATCAGGGGGAAAATTTTTGGATTTTGGAAGGGAAGGATTACCCTCCATTGCGTGGCCCAATTACCAAGAAGAGAAAGATATTTTATGGGCCAGGAATCTAAGAATTTTCATGGCCGGTGAAGCATGGTCCAGTCTAAAATCTAAATTGGATTTTATTTATGAAGTGTTTTATCCGTTTGTTTCATCGTAAAACGTTATTTGAAAAAACAATTCATTTTCCAAATAACATTTTCTGGAAAACTGACTCATTTTTCTATGTTTGGTAGCGATCTTGAAAATAATTGGAAAACGTTTTTATGTGTTTGGTACGCACAAAAAAATCACTTTCCAAAACACATTTTTTAGAAAATATTTTATGGTGTTTGGTACATATGTTATTTTCATAATCCACAAACATTATAATTTAATTCAAAAAATCAATCATACTTCTCATAATTCAAAAAATTAAAAAATCAAATACCACCGAGCTAACACAAACCCCACATAGCCCTGTGTTATGCATAAAAAAAAATTAAAAATAAATATATAAAAAAAGGCATTGTAGCATTTTTTGACCCAAAAAATTAAAAATCAATCATACTACTTTACCAATGGTGGATCTGGTGTCGAACTGTCAAATCTGGTGTTGATCTGTGAAAAAAAAATTGCTTGAGAGAGAGCAACGGAAGAGAGAGAGCTTGAGAAGAGAGAGCTACAGAGAGGAAGAGAGAGAGATAGAGAAGAGAGCTATAGAGAGGAAGAGAGAGCTTACTGGTTCAATTTCTGAGAGAGTGAGAGGCGCGCGAGCGTGAGGAACAAATTAGATTGTTTTACCGAAAATAGAGCCGTAAAACAATTAACAGTAAAATAGGTTATTGTTTTTAATAGTTTTCCTTTGACCAAAAGATAGTTTTCCGTTGACCACATTTTACAGTGTTACCAAACATCGGAAAACCCGAAAATATTTTACAAATAACGTTTTACGGTAAAACAAACGGAACCTAGTATTGGGCCGAAATACTTCAAATACAATATACACAATATTAGGCTAAACCCACAATGAACCTAGGGAAAGAGCAGCGAACTGTTTTCCAGGGCTTCATTCCTTGAGATTTCCGGCCCCAAAAAAAGGTCCCCAAGAGTTGGGACTTCGTTCTCTTTGTTTTTTTTGGGTATAGAATTTGTACTTTCTTTGACTGTTGCATAGAGGAAGGAGGGTCACAGGCTCCAATAAAACAGGAGAAAAGAAAAGAAGAATGAAAGAGAAATTGCAAAATTTTGTTGTACTTATCACCAATCAAAAAAGAAATGGGCCGAATTTGGGCAAAAATGCAGTTCTCCATAGCCCAAATAATACTGATGGGCGCATCAGTTCTATGATATTGATATTGTCCCATTAAAAAAGAAAAAGTGATCGTTTAAACTCAAAAAAAATAAAAATAAAAATAAAAAGTGTACATTTGCTTCTGCTACCTTATTAGACCTTTTTCGAGTGCTTGACTAGTACAGTAGTACCCCAAGCATCTGCAGTTCCCAATGTGTACGAGAATCAGCCATTAATTCGTTGAATGAAGGCAGCCTTCTCTTTGGGTACCAAATAACAAACATTTCTTAAATGGACTTGGCTTTTTTTGCTTTGTACTTCTTATCTTTGTTGGAGTTATATACACCGTTTTTTTATTTATTTTTTATTTTTTTCGTCTTTCTCTTTTCTTTTTAGGACAGGAATGATGTATATTTAATTAGGTACGATATTGCTCTGGAAAACCAAATTAACCCCCCCTCCCAAAATAAAAAATAAAGAAGAAAAGGTTGTTAGCTTTATCTCGACAAGGTAATCAGGTCCAGGCAGTCCAATTTCTTTTTAAACAGGAAGAGCACTGTCATTTTTTCTTTTTCTTTTTTAATTTTTTTTTTATTCATATCATTTTGAATTTATGATATATATATATATATATATATTTTATACTTATGAATTTATGATATTTGTTCCATAAAGATTGTTATTTATCAACAAGTCAAGATATTAATAAGTTTCTTTTTAATATAAGTGAAATTCGAATAGACAATGTTATTTCCACACCTATTTTGGACATTTCCATATTATTGGTGCAAAAATATTACAAATAGGTGTGGAAATAACATTTCTCATTCGAATCTATATTCCTTATTCATAACAAAAAAAAAAAATACTAATTGAGTTAGTTGGAACCTAAGGACACCGTCATTTTCTGTTAAAGGGAGTCCAAACTAAGTTGCATGGTTTGCAAATGCCCCAAACTTAAGTGCTCCGGAGAACTTTAATGGAACTAAGTTGCATGGTTTGCAAACGCCCCTAAATTAAGTTCTCAGTAGAACTCTTGGCTGAAATCCAATTGGCAAATGACAAGTTCTAAGGGAACTATTTAAATCAAATTGTCGAATATAAACTCATGATTATTTGTGTAATATAAGTCATTCAATCACACTTATCACTATAGGATTAGAGTGTGATAAAGAGAATCCAGTAATTTCTTTCAATTTCGTCGAATTACCCTTAGACACACACGCACAAAAAATATGGTGAGTGTATGTTTTTCTAATTAATTTTACCCAATATTTTATTTTCTTACGTTAATATTCTATACACGCAATCACAACTGAATTTAATTCGCTTCTGATTTTTTTATATATCAAGCATATATATGATGGCAGGATACCTTAGAAGATAATACTGAGATTTGTAAAAGATGTATATTCCTGATCTTCCCATTTAGAATATGTAAATGGAATTCTCCAAATGTAAGAATTATTATCTATAAGATCACAGACGATTTTTAAAAAAACAAAAAATCTTCAGCAATGCATGTGCATCCTGATTCGTGATTTCAACCTTGAAAGTATTTTTATGTAGATTCTGTTCATAATATCTCACTTTAGTCACTTGTTAACCAACAATCAGCCAGTACATCCAAATGGATACAAAGGCTTTTAGAAAGTAGCAAGCAATAATAGGAAAACAAAAAACAAAACCAAAAAAAAGGTAATATGTAACAACGTCATCTAATGAGTTGGATTCCAATTAATGCTTTACATAATTCGACACACTTTACTGTCTGTATCATATTTCGGCACAATTGCAAGTATCTAATTTTGAAGTTAATAAAAAGATAAGAAATTGCACTTAGCGATGACGCAAAGCCACCCAAAGATGAAAGGCACTAAGCATAGCAAGTTATCAGCCATCATTCATGGTTCATGACGCATGCAATGATGGCAAAGTTTGCATCTCTAAATATAGTGGATTAGTTTTTTTTTTTTCATTCCTACTATGGGTTAGGTTCCCTTCGCTTTCATCCATCGGGGATGAGTACTTTTACTTGTAATTTTCTCCGAAGTTCTTTCTTTTTAATTCATGGAGAAATGAGTCTTGTGGGGATTTTCTTGGAAGGAACTCTTGCAATTTCTCTGGGGTTTCTTTGAAGCATATAGCCTTGTCAGTGCTATAAGTGACCACTGACCCCCCTCAGGGCACAACCTGTAGCTTCCAAAATCTACTGTCTTGTTCACATTGACTTTAGAAATGATATATCACAATTATAATCTATCATTTTAATTCATGGAGAAATGAGTCTTGTGGGGATTTTCTTGGAAGGAATTCTTGCAATTTCTCTGGGGTTTCTTTGAAGCATATAGCCTTGTCAGTGCTATAAGTGACCACTTACCCCCCTCAGGGCACAACCTGTAGCTTCCAAAATCTACTGTCTTGTTCACATTGACTTTAGAAATGATATATCACAATTATAATCTATCATCAACCGTATTTTAGCTTTGAGGGGGTGGGGGGTGGGTGGGGAATCAACAATCAAGGATGCCTATAATATCATGGTTTTAAAAACCGAATCGGAAAGAGAACCGGAAAAAAGAGTGGTTCTCGTATCACTGATCGGACCGGTGGTCGAACCGATGACGTAATAAATAATTTAATTAATAAATTTATAATTATAGAAATAAATAAAATAAATAAATAATAATTTTATACCCAAAAAATATTAAAACAAAATAAAAGCAAAAATAATGTACTAAAACTAAAACAATACAGAAAATATAAAATGTAAACCTCACTTTTATAAAATTTTGCTTTAGTGTAATGTAATAGTTATATCTTAACAAGATAAAAGAATATTGTAAGATAATTCAAATGTACATGTAGTAAACTTTTCATCCATTCCCACGTATTTACCCAAGAATAGCACATATTCAAGTGACCTCCCTTTAGAGGTAACAACTAACAACACAACATAGCAAAAAAACTAACAACACAACATATAACTTATTAAAAAAAAAAGAAAAAAGAATATCCCTAGAATATTCTTAATCTTCCACTGTCATTCACCACCACATATCCCTAGAATATTTACCAAAAGATCATTATTTGTTTCAAAATAAACTACAGGAATACTTGACAACCCACCAAAGCCTCCAGACACTAGAGTCTTCCACTCTTCTACTCTTCTAAACTTCCTTCTTTTTTCTTTTTTTTCTTTTTCTTTTTAACTTTCGTTGAAGCCCTCAGTAAGATTTGTTATCTTTGTTTCCACCCCCTCCTCCTGCTTCATGTTTTCTTCATCTTCTTGATTTCGTTGAAGCCCATTCTCCACAATTTCCATTTGTCCTCTTTATTCCCTCTCTTACTTCATCTTTTTTTTAGTTGAAGCCCCAATCCCCACAAAGGTCAGTTGTAATCTTGATTTCTCTTTTTGGGTTTATGAGATCGTGGCTGGTTTTGATTTGTGCAACTAAAATAAGATTTTGTAAAAATCTGCTCCAGATCTGAGAAAAAGTACACCATTTTTCTGCATTTCATGTCTGTTTTTTGTGAATTGCTTAAAACCGGTTCAACCGGACCGGTCCCCGGTTTTTAAGGTTGAACCACCGGTTTTCCGGTTTTTAGTGCATTTTAATGAATTTCTGGTTTTTTAAGAAAATCGGACCGGATTGTTGTCCGGTTCACGGTTGAACCGGCCGGTCCGGTCCGGTTTTTAAAACCATGTATAATATATATATATATATATATATATAGAGGAGGGAATCAACAATCAAGGATGCCTATAACATATATATATATATATATATATATATATATATGTTAGAGTTTGACTCTTTGTCTTTTGAATTTAGATGAAATCCCTAATTCAATTTGGTTTTTGGAAGACTATTTGGTGAAATTTGTGTCAAGTGGGGACTTGTATTAGAGATTTCGTTTAAATTCAAAAGGCAAGATCACAAATTGAGTCAAACTCTAACAATTCTCCACCTTGACAAAATTCCTCTCTCCTCCTTGACATGAATCGAGCCACCAAATACAAATCTTAATAAATCTCCACATTGGCGAGACTTCTCCAAAAAACCACAAATGTCAAGTGCAAACCAAAATTAGAGCACAACCAAAAAACATAGTGCAAATCACCCCAAGCTACCTCCAAATGCACCAATAGACGCCAAATACATCAAAGATGGTGACAACTTCAAATTTGAGCCAAACCAAAAGCAAACTGCAAATCATCCCAAGCTACCACCAAATATGTCAATAAAAGCCAAATACACCCGAAGATGCCCAAACAAATTCTTTTTGATCCTTGGTTAAATACAAACAGATGGTGTCACAAGCTTGTCTATTTATCTTCTCCCAATCTTTATTTGACAATTCTGCATGTTTGTCATCCAAAGCAATATCCAACTCTTGTTGGACCAAAACATCCATAACTTTGCATTGCCACATGCCGAAGTTGTTCGTTGCATCAAATTTCTCTACCTCAAATTTTGCATTAGAGACCATAGTCCCAACTACCGAAGGATGCCTATAACATATATATATATATATATATATATATATATATATATATATATGTTAGAGTTTGACTCTTTGTCTTTTGAATTTAGACGAAATCCCTAATTCAACTTGGTTTTTGGAAGACTGTTTGGTGAAATTTGTATCAAGTGGAGACTTGTATTAGGGATTTCGTCTAAATTCAAAAGGCAAGATCACAAATTGAGTCAAACTCTAACAATTCTCCACCTTGACAAAATTCCTCTCTCCTCCTTGACATGAATCGAGCCACCAAATACAAATCTTAATAAATCTCCACATTGGCGAGACCTCTCCAAAAAACCACAAATGTCAAGTGCAAACCAAAATTAGAGCACAACCAAAAAACATAGTGCAAATCACCCCAAGCTACCTCCAAATGCACCAATAGACGCCAAATACATTGAAGATGGTGACAACTTCAAATTTGAGCCCAACCAAAAGCAAACTGCAAATCATCCCAAGCTACCACCAAATATGTCAATAAAAGCGAAATACACCCGAAGATGCCCAAACAAGTTCTTTTTGATCCTTGGTTAAATACAAACAGATGGTATCACAAACTTGTCTATTTATCTTCTCCCAATCTTTATATGACAATTCTGCATGTTTGTCATCCAAAGCAATATCCAACTCTTGGTGGACCAAAACATCCATAACTTCGCATTGCCACATGCCAAAGTTGTTTGTTCCATCAAATTTCTCTACCTCAAATTTCGCATTAGAGACCATAGTCCCAATTGCTGAAGGATGCCTATAACACACACACACACACACATATATATATATATAGACATATATATATATATATATATATATAGAGAGAGAGAGAGAGAGAGAGAGAGAGAGAGAGAGAGATGGGTTCAAGTTACACCTGGTGTAACTTTTTTTTAGTTACACTTTTTCTAAACCATTGACTTGTAAGAGATCCTACGGTTCAAAAGATATCATTATTCATATCATCATTAAATATTTATTGCTCTCCACCTCAACTTATCTAATTAATATCATATCTCTCTCTCTCTCTCTCTCTTTCCCCCTTATCTCCTCCATGTCCCTTTATTTTTTTACTCTCTTTCTCTCTCTTGTTTCTGAGTAGTGGCCATTTGTGCATACAAGAGCAACATAAAGATTCCAAGAGCTTTTGAAAATGGTGTCACTCATTTGAAAATCTTTTCTCTATTCTAGAGCCTTTTGTTACTTAGACCCTTTCACTGAGGAAAAAAAAATTGCAAAAGGTCAGAACGTAGAAGAGAGAAGAATAAAAAAACAGAGAAACATATTATATCAAATTAATTTTCCACTGTGAAAATATGAAACATTAGCACCATAGCTTTATTGTTTTTTATAACATTTCTCTTTCTTCCCTTTATCTCCTCCACACATCTTTTCTCTCCCCTAGTTTCTCACTTTCTCTCCCTCATATCCCGTAACACTGCTTTTCCAGTTTAGCAACAATGGAGGACATACACGAGCAACTGGGCAAACTCAAGATTCCAATTTTTTTTTTTATTTAATTTGGCAATGTGTGAAAGTAAAAGACAAAAAATCCAACACTTTTTAACAAAGAAGAAGCACTATTAAAAAAAATCTTGAAAATTAGCATCTTAACACTCATCATAGCACTCCTCCTAGTACATGGCCTTGCGATTTCAAGATAAACATGGAGGAGATAAGGGGGGAGAGAAAGAGAAAGAGATATGTTATTAATTAGATAAGTTGAGGTGGAGAGCAAAAAATATTTAATGATGATATGGATAATGATATCTTTTGAACCGTAGGATCTTTTAGAAATCAATGGTTTAGAAAATGTGTAACTCAAAAAGAGTTACACTGGGTGTAACTTGAACCCATCTCATATATATATATATATATATATATATATATATATGTATGTATGTTAGAGTTTGACTCTGTCTTTTGAATTTAGAGTGAATCCCTAATTCAACTTGGTTTTTGGAAGACTGTTTGGTGAAATTTGTATCAAGTGGAGACTTGTATTAGGGATTTCGTCTAAATTCAAAAGGCAAGATCACAAATTGAGTCAAACTTTAACAATTCTCCACCTTGACAAAATTCCTCTCTCCTCCTTGACATGAATCGAGCCACCAAATACAAATCTTAATAAATCTCCACATTGGCGAGACCTCTCCAAAAAACCACAAATGTCAAGTGCAAACCAAAATTAGAGCACAACCAAAAAACATAGTGCAAATCACCCCAAGCTACCTTCAAATGCACCAATAGACGCCAAATACATCGAAGATGGTGACAAATTCAAATTTGAGCCCAACCAAAAGCAAACTGCAAATCATCCCAAGCTACCACCAAATATGCCAATAAAAGCCAAATACACTCGAAGATGCCCAAACAAATTCTTTTTGATCCTTGGTTAAATACAAACAGATGGTGTCACAAGCTTGTCTATTTATCTTCTCCCAATCTTTATCTGACAATTCCGCATGTTTGTCATCCAAAGCAATATCCAACTTTTGTTGGACCAAAACATCCATAACTTCGCATTGCCACATGCCGAAGTTGTTCATTCCATCAAATTTCTCTATCTCAAATTTCGCATTAGAGACCATAGTCCCAACTGCCAAAGGTTTTGTAGAGAATCCACTTGACATCTTTATTCCCAATAATTAGATCCATGAACCAATCACCAAAATCTCCTAAGAGAACAAATCCAAACGCCTAGGTACTGAACTTTGGCTTTAATAACAGTTTGTTGTGCGAAAGGGCCTCCAGATAGTATTCCCACACCAAGATTGATTATGCAGAATAATTATGGCTTGAGAAATATCTCCAAACAAATATAGAACAAAGGAAACTAGAAAGAAAATAAACAATCACACCAACATCAAGGATTTACGTGATTCGGCAATAGCCTACGTCTACATGTAATAGATGATGAATTCACTATAACAAAGAAAGATTACAAAGTTGGTGTAGAGGCACTCTCATATATCCTAAAACCCAAATACACTCAAATATCTCTAGAGCTCACAAATAACAAATAATAAAGAATTCCTATTCCCTATTCAAATGGGTGATTCTAAACAAATACCAAATACCAAGTATCAAATACCCAAACCAAATACTAGAGAAATTTGTGAATTCCTCTAGTCAAATTGCCATAGACGGCACCAAAGAACCTGCACCACAAATCCAAAGAAGCTACACTGCTTCTACAAATCTCTCTACTGAAACCAAAACAAAGGAGTTGTGCCGCCAAACAAATATTTGATGAACTCGCTATTCAAAATCGAAGCCACACTTGACTAGTAGCAGTACTCAAATCAAATATGCAGCACACACGCTCAAAGCCAAATCAAAAGAGCCACCACCAAGAGCGAATTAGAGGCAGTGTAACATTGCCTCTTTAATTGTTGCACACCTATTTGTCCAACAGCTCACTCAAAGTCCTCTGCCTATACTAATTGTGGCTCACTCAAACTAATGTCATGTCTTTCCCCATGTGGACGGACCCTTAGGCAAAAGCAACCAAACTCTTTGTGGTAGTGTCTATTTACAAGACTTCAATATAAATTTTTTGGTGGACTAGGAATACCTTTCTTGGTAAACAAATAATAACTTTTTTAGCTGACAATAAATACATTTCTTTGTAAAAAAGGAGTTGACTTTCCTTCCACACTAAAAAAACCCAAATCAAGTCAAATTAAGAATTTGAGTCAATATTTAACGATATATATAGAATACTATATATATATAGAATTGACGGAAAGATATGTATTCCATTGTTCTGGTGGAGATAATGCAGTGACTAAAAGGTAAAAGACATTGACATGTAGTCCCAAGGTTTATCATCTCTACTTGCATCTTTCTTCCCTCATAGTTAATTAAAAGCAAGAAAATGTCGGAGATAACATCCTGCCGGAAAGATTCTAACTGAGTTTTTAATATAATATACAAAAACACTACGTAATCAAAAAACTTAAACTTATGGATTTAGATCAAATTATTTCAAATTATTATTGATATATGTTAAAAGTGATGTCAAAGATGTCCCTTATAAAAATAATATTGCACTAATCATAATCACTTACTTCGACAAATTTTGAAATTTATTATGTCTTTAACAATGTTGAATTACATATTACATTAACTCTTCTAAAAACAATTATATAATACATTAATTCTTCAAATTTCTTATTGTTTTCTCCTTACAATACTTTCCTCTCACATGTATATACTCAATAGTTAGTTAGAAACATAATAAGTAACAAAAAATTACCACTGTAGAGAAACGTCATGTACAATTCAAATGGCCACTAAACTCCAATTTTGGGGATTTGTATCATCTTATGGGAAGCTTGGGGTAATCCAAACTTGCTTGATAATATCTTTTTCCAGCTTTGAAATTAATAAGGTGACTAAGAAACGGAATAAAAAAATAAAATCTTGTCTCACTTGTCAAATCACAACCCAAAGGATGTGCAAGAAGTCATTTTGCCAATAGGTAGTCATCTTGGTATGCTTTTGACAATGAAATAGAGAAAGCAGACAAAACATAGAACAACTTGCTTGGCCCTCGTGGCAATAAAGTCATGCTACCTCTTTGCAACTTGCCTGTCCTACTGTCTCTTAAAATCTATTAGGGTATTTTATTGTACCTCGCATTCATAGTGCACCATTGTGATCCCACTTCTACTGCCTTGTGTTCCAACTCATTTGGCAGGGTGCTAACTTCAAAGTAATCACTAATCAGTCATATTTAGTCATCCAAATCTGATTTAAAGCATTAATATTAACTCATAATTGGAACTTTTTCTAAACGTAGAAGTAAAAAATAGTTTATTTTCCTTGCGAGAAAGAGTAAATACAAAAATGCCATGTATTTTTAATTAGATACTAATAATTTAAATATCGACAATGGTTTTTTAAAACCCACACGCTCAGGTAATCAGTATGACATTACACAAATGAAGTAGCACTAGCCAAAGTTGCGTGGCATCATAACATAAAGGCATTATTGCAATCTACTGACAATGAGAAGTACATGCTTTATTACTTTGCAAAATGATACGAAAGTCCTATATATCCATTAAGGCATTAACTACATGTTTTCAAGTTGTTTGGAAATTGGAATTCCCCTCCTCCTTTTTAGTCTCTATACAATGTATCAATATAATCTATTTATTTTTTAATTATTGCACTTTGGAAAAAGTTATATGTGTTTTTTTATATTCCGAGAAAGAACAAAATCTTTGCAGTTTACCTACTCCTTAATTTGAAATTATATATACCTCTTTTTATAAGGAAAAAAAAATCATGTAAATAAAAATTACATTTCTCTCATGTTACATATACTACAAAATCAAAGGTTATTTTAAAAAGAAAAAGTTAATGGAGTCACGAAGCCGGCCACGGAAGCAGTTAGGAAAGGACCCACATAACGCACCCGAACCGGAAGTGGGACCGAAGCGCAAAGCCACGAAGGTGCAGAGGTGGGACCCAGTGGAAGCAATTATAGAAGTAGGACCTAGTAGGTAGCTTTTGATAATGAAAAAATGAATACAAACGCCGTAGTTTTTGGAGTCAACCGGCTTGTGTGAAACACGCACAAAGCATTTGGTCATGAGTGGTGTGCTACCTGCCGTGACCGTGGGTTCAAAGCCCTTTCTTTGACCCAAATATCGCCTTCCCTAGTCAAATTCAAACCCACCATTATTATTCATTCACTGCTTTTTTTTTTTAAGTGGTATTCTTTAATTTCATATGATAGTGTTCTACAAGGGAGGAAATGGCTTTTCAAGACGGCAGATCCACACCATAATAATTTGCTTTTCACTATGGTCCAAATTGAATAAAAAAATAATACGATTATCTTAGTAAGATTGACTATCTTTTACTTATCAAAAAAGAGATTGACTAAAATCTTGTATCAACTTCCTTTACAAGTTCAATTTGAAGGGAACCATAGGTGTCAGGTTGATTCACATATGAGGTCATGTATTATAATTAAAAGTGGATATTTTGAGCCTCGTATTCTAAGTTTCTAACCCCTGCCCCTAAGCTCACGTTGTATTCAATAAATATAAATATATACACACATATTTATTTTGGGTCGTCAAGGGCTCCTTAATTGAGGGGTTAGGTTAGTTAACCAATTCAACATAAAGGATAAGAACATAGTTATAATAAATTATGGGGTAAGAGTACACATCCCACGAGTACACTACCTATTTGTATTTGGTTTCTTTTCCCGGGTGCACGTTGCTGGTATAATAGGAACATGTCGGTAAGATGAATAAGCTGTATACATATCAACTTACATAAAAAAAATTTAAAATCAACATCTTAATTTAAGATCAGATTTCTTTGTAATGTGTACCCATAATAATCAGAATTAAATTTTAAAAATTAACATAATTGATTGAAATGGACATTAATTATAAATTTGACATAATAGTCCTCCAAAAAACCTACTAATGTGGTAACAATGACACTAGTTTTGGAAGGTGAGGTGGACATTACAAATTAATCTTGAATTCAAGTGTACATTGGATAAGTTATAGTTTTTTTTTCTTTTTTTGCTAAATATGAGAGATTTAATGATTTATGGAAGATAACAAACCAACTAAAAAGAGGAAGCCTACATGGCTACATCAAGAGCAAAGACTTGTGCTACAATTATCACTTTACTAATAATTGGTAGCTTGGGAAGGAATCTAAATAAAAAAAAATCCCATTTGGATCAGAAAAATAAAAGTTGATTTTTTTTATTTTTAATTTGGTCGGGATATGAGTTACTTTCTTAATTATCAAATAATTTTGCTATATGTTGTTTGAGTAGAGAATACATACATGACCTCATGAGGGAGCTGGTCAACTCACCTGTAGCATCGAAGTGGTTAGCAGTAGAAGAATCCTCATATCTAGTACCTTCTTCCAAATTTCGTGTCATATATATATGTTTTGGAATTTAATAATAAACAACTTCATGTTTGCTTCAGGGATAAATATGTGGGCTCAAGATTTCTCTTATTTCATGTGCAATAAGCTAATGCACTCACGAATTTCATTAATTTACGTTACAATTCCTAGCAAATGAAAAACCAGTTTTACTAATTTTATTTTAGAAATTGGTGTCATTGCATGCCGATGTCATAGCATCATGTCATCAATCCAGTAAATAAAATGTACGAGACCTTATACAAAGAGTAAAAATTATCTCACACTACTCACACTAAACACTATCTAACTAGGTGTGAATAAATGTTCACAAATTATGGATAGATATCCACATTTATAATTTGAATGGTGTGTAAAATGTGGTTTGAGGTTGTCGAATGAGAAAATCATTACCCTTATATGAAATATGCAAGGTCAAGTTTAGGATTGGAAACAAACTGAGTTGAATTTGGTTACAATTAGGTTATTCAAGTTTCATTTATCAATTTGTTAAACAATTCCAAACATTACTTTATTTGCTACAGAGTTGAACTTAAGCTAATTAAATTTTTCAAGAGTGAAATAATTGAGATTAGTTGCTTAAATTTTAATCTTCTGTATGAAGCGGATCTTGGAGTTGACCTTTGAGTCACAAGATTTTTTTAATTATTTTATAATTTGACAATTACAACAATAGGGGAGAGAGATTTGAATCTTAATTCTCCAGTTAAAGAAGAATAATCAATACCATTTAACCACAACTCAGAAAACTTGTTCTAAACTTCTATAACCCTGATAGTTTCGTATGTGACATGATACATAAATAGCTACTTGGTTAATTTGTAAAAGTTCTCTAGAAGTCATTGTATATATATATAGCACTTTAAACTGCAGGTCGTGTGTGAATGTGTAAATTTTGACATGGTACATAAAGAAGTGCAAAATAAGCAAATATATATCATATCACAGAATCCTCCCAGTAAAAAGAAAATTTTAACATGGTACATAAAGTAAGTTCTCACCTGAAGGTATCTTCTATATATCCTAGAATCATGTAAGGTATCTTTTAGAAGTCCTACAATCATTTCAAAGCCTGGAATATGAACAAATCAGTTCCTCTTAGGGCAACAATGATGTCTATAGAGTATAGAGTCTAGTTGTGATGACGAAGAACCAGCAACGAATGGTACATAAAGTATTTCTAGTTTACTTCTTTTTTTTTTTTAACTCTCATTATGAACACAATATACCCTTTAAATTTCTTAGGTACCTTGGTTATGGTCCTATGGAGTTTTCTCCAATTTGATTGAACCTTTCTTAATTTTCATGAGCAGCCCATGTGCAGTTACTAGAAGGGCATGGCAAGCTTAATCCTTTTACTGGTCAGAAATATATAGGAATGGATGTATTAATTATTATCCAACATGGATAACGAGTTTAAAAAAAAACCCTGAAAAACAAAGAACCCAACGGCATGGATAATGAATAATGGCAAATTGGACTAATTAATATTTGTACTATCTGTGAAGCAGATTATCATTATTCTCCTAGGGCCTGGTGTAATAAACTCGCCATAGACATGTCCCACAGTCAAGATGTATAATTTTGTTTTAAGTGCTAGGAATCTACAAGAAGTAGATCCTTAACCCTTAACGAGATAGTTTCTATTTTAGACATTTGTCTTTTTCCATTTTTTTACAGTGAAGAAGTAAGTCGGTATTCCATGATTTGCAAATTTACAGTAGGAATGTTTTGTCATTTCGGCCATTTTCAGAGTGGGAATATGTAATCAAAAGCGTCCAAATTAAAGATATCATTCTCATAGAATAGGGGATTCTTTAGTCACGCGCAAATTTTATAGTAATAGATGCTATATATGTTAATGGTACGAACTTGGATGTCAATCGTGTTTTTTATTTTTCTTTTTCTTTATTGCAGTTAAAACCATAGTTGAATTTGTCAATTCTTTGTCCCTTTGGTTTTATCTTTTCGTTCATCACTAAGCAAGGTGAGTAGTGGACCACCCACTGCTTATAAAAAGAAGAATTTATTTTGAGTACCGAATTAACCTCACCTAGGAACAATTATTTCAATTCAACGCAATCTCAATCCGGGGCAAAGTTGGCTATATCTCTATAATAAGTCTATTTATTTATTAGGCTGCATAAAGTTCACTCCTACGGTGTAGCCTAACCCAACCCTCACCTCCTCAAGGACCTCAACCCTTTTGACCTATGCTTTAATTAGTGGGAATATATCTATGAATGTATGATAGTCTTACATGAGTAATGCTCAACCTTATTTTCTTCTACTCTATCCATTTCATCTTTCAAGAGAAAAGTATCGGACTAGCTTTAAGGTATAAACAAACACATGCTCATTATTCTCAGATTAAAAAAACAAAGCTTTGGGAAATTTTCTATGAATGTTTAACTTTAAGGGCTAATTCAGTTTGCTTTAAATTTGGTGTCAATTTCAAACAGTTTCTACCTTTTAATTTGAGCTAATAAAGTTTTTATGATTCAAAGTTGTATCATACATATCCAATTAAAGGTGGTAGCTCATAGACCATGAACACATGTGATAACGTGGTTCTTACACGGCTTGTTTGGGTGAAAATACGTGATGTGTCTCCAAATCTTAATCAATCAACTTTGTCTCTTGTATGATTGAATTTATTTTTTTATTATTTAGTTAAACAAAACTAGAATTATTTTCAATTTTATTACCAAAAAAACAAAAACTTCTAGACATGATAATGAATTTGATTGATGTCACTTCAGTAAAATAATAAATGTCTAAATTGCTCTTTTATAATTGGTAATACATCAATTTGAAAAACTTAATTATGCAATAATTTTTGTTATATCCCTAACATCACCTCTTGATTTAATTGCAACGTTATTGATTAATTCTATTGGTATTTAACCTAATACATGCATTAATAGGGCTGTAAGACAGTCATAGATCCTAATTGGTCACGGCCTATGATGAGTAATCATCTTCGATTGGATATAATTAGAGAAGTCTAAGAACTTGATTGCTTAAATTTAAACAATAGAAACTTAATAAAAACTGACCTCAAATTATAAAATATTTAAAGTTTATCACAAAAAAGAAACAATACAATTACGGTTCAAAGTTTAGTTATGCTTAGCTTAGAAATATGTCTAGATAGTGACCCCCCCCCCCCCCCCCCCCACAAAAAAAAAAAATTGACCCCCCCCCCCCCCCCCCCCCCCCCCAAAAAAAAAAAAATAGATGCTGTCTCTATCTCTTGCTAGAAGTATATATGAGCATTAGAGAGATTTTGATTAACCTAAGTCATTTTGAAACTTAATAATTAATAAAATTTCATAAATTTATAAACTCTTCCGCTACCACCATATTAATTATTAAAGTGTCCTGTATTTACAAATCCCACCTTAATGACTCAGTATGTTTATGAAATGTTAGATGAAATTGAGTAAAATAAAAAATGAATATGAACAAAAAGGTCCCACGTAATCTTAGAAATCAAAGATAAATTGGAATCTTGACTAATTCATCAAAAAAAAAAAGGGGAAGATGAAGGAGAAGGAATCTTGACTAGAACGGTAGAACCTAAACTCTGAGAACAATTCTAGTGCTATTTTTGGAGTATATTTCTATGTTATGATTTTATCCTTGAAAAAAGGGTGTCAATATCGGCCTAAAATGACCACTTTAATTTTGCAACCAAGACGGATCAAATAACTCCCTAGACCCTATATTAACGTAAAGTGAAACTTGATTAATTTTGTACTTGGGTTAAAGTTATATCCATCTTGATTCTTGTGAAGCAGTCTTAACTTTTAACTAGCACATAATTGGCTCAAGCCATGGAATTGACTCATTGTTTTTTACTCTAATGTGTTATATTAGAATGAAATATGTAGGATATTATAAATTTTATTATATAAATCTTATAAATTGATGTTTCGATTTTAAAAAAAATTAAAAAATTTATTTATCATATTATTAATATGATATGAATCATAATAATCATTGTTAAGTGAACTATTAATTCTTTTGTAATAAAAGTGTTTATAGTTGTAATCCAAGAAACATGGGCCTTTTCAATCTTACATTCACGATTCTCGAATGTATGTTGCATAAAAAACAACCAAGACTATGTTCTCTTATCTTTCTTGTCTTTCCTATTATAACTTTAATTAGGTCTGAATGCCAATCATATAGGTATTAGGTTGTTATTTCATATATGCTTTGGTAATAACACGCACCCACATTGTGTGTGCGGTATGCCGACTTGTACTTGATGATGAAAACCATGTCATGTATTTACCAAAGATTCAGTGCCTTATCCTGAATACAAATAAAGACGGGAAACAGATCTTTATAATTTTAGGAGTTCACCAGAGCACTAATGGGTAATGACCTATATAGTCTTCCATCAAGTCATTGATCAACTTGAAAATTAATTCTGCACTATTACCCAATAATGATTGATTGGAAAATGTGGTTATGTGTCTCAATAAGGTGGCTACTACTTCCTATAGTAAACATGATTTACATGTGGTTTTTATTCTATTTTGATAATTATCACTTTTTTTTTTCTTTTTTTCTTTTTTTTAAAGTAAAAAGCATATGTGGAAGTCAATTTTTGGTTTAAATCTTTACTCATTAATTAGTAGATATTCAATAAGATCGACCCACGAAAAGGACTTTCCTCACTCCAACATTTTAATTCCATCAAATATGTGAGTAAAGGAAAGTGATTTTGGCAATGGGCATTCCATCCGACCTCCCTACAGAAAAAGAGGAAAATCTTTTATGTCCAATCTATTTAATAAGCCTGCTATAATTAATCAATTATTTATGATTAATAATTTAAATCTTACAATTTGGGCTACTTTTTGCTTTTAATTACAGGTGGCCGACTGGAAACCATCTCGAACGACTAGGAACAACATTGATACAAACTTGTGAAAACCCTGGTACGTGTCTTAATGCCAAACTGAGTTAGGTTTAACAGTTTATTTTCTTGCATCTTACATTTGAAGTTGACGAATTTTGTCCTTACAATAAATCTTGAATTCAATCCTAAATGTACTAAATCGAGTTCTTGTCGGTTAATATTATGATCATTTATTCACAATTTCATTTCGCCAAGCAAAAGAAGTCGGAAGAAGCAATATGAAATTGAAGAAGAATCTAAAGTTTAATTAACTGATATTTATATGTTCATTTTGGATGAGTATATTTTAATCAACTTATTTTGTTTATTGTTTCAAAATATAATTGTGCATTGAAAAATACAAAATGTAATATTTTTAAAAGTTGTACATTCTTTTTTGAAATAAAAATAAACACATTAAAATGAAGATGTAGAGTCAACATTGCATAAGATGTGAATATTATCATATGAGTAAAACTTAAGTACATTTTATTAGTGGTTGGTCCCTCCTCTCACAGAATGGTTGGTCTTACTATGAATTTAATTAGTGAGATCCATCATTCATATGGTGGAACCTACCATTCATGTGAGAGGGAGACTACGCATTTATTTGTAATTATGAACTACGAATAATCACTTATTAAATTTAGGGTAAATTATACCAATCTCCCATGAAGTTTGACAAAATGATGCATACTCCCAAACGTTTCATGAAAATGACACTTCTCTCCTTGAGGTTTGTATAAATGCAGTTTCACTAACAAAATATTTTATTTAAAAAGAAAAAAGATTCCCATTAATTTATAAATAACTCAAACGGGGTACATTCATCTACAAACCTCAAGAAAAGAGAGTATCATTTCGTCCATAGTTTAAATAAGAAATATATTTTTACAATATAATATTTTGTTAGTTAAATCACAGTTTGAGAGACCATGAATTTAACTATTGTATTTTTACAAATCTCAAGAAGAGAGTGTCATTTATACAAACATGAAAAAAGTAAATGTTGTTTCAAAAAACCTCAAGAAACGATAATGTAATTTATCCTTAAAGTTAATTGAAAAATCTAAGAAATAACACCTAGGAAACCATATCAAATTTTTGTCCTTATCATATCGATATTTTGAATAGCTTTGATTATTTACATTATGTAGTTGGGAAAAAAAAAATCCAAATTGAACAAGGACATGTTCGGACCAAGGATTAGGACAAGAGACATTACACCTCAAAGTATGTGAATTAAAAAATAAAACTTAAGATGAATAGTACAAATAAAGTGAGTTTTATTAACAACATGGAAAGACAGGAAGGGTGTGCCCAAATCACAATTGGAATCAATTATTAGCGTTTAAAAAATGTGTTATATCACTTATCATGAGTGACCACACAAGCATTTAATATTCGAGGTTATATAAAAGCATTTAGATATTAAATTAATAGAAGAAAAATTGAAGAGAAAAAAATAAAATAAAAATTGATAAGACCAAAGAGAGCATGAAAATGAAAGGAAATGAAAAGGAACGAAGGAGGTGGGTTCCTTGCACCCAACGCATCTCTCTTCTTTTGATTCGGGTTCGGAGCTAGGTTTGGGTGTAGACTTTGTAAGGATAAGAACGACCTTCTCTCTCTCACTTTCTTCTACAAACCTCTACAAAGAGAACCCATTCCCTCCCACACCGCCTCCACTCTCTAAAGACTCTCTCTTTCTTTCCAAATACCACACAACACACTCTCTCGTTTCTCTCTGATTTTACACGCATTTAGGACACAAAAAACATAAGAAACAAAACAGAGTACTCTGAATTTTTCAAGCTGGCGATCGAAAACCAAGAGACCACTGTCCGGGAAATCAAGCCCAAGAATAGGAGAATCATGGTTTAATCACTATTTCTCTTTCTTTCTTTCTTTCTTTAACTTTGCATTTGGACTCTTTCTTATTTTGTTATTAGTTTTTTCTTCTGGGTATGGTCAATGTACTCTGTTTTTCTTCAATTGGGTACAACTGTACAAGTTGTTTTTTTTGAAATTTTTGTTTCGTTTAGCTATGGTTTTTGTTATCTGGGTCTAATTGAAATACTGGGTTTTGCTTGGTTTTTGGAAATAGGGTGCTGGAGGCCCAGATGACGAGGACAACAGGTGGCCGCCATGGCTGAAGCCTTTGCTCAGAGAGAGCTTCTTTGTTCAATGCAAGATGCACGCGGATTCCCATAAGAGTGAATGCAATATGTACTGCTTAGATTGCATGAACGGTCCTCTCTGCTCTCTCTGCCTCGCCTACCACAAGGACCACCGTGCTATTCAGGTACCATTTCTTCTCTCTCACCTCCAGTCATTGTTGATTGTTGTCAAATTTTTTGATGCCCCTATTTGGGTTCTGTTCTTTCAATGATTACTTTTCAAAGCTCTCTCTTTTCCTTCTTTGGAACCACATGATTCCTCTGTTTTCATTTTCTTTTGGGGAATTTAGCTTTCCAATTACTCAACCTTCTTCCTTTCTTCTCTTAATTTGTTTTGTCTTTTCTTATAAAATCTCCAAGCTTTTAATGCTTTCTGAGAAAAATGGGGGTCAAAGAAAAATAAAAGTTTTGATCTTTCATGTATTTATGGCTATGAAACTCAATTCAATTGTCTAATGGTTATCTGAGGCTCAATTGACTGGAGTCTCTACTTTCCCTGCCTCAAATTTTCTCTCCCTGCATTTTCTCATTATTCATACAGATCATATAATGCTGTCACATACACAAAGTTCTCATTTTTCATGCTCATGGATCACAATTTTCACATGGGCTTTCTTTGTGTACCATTGTTGACAGCCAAGAATCATAAATTCCTAATGTGTTTTTGCTCTGTTTGGTGGCAGATAAGGAGGTCCTCATACCATGATGTGATAAGGGTCTCTGAGATTCAGAAAGTTTTGGACATTACAGGCGTCCAGACCTACATTATAAACAGTGCCAGGGTCGTGTTCTTGAACGAGCGCCCTCAGCCTAGGCCCGGCAAAGGCGTCACCAACACCTGTGAGGTCTGTGAGCGCAGCCTCCTTGACTCCTTCCGCTTCTGCTCTCTCGGTTGCAAGGTACTTTACTCCCACAATGTCCACTTTTCCTTTTTTTTCTTAGTATTTGTCACACTTTTCGGCTGGTAAAAAAGAATTTATTTATTTTTTGAGGCCTGGTAAGAAAGAAATTGATTGAAAAGAAAATGGAGAACAAGGTGAGGTGGGTGTGGGTCGTATTTTCTTGGCACCCAAGTAAAATTCAATTTTAATGTCCTTAATGTGATTGGTTGAAATGGGTTGACTTTTAATTTTGGTTGGCTTTGGGGTAATGTAATGTAAATGTGAGACTTGGAATCTTTTTAACGTTTTTTCAACCAAACCATTCACAACTTGAACTGGGTTTTCTTAGGTTAGTTGTGGACTTGGGGTCCATCTACAATTAGCCCTTGTCTAATCTAGTTTTATTGTCACGTTTTTTGCATATTGCAAATTGAATCGAATTCTGTTTTGTGTTTGGTTTTAATTGTTGTAATTATTGATTACAGATTGTTGGGACATCCAATAATTTCGAAAAGAAGAGGAGGCACTCGGCTGTGATGGCGTCAGACTCGGAGGACTCATACAGTAGCAGCAGCCATGGGCGTGAGAAGAGCAAGGTCAGGGGCTTCACTCCCTCAACACCACCTCCAACTTCGGTTAATTACCGGACAGCCAAAAGAAGAAAGGGAATTCCCCACCGTGCCCCAATGGGAGATTTAATCATAGAATACTAGGGCACCATTTTCTGTTTAATTAGTACCCCCCACAATATACAATGTAGTACTAGTAGTCCTCTCTTAGACTTAGTCCCATCTCCAATGCCCAGTGCTCTTTGCCCCAAAAGGCCGGTATTGGAATATGGATCACCCCGCAGTTCTGTCTAGCTCTCTTTTTAGTATTTGTACATTGAAGAAGTTGGAAAATGTGGAAAAATAAGACAAATGTAGGGGTGGTCAGAGAAGTAAAGAGGACTCTAAAAATGATTATCAAAAAGAAAAAGAAAAAAGAGGACTCTAAAAATAAGCTTTTTCACTTTTTAGTTGAAAGAATATATATATATATATATAGGTCGGTTGTTAGAGAGTGATTATACATAAGTTTTGGGTTTTTGTTGAAAATGTAAATACTTTGGTTTTGTGGGTTTTTATTTTTCTTAGAAGAAAAAGTGGAAAAGACAATGTACTCCCTTGGACATAGGGAAAATGTCTATATATGGAAAATGAATAAAGATATTTTATTTTGTATTTACATAGCCTTTGCATAATTTCCTTTTGTAGAAGGTATTTTTGACTAGTGGGTACGAAATTAATTAAAAAAAATTCGAAAATGGGAGTGGGCCCCATGGCGGCCGGCCCATATGGGAAAAAGGATGTTGAAAGTGGAATCGTCAGCGTGAGCACGTGTCGGGATTTCATTGGTTGTAGGAAAGCGAGGCGTCTTGGTTCTCGGAATTGTAAAAGTAGGTCAGCCGCCCTCCCTCAATCGATATTTGTTTTGTGAGTCAGAAAGGCGGTGCCTTAGCGAATGAGTTTTCCTTGCGTGTGGGACCGCTTTGCTTGGTTTAATGCTGGCCTTTGGATCTTTCTCGCATGCTCCACTGAATTTGTGTGATGTTTGATCTTTTATAGCCAATTCAGGTAGGACCCCAATGGTCTTTGTGTGGTTGCCATGCACAAATTGAAAAGTTCCCCTGGATCTTTTATAGCTCTCTCTCTTTAGGAAGGTCCAAGGCAAAATTGACCCTGGCATTTTATGTTAAAAAGGCTCTAATTGCCAAGCCTGATTATTGGAAAATGATGGAAGATATTTGTTTTCCCCAACCGGATTTTCTTCACAACACTTTGTTTATAACATTAATTATAGTTATCTGGCTTTTAAAATGAATAGCATTATGTCCGTGTAAATCACACCAGCATAAGATGTTTGTATAGTTCACATATTAGTTAAAAATCTTGTCTAAATCAAAAGGAAAAAGTTTTACTGATATTATTGAAATGGGATAATAGAATTAAATATTAAAAGCAAAAAAAGTTAAGTTACGTTGTGGAATTACATCTTGAAAATAAAACTTATGATAAATAATAAAAATGAATAATAACACTTCTTTTAATATTTTTTTGAAACTTCAATAATATATTTTTAACGAAATTTAAACTTTGATCTTATTGTTTCACTTAGGATAAATTATTTAAAATACTTATAATAAGTTATGGTGTACAATTGAGCCACCCAGGTATTGGGACGAGGAGACTGCACTACCATATGATTGGTCAGGATGAAACTTTGCATACCCATATATATATATATTACTACTTAAATGAGATGAAAAGAAAATCTATTAAAAAATCAAATTATATTATATTTTAGCAATATTTGTATGAAGGATTTGCTCTATTTGCAAAATCCACGTGAGTTTGTCTATTATTATTATTATTATTTTTATTTTGTATGGAATACTATGGATACCAACACCGATTAACATCAGAATAAGCAAAAATTTATTGGTCCCGTTGACCAAAATGAGGACCCCAATTGCATGAGCAATAGGGGCCTCCTTACACGTAAAGGGTCTTGTACACCTTCAAAATTTTCTTGCCATGGGCTATTGATTGTTCATATTTTTTGTATGTGTTTATGGAGCTGGGATATAGGAAATGAAAATGGTCTTCTCCTACTGTGTACAACGACATGCTCCTTCACTAACCCTTGATGAGTCACACTTGACCTGTAAGGAAGAGAATAAAGATTAGATATCCTGAGTGACGCACTAACCCTGCTCATGTGGGTCTTATTGATGGATACAATGCCATAAACGTGTTTCAAGATTTATATAGAAGACGACTAGCTTTTATAAAAGGGGTCCTGGTTTGTCACCCAATCAGAGATAAAAGCTTGATGCGGTGGAAGTGCATGTATAACATTTTCCGAGTTAATTAAAGATAGAGTGGAGGGTTGACTTACTTTTTCGAAACTTCAAGTTTATCCTTCTGGGATTAAGATCCTCTAGAATTCTTAGGGTACTCTACCACATAGAATTCTCTAAATCATAACCATTTATTTTAAAATAAAAGATTAGGATGATACCATATCATCATTCCACTAACATAACAATAAAATAATAATTTAGTTGGATGGATTAACCTTGGAGTGTTTTAGTTTGGTTTGGAAATTATTATTTTATTGCTATGGTAGTGAAATAATGATATGGCATCATCCTAACCTTTTATTTTAAAATGAATGGTCAAGATTTAGAGAACTCTATATGGTAGAGTACCCTAAAAACTCTAGAGGATCTTGATCCAACATTCTGATATGCCAGGTTTGTTCTACTCCATTATTGGGATAATTTAGCTGAATCTATGATGAAGGTTGTTCAAAATTTTCTGTACAAATTACATAATTCTTTTTGTGATTTAAGGATTGTTTTAAATTAAACCCAAAAATTGGTAAAAAAAATTAAATTAAAACTTATGGCTGAATAGTGGACAATAAGGGAAGGGTTAGCATTAGCTAATTAGCATGTGAAAAGGGCATATCGTGACATAATAGTGGAAGTAGACTCCTAGGTTCTGTTCTCTTTATTTATCTATACTATAATGTAAAACTAAAGTTTTTTGACTTTTGGTTGACCTTATAATATTGCGCTACATAAGCTTTTGAGTTCTCACAATTTTACACCTCATTATTTTAATATATATATATATTATATATATATATATATTTAATTGAATTTAAATTTTATTCTATAATTAAACATCTCATTAGAATCTTGACATATTATATTTTCTTTAATAGAAATAATATATTATTCCATATATATAAACACAATCATAATAAATACCTAATACTATAATATATTTTATATATAAACACAATAATAATAAATGTCTTTTAATAATTATCAATTTTCATATTTAGATAAAATATAAAAGACAATAAAAATCATAGTTAAACCAATAATTTTTTAGATTTAATTTTAATTCATTTTCTGTGCATTGCACGGGTTTGCGACTAGTTTTAATTTATTTTGCTACAGCTTCTCTTTAATCACTTGAATACTAACATTCCCCCTGGGATATACTCTTGTTTTTGATTGCATGAGCTTCTTATTCCAGTCATGGCGGGCTATATAAACTACCACATGTGTGCCAAGAAGCTAATACATGCATGTGTTGATGCGCTAGCAATTATAGGAGAGGATCTTGTGTTTTTTTTTTCGCTCAACAGGAGAGAATCTTGTGGGGTGCAACGAGTTGTATTTTGATTCTCATGCTTTTGTGTATTGCAACTTTCGTGGGATATCACTCATATAACTGCCCTATCAGAGTAATCATTACTTCTCTTATATATAATATAATAAACTAACTGTGAATCTTATTAATTAAATTTATTGTGCGATTCACCATTAATGTAAGATGATTAAATATTGAATAATTTTTCAGCTCATGAAATCATGAATTTTTATTTGGGGGCTGATTTATGATATTGATATTGATAATAATAATAATAAAAATTGAAAACTGGCACGCAAACACATATATGTGTTTTTGTGAAAAACAATATAAATTTTGATATTGGAATATTGGAATAAATCATATGTTACTCTAATAATTTTCTTTTATAAATAAAATATTTTTTTTAGGATAATTTATCATCTTTATAAACTTTAATGATTATATACAAAAGTTGCTTAATTTGTTATAAATACATACAAAATGATCACAATTATTTTATTGTAAATTTTCAACTACGATCAGTCGTAACAATAAATCTCTCATGTTTAGTCATTTCTCTAAACGTTATAATGAATTTAATATTTTGAGTCTCAATCAAGCATTTACAAACAATTGAAAAACTTAATAACAAAAACAACAAAAGCCTTAGTTCCAAATAAAAAATATTTCTACAATTTCATATATTATATGCCTATAAATCTAACGTATTATTTACAAAAGAAAATTCTAAAGGACTCACTCAAGTCTTCAATCCCACAAATCATCTATAGTTAAAAAGGAGTAAGGGAATTTTTTTTTTAAATTAAAAACTCTCTACTTGTACTCAACAAGTTGAATTTATCAAAAAAAAGAAAAAAAAAAAAAAGGAAAAAAAGTTAAAATGAGAAATAATATTATAGTATTATTACTATTTTTTTTAATTGTTAAAAAAGGGATTTTTTTTTTTAATTATTTCCTTGAGGGAATCATTTGAACCCTTGTTAGTCATGAGTCAATTCTTTTTTATTATGGGAAAATAATATTTAAAATTATTTTTAAAATACTTACATTATAAAAAAATTTAAAGAAATTTTCATGAAGAGACCATGGCCCTCAAAGTCCAACGAGGCTCCGTCTCATATAAACAGAAAATAGTTATATTTATATACTTACATGTAAATGCTCATAAAACTTTCCCTTAAAAAAAAAATGACGAGTTCAAATTTTGTTAAGAATTAATAAATGGACTTCATTATGAGTTGAAATTTTTGTGATAAAATAATTTATAAGTGACGTGTGAACCGAAATAGTTTGCGTGACTGGTGCATTGTGCATGTGGCAACTTATTTTTTCCCTGATGTAGTCGAACTTTTAATATTTTTCCCGTCCTTTTACCGTCTGCTTTCATATTTACTTTTGACTGGTTTTTTGTTTTACTATGTGCAAAATGCCATACTTTCTATGCTGTTCTGCCTCCTTGATTTGCAACGTTTACCTCTTTTATCCCTATGCATTTAGCTCTTTTTTCAAACGGTTCACCCAAAATTTTACCAACCATTCTGATTCTTTATTATTTATTAGAAATTGATTAAAGCATGATTGTATTAAAAAAATTATACCAAAAAAGTTGATGATAAACACACTCAATGAAAATTTTCTTTAGGCCAACTTTATCTTAAAAACTAAGAAAGAGAAATAAGCGAGAGGCCCATAAGAGTTTGTCGGAGTCAAAAATACATGTACTCTATCTAGAAGATGTGACTTCGACACGTTGAATTCTTTTTTTTTTTTTTACCAGTTTTTAACTTGTAATATTTTGGTAGTTTCAAGAAAAGAAGACTAGTGACTGACACGTGGCCTAACCTGTACAAGGCCAAGGGCCTTAGAGCATTCTTATCAGAATGCGTATTTGGGCGAAAACAGCAAAAACTGGTGAAAAGGCAGCAAAACTCTCAAACATCAGCCTCCCCAAACTATTAAAAATGGGCAATTGATGAACAGTGGCTCCCTCATATGAGGGAGTCACTGTTCATCAATTGAGGGAATAAAAAAGATATTTTTTTAGTGTAGTAGTGTTTTTTTTGTAGTGTAGTATTTCGGGAGTTGTGAAAAAAATAAAATAAAATAATAAAGATATATTAAAAAATGGAATAGTAAAGTTAAAATAGAGAGTCTGGTATAGTAGTGCTTTAGTTATTTGAACAAAAGTGGGTTTTTTAGAACCAAATTAACAAAAAAAATAGGGAGTCTGATAAGAATGCTATTAATAGCGGTCTCTAATCTCTATGCTCATATATTATTGATTGATATTAATTAATAGTTGTTAAAGTTATTGAACAACGTTGCTCGGAATAGTTTGAAGCCACATGTTTATGAATGTTCTAGCTAATTTGCCGAGAACCGTCCAACACATCACCACCTGTGGTCCACGTGTAAGAATCCTAGACGTTAGAACGTTCTTGTAGACTCGGAGACAAGGTGGGTCCATAGGTGGGCCAGTGCTCAGAGAAACATGAGGTCCTTAATTGTCGAGACTGATAGTCATTCGCTGAGCTTTGAGTACGCTGAGATGAACGAATTGGAATCCAAAACTAGGAATCTTTCGGGGAGATTTTTTTGCCATTGGATTGTGTAGAATGTTATTGAATTGATGTGAAAGAATACTGCGGTTGATACTCATGACTTTTTTTTTTTCTTTTTTTATTATTATAAAATTTAGATATAAATATTCAGCTGTTGTATTAAATTTATTGCTTAATGTAAGGTATGGTTTGATTTTATTGTCTTTAGAGGAAGATATCATTCTTTGTCATATTGGATAATACAACTATATGAATAAAAATTGGAAAAGTTACAAAACAACATTTAACAAATTGTGCCTAAGTTTTGATATTTTATTTTTATGCAATTATATAAATAATTATTAATCATCACAAAAATTTATACCATTGTTGGTAATTTAATACTATTAAGAGGATTGATGTCCTCATATTTACTTTAATGTACTGTCAAAAATACCATTCACATCTTCAAATTATCCTAATATTTTTTTTTGAGATAAAAGGCATCAACTTCAAATTAACTAACCAGAAACAGGTACATCTGAAGACAAATATTGCTGTAGGAATGGAGGAACATACTCCAACCAAACTTGAGGCTCAACAACATTTCTAGCATACTGAGCAAGACAATGAGCTACAAAATTACCTTCCCTATGGACATGAACAACTGATTGACTAGCCAAAAGACTAAATTTAGAACGAGCAATAGCAAATAGATGACCAATTCTAGAGAGATCATACTCATCTAATGAGAGGGCCTTAATAACCTGTAAACAATCACCCTCAAAAATCATATTAAAGGGACAAACTTTTGTAGCAAACTCAATAGCACGAAGGGCTGCCAAAGCTTCCGCATCTGCTGCATCCTCACCATAGTCCAACAACTCACACAAAGCACCTAGAAACTCTCCACCATCATTGCGAATAACCGCCCTAATTCCCACCTTCTGAATATCAGCAAAAACAGCCCCATCCATATTCACTTTATACCACCTTCGACAGGAGCAGACCACCTAACAGACTCCCTAGCAACCTGCTGAACCATATGAACTGGTTTGACTTGAGCATTTTAAAATTCTTGAATATAAATCAAAGCATCCGCTGCCACCTTACTAGGAATCTTAACAATATCTTTGAACATTGCCGAATTACGCACATTCTAAATACTCCACAACACCACCGTGACCCTTGTAAACACCACCTCTCCTTTAAACTTCCATATCCCCCAAATCCAATTTAGAATATTAGACCCATGTGCTGAGTATAAATTTCTTCCCCATTCACTAGTAGACCACACCTTCTTGGCATAAATACATTAATGAAAAATATGAGTGGGAGATTCAGCCTCCCCACCACAAATTGGACATTCAAGCGGAGTAAAAACATTCCTACGCGAGAGACTATCTCTAATGGGAAGAATATTGACGCACACCCTCCATAAAAAATCAAGAATTTTCTTGGGAAGAGCCAAGGACCAAAGTGCTTTCCAGAACTGAAACATATCTGAATCATTAGAACCCCCCGCCGCAGCATGATCAGAGATCCTGGAAAAAGCCACATGGTATGCACTCTTAACCATAAACTTACCTGAGATTGTCCCCCACCAAATCAAGACATCACAAGACAAAGTAAGCTGTAGAGGGAATTTGAGAATATAAGAAGCATCAGCAGGTAGAAAACAGCAATGAACCAAATCCTCCTTCCACATCCCATGGTCTGTATCAATTAAATTTGCTACAACTGTATTCGAATGAATAGTCTCAATAGGATATGGAATTAAATGATTATTACCATCAGGAATCATTTGTCATTTCGGATGGATATATTTCTTCCATCACCAATACGCCATTCTGAACCAGCCTCCAAGACTGGATGAGCAACTACAATACTACGCCAAACATAAGAACATCCCAGGTGTACTTTAGCCTGCAAGAAAGAGCCAGTTGGGAAGTATTTCGCCTTGAAGACCTCAGCGAATAGCGAAGTTTCTAAAACTTTAGATTCCACGTTCATAGATTCACGCTTTTTTTTTTTTTTTTCTCCGGTTATATGGAGTTAAAAAATATTCGGTTATATTGATATAAAAAATATTCAAAAATCTCTTCATCCTTATCAATACTTCCACAAATCCACTACCAAAGGGGTTACCCAATCTCAAAACTTCCACACAATCAAATGGCTTCACTATATTTCTGTCTTTTTCAACCCACAAAACCCACAATGATGTTGATTAATTCTTTTAATCCCTCTTTTACATAAAAACTTCAAAAACACATGATATGTGCCAAAAAAAAAAAACCCTTTTACAAGCTTACAGACGGCAAATTGCTACAATCCAAAGTTATCGTTATTAACATCACTTTCTTCCTATCAGGATTTTAAACCATCACGCCATTGGTATGGTCTCTAATATCTTCTTTTATATAAAAACACATTCTTCAACTCATTGATTTGTTATATATTCAATTAAATATTATCCTTATATGATTACATGTTATTGATGCTCAATTACACAATATGAGTTTACACAAAAGTAACATTTCATATGCAAAATATTAAAAACATCATTATACTTATATGTTACAATTGACACAGTTCCTTACATGTTGACATTGTACATACATGATGCCCAGTACATTTTATTTATTTTGTATGAATAAAAATTTCTTGCATCTTATTCTCCAGGTTCGGTATACTTTTGTGAAAGCTAACAAGAAACTTTTTCTTTTGAAGGGTAGGTAACATGAAACCTAAGATGCTGCATCCATATTCATCTTTCATCCAGGTAACATTTGTAATCTAATTCTTTAAAATTTATCTATTAAAATAATGATCTTTTGAATTCTAAAATATTGCATGTGATGCAGATTAAACACAATATTGTTTCCATTGCTAAGATGTAAGATCAGAGGGTTTTATTGGAAAATTGAAATTGAAGAATAAAAAGAAAGGAGTTTGATAATTTACAACCTGGATTTTAGTGAAATGAGATTAGAGATGTACCACACAGGCTTATATGGATAATGTTGCTTCACGGTTTTGGATTAATACATTTAGGAGATATAGTGTTTGCAATTTTCTTCATTATTTTTGGTTCTTTTTCTCCAACAAGTTTGTTACTTATTTTCCTTTTTTTTTGGAGAAAGTTGATTGAAGTCAATCCTTTACGCATAATTATAATTTATAAACTACATTTAATTATTTTTAAGTAATAAATGTCATTAATATATGTTAAATATCAAGCTTAGTGTTTCTTTTTTCCTGTAAATTATGCGCCAATAATCCAAAGTTGTATTTTTGTTTCTTGATTAGTAATGTTACTTTGCGATTTGTTTTCAAATGGAAAAAAGGCTTTTTTACATGTGATATGGATTGGAATTTTAATATTTAGAACTTTTATGTTTAGGCTACTAGATGAATGCATTACTTAAAGTGGATTTTACAATTTTCCAATAAATAGAAAAAGCCTTTGAACACGCACTGAGTGCGTGTGAAGAGTCTAGTTATCATTATTATTTTAGATATTCGAAATCTTTTAATTTGAAATTTCGATAAAAATAAAAAAACTCTCCTAATCTTTTATTTTGAAATTAGAAGACTCTAAACATTGAGAAATACACAAATTTTTCATCACATTTTTGCTTCATTTATAGTAAATATATGTATATATATATATCATTTTAGAATATTTTTTTGAGCTAAAATTTAATTTTTCTTTAATTTCAATTTTTTTTTAAAAAAAAATATTTATCCATAGAGGTTTAGATTGTAGACATAATGGTTAGTTTGAGTAATTTTTAAAGTTTAGGAGCTTCTAATTTCAAATTAGAAGATTAGAGGGTATGTTTGATTTTGATCTAAAGTTTAGGGGTTGTTTCTTGTATTTTTTTCCTAATGATAATAAAGATGACTTTCAACTTTTGTGATTTAAGCTATTTCTTTTATAGAATGCTTGTACTTCTATTTACTCTTCCAATTTTTACTGCAATTATGAAAAATCATTTTCAATCATGAATATTGTCAAAACTATGTTTCTCAATAAACAAAAGATAATTTTTTTTTTTTTAATTTTATATATTGAAAAGGAAATTTCTTTGATAAAGTATAGAATTAATCATAGATGATTTTTGCGATTGAAAAGAACATCAAGTCCCATTTTAATAGATAGAAAATTATTGAATAAAAATGAATAAAGAAATAATCATTCTATATATTTTCTTTTACTTATATTTTTTAATATTAAATAGATGTTAATTTTAATGTTTATACTATTTTTGAATGGTCAATTTTGTTTTTTCATGCTTTGGTTTCCTCAAGAAAAGAATTCTTGGTTTGGTCCAACATATTCCACAATATACATAACGGGGTTGAGATCAGATGCAATATTTTTAAATGGTCGAGATGTAAAGTTCGTCGAATTAGATATATTAAAAAAAATGTTAAAAAATTGTTTTTTTGATTGGACAACCGAGATGAAAAGTTGCTTTTACAACATAATTTCAATCTCTTCAATTTAGAATAGTATTACTAAAAATATTGCACTTGATCTCGATCTCAAGTAATGAGGTGGATCAATTATTGCCAATAGGGAACATAACTCTAATTAGTAATTAGTCCTCTTTTATAATAAGTACAAACTCGAAAAAATTTGATCCTTTTAATGTCTCACTAGGTGAAAAGAAGTTTAATGAAACACAAATTAACCTATATACTAATGGTGTAAAAAGTAAAAATAGTCTATATTTTGGAATATGATTTTTGTTTTATTTTAAAATTCTTTCATTTGTTTATTTAATGGTTCAAATTTTATTTATTGAAATTAAGATAATGATGTGGCAGTCTGTAGACTATTATGTCTGTAATATTTGCTACTTGGGTATTCGACCCAATGGTAATCTCCCTTTCCAAAAAGGCCCCACTCCTTTATGAGGGTGTGAGTTTGAACTCCAAAATCTTCAAAATATATGTGTGTGTGAGTTTATATTATAATTTGTATCATATATATAAAAATCTGTAATATTTAATTTGAATTATAAAATAAACCAAATTAAAGTATTTTGAAATTAAAAAAAAAAAAAAAAAACTTTTTCTTATATTTTTGGTTTCTTATATCTATAGGCATCTTGGAATAAAAATCATCTGTCCAACTTTTTGTGTTTCATTTTATATTTTATCAATCATAATTCATCACATGTCTTTTTTATTTTCTTATAAAATAATTAAGATTTAAAATAGAAAAAAAAATCAAACACAATCTAACACATGACTAGTTATGATTTGTGAAGTACAAATTAAAACATAAAAAATATGATAGAAGATTTTCATTCGCATCTTTGTGGCAAAAAAAAAAAAAAAAAAAAAAAGTTCTACAGGCACCTAAATAGTTGAACACGTGGATTTAAGTACAATGTCATGCCTATCATTCTTGTCTCCAAAAGGAAATTACCTCTTCCGATTTCGGAAATCTAAAAAATATATAGTGTGTGTTTGGTACACGCAACTGAAACCATGATTCTGGATTCAAATCCAAAAAATCGCGGGTCCCACGGTAAAAAATTTTGTTTGGTACAAAGGATTTAAATGAGGATTCAAATCCCAACTTGAATTTTATGTGGGTCCCATAGCAAATTTGAGTTCACCCCTTCAGCTGTTTTTGAATCCAAGCCGGATTCAAATCCGGACTCAATTTTTTTGTGGGTCCCAGTTTTTACCGTTGCTGGGCCCACCAAATTCATTTCTCCCGTTTTCTCTCTCTTTCCTCCACTGCTTCTCTGCCTCTCTCTCTCTCCTCTCGGCCATTACAGGTACGGCCTCCTCTCCCAGATTATCTCTCATCATTAATCTCGGCCAAACCCCTCACCGGTGTAAAAATCAGCATAAGCGAAGAGTATATAGGGAAGAAAGCAAAGCGTAACGAACAAAATCATCATGTCCGGACTGATATGCTTTAAAAACCATTGCTAGTATAAATTCTCACTTCACACAAAATCCCAAATCCAAAAATCAATAACAGAGAGGAAATGGTCTTTATTAAAGCGTAACGAAAGGCTATTAGAGAGAGAGGTACCAGATGGACCAGATTCGAGAGCTCGATCTCGAGGAATTGCAGGTCGAAGAGGTCGATGACTCGCCCGGAGGTGACTCGGTGGTTGAGCTGAGCGGCGAGCATGGCGTGCTGGGATGAAACGGCGTCGGAGAGGAGCACGCGGTACCGTTCCTTGGCTGTGCACCAGCACCGATCAGAGAGGGAAGAAGAAAAAGACAGAAATGGGAGAGGGGGGATATGTCTGGTGCCTGGTGGGGGAAAAATAAAAAGAAAGGGAGGGAGGGGGGGTACGTGGGTGGTGGGGAAAAAAAAGGAAAGAAAAAATAAAAAATAAAAATAAAGAGATGGTGTACGTGGGTGGTGGGGGAAAAAAGGGGAAAGAAAAAAAAAATAATAATAATAATATAATAATAATAAAATTTAAGTCTAGAAACCAAAACTATGTACCAAACACAAATTTTTTTTTTAAAATTGTGATTTCAGTTCTGAAACCAAAACTATGTACCAAACAGAATTTTTTACAATCTTAAATTCAAATCAAGATTAAAGTTCCAACTTCAATAAAGTAAAAAATCACGAAACCAAAACAAAAAACGAAAACACATACCAAATAAGCACATATTTACTATTAGGGCCGATTGATCTCGTATATGAAAGAATCAGAGAACCACACGCCATTGCTCACACAAAACATGTGGCGAATAGAACCACGCGCCATTATTCCGAGAAAATGATGGAGTATACCTTGGGGTGATAAATTTATTCCTCATCATCAGCTGTTAAGGAGATGGGACAGCTTACGGAGGATAGGTGACTTCCTCTTTTACGAAGATGGTTTCTAATTCTAAGTGATAATGAGAAAGATATATGAGGATGAGAAAGATATTATATTATATTTGTTATATAAAACAATATTTACACTTTCTCATTATGATTATGAAGGATGGTTTCTTACTTGTGCTACCCTTGAAAAGCATCTCTCTCTCTCCTTTTTAAATAATTATACCATCTTCACTAACATTCTGCTAGTTTTGAGCTAAACCTGGCGCAGCATCACAATAATAACATGCTATCAAGTATCAAACCCACTATAACTTGAAACCTTCATTTGAGGTGGTTTCGTGTTGTTTTACACCCTAGCACATTGGTACAAAATTAAGTAGGTAAACTATACTAGTGCCAGTGGAGAGCAACTCGCATTGAACAGGCACGAGTAAAATGTGCGGGCTCTCTCACCTAGAGAATCCGTCTTAAAGTTTAACTAACGTGACAAAATGTGGCCAGCAATCGTCAAAGTGCATTCCAATCTTGTCTGTACAGAATTGGCCAATTGTAAAATATTAAATGACAAAAAATTAGCAATTTGTTGCAGGTGGTGGTAGCCATGTAGGAGGCTAGGAGCACATAAGCTGACTCAAAAACAAGTGGGTGGATGTGGATCTCACTCAGCCATCTACTTTGCCTTTTTCTTGATTAGCTTCTTTCTTTTGGTGCACAGCAATTAATTTTAATTATTCTAAAATTATATCATTATTGAAAGGGCTTTTAACATTTGTTCCTTTTCAATAGTAACAAATATTTGTAACATATTAAAGTGTCCTCATATAAGCGAGAATAGGTCCCACATTCATCAAGTTGCTCATGTCATGATGCTATTAGTTTACCAACTCTTATTTGATGATAGGTATTGTAAATCATAGTGGCCTTTATCATGCCCACACCATGCCGCTCATGATCCTAATGCTTGCTCATAGAGTAGGTCCCTCGTTAGCCCAATGCTTGGCTCCGATTGGTTAAATCTTGTGTCAGATCACCGAAATTACCTAAGTTGCTATATTTAATGCTCTAGCAAATTACAGAGGCAGTCCAATCTTGGTTAGGCAGATGATTGGTTTGCCTCTCTAAATATGTCATGCAATCATATATTAAATTTTGATGAGTGGCCATCTTTTACGACCTTTTTGTATATTTTAATTATATCGACATTAATTTATGCATTTTGGTCATTGTTTTAGGAAACCCAGCTTCATACTCTACACATTGTATAATACTATTATACTATCTCTGATTACATTATTGTAGTCTTTAGTTGGGCCCCATATAAATTGAGTGGCTAAATAGACTATGAAAACAATCGCAGTCTTTCTAGCTCAATTAGGAGGTCAATTTGATGGCAGGAAATGCACATGAAATACTCTTTTAAGGAAAATTACAAGAGTAAATAAATGATAGATAAGAAGTTTGAGCTTTCATTCTTTAGTATCTTGTATTGTTTCTCATGAAGAGTTATAGCCTAGGAATATAGTAGCAGAAAAAAATATTGTGTGCCTGAAAATGACTTTAAAGCATATGATTTATGGGATGATATATATTGATAATTTGATATGGACTTGAGGGAGTGAACGGCAAGGAGCTAAAGTAACTTCTTTTTGTTATTTTTTGTCCGAATAATCAATTTTATTCAAAACAACCACAAGAGACGATGGGACTTGAGAGGGCCAATCCTCCTCCCTCATTTCAACCTAAACTGGACCCCCCAACACCATGAATTTCACTTAATTATTTAAGTTATATAACATACCTTCTCCCATAACTCTAGTTTCACCGTCTAGGCTATTCTCATTTTACTCGTCGCTATAATGGAATTGTTTTTGCTTCTTCTTTTTTCCTCTTACTTTAAAGATGTTTTAGACTTTTAGTTCGTCATCAAATGCTTCTTGCAAGGTTTGGATTCACCAAACACAACTCTGTTAATTACTCCCAGGCAAATCAATTTTTTTACTTCTTGTTGGATTTTTTTAGAAAAAATTTCCTTTTGACAAAATAATCGTAATTCTTTCAACACTTAATTTAGTTTGTTTATTTGTCAAAATGCGACATGTAGCATGTCAAAGTCATATCAGGCTATATGCCAAGTGGCCGAATGATGCCAAAGAATAAGAAAGATGATAAGAAACTTAACATGTGGTGTCTTCTAATTCATGATGGGAATGGATAAAGCCAAACAACTTCTTTAGTATTCAAATAATGGTAGGAAATTATGAATTATAAAAAGGAAAAATTAAAGGAGAAGAAGCATACACAAATAAATCGAATCATCGATTTTTATCTTATCTCTTCAGGTGTAGTTTTAGACTTTTAGCCTTAGTTTTAGGAGTAGCATAACAATTACTTTTATATTTATAATTGACAGATCCAACGAGGATTCTCGCCGAAGGCTATATTGTTCAAATTATATTGATGTAAATAAGTTTTCATTTTATCAAGTGTGAATTCTTTTACTTGCAATTTTTTTTTACTTTTATTGTGATTAAAAGTTGTCTTAAGTAAGACAATTCAACCCACTAAAACGAAATCATAAAATTTGGTAAGCATAGTACTAAAATATGTATAATTCCCTGTCTAATATACAAGAAGTAGTCTTACAAAAAACAAAAAAAAAAAAAAAAAAGTACTGCCAAGAAGTAATTAATTATTGGATTAATGCTGGGATGTGAAGAAAACAATGTATTCATATTTAGGCCAATGCTTCCTACGGAATGCTTAAATCATGCTGAAAAAATTCACGGCCAACCTCATGGGGTTTTCAGTTCATTTGGTTTATTTTTCTTCAATGAAAGCATTTGTTTCAAATCCAAGTTGAGATAATAGGAACAAAACTTTGAAATCAAATAATTGGAACTTGGGCTTGAGATTTTATATGATTCCAGAGTCTAAGAAGCACAAATAGGTATGCAACATGAGACAACCCTCGATAATTCTTGAAAAACGAAGACACAACATAATGAGGATTAGGAAATTAATTAATATCTTTAGGTTTATTTTTATTTTTATTTTTTACACATATTTGATGTTTATTTAAAAAATTGAAATAGATAACTACTAAAAAAAAATTAAAAACATATCTAAAATCAAATGATTTAAAATAAAAAAAAAATTATGTTTTTTCCTAAAGACGAGTTAAACATGCTAAAAATTTTAGAGTGTTTTTGTTTTTTAGAATATAATATGATGATGTTTAAAAATCAACAAACTCGATCACACGCCATTTGATTGGAATGGGACCTGAAATGAAAAGGAAATATAAGGGAGAACACCAGTGGTGTGCTAGTGTTGAAGTGTACGATGCTTAAATGAGATCTCAAATCAAAGAAATATTGGGAATTCTGCATCAACGATGAAGTAAAAGAAATATTAATGTTCATACCTCTAGTGAAGGAGGCGGATGCTCTTTATAAGGGTTGTGATCTTCTAGCCATTTGTCATTTTTTTATGACTCTTTATGAGTTGATTTGCAACCGTTCATCATAAATTATAGACATGAATGTGTTCAGCTGTCTCCTTAATATATCTGTCACAGTGAGGGTGAGTTTTATGGACGGTCATCCATTCCATGACTATCGTCGTAGCTATTTATTTGATACTTATCATAATACATACCTCAAAGAAGTGAAGGATATTACTAAAAAAACAAAAACTTGGAATTCAATTTTCCTCAATCAAATTTTTATAAAATAATATTGATTCGTAAAATACCTTAGAGTTTTCAACTTCAACTTTCGGCAAAAATAGAAATCAGGTGGCCTTTCACAATTCCATAAGCCGTGCCTGGCAGCAGTTTGGGTGGGGCCGATTTGAATTAAGAACACCAAAGCAAAGCACCACTTGACTGAGTCCCTACTAGGAATCTCCAAGTAGTTAACATTTGTGACGCAACCCTCACTGTTGGTGTTTGCAGAATAGAAGAGAAGGGTCACTTTTTGAACGCAAGTTGGAGGGACCTCGTTAAAAGTGAATCATACTTAGACTTTCTTTTTCAATTTAATAATCTTCTAGCAGCTTCATAATTCGGATGCCTTCCAAATTATTATCACTTAGAAATATTAGTAGGAGGATTGTGGGCGGCATTGCTTCTAACCATTACCACTAATTTCTGTATCACCAATTATTATTATGATTCAATCAGGTCATTTAGATTGCAAGAATGGACCACACACAGGGTGCATGTATAGGCCTTTGTTCGCTTTCCTGTCCAAATTCCATCTCTTATATATGAAGTGAATCAATAGCTCTTATTAATGGAGGTGAAAAACTAGTTGACTTGACTACAGCATAAATATGATAGATTAACAATTAATGGAAAACTACCTAGCTTCATGTAATATTCTTTTCTCTAATAAAGATTCAGGGCACTTATGAATGAAATCTAATCAATTCACTCAGGACTCATCCAAGAAAGAAATAAGGGGAAGGGGTGGGAAGAAATCTAAGCAATTTTCTTGGTGTTTTCTTATCTTGGTATAAACACCAAGAATTTTTTTAGCTACATATGTGTTTGAAGGTTTCCATATATACCATAATACCACATAACTGGTCAATTGCAATTATATGTGACTTGTGGGATTCATATACCGTGAGAGTGATAATACATGAGATATTTTTGGTTAAGGACTTTTTCAACTATCTTTCATCTTCAATCTAATTAATTGAAGCCAAAATTCTTTCAAATGGACTATTCACACATCTTAACCCAAAAAGTATCTTGATGTTACATTTTCCGGCTATTACAGGATTAGAATCTCAGTTAAAGTAACTTGCTCAATTGGTTATGGTGCAGATTTATTAGCCGCATTTAAACTGACCTAACATTGTAGGAAGAAGCTGGGCCATACCTAAAGTCAATGATTTTGGTTTGCTTTGTTGTTTAGTAACCTTCAGACTGTGACTGACACCAAAGACTCCATCCATGACCAAACCTTGGCCCCAAACAAAAAGACAAAAAGAAATTCAAGCACAAAGCAACTCGTTTAATGCAGCATTGTGCACCGTAACTTATTTTAACCAAAAAAAACTTAGGTACACATTATTCAAAACAACGAGAGGACTGTCAACTAGTTCTCTGGTTCTCTCAACTAGCAACAACAACAACAACAACAACAACAACAAAAAAAAAAAAAGAGGGAATATCAATTAAATTTTTTATTTTTATCTCTAATCAGTTGTAAATTTTAAAGAGTTAAATAATCATTGAACTCACAATAATTTATTTATATTAGTTAAAAAGAATCATATAGATAGTACAATCGGATAATTAAATAATTTCTTGTAATACACGGCCAGTTTATTCATGGACTTAAAGCTAGTGCACTCAAGTAAAATCCAAAAACTTACGCGTAAAGGCAGGGTCACTAGTACCACTTTCATTTGTGGCTAAACTGACCAAACAAGTTTTACAAATCATTATATGTACAGTTATAACACATTTACTACCTCTCTTTCACATCTAGCTTCATCACTGCGGATATTACCACAAATATAATAGCACAAAGGTTTCTAATCGCCTCCCCACCACTTGAGTTTAAGAAACTGCATAAACACTTGCCAAATTTGCTGGTTCCCAACCTTCTTCTTTATATTGTAACAATTCGAATCTTCCTTCCTTTATTCGCGAGGTTTGGCTTAGAAATTTGAATACTTTGGCTTTTTAATAAAACTTTCCGTTTTAGCAAAAAAAAAAGGGAAATTGCATAAATATTCTCCGGCAATGATTAGGTTTAGGATAAGATTATCTAAAAGGAAATTAACTCCAGTCTCAAATTTTGTGTGTATCTTCCTAAACATGGGACCAGTTAGTCCTTGCGTAGGGGCTAATAAGAGTGGTTGCCAGGTTGTGGACCCTGGAGTATGTTGTTGCCTAATTGGGATAGGCATTGAAATTTGAAACAGGCACGGAGACATGTTTGCTTCCCTTGAAAATGGGTTGCAGCTCTACTAGGCCACACCAAGACCATGGCCCTTTCAAGCCCATTAGAAGCCGTCCTCTGAATCCACGAGCTTGTAACGTTTTTGTTTGTTTGAATCCTTTCTTTTAAGTTTTAAAAGCCCATAAAATCTCTTTTCCAAAAACAGCTTTTCTTCTTGCAACCTTTCTTTTAAGCCCAAAAAATATCTTTCCTAACAACAGCTTTTCTTCTTGCAACCCTTCTTTTAAGCCCATAAAATCTCTTTTCCAACATGTTTTCTTCTTCTTTTCACGGTTTATTATTATTTCTAACTTGAGAAATACAAAAAGGAAATTAAAAGGTAACCTCATATGCAATGACAAGTGCTTGCCTTGACATTTGTCATGTGGAAGCAGGAAAAGAATACATTGGTAGGTAGTGTAACAGATACTTAGATGTCTGCAAGGCACTAAAAGCATGAAATTATACTTTGGATTAAGTGATCTAGAGATAATAAAATACGCTAACATAGATTTTTGTAGGAGATTAAATAACACAAGTGAGTAAGTATTTCTGTTTGGTGGAATGATAGTTTACTGGTTAAGCATAAAACGGAGTTGCGTTGCAAATATAGCATGAAAGTTGACAACATTGTCTGCAGCACAACGGTGCTCGACACTCTACTGCCACTCTCTCTCTCTCTCTCAATTGGCCTGGTACCGCGCGTCCCTAACTATTTAGGGGTTTTTTTTACATCATTGATCATTGTTTTATTTGTTTTCAGTTTTTGATAGGTGGAAAACAAAAACAAATGGCTGACCTTTTTCTATTATTTTATTTTTAATATAGTAATTTGGGTTGATTTGCTGTAGTTTGTGTTGTCCAGTTACCCTTTGAAGCTTTTATTTTTATTTTGTTGTATACCAATATGTATATATATATATTTTGTGGTTGTCCTATGGGGGGTTGGCCTAAAGTTTTACTGGGTTTATTCTTGGGCCGATCCTGATCACTATATCCAAGATATAATGGAAAGATAGATATTAAGTAAGTTCACTTTGTTCTCTCTCTATCGAGATGATGGCACGTCCTATAAGCAAGGTATTTGTTGCCAAACGAGAATTTCCAAAGAATGGTCGTCAATTTGTTAGAAAAGAAACAAATAACTATGCTAGATGGGGATCTAATACCTTACTGTAGAACCCTAATCTGACTTCGATCTAAAAGGGGTTTGGTTGGCTTGGTGCTTGCCTTTGTCCAAAGGACTTTATAAAAATGCAAGTAAGCAAAAAGAATGAAAATGACACTAAAGTAGAATGCAATTAACAAGGTTAACTAATTAAGCTAATGCAACCAAACAAGAGAATAATAAAGCAGGTAACAACTAATTAAGCTAACTAATTAAGCTAAGACAGATAATGATTAACTAATTAAACTAATTTAAGCAAGCTAAAACATCTAATTAATTAATTAAGCTAAATATAGAGGAAAGATCATCATAGCATTCATAATTAAATCTAAGTTATAGACTAAAGTCACTAAACAATGCAAATCGAAGTAACACCACGTTAACTATAGTAACACATAATACCAATCGAGGTAACTAAAGCGTCAAATGAGGTAACATTCACATAAACGATACGTTCTTATGTATTCAAGACATCAATCGAAGGAATACTTACAAGCATGTAAAGTGACTCAACACACTCTCTTTCCTAAATAACCTTTCTCTAAGAAAATACTAGAAGTTACAAATGAAAGCTCTCTAAGGTTCTAAAGAAACCATAACTTTTAATCTAACAAGTGCTCTTTGGGTTTGTTTGGAGGTGTGTCTGTGTTTGAAATGCAACTGGGTTCACTATTTATAAGCCAACTCCAGCGGTTACATTCCAAGCCTTGATCTTCTCTTCAAATCCTATGGAAATAACCCTTATTACTTGATAACAGCTTCGATCATGGTCTTTCTGTTAGAGAATCCAGGAACGTGCATCGTGCATAACTCCATTTGCCAGATGTCATCTGTGTGGCTATGAAAATTATCGAACACGTGTCACTCCTTGACCGGTTTACGTGTTTCTTTATAATTGGCTCCTGCTCTGGTCACTACTTGGTCCATGTGTCACCATTTGATTGGTTCGCGCTCTGATCGCCACTTGATCCACGCGTTACTCTTTTATTAGTTTACGTGTTTTCTTCTACTTGGTCCACGTATCGACCATTACTCAGTCCATGCGTTGCCATTTAATTGGCGCCCTTGCCAGATCATATGCCAAATCATTATTTTGAATTTTGTACTAACATATGCCCCTCACACGATTCGGTAAAGATTCTACCAATCGTGTGAATTCAAGGCTCCAAGGTACGCTTTGCCTTCTGATGGTTATGCCAGCTTTTATGCAGCTCTTAAATGAATGAAAGACAACATATAGTCGTTTCACTACTCAGTAGTCATTTCATCATTCCAACTTTCAAAATCCTACCAACTCTCAAACGTTTTCTCTCTCAGCCTTGCTGTAAACCCTTGTTTTCATCTTCACCCTCGATTTCACCTTTCTACCCACTAAAATGGAAAAATCTTCTATTGATGGTGACCTCTTGTGACCGTGCCATCCAGATAATCGAAGCACTACCCACTAAACATCATATCAAAGGTGTTCTGGTCCCTCTTGAGATTCTTCTTCTTCTGCTACCTCTACATCACCTTGATGTGGTTTAGGTCCTTCTTTTTCATCTTTAACTAAGGAACTCTCTTCAATCTTTCCTTACCACCCCCAATTTGCTTCTTCCTATCAAAAGAAGCAAATGAAATAGGGAGAATGGGACACATTTTCCACTTCAATAACATGGTACAAGGCATCTGACAGTTGGTCTGCTTGAGTAGCGAGATTGGCTCTCACCAAGCTTGAAAAATGGAAGATGTTGGGGATTAACGAAGCAATCCGTACTTCTAAATATGACATCCCTGTTAATCCAAGCCTATTGATATCTCTTCTATCCTTCTGGTCCCCAGTGACCAATACTTTTTCTTTTCCTGAAGGGGTACATGGACCCCAACGGTGGCTGATGTCTTCGCCTTGATGTGTTTGCGTCCTATGGGTGCATTCACCCACAACTTGATGGCCGTTGGTAAAGGCCCTGAAGAAGACATTCTTAATGTCATACCCCTCAACTACGACGATTTTATTAAGGAAGTGAAAGGTTCTGCCAACTCACCCGTCACTTACAAAGAGGAGTGCTACTTCTATTTGTTTTGGATATGCAAGTTCCTAGCTTGCATTTCCTCCAAACGGGTTATAAACTACTTCCTGCCCATCGCTCAATGCCTAGCGAATGGTACTCCTATCGATCTGAGCTCGTTTGTATTGGGAGAGCTCTATCGAGCCATGTTCCTGCTCAGCACTGAGCCTAAACAATCCCATGGTGGGCACGTTTGGCTCATGCAAATGTGGTCTTACTCCTACTTCCTTTCGATTGCCCCTGAGCTTCACCATACCATCGTTCCATGGTCATATGGAGAAGCCTGGATGCACACCAGGTACCCTGAAGAAGTCCCCTCCTATCCTACCTGGTTCCGGCTCTTTAGCGATTCGTCAAGGAAGAGATCGCCTAAAGATTTTATGCCTTTTGAGGCAAAAATGTATGGTTCTGAGGATTTTCAAAAATTCTCGAACCAAGGCTTCTTCAAGGGAGATTCTGCATGGGGCGCTTGTCTCCATTCGAGAGATCTGGTGGTTATCAAGGCCACTGATGCTGGTATTAAAGCATACTGTCCTTCGTTGGTGGCGAGACAATTTGGGCTTGTCCAGTTGCTACCTGTCCCCCTAACTTGGACAAAGAATAAGGATTGGGATTCTACAGTCTCGATTTCCAAGGACGAGGCCCAGAAAGTAAGCACTTTGGCCAGGGAAAGGGTCACAAACTTTGCCTTTACACCCTTCCAAGTTCGACCATTGTCATCCTCATCATTCCATAGTTGGTGGGAGACTTACATGGCTCGTTTCAATAATGAGGATGATCTGATTGAGGCCATTCAGGGTTTCTGCCTCTCATTCTTATTATACCATTTTGCAGGTATTCTTTCATTCTTCTTATAATTGTGTTGTTGCTTGTATGATTTTAAGCATGGTCTGAATATCATTTGTTTTTCTCAGGTGCTGGCTTTGAGCACATAGCTAGTTATGTGACACTACAAGAAAATACGTCATTAGCAACAAAACCTTTTCGTCGCACAAAAGTCTCAATTTCGTCGCTTGATGTACCAGGCGACGAAATAGTACATTAGGCGACAAAAATCGTTTCGTCAACTAATGTTGGTAGCCGAAAAGTCCTGGTGACGAAATATTTTTGTCGCCTAATAGTTTCAACATTTAGTGACGAATATTTTCGTCGTCGCCTATTAATTTCGTCGCCTAAATATTATTTGGCGACGAACTTATTTTTGTCGCCAAAAGTTGATTTGGCGACGAAACATAATTCGTCGCCTAAAGTTGATTTGGCGACGAAACATAATTCGTCGCCTAAAAATCTATAGGCGACGAAACTTAGTTTTGTAGCTAAATAATATTTTTAGGCGACGAATTTGTTTTTGTCACCAAAAGTTGATTTGTCGACGAAACATAATTCGTCGCCCAAAAATCTATAGGCGACGAAACTTACTTTTGTAGCTAAATAATCTTTACGCGAGGAATTTTACATCGTCGCCAATTGTTTTTTGTTTTTTTTTTTCAACCTGTTAGGCGACGAAAATATGCGTCGCCAATCACCAAATATATATATATATATATATACCTACTCAGTACCACCTGTTATTAAGAAATCAATTCATTTTCAACAATAAATCCATAAACAAATCATCCATACATTCCATAGGTAAATAATATACAAGTTTAAAATTATCATAAATACAATCAGTACCATAATTTGTTAATTATGAAAAGCTTGTCAGCCCACAAAAGCAGAGGAACCAAACCCTTCAGCTCATTCCTTAAACACAAAAAAGGGGAATGGAAGAGATTGGAATAGTTCCCTAGCACTTACAATTGAAGGTCCATCTAACTATAGAGTGCGATTAATACAAATGAAAAAAGATGTCTTTTAACAAAAACAAAAAAGATGACTTCAAATGAGAAAATATGTCATCATTCCCCCAAGCTCATATAATCTGCACAAAATATCAATAAAATAACATTAAGACAAACAAGCAAAAACATAATTTGTAAGAAATATGAGAATTATTTTTAAGCATACGTAAAACTAATGACACCATGACTTTTAGTGCTTTTACCCTTTCCCCACTCATTTCTAAGTGTTATGAAACGCACATTTGCATGCGCATACCTCTCTAACCGTGAGTCCTATTAAAGTATTGTAAGTTCATACGTTTTACTTTGGGCCCGAGTGTCATGTTCGTGTTGGTCACACGCCTTCCATGGTCTTTTTATGTTTTCACCACTTTGTAGGACATTTATAAACTAAAGTGTTATTAAACGCACATTTATAAGTTGTGCATAACTCTCTAACCGTCAATCCTACCTTCATTCCACAAATTCCTAAATGTTACTTTGAACCAGAGGGTCGTGGTCATATAGGTTCACAGGCCGTTCCGTGACTGTTTTATGTTTTTTGCCATTTGGCCACTCATTTTTAAACTTATGTATTTTGAAACGCACATTTGCGCATAATTCTCTAACCGTTAGCCCTATCAACGTTTTGTAAGTTCCTACATGTTACGTTGGACCTAAGGATCGTGTTAGTGTCGGTCCATGGACTGTTCCTTGGTCTTTTTATGTTTTTGTCCCTTTGCCCTGAATATTTAAAGGTTAAAGTGCTATGAAATGCACATTTGTGCATAACTCTTTAACTGTAAGTTCTATCAACGTATTATAAATTCGTACATGTTACACAAAAAGCAATAAACACTCCCAATACCAACTAAACCACCTTATAACACCATGCATGCTACCACAAAACCAAATTTAGCAAATATCAATTCCAAGATAAGAATTACACAACAAGAGGGTATGTTTTTTTAATTTTACATGAGAGGAGACCAAAAACAAGCTCCATGAAATTAGCAAAGAAGTAAATTAGTTAGTCATCATTTAGTCGAAAAAATTAAATAACTCCAAACAAACTTCATAACAACGCTAATTGAACCTCTAAATAAACAAACTCCAATTAAAATCCATCATCCTAGCAACCCACATGCAAAACCCAACACAAATCACTTAGCTAAAAAAATTAAGCAAAACCCATGTTACAAAAACAAAAAATTCCCTCAAATCATTCACATAGATATAAGCATATGTATATATTTTGAGCAACCCACATAGAAATTCCCACACAAAACCCCCAAAAAATAGGATTCGGAATTAGACCGGCATGAAAATACCAAGTCACTATATAAGAGTAGCATGTGTCCTAGAATTTTCAGCTCGAGTTAACATTTCTGTAATTTATTAAAATATTCACGAGTCTGTAAACTCAATTCTATCAAACAGCTCATTCCAAAAGAGAACTGTACGGTACATAGGTATAGTTCCTGCGGTACCCATTAAAAATGGGACACGTAAATTAACAAACGGCGTTATTGTTCTTTTTTTTGCCCATTTCCCGTTATCACTAGACTCTTTCTCTCTCATCTCAACGGACACACAGTGGAGGCAACGGCGAAGACCCACGAAGGCAGAGACGAGACCCACGACGGCAGAGAAGAAACCCACAAAGGGCAGCAACGAGACCCACGATGGCGAAGGCAAGCAGAGAGAACGGTTGACGAATACACAGGCGCGGTTGGCGTTCGCTGCACGTTTCTGAGCACGACGAGAGGACTTTCGCTTACTTCCAGACAATTCCTGGCGACCTTTCGGGGTGGGCGATAAACAGGGTTCGTGGAGAACCTGTGTCCGAAACCCTAGAATCGGTAACGGTGGAATTGGGGGTCAGGGTATTTATGAAACTTTGTTGGAGGCGAGGGGTTTGAGATTGGGGATAGGGATTGGAAATTGGGGGATTTGATTGCAGGGGTTTGCGGGATTTGGAGGCAGTGAAGGCTACGGCGGATTCATTACGGCCCATAAAGTCTCGTCGAGGTCTTTGTCGTCCATTTTCTCATTCTCACTCCCTGGGTTTGAGCAGCAATGTGACTTGAGTCTTGATATTTGTTGTGGAGTTACGTTTGTTTGTGTTTGTGTATGGTTGAGGTTGTTGTGTTTTGAGATCCGGTAGTTTGGGGGCTTTTGGCGTTGTTGTGGGGTGATTTTGGTGGTGGGGTTTTTAATGAAGGATTTTCATGGGTCTCGTCTCTGCCCTTCGTGGGTCTTCGCCGTCTTGGGCCTCCACTGTCGTGGGTCTCCGTTGAAGAGAGAGAAAGAGTCATGAGATAACAAAAGCTGGGCAAAAAAAAGAACAATAACGCCGTTTGTTAATTCGTCCCATTTTTAGAAGAGTACAAATTCTATGTTACCGTACTAAGTTTGTTCCAAAAGAGTGTAAACACTTCTAAACATCATTTTCACTATCAAAACACATCAACATTTGATACTAATTTACAGAGACCCTTCATTATGTGTCTCAAACACAACATACAAATTTCAGTTCTAAATGAGCATCCTATAAGTTTCTAAAATTCATACAAGTCATCAATAACGAATTCGTCTGACAAATTCTAAACTTTTGTAAATAAATTCACTAAAAATCATATAGTCATCCGATGAGTATAAAACTTGTTCCAAATTAATCTAAAGGGTGTTATATTTCATTATACACATAATTGGTCTCAAAATTCCTCTTTGGAAATTTATGGAAAATTTTACAACACAAGGTGTACAAAACTGTCCAGTAGTCAGATTTGACCCGTTTTCTTGTAAATTCACAAATAAATATCAAACGATGGTATTTTCTTATGAAATTTAATGCAAATATACTAGACACATGATATAACAATTCACAACAAACCGTTTTAGCATATCTATTTTCAATAAAATCAGAATTGCAATTTAAATTTACTGTTCACGCAGCAGCAGAAAATTCAGCAACAAATTTGGTTCACTTTTAATAACTTAATAAATATTCATATATATGACACCAATTTCACCAAATCTCAACAATATAAAATAGATAACATATTTCTTAATTCCAATTTCAAGAATCCTTACAAATCAAATTAGCAAATTGATTTTCCCCAAACTAGAACCCAAATACTCAAATCAATCTTGATTTTCGGTTAAAAAACTAGATTTGCATCTACAATGCACCAACCATTCTCAAAATTTCCAGAATTACTCTAAATGAGCATACGGACATTTTTTGTGAAGGGTCCGTGACCCAATTCACAACCATTTAGAACTTGGTTCTCAATGGTCTCCGCAAATCAATTTTCGGTTAAAAAACTAATTTGCATCTACAATGCACCAACCATTCTCAAACTTTCCAGATTACTCTACATAACCAAACAAACATGTTTTGTGAAGGGATCATGACCCAATTCACAGCCGTTTAGAACTTGGTTCCAATGCTCCGCAAGTCAATTTTCGGTTAAAAAACTAGATTTGCATCTACAATACACCAACCATTCTCAAACTTTCCAGAATTACTCTAAATGAGCATACGGACATTTTTTGTGAAGGGTCCAACCCAATTCACAACCATTTAGAACTTGGTTCTCAATGGTCTCCGCAAGTCAATTTTCAGTTAAAAAACAATTTGCACTACAATGAACCAACCATTCTCAAACTTTCCAGAATTACTCTAAATGAGCATGACATTTTTCGTGAAGGTTCTATGACCCAATTCACAACCATTTAGAACTTGGTTCTCAATGGTCTCCGAAATCAATTTTTGGTTAAAAAACTAGATTTGCATCACAATGACCAACATTCTCAAACTTCAGAATTACTCTACATGCCATACAAACATGTTTAGGGACCATGACCCAATTGGTTTAGAACTTGGTTCAATGGTCTCCGCAAGTCAATTTTCGGTTAAAAAACTAGATTTGCATCTACAATGCACCAAACATTCTCAAACTTTCCAGAATTACTCTAAATGAGCATATGAACATTTTTCGTGAAGGGTTTGTGACCCAATTCACAACCATTTAAAACTTGGTTCTAAATGGTCTTCACGAATCGATTATGTCAAACAACCAATTCCAGAAGAGTGTAACACACTTATAAACTTCATTTTCACTATCAAAACACATCCGCATTGGATAAAAATTTACAGAAACCTTTAATTATGTGTCTATAACATACCATAAAAAATTCGGATCAAAATGAGCTTCATATAATTTTCTAAAATTCATACAACTCAGCAACATCGAATCTTCTGTACAATTTCTAGAATTTTGAAAACAAATTTACTAAAAATCATATATTCATCAAATCACTGTAAATTTTTTTCCAAACTAACCTCAAGGGTGTTAGCTTTCATTCTACACAGAATTAGTCTCAAAATTCCCCATGTGGAATTTATGGTAAATTTTACAACACACAATGCACAAAACTGTCTTGTAGACAGATTTGACTAGTTCTCTTATAAATTCACAAATAAATATCAAACGATGATATTTTCTCATGAAACTTAATACACATATACTAGACACATGATAGAAGAATTCCCAAAAAACCATTTTGTCATATCTATTTTCAATAAAAACAGAATTTCAATTGAAATTTACTGTTCACGCAGTAGTAGAAAAATCAGCAACAAATTTAGTTCTTCCTTTTGGTAACTTAATAAATCTTCATATACATGAAACCAATTTCACCAAACCTCAACCAAAATCAGCCTAAAAATGTTTTAGAGTCATTCTAAATGGAAAAATAAACATTTTTCATGAAGGGTACATGACCAAATTCTTCACCATTTGGAATTTGCTTCCAAATGGTCATTTAATCAAACACTTGGTGGACAACTTTGCATATTACCTACACATGAGTTTTCTTCACAAAACCCATTCTCCCTACATACATTTATAGAGTTTAGACACATAATATCTACTCTAAATGTGTTACAAATGCATTCTCAAACAACAACAACACAAACCCATCACAAAGTGGAATACAAAGACCCAAAACATGTAATAATCAACTCCAAAAAAACAAAATACCCATAAGTCCGAAAATTACATCAATAAATCTAAAACATTTTAAGTTTGAGTGTTTAATAATACATACCTCACTTCTAGCACCATTAGAACAATGTTTTCGTATGTTTTGAAGCAAGGGTTGAATGCCAACTTGAATCTCTTATTCTTTACCATATTTGACTTTGAGGAAGAAGTTGAAACCATCAATGGTGGGCTGAAATTTCAAGAGAAAAACACAAGAAAATGAGTTCTTAGTGAAGAAGAAGAAGGAATGTGGAAGAAATTTGAAGAAGACAAGTAATTTGGAGAAGAATGAAGGAGGAAGATAAAAACTAAGTATTCTTCCCTCCTTCACTTTGAATTTTGGCCAGAACAGGGGGGGGGGGGAATGTTTCCCCCCTTTTCCAGCGTGTGTTTTGTATTAAGTGGGTCTTGGGCCCCCACATAAGACGTTGGTCAATCCCACTTACACTTAAAGCCAATTTTTGATTATTTTTGCTCTAAAAGCCCCAATTTTGATCCAAATTAGTTTATGAAAAATCCTATTGCTCAAATATTTTTATTTCTAAGGTATTAGGACCAAAATTTTATTTTTCAAAATGGTTTTAAAAAAAATATGGCCAAGCCAATTAAATTTATAGACCTGATTTTTTGAAAAAAAATTGGAATCACACTTTTTTGGTTAAAACTTTCTGACACAATTCTAATAAGAATTTTCACAACAACAAATCAAATTAGTTTTTGCATAGTAATGTAAAATTATATCCAAAATTTACGAATTTTTTTGGGTTGTTTTCTACAGCATAATGTGGTCTAACTTTGAAATATGAAGAGTTTTTTTTTTTTTTTTTTTTTTTTTTTTTTTTTTTAATGTGAGCAATGAAAGATGATTTTTTTAATGGACTCTTTGATTTTATTTATTGAAAGAGAAATTGTTGTGACGTTTAGTACAAATTCAATTATAGATGATTCCAGTAATTGGAGTGACAACGTCTAGATCAGAACTGCATCTTGAGGGAGGCAAGAGAGAGATAGAGAGACCATTCGATCTACATGTACTTTAATCACATGACCTATTTAATGAGTCATATGACTTTTTTAAATAATACATGTGGATGGTCTTATAAGCTGCTATGTAATAATGGGTTGTAGCAAATTGATTACAAATCAGTTTATAGCCAAACCTTGTCCTTTTAACTCATAGCATAGCAAATTACCAAATTATCTTAATTTAAATAATAGAGAAGTAAAAAACAATATTGCAATAGAAAAAACCTATAAACATATTGAGCAACTGTACCAGCTTAATTAGGAATTGGGGTAAGGGTCGACAATACGTAGTATATCTATTAGTATTTCAGTACGTAATATATCAATTAGTATTTAAGTCCGTAGTACGTAGTATGACATTACCTTTTTAAGTACATAATATATTTACTAGTATTTAAATACATAGTACATAGTACATATATAGTATATCTAGTGTTTAAGTACAAGTATATCTACTAGTATTTAAGTACGTACGTAGTACGTAGTATGACATTACCTTTAAGTACGTAGTATATCGATCTAGTGTTTAAGTACAAGTATATCTACTAGTATTTAAGTACGTAGTATATATATTTACTATAGTATTTAACTACGTAGTATGACATTACCTTTTTAAGTACGTAATATATTTACTAGTATTTAAGTACGTAGTATGACATTAATTACCTATTTAAATACGTAGTATATCTACTAGTATTTAAGTACGTAGTATGACATTACCTTTTTAAGTACTTAAATACATTTACTAGCTAACGGTCATGACCGGATATATAACATTACATTTTTGTCAAGATAGACATTGGTTTCTTTAACAATTGCCTACCTTTAATACATTTGGCGACGAAAATTGAGTTTCGTCGCCGAATTGTAATTACAAATAACATATGGCGACGAAACTTGATTTTCGTCGCCTAAATGTTTAAGAAAAAACCGGTTATTTATTACATTCGGCGACGAAAATCAAATTTCGTCGCCAAATGTGTCCATTCAAGTGATATTAGGCGACGAAAATTGAGTTTCGTCGCCGAATTGTAATTAGAAATAACATATGGCGACGAAACTTGATTTTCGTCGCCTAAATCTTAAAAAAAGGCATACATTAGGTGACAAAAATTATTTTTGTCGCCTAAATGTTTAATGGTATTTGCGTATGTTCCAAAAAGTTTCAGATCCTTTTTAAATCTTAATAGCTTACTCCCCATGATAATGACTAGAATGTTTGATCAACCAAAAAGGTTTTTGAAGCTTAAGGGTTTTTGGTTTTGTTTTTCCCTTTAGTGGTTGAAGCTCAATGTCTGAGAAATACACTTGGATATATATGATACTAACACGCTAAAGTTGGCTTGTTTGATTCCAATTGCTTTGTCGTATGTTACGTGACATTTGGGGTTTAGAGTAACCATATTCGAGCCATTATACGTAGTCATTATCATATAATAAATTTAAGGTTCTCTTGGAATCCGAAGATTAGAAAACTTTCGTGTCTTTTTGTGAATTGTGATGATGATTATATATACCAATTCTGCAACAATTCCTAAATGTTTAATGAAAAACCGGTGATCCATTACATTTGGCGACGAAAATCAAATTTCGTCGCCAAAAGTGTAAACTAAAGTGATATTAGGCGACGAAAATTGAGTTTCGTCGCCGAATTGTAATTAGAAATAACATATGGCGACGAAACTTGATTTTCGTCGCCTATTTTCGTGCGACGAAACGTCGCCGAATGTAATTAGAAATAACATATGGCGCGTCTAAATCTTAAAAAAAGGCATACATTAGGCGACGAAAATCAAATTTCGTCGCCAAAAGTGTAAATTAAAGTGATATTAGGCGACGAAAATTGAGTTTCGTCGCCGAATAGTAATTAGAAATAACATATGGCGACGAAACTTGATTTTCGTCGCCTAAATCTTAAAAAAAGGCATACATTAGGCGACGAAAATCAAATTTCGTCGCCAAAAGTGTAAATTCAAGTGATATTAGGCGACGAAAATTGAGTTTCGTCGCCGAATTGTAATTAGAAATAACATATGGCGACGAAACTTGATTTTCGTCGCCTAAATCTTAAAAAAAGGCATACATTAGGTGACGAAAATCAAATTTCGTCGCCAAAAGTGTAAATTCAAGTGATATTAGGCGACAAAAATTGAGTTTTGTCGCCGAATTGTAATTACAAATAACATATGGCGACGAAACTTGATTTTCACAAATCTTCATCTTGTTGTAGTGTGCTCCTAATTTAACAAATCTCTCATCTGGGAAAAATAAGTGGTGACTCCTTCTATCAGAAGTTTGCCACTGCTAAAGTAAGTTTTGACCCTCTAATCAGTCTTGTTGATATAGTTACTGATAAAGTTATTGCATATAATGCCGAACTTGCTGAAGTAGCCTTTGATTTGAGAAATAAGCTAATAAGGTCTTGTCAGGCCAATTTGCTTTAGAATGCCAAGGAGAGCCTCAAGCTTCATGCTCCTATTCTCAGATTACAAGCTTCCTCAGAGCAAGGGACTCATACTTCAACCAAAAGCAAGACTCCTGAGGTTAATGAAGTTGACCCTACTGCCTCTACCATAGGTGCTAAATCCTCTGGTAAGAAACTTATCAAAACAGTGGCTAAGAAGTCTATTGCTAAAAAGCCAAGTGTTGTCGAGGTCACACCTGGCATCTCGATTATTGAAATCGAGCCTTTGGAAGATGAGCTCGATGATGCTACCACCTTATCTACTTTGATAAGAAATGTAAATGAACAATAACAAATTCTGGGTGGTATCATCGAGGCTTAAGAGGCTTTAGAAACTGAAGATCAACAGGTAGCTCAAGAATATGAAGAAGTTAAGCAATTCGTTGCTGCCCTTGAAGCCAAGAATAGAGCTGAGGAATCTGAGAGGATGCATTTGGAAGCTGAAGTAGAGGAAAGGAGGAAAGCTGAGAAGGCTGAGGAGGAGAGAATCGCTGAAATTGAGAGGAGGATGGAGATGAAAAGGAAAGAAAAGGCTGAAGCTAAAAAGAAAAAAGCAAAAAGAGCTAGAGAAGAGAAGAGAGGAAAAAGAAAAAGAAGAAAAGAAGAGAAGGAAGTGGCTGAGAAGAGAAAGGAGAAGGAGAAGAAGCTGCCAGGAAAAATGCAAAACAACAAAGGGCACAGGTGGTGCCAAGGGAAGAAAAAAATGGTAGAGCAAGCTGGAAGAATGACTGCAATGCCAGCACAAAAGGTTACACAGCCAGCTATCGAGGTTGAGACCTTGATCGAGGCTGTAACCTTTTCAATCGAGGCTACCACTCCCTTGGTTAGTATAAACTTTGCTCTGATCTTCTGTCCCTTATGTCTTTAACTTGCTTACTAACTTGTAATTCATTTTCCAGGCTCAAAACATGCCAGAGGGTCTTGGAGACATCGAAAAACTTCTTGAATATGTCTCCTTGACCTTTCAACAATGCCAAACTCCCACCAAGACTTCTTCTATCCTTACTCCTTTGGAGCCAACAAATGATCAACTTCAAGCAGGAATTGACCAATTAAAGTAGATCTTGTAACAGCTTGCTGGTGTGGTCTTTCTTGATGCTGGTCTGGTGGACCAGTTCCAACAAGTGGCTTGATTCCTGTCTGCCAATCCTTCTGCCTTAAGTGAGAGTGGCCGGGCTATTTTGGGTTTATTTGTGCAAAATCTTGACAACACTATTTCTAACCTCCAAACAGCCCAGGAGAAAAGGAATCAAGCCATTAGCTAAGAAGCAGATCATAAGCAGAGAGTCTCTAGGCTACAAGCTCACCAATTTGATCTTCAAACCAAAGCATCAGAGCTAAAGTCCATTGACTAGAAGGTGAAGTCTCTCGAGGCTGAGCTCTAAATTTGGAAGTCCAAACGTACCCAAAAATGTTTGGAGTTTCAAACTGTTCATGCTGAGAGTCAAGGACTAGTTCGAGGGGTATAGTTAATCTCTAGAGCTGAACAAGACTTACAAACCCTTCAATCTGAGATTAATGACCTCGAGATGTTGCCTCTGATGAGTTAGGCTGGTCTACTTGCTGCTTTTAAGGAGTTGTAATTTAGAACTTCCTTTGATTTCCACTTTCTGGTTTTTCAATATACTTCCAATTCCTGGCTTTTGTATAACATTTACTCAGGCTATTTTTAAGCCTTAATGCTTTTTGCTTTATATCAAAAATTTTTTATGTTGATAAACCATTTCATTAAAGCTTGGCTTGTATGGTTTAAGGTATTTTCCATTTATTGATCTAATATGTTTCTCCCATTAATATGCATAAACTTGTATGCATTTCCATCAAACAACTGACTGACCAAATAAGGCCCTTCCCAATTAGGTGACCATTTTCCTAAATAAGGGTCTTTGGTCCCAAGGGGTAATATCACTTTCCAAACCAAGTTCCCTATTGCAAAAGTCTTAGGTCTAATCCTTCGATTATAACTCTTAATGACTTTTTGCTTTTGTAGAATGATAGAATTTACGGCTGATACTTGTGCCTCATCCAAATCATCCATTTCTGCCATTATAGCACTTTCATAATCTATGTGGCTCAATTGATTTTGCTTGGCCACTCTAAGTGACTGAATAGTTAATTCTACAGGGAGTACTGCATCATAACCATAAACCAATGAAAAAGGAGTTGTATTGATGCTTAACCTTTTTGAGGTTCGATAGGCCCATAATACTTCTGACAATAATTCATCCCAATTCGAAGGATTATTATTAACAACTTTCCTTAAATTGGCCTTGATGATCTTGTTGGTAGACTCTGCTTGCCCATTTGCCTGTGCATAGTATGGTGTGGATTTAAGGAGTTTGATTCCATATTCTTATACAAAAGCCAAAACCCTCAATCCATTAAAAGCCATTCCATTGTCCAAAGCAATACTTTAAGGTAAACCAAATCAATATACCATCATTTCTTTTACGAACTCAATCACATCGTTTTCAGTCACGTCCTTATAAGCTTTGGCTTCCACCCATTTTGTAAAATAATCTGTAACCACGATTACAAAACAGTTCTTCTTTTTGGAGGTAGGTCTTACTTTTCCAATTAAATCCATTGCCCATCCTCTGAATGGCCAAGGTTTAATGATCGAGCTTATCTCGGCAGCAGGTAGCCTAGGGTAATGGTCCATGTTTTTGACATACCTCACATCCATGAGCTTATTCAATACATTCTTTTAAGATCATTGGCCAATAATATCCATATCGATGGATTAGCCATTTCATCTTTATTCCTAATTGATGAGCTCCACAAATTCCTTCATGGACTTCAGTCATTACTTGTATCGACTCTTCTATGCTTATACACTTAAGCAAGATCCTATCAGCCCCACGTTTGAAAAGGCATTCATCTTCTCTTCCCATTAAAACATATCTTCTGGCTTTGAGTTTTAGAGCATTATTGGTATAACCACTTAGGCTTCTTAGGTATGAGATGATTGGACTCCTCCAATCTTCTTTCCCCACTTCGAGGGTAAAAATCTTTGTCCCTAACTGCCTAGTAAATATTGATGGCAATGTTCTTGCTTTTATTGCCTCGATTTCAACTTTCTTATCCTCGAGTGGTCTATATCCTGATGTTGCTTTGGCCATTTTATTGGCCTCATGGTTTTCCTTTCGAGGTATATGATGTAAGGTGCAATCTTGAAATTCTTATAGTAATTGTTGGGCAGACACTAAATATGGGGCTAACAGAACACTTCCACATTTATACTACCCCTTAACTTGGTTAATTACTAATTGTGAATCACCAAATACTTCCACATTTTTTATCCCCATTTGTAAAAGTATTTCTAGTCCCAGTACTAAAGCTTCATATTCTACCTGGTTGTTAAAACATACTTTTTCTACTTTGAATGCTAACTAGGTTTTTACTCCTTGTGGTGATTCCAAAATTATTCCAACACCTGCTCTTTGTTTAGCTCTTGATCCATCAAAATAGAATTTCCAAGGAACTAAAGCCACATATTGGGCTTCCTTTGGCATGTCATCACAAGGATGATCAGCCAAGATCTACTAATGCCTAGCCTTTAATTGCTTTTTGTGGCACATATAGTAAATGAAATTCTACTAAAGCTAAACTCCATTTGCACATTCTTCCACTTAAAATAGGTTGTGACAGCATATATTTGATAACATTAGTTTGAGCAATGATGAACACAATATAAGCTAACATATAATGTCTTAATTTAAGTGCAGAAAAATATAAAGCTAAGCAAAGTTTTTCAACAGTAGATTATTTGCATTAAGTTGGATTCAAAATTCTACTTAAATAAAAAACAGCTTGTTCATGGCCATCTTCGTTGTCTCAGGCTAATAGATTTCCAATCAACTCTTGAGTGGCAGAGATGTATAATTTCAGTGGTTTGCCTTCTCTAGGAGGAATCAACACTGGTGGAGTGGCCAGGTATTGCTTGATGGCATCGAAGGCTTTCTGGTGTTCTTCATGCCACACAAATGCCTCATGGTCCTTCAATCGAAGCAAAAGAGAGAAAACTTTGGTTTTTCCTGCCACATTTGCAATAAATCTTCTTAAAAAGTTTATTTGCCCAAGTAATCTTTGCAACTCCTTTTTATTTGATGGAGGCTTAGCTTGTAGAATAGCTTTAGTCTTATTTTTATCCACCTCTATGCCTCGATTATGTACCAGAAACCCTAAAAGTTCCCAGTTGTGACACCAAAGATACATTTTAATGGGTTCATCTTTAACTGATGCTTCCTCATTCTTATAAAAGTCTGTTCTAGGTTTTTTAAATGCTCATCAAAGTCTTGAGACTTTATTACTATATCATCTATGTACACTTCCATATATTTTCCAATTATATCATGGAATATGGAATTCATAGCCCTTTGATATATGGCCCTAGCATTTTTTAAACCAAAAGACATTACTACCCATTCAAATGTTCCTATAGATCCAGGACATTTAAATGCAGTTTTATCCACATCACTTTCTGCAATGAAGATTTGATTATAACCTGAATGTCCATCCATAAAAGATAAGACTTTATATCTAGATGCTCCATCTACTAGCAAATTAGCAAAAGGCATAGGATACTCATCTTTGGGTGTGGCCATATTTATGTTTCTAAAATCTATACAAATCCTAAGTTTGCCATTTTTCTTTAAAACATGAACTATATTTGATAGCCATTCGACATACCTGGCTGGTCTGATGAAGCCTGCTCGAACTAGTCTTTCAATCTCCTCATTTATTTTGAGGGTGAAATCATGAGCCATTCTTCTTGGAGCTTGTTGAAATGGTTGAAATCCTTCCTTGATTGGCAATCGATGTTCCACCAAATCCCATGCGAAACAATCTTTATATTTCTTTAGGATTGTCATGATTTTATTAAACTCTTCTGGTCGGTCTTTCTTGGTTCCTAGATTTACCTCGATAAAGGGACCCTAAACTTCCTCCTTAATATCATCCATTTTGATTGGATAGGTGCTTATTTGCTCTTGGCCCACAATTTCTTTGCCATTCTTAGGTTGTATGTTACAATCAGCAAATTGAGAGTTTTGTTCCAACCTTTTCTCTGTTACATAACCTACTAGTTTCTTTAAGGCCAGATTGATGGCCTCCTTTTTCTTTGTATCAGTGGGTTTATTCAACATCTTCAACATAATAATCGAGGCTATTCTCAACTTCTGGCCTTGTCTTTGTCTCTTCCAGATTTTGGCTGAGCTTGAATAAGTCCTCCATTGTTAGAGGCTTTTAGGTCCAACGGTTACCCTCGATGGGTTTCCATTTTGATTTATTCCTGTAAATTTTACAATGCCCACACAATCATTATACAATTGTGCATCTACATTATTATTATAGGCAACAAATGGCCTCTCATCAGCTTTAACCACTTCGATATTATTATCATCTTTCCAGAAGACTAATAATTGGTATAAAGAAGATGGTACGACCTAGTTGGAATGAATCCAATCTCTTCCTAACAAAGCATTGTATGCTGAGTCAGTGTTAACAACAACTACTGTAGCCACTTTGTTGTCAACCTTGACTTTGATAGGAATAACCCCATTTGTTTTAGTAGCTCTACCAGCAAATCCACTAATAGAAACATCTGTTGCTATTAGATCGCTTTCTGTTTTGAATAGCTTTCTAAGCATGGAGGTTGGTAAGATATTAATTGCTACCCCATTATTAACCAAAACCCTATTAACGGGTCTACCATCCATATATGCCTTAATGTATAAGGGTTTTAAATGTTGACTCATAGATAAAGTAGGTTTTTCAACACCTTCGATATTTCCAAAGCCTTCTAAATCTTCAACATCTTCAATATTCTCGATGTCTTCCATATTTTCTGTATCTTCAATATCTTCGATGTCTTCAATATGTCCAATGTTCTTGATATTTTCGATATCTTCTGTATCTTCAGTTGAATTGTCTTGCACACTCTTTATTGATGTTTCCTGGGACTGTTTTGCCTTGATTAAGTTATCTTCTGCTTCTTTCCTGCCCCTCAGGCTTCGTTTCTTTCTTCCAAACCAAACCTGCACCACTTGGCCCTTTTGTGGCCACACTGGCGTCTGTGAGGTTTTGACTTCCTCGAATTCCGTTTCTGACTCAACGTTTTCACTACCTTTTTCTAGGCGTTTGTGATTATCTTAAGTCCTTTCAAAATCTTTGCCTCGACATGGTTTGGCTACCGTGTTTTGCATTTTGTGACCTGTACCACTCATTGTTGGTGTTGCAATTTCTTTTGTTGGTGCATTAATGGTTGTCTTTTTTCCGAGCGCAAGGTCCTTTGAGATATTTAGGTGCTTCTGCTCCTGTTATCACCTCCATGGAGTCTGAATCAGTTGTCGACCTAGATGAATAATGGTCTTTTCTCTCAAACTCTTGATGTAAGGCTTCTAGTTGCCTTATCCATCTTCGCCTCTAAGTTCATGTCATTCTTGAGAAATATGGGTTATAACCATATTTATATTCCTGTTTCTGTATTGGTTTAAGTCCGGGGGTTTCGAGGGTAACCCATCTTCCTGCTTCTAAGACTGGTGGCCTTATCATTCTTGGTTTCTTGATTGACTCAAACCTAGAATCTAGGGTTTGATGAGAAATTAGCCTCGATTGAGCCATTTTTTATTGTTCATATTAAGGACCAAGTCTCGATTGAATCGAGTGTGAACGTGGAACAGATCTTGGTTTAAGCCTACCAACCTTTGATTCCTGTTGACTCTTACTGTCTTCTCTTTTGGTCTTTGAGAAGCATTTAGCCAATATATGGCTACATCTTTCACAGATAGTGTCATCTTCATTATCTTTTGGGCTAAATTTTAGTGGCTATTTTCTAATTATCTTTTTGCAAGAGAAAACGGGTTGCTCTGTGGGATATGCCACGCTTTTCCTTTTGTCAACATGGACCTTGTTGCCCTAAATTGAGGTGCTCTTGCCATTAGTTTTGGCTGAGTTGTTTCGATTTGAAGTAGTTGATCTCTCGATCCTTAAGTTGCTCATCTCTTGTGTAGCTTGAACTAACTATTTTTACTATGGGCAAAAAACTTGTAGTAAATTGACCTTGGACCTATCAGTTTTAACACACAAATTCTTATTAGGTATAAGCGAACTAAAATCAACAAATGTAGTATTAACATCTACAAAAGGAAAAGGATCTGCATCGACTGCCATGCTTTCTTCAGGTACTTCAGGAAATTTTAAAACAATTTTGTCTATCTTATCCTGTATCACATTTCTAAAAGTTACACAAGATTTGGTGGCATGAGTATAAGTACTATGCCATTTACAGTAATCCCTTCCTTTCAACTCTTTCTTAGAAGAAAATCTATTTCTTCCTATAATCCTCAACTGATTGGCTTTATACAGGATGTCAAAGATTTCATTTACTCATTCGACATCGAAAGAGTAAGCCCTTAAAGGAGAAGCTGGTTTGTTGGACTCTTGTGCTTGGATTTGCTTTTTATGTAAAGCCTCACAAACAAATGGTCTTTGACCTACACATTTTGCCAGATCAATCTCATAATTAGGATCTTGGTAGTAGGTCTCATAAAAAAAAAATTTTCTTTGATTTTCTTCTTTTAAAAGTCCTTCAAACCTAGACACTCTTTCTGACAGCTCGAATAAGTCAATGAAAGTTATTCCTTCAAACTTCTTTCTTAACTCGAAATTAAGACCATCAATGGCTATCTTAACATATTCCACTTTTGGTAAAGTGGTGAGGCATCGCGTTCTGATTTTTTAAACCTCATGATGAATTGTTCTGCTGATTCATCTGGTTTTTTGCTTTAATCGAGCTAAATCTACCATTGAAACTCCTATGTTTGACCTGGCAAAGTGAGATTGGAATTTTTCTTCCATTTCCTCCCAAGAATTAATAGAGTTTGCTGGTAACGCAGCATACCAAGTAAATGCTTGGCCTATTAAAGAATTAGGAAACAACCTTAGTTTTCCATTTCCATTGTTGGAATACTCACTACACTGGACAGTAAATCTGGAAATATGTTCTAAGACTGTTTTTTCATCTTCTCCTGAAAACATGGTAAAGTCCGGTATTTTAAACCCTCTAGGCCATTCTTCGCTATCTATCCTTTTATGATAGGGCTTTCTATAAGGATGTCTTGGTGCCTTTCTGTGACTTGGACCTAGTGCTTGATTGATGACTTCTAGGATTTGGTCTCTTAGGTCTTGACCTTGTGCAAGTCTAGGGTTAGGTTCAATTCCTATATTTCTTTCTTCAAGATCTATCCCTCTGTCAAATGCCTCTCCCTCAGGGATATTATAGGCGTTCCTATCATCATAATCATTTCTCACATAATTCTGTCTATTATTGTTTTGGTAACCAAACCTATTTCTCCTGTTTTGAGGGGGTCTTTAAGGTTCATTACATGGGGGTTTGTTTCTAAACTCATAAGGTTGCTCAAATCTAAACTGCTCCTTACATGGCTCATTTCTTATGGGTCCAAACCTTTGGGGTGGTTCAAATCTATATCCTGTTTCTGGTTGACCTATACCTTGCTGGAATGGTTCCATTCTAGGAAATCCAAATTAAGGTTGTCCCATCTTAGGTGGTTCCATTCTTGGCTACTCAAAACGAGGTGGTTCCATTCTTGGTTGCTCGAATCGAGGTGGCTCCCCCCTTGGCTGCTCGAAACAAGGTTGTTCCATTCTTGGCTGCTCGAATCGAGATGGTTCCATTCTTGGTTGCTCGAATTGGGGTGGTTCCACTCTTGGTGACTCCATTCTTTGTTGTTCGAATCGAGGTGGTTCCACTCTTGGTGGCACTACAAAAAACTTGGTCTATTTCAACGCATTTATTTCGAGGGTTCAATAAAAATGGTTGCAATAGCATATAATTTTGTGTGGTAAGCTGTGGGGGTAAAATATACAATTAATCTATTTTGACGGTCACTAATAGAACCGTTGAAATAAACTTATATTACTCACCTCTTTTGACAGTGACCTTCGGAATATGCATTTTTTTAACCGAGCTATTTCAACGGCCATAAAAACCTTTGAAATAAGCATGAAAAAAATAACAACTCAGTACCTTCGCACGCGACTACTCATTTAGTGCCCGCCCAGGATTTCTGAAAATGAAAACCCCCAAATTGTGAATAGCAACTTGAATGAAAACCCCAACAAATTCGAATTTTCGCAGAACTTCAAGTTTCAATCGTCAAATAGAAACTTCAAAACCCCCAAATCTTCAAAACCCCCAAATCATTAAAACCCCCAAAATTGAAATACCTTTTCATGCTCAAATTCTCGCACCAGACCTTGTCCTTGCTCCACGGCTCCACCCCTCATTGCTCACTCCAATCAATTTCCAACAAACTGTAAGTTCCAACTTCGAACTCTTTTGATTTTCATTCAGATTTTTTAGAGAGAGAGAGGGTTTGAGATATGAATAGATCTCTGATTGTTTTGGGAACTTCAAGCCTTCGACGCTCCCATTTTCAGGCTATCGGAAAACTGTGAGATCGACCGAATCGACGGCTAGCAAAGACGAGGTCATCGAAAGAGTCCTCTCCATCATCAAGAGCTTCCCCAAAGTCGATCCTTCCACTTCTACAAAAAGACGAGGTCCGCCAATCATTTTCTCTTCTATTCCATTTCTTTCCTTTGCTAATTATCATTTGATGTTATTAGTTTTGGATTTTGATAGGTAAACGTTGAATTTGTTTTGATTAAATATCTGATTGTTCGTTTTGATGTTATTAGTTTTGGATTTTGGATTAACAATTCAATTGTATTTGTGAATTTGTGATTTGGATTTGAATTTCAGTGCTTATTAGTTAAAAATTTCCTAAATAGATTCATGTTTGTTTCTCTTGAAATAGTTTCCAGGAAAGGAAACACTGATTAATTATGTTACTGAGTTTGAATTTGAATTATTTTCTGGCTACATGGCATGGTGCAATGCTTGTTTAGACGTATGGAGTAGTACTGAAATAGAATAATTGTTGTAGAGATATATTATGGAAATATGATCATGAAGTTTTGGCCCGGAAGGGACAGGGGAAGTGGTGATTTGAACTAGTGATCTTCGCTTCATGAGACATGGTCCAGAGCAATAAATACTGAATTCTGTCTTTTTTCCCTTTGGTGTTGGTGTTGTTTGTTTATGAGGTGTGTTTGAGCTGTTCTATCCTCATTTGGCTATCTGGGTTTAAAGTTTTCCGCTCATTTTTGGTATGTATTAGCTTTCTTGACATTGAAATTGAAGTATCAAGTTTAGTCTTTTTACTGAATAATATTTTTAATTTATGCTACCTTATTACCTAATTTCACCTAAACCAACATATTCCTAGCTAGATCCCCTTCACTTATTGGTGTTTTGAGGGAATGCAGAGCTTGAGGGAATGTAGAGCTTCCTCTACTATGTCACAGTCATGAAATTACAGAGCCTTACCTTGTAGTTTAATTATCCTTTAAAATGAACTTTTCATATAAATCGATACTTGTCTCAGTGAGCTACTCTTCTTTGAAAGTGGTCAAGGTACTCTTCTTAAATAGTGATTATCATGGTTTATCTTTATATCTAAATATACAGAAGTTTGATCCCCCCTTCCTTTTTCTTTTTTTTTTTCCCCAGTTTTCTTTTCATGTTTTGATTATTGTGAGTTAAATGGGATGGACACTTAGTTTCATGCTAGTGGCATGATATCTGGCATGAAAAGATCCAATCTTTTTAATTTGATTGCCTTTGGGGGAGGGAGGATTGCTTCTGGTTTGGAAAAAATAGTCAAAGTGATTGAGGATTGAGGGTGTTGTGCTACTTGTGTGGAGGATCATGATCTGTTCGTTGAAAGTGGCTATAAGCTATTGAATATGTTTTAATTTATGTGGTGTGTTCTTAATTTAGTTGAATGTGCATATCGTTGTCCCTTCTACTTTTCAAAATGTTCATTGTGAAGGACCTGAGTTTTATTGCTACACTTGCTACCTTGCAAGACTGTATTTTGTTCTCTTCAATTTTTTAGGCAATTCAATACAGTTACTGTTGGTTTGGAAAACTTGTCTTGAGTTTGTTGTATGCTACCTTTTCTCTTGCTCAGGTTGTGGTATTTGCCTGGATTGGATTCCAATTATGACTAAAACTGGATTCAGTGGATTGGGATAATAATTATGTAGAATTTAAATTTGCAATACTAGCTTTAAAGCAATTTGGATCTTGCTGTTTGAAAATGGTAGAAATTTGTACTTGTTTGGTTCTTTTAATAGGTTTATTCTAGTTTCTCATAAGCTCTTAAGTAATCAATATGGTTTATTTTTCCTTACATTTGTGTTTTGCCAAATGGTAGAAAGAGAAGACAGGTCATCAAATTACTAGAGTCCAATTATTTGAGATCACCCATGTGCAATCTAATGGGCAAGCAGTAAATAAAGAAACACAAGATTCATTGGTATGGAGTATACTAATCATATTGATATAACTAAGTTTACTGGTATGGTTTTGTTGTATGTGATATAAGTGCTTTTGTTTTTAGATGACGTTGAGGAGTCTTACTACTCAAGTGAATGAGGGGTCATTGCAAATGTCTGAAGACGAAATGTTTGTGGAGGTATTTGGGCCTGAGCATCATGGACGAGTTCAAGGCTATGGGGCAGGTGTCACTGCTACAAAATTATGGGGTTCCTCCTCATCCAAAATGAATGATCTTGAGAAGCGACTGCAAGAGTCTGAGCAAATGCGTTTGGAGGCTAATGCAAAGGCCAATGCTAAAGTCGAATTATTGGAGGAACAAGTCATTCAGCTCAAGGATTTGTTAGAAGAACGATCTACTCAAATGGAGCAACAAGCTATTCATGTTGAAGCTCTCATGGCGCAAATGATGGTTTATATGACCCCACGAGAAGCCGGCAAAAAGAAGAAGACCGCACGAGTAGCTTGACTAGATTTACACATTTGGACTTGATTGGATTTATTGGATTTGTTGTAGTAGAATTAGACTTGGACTTGCATTACTTGAGATTTATTTGGACTTCGATTGGATTTGTTGGATTTGTTGTAGTAGAATTAAACATACCATTTACATATTTGGACTTGCATTACTTGCATTCTTGAGATTTTTGGTACAAATGTGGTATATTGCTTGTATATTTGGTATAGGTCCCTGCTCAATGAATTTTTTTAGAAAAAAAAAAAAAAAACTTTATTGAGGGTTATGACCCTCGATAAAAACAAAATTACTTATTTCGAGGGTTGTGACCCTCGATACAAGTAATATTTGTGAAGTATCCAACACTTTTTATTGAGGGTTATAACCCTTTTTATCGAGGGTTATGACCGTCGATAAAGATAAAATACTTTCTTCGACCTTTGTGTAGGCCGTCGAAACATCTTTTTCGACGGTGTTTCTATCGACGCCTTTCGACAGTCATCTTGACCGTCAAAATAACCTTTTTCGAAGGTTTTTAATACTTATTTCGAGGGTTTTGACTCCTCGTAAAAAGTCGTTTTTTTTGTAGTGTGACTCCATTCCTAGTTGCTCGAATCGAGGTGATTCCACTCTTGGTGGCTCCACTTTTGATTGTTCGAAACGAGGTGGTTCCACACTTAGTGGCTCCACTCTAGGTTGTTTGAATCGTGGTGGTTCCACTCCTAGTGGCTCTATTCTTGGTGGCTCTATCACGGTCTGTTCAACCCGAGGCTGTTCCATTCTAGATGGCTTTATTATGGGGATACTAGGGTTGGCATTGTTTGGTCTTTCCTCGGAGCCTATTACAGGGTTGATGGGATACCCTATAGGTATCTGTACATTTGTTGCTACCAATTCTATTTGAGGTTGCTGGCCAGATCCTTGGCCTATTTCTATCCCTCTTGTGGCATTTCCTTGAGACATTCTCTGAACTAATGCAGTAATATTTTGTGTGAAATGCTCAGTATTACTCATAGCCTATTCCAGTTTCCTCATTCTACCATTTGGTCATTTAGAATCTGGAGTAACAATTATGTAGTATCATCTTTTTGAACCATTGGTGGTTCAGGTTGGACATTCTCATTGAATGCCTCCATCCTTTCCTAGATTCTTGTATCCATTCAGGTCCTGAGTTCATCAACCATACTTTTGGCTGGTGGGAATATTTCAATGTCCTCGTCTGAACTAGAGCTTTCTTCAGGTAACTTAGCACCCTTTCCAGAGTTTTTTCATTCTTCTTGTTCTTATTGGCATATAGTTCTCCCACTGTGGTCGCCAATTTGTTGTCAAACTAGAATTTCCAAAGAATAGTCGCTAATTTGTTTGAAGAAAATAAATAACTATGCTAGATGGGGATCTAGTATCTTACTGTAGAACCCTAATCTGACTTTGATCTAAAATGGGCTTGGTAGGCTCGATACTTGCCTTTGCTCAAAGGACTTTAAATTAAAAATGCAAGTAAGCAAAAAGAATGAAAATGGCACTAAAGTAGAATGCAATCAACAAGGTCAACTAATGAAGCTAATGCAACCAAACAAAAGAATAATAAAGCAAGTAACAATTAATTAAACTAACTAATTAAGCTAAGACAGATAATGATTAACTAATTAAACTAATTTAAGTAAGGTAAAGCAGCTAATTAATTAATTAAACTAACTAATTAAGCTAAATATAGAGTAAAGATCATCATAGCATTCATAATTAAATCTAAGTTATAGACTAAAGTAACTAAACAATGTAAATTGAAGTAACTACACCTTAACTATAGTAATACATAGTGCAATCGAGGTAACTAAAGCGTCAAATGAGGTAACATTCACATACACGATACATTCTTATGTATTCAAGACATCAATCGAAGGAATACTTACAAGCATGTAAAGTGATTCAGCACACTCTCTTTCCTAAATAACTTTTCTCTAAGAAAACACTAGAAACTACAAATGAAAGCTTTCTAAGGTTCTAAAGAAATAGTAACTTTTAATCTAAAAAGTGCTCTTTGGGTTTGTTTGGGAATGTGTCTTTGTTTGAAATGCAACTGGGTTTACTATTTATAAGCCAACTCCAACAGTTACATTCCAATCCTTGATTAAGCCTTGATCTTCTCTTCAAATCCCATGGAAATAGCCCCTGTTACTTGATAATTGCTTCAATCATGGTCTTTCTGTTAAAGAATCCAGGAATGTGCATCGTGCATAACTCCATTTGCCAGATGTCATCTGTGTGGCTATGAAAATTATCGAACACGTGTCACTCCTTGATTGGTTTATGTGTTTCTTTATAATTGGCCCTTGCTCTAGTCACTACTTGGTCCATGTGTCATCATTTGATTGGTTCACGCTCTGATCCCCACTTGATCCACGCGTTACTCTTTTATTAGTTTACGTGTTTTCTTCTACTTGGTCCACGTATCGACCATTACTTAGTCCATGCGTCACCATTTAATTGGTGCCCTTGCCAGATCATATGCCAAATCATTATTTTGAATTTTGTACTAACACAAGGAGTTGTCTATTGGATAAATCCAAAGTTCATATAGATAGTATGATGTTTAAAACACCTAGGTGGTTGTTACGTTTTTATTGCATAGTTAAAAGGATCCAAGTATGCCTAGAAGAACACATCTAAGAGACTTCTTTCTATGGGACATAATTTGTCAATTAAGCGCTAATGAGATATGGATTTAACAATGCACATGAAGGTAAATTCCGGTAATATGCATTACATTGAAACTAGGTGATGTCTATGCTTGATTAGTGAAAATATGCTAATAAGGTTGTCAAGGAAAACCATTAGGAACTACGCCATACAGAAGTACTTGTCAAACTTTCAGCACCAGTCGACACATGATTTAGTGTTTCGGTTGAAGTCATCGGTTTAGGTATGGGTTTGGAATTATTCCTAACCTTGGAACCCATTCAGATCAGGAACCTTCGGTTTCTTTTCTTGAAATAGGAAATAAAATCAATTAGACATAGATGTCTAAATATACCTTATAAATCCAATGGTTGGTGACGACTTACTTAAAATTCGAAAAACGTAATTAAAGAAAAAACAACGCACACACCTTGGCCCGCAATCAAACAACGAGTCACCCAAAAATATTTGATTCAGTGCCAAAATCCAACGTCGATATGCTAGGTGACCTATCTTGCCACTTATTTGGCAAATTGGTATTTAGGACTGACTACATTGTGAGAATTGACCACCATTGTTAGATCCTAGAGAGGTATGTCCATTTAAAATGTTTGAACAAAACAAAACTTTTTATGGTTTAATTATTCAAAGTTTTATTCAAACCTGAAATTAACTAAATTATCCAACTTCTTATAGACCACACTAAGAATGTTTGATGGTCTCATAGACCACACTAAGAATGTTTTTTAAAGTGTGTGGGTAAAGTGTGGTGGGAAGGGGGAGAGTGGGATGGGAAAGAGTTTCTTTCTCATTATAAACATGCTATGATACCAATGTTTGTCCGAGAGAGACGGAATCCCGTAAAAGTAGAAATCACATGCAAGAAAGTTTGTTTGGAGAAGAAAATAAGTAAATAATCTTGAGGGTATTGGATAAAGATCTTCTAGAGTTCTTAAGCTACTCTACAAGGTAGAGTTCTTTAAATCTCCACATTTCATTTGAAATAAATGGTTAAAAAATTGCCACATAATCAATCCATTAATAAAATCATAAACTAGTGTTTCAAATAACTAAAAACACTCCTAAGTCCTAACTTGCTAAATGGCGTCAAACTCTTTTTTTTTTTTTTTTTCTCTCTCTCCCTAGAAATCATCAACCCAACAGCCATCAAACTCTTCAACGCCTCCTTGCTATATTTTCTGGGTTTGATTTATAATTTCTCAAAGGAGTTTAGAACTTTGCTCCTCAAATCTGTTGGGCATGTGACAACAATATATATTCATAATATGTGATTATGCAAACTGATTTTGATTGCTAATTTCTCAGAGGGGTTTAGAACTTTGTTCCTCAAATGCATAAATAGAGAGACATCTAGAGGCCACCCGAATCTATCTAAGAGTGATTTGAGTGGTCATAGTCGACTAAGTAGTCTGGGCCTTGTATTTTAGATAGGGTCTTCTTGATAAAGAAAGGACATGAAGAAAGGGAAAAAAAAAAAAAGTCTGATGAAAGGAAGATTGATGAATCCAAAAGAAGATTTGGTGAAAAAAGATTGAAGAAGCTTTACCTTCAAGCGTAAAATCAATTTAACGGAATGGGTATGAGTTTAGAAAAGCGTTAGTTTATCATTGTTTTTAAAATCCATTATTTTAGGGATTTTGGATTGATGACATGTCATAATTTGAACAATTTATTTTAAAAGAAAGATCATGATTAAAGGAACTCTATGTAATAAAGTATCCTAAAAATTCTAGAGAATCTTGATCCGAGGGTATTGTCTCTTATTTATAGAGAGCAATGTGTCTTTTCATAAAGATATTGTTTCTCTTAAAACAACTGCAACACTTTTGTAAGGTTACATTGGCTCACTAAATAAACTTCCTTAACGGGACATTATCACTATTTATCTGGGTGAAAGATTTGGGGATTGGGTAAAGAGGATACACCATAATTATGGTGTGATCACCCCCATTCCTTCCACATATATATATATATATATATATATAGAGAGAGAGAGAGAGAGAGAGAGAGAGAGAGAGAGAGAGAGAGAGAGAGAGAGAGAGAGAGAGAGAGAGAGAGAGAGAGAGAGAGAGAGAGAGAGAGAGAGAGAGAGAGAGAGAGAGAGAGAGAGAGAGAGAGAGAGAGCTTAATTAAGTTCATTAACAACCTAGAGTTCGAATTTCGTATTTGAGCGTGCACAAGTGTGAATGCTTGAACCGGAGCTCAGTCTGAGATTGAAAATTGAGCTTCAAAACAAAATATCGTACTGCACGTTCAGGGGAACCTTCATGAATTAAGATACCTTTTGTCAACCCACTGTCAGTCCTAGGGTTTGAAGCTAAAGGAGCTAGTGAGGTTGATACATGTCATTGACAATGCCACATCATTTTATAGAGAGTTGCGCCCAGAAGCTATGACCCATTTCTTTTACTTTTGTCACTCAGATAATAACATGGCTTTTTCTTTCTGTATCGTGACAAATTAAAAAAGAGATTAAAAAAGAGTCCTGAAATCCTTCCATAAACCATGTTAGTAACGGAATAGGATCCTCAACAAAGCAATCAGCTTTCGGTGCCCACCGCAAATCACGCACAGCTCTTGACAAAGTGCACAGTTTTCAACACTAATCATATCATCAAACCCAACGCATTTGTTACCAAATGACAAAGAAAGAAAACAAGAAAAGAACAATATTGCTTCTTATACAAAGTCGTAGAAATGTCCAAAATGCGATTTACCCAATAACAAGAAATGCACCACTAACAGTCTAATAATTGGATACTTGTTGTATTTGTCTCTCTCACGCATAACCTTGCCCTTGCTTGTACCTACGAAAGATGTCCTCAGTTTTGGCATTCCTAAATGCACAACACCCTATCAAATATACCCATATCAAAGCAACAAGAGTAATGAGCAATATAATATCCGCTCTTCTCCATTCCTTTTTCAGATTAGCCAATAAACCGGCTTTGCATGAATCACAGTTGTAGCAAAGTTGTGTCTGCTCGTTGCTCCACTGCAAGCAATCCATGTCGGCTGCGTTGTTAATGGGACTTATCCAGTACGTTGGATTCACAAATGTAAACCCACATTGGGTCGGTGGCTTACAGCATCCTGACTGTAAAGAAAAAGCAAAAAAAGGAATAAAACATAAAGATAAAGTAGGTTAACACAGGGCTGAAGAATCATAACTGATTAACTTTCTCAACCTGTTTATTAACATTCTATGCTCATCAGAAACCCTAGATTAAGATGGAGGTTACTCCAAGAATAATTTTTGTGTGTTTGGTTGGACACTTTTAAGGAGAAATACCATTTTGTTTTACATCTTTGCCTAGCAAAAAAAAGCTAAATAAAGGATGAATAAAATTCCTTACTTATTCTTCACTAACAATTAACAAATAAATTAATAATAATAACAATAAAAAGTTGATTTTCAAAAAAAATAATAACAATAAAAAAGTTCTACTACTAAATTTCTCATAATTCAATGCCTTATATAGCCAATGTATATACTAGAAGTTTTAAAGGGTATCATATATTAATTAAGATTTCTACTAAGGAAACAAATCTTGATTTTAGAAATTTAGTATAAGAGTAGAACTTAGTTAATTTACCTGTAAGGGGCTAATGTGTGCATCAAAGAAATCCTGAGCCATGCGATAACTCTGGTTCAACTCAGCACACATGGTTGTTGAGCTGAGACAGTTTCTTATGCGCTCCCACTTATAAGGACTTCTAACCCTTCGACGAAGCCATCCTGAGAAGTCATTAAGATTATATTCCAAGTAAGCCCGACTTGGTTCTAGGTGGCCGGACCCCCTTATGGTGACCATGTAGATGAAAACCACCAAGCAAGCAAGTAATATTATAAGAATGAGCATGGCAACGAGGTAGAAAATGAGGAGCCACGGGATTCGCCAAAATGCTCCAACAAAGCCTGCTAGTGCTACAACCAAGATCAATATGCCTAGAATGATGACAGGCCATTGTAAAATTTTCACACAAGAATTGTCTGGTTCTTGTGCCAGCCAGATTCCCGCTCCAATGATTGGAATAGAGAGGAGCATAGCAACGAAGTTGATGGCTCCGATGACATTGTTACTCAATGCCATCTTGGTGAGAGAATGCTGAGGAGATTTTGTGGGTTTTGTTTGTTATGGAATCTTTTAATGAGCATAAATGAATAGAGGAGAGATAACTGAGGGAGAAGTTTGCTTTATAATACAGCTTTTTTCATCCAACCCACCACTTTTTGTTCCTTACCTTGGATCCATGAAAGCTAGTAATAGTCTAAAACAAGTAATGATCATTTTTAAAGTGTATTTTTATTTTTAAGTCTAATCACTTTGGGTGCTACTTTTTGAAAAAGAATACCTTGTACAGGATATATACGGTGAGGAAAAAACGAAAGAAATGAAACTGCTTGCCAGTTGCCAGCAACAAGTTTATACATTGCAAGAAAGCAAGCACTACTATGCATGTCCCAAAAAGGCTTTGCTGCATCTATACTTTGGCTCCCCTAGCAAGTGGACTAGCATCTTCCTTCCAAATTTGCACCAGGTAAAACAAGCACTCACATGAAAGGTAACACCCATATAATGTGATGATCATGAATTTCTATATATGATTATTATCTATTAAGGATCCCTTTCAACGAAAAAAATAAATAAATCACGAGATCAACTCTAAATATAAAATCAATTACAATATGTTCTCTAGATTTTGATCAAAACTTTTTTTTTTTGGACATTGATGGTTCACACCTTCCTTACACACATGTTTATAATTTTTGGATATTGATATTTACATTTAAGTGGTATGTACAAGTAGTGAATTTTATTTACCCTTTTCTTTTTTCACATTGCAGCCCTACCTAAATATGCACAAGTTTTACTTATATAAGAAGATTATTGCCCATTGTTATTCTCCTATTTCAAATTGAATAGGGATGTTGATGTTGATGTTGGTGACGTCGCTAGCTTAGGAAAACAAGGGCTCACTGAATGAGCATAGCTTTAGTGTGGGTTGTACCATTTGGTTACAATGTAACCCCAATAATCTCGTCCTCGAGCCCATTAAAAAAATGAGAACTACAACATAACTCTTAAGTTTGAATATATGTTGGCTGAGATAGTGCAAATATGTTAGTCCAACTCAATGGCTCCCCCTTATTAGAGCCAAAATATTCTCAAAACTAGTTTTTGAAGTTCTCAACTAGACTACATCTTATGAGGCTTACAAATATCTAGTACCGAAGACGGCTATTGAAAGGGGGGGGATAATAGGAACAAAAGAACAAACCCTAGGCTTCACCACCTTAGGGGTGCCTGGAATCACCACCAAGCGAGAGAAAATATTTCTCAAAATAATTTTAGTTCAAATTCAAGTGCCTAAACCTTTCCTGGAGTCTTGTTTAAAAAGACTTCAGAAATACATCAAAAAGGAAAAATCAATTAGGGAAGATACAATCTCATAAATTAAGAAATCACCATAAAATACGAAATCAAATCATAACAAGTCAACTAGTGAAAAATGAGAAATAATCTGGTGTGATCCTGGTGTTCACACCAACTCTCCCGGGGTGGAAAAGACTCGACCCTGTCGAGTAGAACAAGGTGGTCCTCGATCAAACAGCAAATGAATCGTCGTCGTCCAGCCATAAAGTCACAGGATGAACTAAATGTTTCTTCCTGCGCCTGTAAACTCGTGTAGTGGGAGGGCGATAACTCGTCGATGGAAGGGCATCAATGCGGCTCTGGTAGTACTCCAATAGGTCTGGGTCGAGCTGCTGTAGGTCCTCTCTAGCAATCCATGTACAATCTGACTCTGGTCGTCCGTGCCATCGAACCAAGAAACGCTGAACTGTTCCATCCCTAGTGAGAATAACCTGCTCATCCAAAATAGCATCAATAGATTCTTTATGTGTGGGTGGGATGTTTGGGGGGATGGTGTCAAAGTCAGGGCTAATGGTGGGGGTAGGGGAAGGCTCAATAAATGGATCATCAGGAATGGTTGCTGGACCTTTGTAGGCTACTAAGTCCTCAATATTAAATGTTGAGCTTATACCATAGTCAGATGGGAGTTCTATAACATACGCATTAGAACCAATCCGTTTTAACACTTTAAATGGGCCAGCACTACGGGCTTGCAGTTTCTTAACGGTTCCCGAGGGAAACCGTTCAGGCCTAATACGAATCATGACGTAATCTCCTACAGCAAACTCTAGATGTCGTCGACGGGAATCAGCCTGAACTTTATATCGTGTATTACTCGAGTGAATACGGTTGCTGATGTCCTTGTGTAAATCGTGGACGTGCCGAGCAAAGGCTTCAGCGGATTCAGACATGCGAACTTGTGGGGACATAGGAAGGAGATCTAAAGGTTTCCTAGCTTTGTAACCGTGCACAACCTCAAATGGACTCATGCCTATGGTCCTATTGACAGAGTTATTGTATGCAAACTGAGCTATAGGAAGAATAGAGTCCCAAGTCCTAGCATGGTCGCCCATAAGACACCTTAACAAATTCCCTAAGCTCCGATTGACAACCTCAGTTTGACCATCAGTTTGGGGGTGATAAGCCGCAGAGAATTTCAACTTTGTACCAACTAAGTGCCACAAGGTTTTCCAAAAGTAGCTCATGAACTTAACATCTCTATCGGACACGATGGTCTTAGGAAGACCATAAAGTTTGACAATCTCGTCAAAATAAAGCTGGGCAATCTTAGAAGCATCCGAAGTCTTGGAACAAGGGATGAAGTGATCCATTTTTGAGAATCTGTCAACCACTACGAAAATGGAGTCATGTTTCTTCAAGGTGCGGGGGAGACCTAGCACAAAATCCATGCTCACATCTTGCCACGGTCTGTCAGGAACGAGAAGAGGGGTGTAAAGACCGACATTTTGCTTACGGTGTTTGGCCAACTGACATTGACGACAATGCCCAATTATCTTCGCGACATCACGTTTAAGGCCTGGCCAATAAAATTGTCGCTCTACCTCCTCAATGGTCTTATCTCGACCAAAATGTCCGGCAAGTCCACCCGCATGCAATTCCCACACGAGGAAATCTCGCACTGAAGTGCGGGGAATGCAAAGCTTGTTGGCTTTAAACAAGTAGCCATCCTGAATGGTATAATCCTCAATGGTAGGATGCGGCGCGCTACTTAGGGTTGCATGGAGTTTTCCAAAGTCGGGGCAGGATTCATACTCATCTCGAAGTCGTTCAAATCCGGTAACGTTCGTGCTCATCATAGAGAGTAGAGTGACTCGACGACTAAAAGCATCCGCGACCTTGTTCTCAATCCCAGCTTTATGTTTCAAGGAAAAAGAGTAGCGCTGCAAGTACTCGACCCAGCTAGCATGTCGAAAATTGAGCTTTTTCTGGGAATTGAGATGGCGAAGGGCATCGTGATCAGAGTAAATGACGAACTCCTTAGGCAGTAGATAGTGGCACCAATGTCGTAAGGCTTGTACGACTGCGTAGAATTCCTTATCATAGGTGGAGTACTTCAACTTAGCATCATTCAACTTCTCACTGAAATAGGCTATTGGGTGATGCTCTTGATTGAGTACCCCGCCTATGCCTACACCAGATGCATCACATTCCACCTCAAAAAGTTTGGTAAAATCGGGTAAACGCATTACAGGCGCCTTAGTCATCTTCCTCTTTACTTCCTCAAATGCTCGAGTAGCAGCTTTAGACCATTTGAACTCACCTTGCTTCATACAGTCAGTGATGGGAGTTATTATGGTACTGAACCCGCGTATAAAACGCCGGTAAAATGTGGCTAGACCATGAAAACTCCGGACCTCATGAATGTTTTTAGGCTCAGGCCAGTCCACTATGGCTTTGATCTTTTGAGGGTCAGCGGATACTCCTTCAGAAGAAACCACAAAACCTAAGAAAATGACCTTATCGGTGAAGAATGAACATTTCTTGAGGTTTGCATATAAGCTTTCTTTCCTAAGGGCGGTACAGACTTGCGCCAGGTGGGTCAAGTGTTGATCTTTGGACTTGCTATATATGAGGATGTCGTCAAAGTACACCACGACAAATTTACCCATGAAGGGTCTCAACACTTGTGTCATTACTCTCATAAACGTGCTAGGAGCATTTGATAATCCAAAAGGCATGACCAACCACTCATACAAACCATCCTTAGTCTTAAATGCCGTTTTCCATTCATCTCCTGGACGGATTCGAATTTGGTGGTAGCCACTCTTCAAATCAATCTTCGAAAATATTGTGGCCCCGGCCATCATATCCAACATGTCATCTAACCGTGGGATAGGAAAACGATATTTCACTGTGATCTTGTTGATTGCGCGACTATCTACGCACATGCGCCAAGATCCGTCCTTCTTTGGGGTTAAAAGTGCAGGTACAGCACAAGGGCTCAAGCTCTCACGTAAAAATCCTTTGTGAAGTAAGTCATCGATTTGTCGCCTTAGTTCACCATGCTCAGTGGGGTTCATCCGATAGTGAGGCAGATTTGGGAGGGCTGCTCCCGGAGTGAAGTCGATAGCATGTTGAATATCACGCATCGGAGGTAGCTCGTTTGGGAGCTCATCAAGGAATATGTCACAGAATTCCTTAAGTATGGGTTGTGCGTCCTCTGAGGGATCCTCATGAACAATGGGTTCAATCTATCGGGCCATCAAGGCAAACATGGTTGCCCCTTTTATGACCAGTCTTTCGGTCACTTTTGGGCTTATGATGTGCAAGCCTTTCCTTTTGCTTTCTTCATGCTTCTTCCCCTCAGTGATATGCCTTGGTTGCAAAGGGTTAAGCTTGATTTTCTTTCCCTTGAATGTGAAGGAACAGGAGTTTGTCCGTCCATAGATCGTGACATCTAAGTCATAGAGCCAAGGCCTACCTAGAATGACGTGTCCCACATCCATTGGAATCACATCGCACCATATTTCGTCCTTATATGACATGAATTGGATAGGGAGAAGGCATCTTTCTTTGATGTCTATGGAGGAGGTATCAACCCATGACACCTTGTAGGGATTGGGGTGAGGGATGAGTTTTACTCCTAGACGGGTAACAAGGCTTGAAGAGACAGCATTAATGCAGCTTCCGCTGTCAATAATGACCTTACAATTCGTGGAACCGCACTTGACGTATGTGTGGAAGATGTTGCTTCTACGCCAATCCTCACTTTCCTTAGGTAGGGTTAGGGCACACCTGACAACAATTAGTCTCGGCACATCAGTGGCATCCTCAGGGAGGTTTCCATGGGGTGATATGACTCTAATACATCCTAAGCACTTTGTGTCGCCCTCATAATCATCAAGATCCTCAAGGCATTCGGGTTCATAAACTTCCTCTTCCAAGTCATCCTCACATTCATCCTCTGTAATGAAAAGGGTGCGGTTGGGGCATTGAGCAGCGACATGACCAAAACCTTGACATTTAAAGCATTGGGTACGAGTGTTGGGTTTGGAAGGGTCACGAGCGACTTCTTTCCCTTTAACATCCTTTCCTACGGTTGTCGGAGTTGGTCCGGTCCTAGGAGGTCGGTTATTGGTGGTTCCTCGAAAGTCCAAGCGTCTCATGAAAGGAGTTTTGGCTGCCAATTCGCAGTTCTTTGCTAAGTCATAGGCTTGGTCTAAGGAGGTGACGCCTCTAATGATCAATTCTCTCCTAAGATCGCCATTTAATCCTTTCTTAAGCCTACCAAGTGTCATTACCTCTTCCTCGACTATTTGACAACGCCTCTTGTATTCTTGAAATTGTTCAATGTAGTCGATCACGGACCTAGGGCCTTGCCTAAGGTTATCCCACTTCTCGAGAAGGGTACTTTTGTAGGTTGTGGGGAGATAGTTTCGTGATAGGGCCTGCTTCATCTCTGGCCAATCAGAAATTAGTGGTTCCTGTCTCCTTGCAAGGTTATTGGTGATCTCATCCCAGTAAAGTTGGGCCCTACCTATTAACTTCATCTTTGCGAATCGAACCTTCTTATTTTCAGCCCAATTATACCATTAAAAAAAAATGCTCCATTTGACGTAACCAATCAGTGAAAACCCATGGATCTAAACAACCATCAAAAGTGGGGGCTTCTACTTTCACTCCTCTCATCCCTTCATCCTGGTCCCTATGGAAATGATCTTGGCCTCTATAAGGGTGACCTTGACGGGGTGGCCTATTGGGAATTGCATCATGGCCTTCCTCAGTGTCCTCCATGTGAGGTGCTTCGTGCCATCTTAGGATGGATGTTGTTAGGTCATCTAACCGGGCATTGGTCCTAAGATTATCTTGTCTAAGATCCTGAAAGGCCTTTATGATAATCTCCATGTTTTGCTCCATTGAGGGGTGGGGCTCTGAACTAAAGTGTGGTTCTAAAGTGGACAGGAATGTAGGATCTGATACGACATGGCCACTACGCAAGCACATACACTAGAATAAGTTGCATAACTAAAGTAGAGGCTGAATCACGTAGGAAACTCGTCGATGATTAGAGGAGGCAAACGGTAAGCGGGTAGTGCTAGCAATTTTAAAATGCTATGGATGGAACTAGGTAGTCAATGACTCCTACTAACTTGGAAGCTCAACAATTAATACTAAGTTTTAATAACCTAGAAGATTTTTTTTTTTTTTTTTGGTCTAAAAAAGAAAAAAAAAAAATCTGTGGTGGTAATTTAATAGATGTAAATGTATTGAAACAGTTCTACCAAAAATTCATGTAGTGCCAGCAACCAAGCAACAAAGGATAAAGTATTGTGAACAAGGCTAAAACCACATATGATAAGTGAACTAACAATCCCACAAACACATAAAAAATTTATTGGTGATATTTTGAATTCTGCAAAATTAAGTTCACAAGTATGGCAGTGCGTACCTTAGCTGAGCAAGTCTAACTTGAGTAGGTGTATTTGAATCTGCCAAAGTTTGTCCAATGTCAATCACGTGGTCTCGGATTGATCTTGGAATCGTGGGTCTTGTTCTCCTTTTAATAACAACTGGCTGCTGTGTGTACCTTGGCTGCTTGTGTTCTTATTAAACAACTTTTTTTTTTTTGGACAGTAAATGAATACAATACTACACGGCTAGGAATGTCAAAAACAGAAACAAGGAAATGGACTCACCAATTATTTAACTAAACAAATATCAGGAACTCCAACAAAACAAAATAAAGAAAACAAAAACAACAGGGGAGTCATTTGGTGATGTCGGAGCTTGCGTGAGAGCACTAGAGGCGGTGCAAGGTCAACGACAGCGCAAGGACAACGACGGCGCAAGAGGCTCCTTGGTGGCACTGGAGTTGTGAAGTCGAGGTTGGTGGTGCTGGTGGCTCACGATGACAGCGGCGGAGGTGGCTTGCGATCGGTGCTGGGCTCATGAGATCGAGGTCGTCGGCTCCAGGATGGTGGCGGCGCGATTCTGGTGGCGGTGCAAGGGGTTTGCTGTGGGTTTTGGGTTTTTTTGGGTGTTTGGGTGGGTTTTGATGTGGGTAGTTGGGGGTTTTGGTTCCGGGTTGGGTGGGTTTTGATTTGTGGGTTTTCGGGTTACTGTATGTTGCTGAGGATAGATTCACAGCCGAGCACGAAGGGGAATGGTGGGTTTTACGATGGGTTTTGTTTGTGTGGGGATATTGGAAGGGGTGATTGCTTTGGCGGCGGCACAGATTTCGTGAGGTAAGTATATGAAGTTTATCTTAGTCATGGGGTTGGGTTGGGAGTCTTTGTTTTCTGGTTTGGTTGTGGTAGCAGCGGGTGTGGGGATCGGGGTTTTGCTCTGATACCAGGTTGATGCCGGACTGCTATTGAAAGGGGGGGTAATAGGAACAAAAGAACAAACCCTAGGCTTCACCACCTTAGGGGTGCCTGGAATCACCACCAAGCGAGAGAAAATATTTCTCAAAATAATTTTATTTCAAATTCAAGTGCATAAACCTTTCCTGGAGTCTTGTTTAAAAAGACTTCAGAAATACATCAAAAAGGAAAAATCAATTAGGGAAGATACAATCCCATAAATTAAGAAATCACTATAAAATACGAAATCAAATCATAACAAGTCAACTAGTGAAAAATGGGAAATAATCTGGTGTGCTCCTGGTGTCCGCACCACTACTCCCCCCGCTTGAAACCTTTAAAACCTTTCAAACCATCATTGTCAGTTGTAGTAAGCTTAACATGAGTATATTCTTCATCATATATATATAGCAATGTTAAGGAGAATTTTTTTTACTCTTGGTAGCAACTTGGACTGTCCATAGACTCGTGGACTTGGCCCACACACCCAAATTGGTCCGACTCGAATGGTTGTGGACGGTTTCAAACGCTGGGTCGAGGAGATCTTAGGTGCAAGGCATCTTGAAAGTCAAATGTCAGGTGTAGACAGAACCTTCTCAAAAGATTGAACCTACCACTTATATATGATAATTATACGAATTCATCTTTACATGTGGTAGTTTTCATTGGGTTAGGGAGATGATGATTATGTCTGGATTTCCTGCGGTGAAAATAAGGCTAAATCCTGCCCGATTTTCACTGTGAAAGTTTGGCAAGGATCATGTTATGTGCATTGAGACGCACTTGATGAGGAACTCAAGAGTGAAAATAAGGCAGAATGCTGTTGGATTTTCACTGTGGAAATACTATAAGGATTCCAGCAAACTAGTAAAGCCCACATAGAGGTCACACTAGGATTTTCAAAACAAATTTTAAAATCCAAAAACACTTACCCTCGAAAGCCAATGTAGATAGCCCTATTTATTTGTTAATGAATAAAACCGTCGTGAAACGAATGTTGTGGGGGTGCCTAACACCTTACCCACACTTAACCGAACTTTCGAATTCATGATTTTAGTTTGAGACATGATTTTAGGCTTTTACCTAGCTAGATTAGAGATTCTTGATTTTATTTTTGCTTAGGTTTTGGTAATAGAATCAATTAGACATATGTGATCAATCACACCTTAAAATCCTAACAATTGGTGACAACTTCATAACTAAAATAAATTTCATTGGTTTCTATTAATTCACCTCCTTGTATATGTGCAGAGCATGTACAAAGGACACACATGCATATGTTTTCATCATGAGTGGTCAATCTCCCTAGACTAAAATCAAGTATCCATAAAAGGTTTTAAGGTTATTTTAGTCATTTTATAGGTTTGGAGGTATTTCAATCATTTTGGAGATTTTGAGGGTATTTTAGTTGTTATAAAGATTTTTTTTTTTGTTATTTTAAAGGTTTCAAGAGTATTATGATCTTTTTGGAGGTTTAGGGCATTTTGGACGTTCTAAAGAGTAATTTGGAAGAGAGATGATTTCAATAATTTATTGGTTATTAAAGCATCCAAACAATTGATTTGAAAATTTCGAATTTCAAATCCTCTCATCTCTCTCTCTGTTCAAAGAAATTGGAAATAAAATTAAAAACTACTGACAATGCATTGAATTGATTCCTTTATCTCTTTATTTTTTGCTGAGTAATTGATGCCTCTATCACATACAAGTATTACACAATGTTGATTTCTACGAAATTGAGGTCCAAAGAACCTTCCTTGATATGGGCCAGCAAATTCCTTGATGGGGGAAAGTAGCTAAATCAAAGGCAATGGGCATCAAATCTTGAGAGGAATCTTCAAAAAGCTATCGTGAAATTCATCGAGCGCAACACAGTTCTCACTTCTCACAAACCCAAACCGTAGAGAGGGGTCACACAACAACATCAAAGGCATCTCTACCACTACCATTGCTGACCTAGAACCACTACCATCGGCACATGAGGCCGTGCGACAGAAAGGGGATTGGTGTAAGGATCTCTTTGCTCGGCAGCGTAACCCGCGAAATCCGGTAGTTGACTAAACTGCCAATGCAAGCTCTCCCTAACAACATTGAAAAATTTGGTTTCCTTTTAAACTTGAACCTTTCAAGCTATTTTCATTGGGGAAAATTCCACCATAATTAAGCTCGAGTTGTTGGACTTTGGATTAATGAAGCTACTTGAAAGGCATATGTATGTGAGATAGAGAGAAAAGATGAAAATGAGATGAAAAAAAAAGTGAAAATATCAAGTAAAAGACGTATTTACTCATATTTTTAAAAGAAAAACAACGAGGTGGATAATGATTGCGTAACGGAGCACATCTCGAATGGGTAAAGTAACACTTTTCAAATTATCGGTAAACAAATTTAAAATAGGCCAAACCACAAGTAGATAAAATGTAATTAACCCTACTTAAAATTTATGGATTTCAAATTCAACACATTTCAAATTTATTGATTTTAAAATTTAAATCAAAGTATTCAAACACAACCTATAATTTTTATTTAATTTTTAGGAAATTATTATACCCTCACATTTTTCAATTAACTTAATTTAAAAAAAAAAATGATGGAAAAAGACCATTTTATCCATCTAATATAAAAGTCCATTTATCTTTTTTCTCTCTATCATGACTGAAAACAATGGCGGCAATAGAAGCTATACTTTCTATCTTCTCACTCTACCCTTCTTCTTCCCCCACATTTCTCTTATCCCCTAAACCATTACCCTCCATAAAGCTCCATAGTTTCAGTTCTCTGCCTACACTTTCTCTAAATTTCTCTGTTTCTCCTGTCCCCCTCTTCCTCAACAACCCCACAAGAAACCTCTCCTTCCAACTATGCTCTGCGGCGGTGCAGGAGCAGGAGGTTGTGGTAGAAGAAGAAGCAGAGCAAGCCCAGGATGCAAACCAGAAGAGAAAGCTCTACGTTGTCAATTTGCCGTGGTCTTTCTCTGTTGTAGACCTCAGGAACCTCTTTAGCGAATGTGGAACCGTAAAAGATGTTGACGTACGTAATCTTTTCTTTCATTTTATGCAATTTTTAATCATGGGGTTTGATTGTTTTTTGTAAATTTGAGTTATGGATTTTGATTACTATGTAATTTTGAATAATGGGTTTTCATTATTTCTATTGAACACTTCTACAGGTTATAAAGCAGAAAAATGGGAAGCATAGAGGCTTTGCCTTCGTGACAATGGAGTCTGCTGAAGAAGCTCAGGCTGTCATTGATAAATTTGACTCTCATGTAAGTTGTTTTGGTATTTTATTTTATCTGTAAATTCTGCTTGGTCTTAATTTATATAGTTGATATGTGTAATCAATCTTTAATTTTTTTTTTGGACAAATTTGGTTCCAGTATAAGCTGTATTTAGCAATTGAATTTCTAAATCTTTGGTATACATTCTCAATTGGCTCTATTTAATGGTAACTTTGGAAGTGTGGTTAATATAAAATAAAAGTTTTTCGGTTCAATCACATTTTCTTGGAGAAGTTTTGGTTGACGGAGGGAATATTAATTTCTAAAGAATATACTGTGACTGTGATTTGGCCTTTCGAATTTACTTGGGACATTGTCTTTGTTTAGACCATACTCTTTACTTGTTTTTTTATGTTTACTTTTTCTTCATCTTGTCCTTGTAGTGCCTTTTAAACTGAATCAGATTGCTCCTCTCATGGCAGTCTGTCTTTCTCATTGCTCATGGCTAATAAAATGTAGGTGTAGGAAGTTTTGTAGTCTAAAATTTAATGTGGAATGAGTGAGATAGTTTGGAGACATTGTTATATCGAAGTGGCTCATGTACAGGTCAGTTTGAACTCCTCCGAACTGGTCATGTAAAGTCTCAAGCCTTGTTTTTAATATTCTTTGTCCTTCATTTTAATTCTGGATAAACTTAAATATGGTTAAACGTAGATATTGTTGAGGACTTTACATCATATATACCAATATTCTATATTCTTGAATGTAAATGATCATGAAGAAAGAAAATGAGTTAATTACCATGTTTCTGATCAGTTTTAGTTGCATCTGGGAACATATTTATGAACTTGAACTTTTCTGGTGCAGGACATATCGGGCCGAATAATAAGGATAGAGTTTGCGAAGAGATTCAAGAAACCTTCTCCTCCACGTCCTGAAGGTACTCGTGCTGGAGAGACACGCCATAAGCTTTATGTTTCAAATCTTGCATGGCAAGTAAGATCGACCCATCTCAGAGCAATTTTCTCTGAAAATTTCAAGCCAGTTTCAGCCAGAGTTGTCTTTGATGCCCCTTTAGGGAGATCTGCTGGATATGGCTTTGTCTCTTTTGCTACGAATGAGGAAGCAGAGGCTGCAATTTCTGCTTTGGATGGGAAGGTGAAAAAAAAACATTTGTTGGCTTTTTTACTTCTTCCACTTATGCTTTATCTATTCTTGTGCTTAGATGATACATTCCTTTAGATTAAAAAATGGGTTGACTGATTTGTGGTTGTATAGTTTATACCTATAAAAGAAAATTTATGAACTAACTTTTTTCTAGTACTTTGACTTATAAAATAAAAAAGAATTCTAGTACTTTGGGTTTATGTAAAAATTTTCTAAGAATTTTATTAGACATGTGTTGAGGACTCCTATATTTATTGGGTTTGGGACTTGATATCGGTTTTTGTACTAGCAAGGTCTCTCTACCTATGAGTTTAAGTTTTTGTATTTGTTTCGGTTTTGGTTTCATTTGAATTATCAGGCTTGGTTGTCTATGTTTCTGTTTCGGTTGGGCATACGTGAGAGAGGTGGTTAAGGAATTCCGCATTGGCTGGTTTGGTACGTGCTATGGATCTATTTAGTACTATATTCTAGCCACATTTTCCTCTCATATCCTCTCTCTCTCTCTCTCTCTCTCTCTCTCTCTCTCTATCTCCCTCCATCCAAACATAGGTTAAGCTTATAGGTTAGAAGCTTTAACCACGTTTGCAGTAATTTCGTTTGGTTTTTCAAAATCAATGAGGTACTTATCTTGTGTCTACTTTATTAAATTCATGGAGGGAAAAAGTATAAATTAAATCTCAAGAGTATTATCAAAGGTTTTTGTCATCTATGTTCCGTTTTTTATAAATAATTTGCTCTTTGTTTTTTGCCCTCTCTTTAGAGTAATTAATACACTAGTGAGGAAGTGTGAGTTAATTCAATTAGAGGGAACAATAAAAGCTAGAGGAAGACCTAAACTAACATTAATAGAAGTAGTAAAAAAGGACTGTCAATTAAGGATGCAATATAGAGTATCACTTTGGATATGATAGAATGGCGAAAAGAGTGCATATAGCCGCCCCTAATTAGTCTCTTGAGGATCCATGGATGACCCAAAGTTTTGGGAGTAAGGCTTAGTTGTTATTGTTTTAGTAAGCTAGGGGAAGACGTAAACTAACATTAATAGAAGTAGTAAAAAAGGACTATCAATTAAGGATGCAATATAGAGTATCACTTTGGATAGGATAGAATGGCGAAAAGAGTGCATATGGCTGACCCTAATTAGTCTCTTGAGGATCCACGGATGACCCAAAGTTTCGGGAGTAAGGCTTTGTTGTTATTGTTTTAGTGCCTTACATGCCTCCAAAGTTGTTGATGACTCCTTTATTCCCTCCCTCCCCCCGCCTACCTCCTTTTTTTTTTTTTTTTTTTCTTCCCTTTTCTCTATAAGAGAAAGAGCAATATTTTATTTCAAACTTTTAATGCAGAAATACACATTCATCTTTAAAAATTGATCTAATTGTTAAAAAAATAAAACTTTAACCGGTGATATCTATAATAGTCATTTCAATGAGGAAGAGTGAGTTGACTGAAGTCGAGAGAACAAAAAAAAAAGATAGATAAGCTAAAATAACGTTATTAGGAGTAAAAAAGGACATACCAATTAAGAAAGTAATAGAGGTTATGATTTCAGATAGAATAGAATGATGGAAAAGAACACATGTGGCCGATCCCAAAATTTTGGGACTAAGGCTTAGTTGTTGTTGTTGTTGGAGCTTGACAAATGACTCCATCACTTCTTCCCATTGGGGTAAGTAGGCTTAGTTTTCTTGCTTTTCTTGTCTGCTTGCTCCCACATACATGTTCTCCCTTTGCTTGGGAAAATTGGGTTGAAGAGAACACCGAAGCATGTTGCCTATGTCTAGTAGGCTAAATGGCTATTTTGGGAAGAGAGTCTCAAGTTATCATCCGCATAGCGGCATACTCATATTCCTGTTGAATTACACGGACATGTTATCAGCTTCATTGGTTCCCTTTTGCTTCCATAAACATGATTTCTCTTAGCTTGGACTAATTATGTTGAACAATACGTTTCCAGCTAATGAAAGAAAGAGAGAGAGAATAGCAATATGGTTATTTTCCTGCTGAATGATCTTCCCATATATACACAGAAGCATTCAAGCCCCCACAAACCCGCACTAAGCCATCCAGCCACCCTCCTCAAAACATGCATATCTTCGCTTGTGAGTCTGGAATTATAGTGGGTTGGAGTTAGTTACATCATATAGTATTTTATGCATTCATTTACTAGTAGATCATTTTTTATTGAGAAGCAATAAATGATTCATTCCTCCACTTGCAGGAACTGATGGGCAGATCACTTCGTCTTAAATTCAGTCAAAAGAATGTTGATGAAGCTGGAGTTGAACAAGAAGAAGACTTATCTGAGGGTCCACAGCAAGAGCCGTCTGAGGGTTCACAGCAAGAGGCGCCTGAGGGTCAACAGAAAGAGCTGTAGATTTATAGACATCCTATGGTCATCTTGATTCTTGGATTGCTGATTTAGAGTAATCTGGCAGAAGCTGGATTTTTAACCTCAGCCCATGAAAGTGATCAAAAGTCCTCTCTTTGGTCTGTAAACTTTTGCTTTCATTATTATTTTGTAAGTGCTCTAGACTAATAGTTACTTTTCTCATGTATCTTACATAGTTGTGTATACTTGCTGATATACATGTTACCCGACTTATTTCAGATTTCTAGGTAGAAATTTATTTTGTACCTTATGATTTCTCAAAGAAAGCTCTTTTCTGGCATTATGTGTTGATATCATTCTTTCAAGTACCTTTTGTTGATTTGATTTTTAATGCTTCGCCTCTCTCTTTAGCACATGGTACTGTTGAATTTTCACTTTGCCCTTAACTGAGCCATTTAAAATGCTCTATGGAGGTTCATGCTTCCAAGCCATGAACTCTTACCCTTAAAAGGAAAGAAAGAGCTAGACTAGCAGTAGAATTATGAAGCTACTTTCTTGATTGCCCTCGAAGTTTCATGTGAGCTGTGAGAATTAAAGCCCATTGTAATGTTGGAGAATGATTTTGGGATCCATGATGCATATGATGCAAGAGTGATATTGGAATTCTTGTAAAATTTGAAGTACAAAGGTATCTTCTTTACATGGAGTTATTTTAGCCAATGACCTATAGTTCATTTTCTAGTGTTTCTAATGAGACGTCTAGGTTTGAATCCCCCATCTGCTAAATGTATAAAAAAACCATGGAGTTATCTAAACCCTATTGAAGTTATGATCATATTATAGTTGTCTCCTAAATATTTCTCATCTTATGTGTTGGTATTGATGACCCTTGGGTGGTTGGTGAAGAATACTTCCTATCCACAATATATTAACAGAGTAGTTGAGATGGTATGATGTGGTGTAAATGTGTCTTAATAGTTTGTATTTTTTCTTCAGAATTTCTTGGTTAAGAATGAATATATGAAAGGAAAAGCTGTTCTATTGCCAGTTAAAGATAAAACAGAAGGGAGTAAACATGTACTGTTTGGAGTTTGGACAAGCCTGTTGAGTGTTGACCACTAGAACAATGGTTGGGATGGGTAAAGATATTCTGTGGACCATGCAACTGCTTATAGACTAGTCCTTTTAGAGGTTTGTCAGTTTCATAATGTTCGCTATTTCATCGAAGTTATTTTGGATTGAAGGTCAAGGTAGTGATTGAATTCTTTTGTTTTTCATCTTCATGCCCCCCCCCCCCCCCCCCCCCCCCCCCCCCCCCCCCCCCCCCCCCCCCCCCCACCCCCATTCCACTTACCAAAACTGTGTCTTCCATGGAAGTGGGTAAGAGTTCAGATTATATAGAAAAGGAAGCATATGCTTCTGATTTAAGATGCTAATGCGACCAGGATCTTGTCTTTAAGAACGATGAAGCTGATAGGTGTGTGCAATTGATAAGAAAAATGTGGTTGCAGAGGTTATGAAGATTGAATGGAGCTGTAATAAATCCATGGTGGCTGTTTAGTGTAACTAGTCGTTTGGTTTGAAGTATTTCTTTTTAGGATTCCCAAGCATTCTTATGTTTGGTTGTAAATAACTCAAATTTTTACCAAACATCATTTTTGTGGGAATGTGGATTCACTCTTAAAAAGGTTGATATTCGCAATTTTTTTTTTAAAAAGAAAAAGTAACAATTATACCCTCAATTTAATACCTTTTAAGTAATCAAAATAAACTCATTCAGCAAAAAAAATCAAAATAAACTCTCTTCTAATCAAACGTCTGTCATCTATGGTTTTGCTCTCTTTACTTTTGGACCAAACACAAAGAGAAATTTATTTTTATCTCCTATTTTATTGTTTGAAAAAAATAAATCATTTTGATTAACAATGCATGATGTCTTGATACATCGTAAAAAAAAATAATAATGATAATTTGAAATAATTATAATGGTCTTGTGTCATTTGGTATATTAAAGTATCATTTTAAGGAGTTTGACCTATTTCATAGCTCATATTATTTTTCTTATTATTTATTATTAAGAAGTCACATAAAAGTTATGAGTAATATAAACCTGAGGATATTTTAATAATAATAAATAACTTCTTTAGGATATATATATGAAAAAATCAAATATGAGGATCTTATATTTCTAAGAATTTAACGTGTGCATAGTTACATTACTAAGCATTTAAATTTCCAGACATCACATTCTTAATGATTTGGATTTAGAGGGACATATTAGATTCCCTAAACCAAAGCTTATGTAAAGGTTTGACAATTAATTATTGTTATAAGCCGGTAGTGCTTAATCTTTCAAAATAAAGTTGATTATCTCTAGTCGAGAGTGAATTTCAGGTAATTATTACATTGATGTGGAAGACTATATAGGCCTAGGGTATTATGGAATATATCTATTAGGAAATGAGAGAGTAATGTTTTCAAGTGAAATCTTTACTGATTCAACACCAAAAAATGAAAAGAAAAAAAGAAAAAAGAAAATATTACTGATAATTTAATGGGTGAAGAAGAAAGGCTAACCGAAAATCTAGTTGATTTAGGCCACTCATTCAAAAGGAGATGAGTCGGTAACATGATGTTATTATGAAAAGTAGCAAGTCCATTTGTCCATGTGAAATGATGTTGTAAGATGACTTTGCCTAGTATTTTGATTTTCACTAGTTACTAAACTCTTTACCTATAAAAATTGAAAAGGGACGAACAGGTTGCTATCTAATTGATGTAATTAATTGAGTGGTTGTAACTTGTAAAAGTGGATGCAATTGAATTTTTAAGTGATAACAATTTCTCTGCTTTTGGTTAGCTATTGCATATAATTTGATTTAGTCTTGATTTTGCTCTCATTTCATGTTCCTTTAAGAGTTGGATTCTATCTTGAGATTTTCTTAAAAATGAGTTCGTCTTTATGGGGTATCCAATTGCTCCCTAATTATAATGGTGATTGATTTGATTATTTTGTTCTGTACTGTTTTCTTTATGTGTTATTGCATTTTTTTTGGATGAATTGTTGTCATTAATGTTCATCTTTCTATTTGTCTGATGTGCTAAGTCAATTTAATATTACATTATTAATTGACTGGAAAAAAACCTATGATTTTAGTTAACGGAAAGTCCAATGGTTTGAAGGCAGATGTTATTTCAGCAACTAAAATTGTTACTTTTTTATTTATTTATTTATTTTTTATGTTGCAAAAGGTAAAAGAACAAGTTTTAAACCTACATGTTCTCATAACGTAGTGATCAATGTGATCTAATCACTCAATTATAGCAGTGTGATCTTGGAGATTCAGTTATATCATGAGGAGCCATGAATCTTGAATCCCATGTTGCGGCAAATCATTACAGAAGAGGGGATAGTCCCAAGGCCAAACCTACAGATATTATTGTAAACCTTCATAATTGTTTCACAAATCACTTTGGTGATTCCTTTTGATTGCAAATCTATATTTTAAAATAAAAAGTATGGTCATATTCTTTCTCAACTCAGAAAAATGCCCCAAAAGGATGTCAAATACGTATGTTAATTTGATGCTTTTATATTTTGATACCAATTTATATTTTATATGGCATACTTTCTTTTAGTTGATTGGAATCTTATTCTCTCTCAAAAGATGTTGTCTGGGGAGGTCAAAGCTGATATGACTCCAGTTACTAGATACTTTTGTGGGTTTGGGTGATGTTAGCAACCAAAGCACATCAAAGGAAGAGAAAGAAAATGGGTTCACATTCTGTTGTTCCTTGTAATACGAAATTGTCTGGGAGATTGGAGCCGCGTTTGAACATTGAAGATCATGTGAGGGTGTTGTTGGAATTATAAGGAAATCTTCAAGTTGGTCAACGTAAATTAGAATTCATTTGTCTATCATGGAGGGCAATAAACCATTGTAGGCATAGAAGTGTGTAGTAGTAGTGGCATGACTTTGGAGAGGGTGAGACAGACCACTGAAAAAGTAAAAATGTAAAGAGGTTTAAGTTCTTGGTTGGTTAGAGAGAGAGAATTCATAATTGACAAATTACCCTGATAATCAGGGCCTGATTACATATAAAAGTTTTTAACCAAAGCTTCACTATGCCAAGAAAGCACCTTGTAGACCAAGTCTAGGGACACAATATTCTTCAAACTTGACGATATATTGTAATTGATAATAAAAATAGTTTTAGTGGTAGGTTTAGATGAGAGTGATGTTCTAATCACAATATGTCATATCATAAAAAATGTTATGTTCCTAACATTATTTATAGACCTGCTGACAAAATGGTTTAAGACAAAAATGTGACCAACATTCCGGTACTAGTGTAAGTTTTGGCATTATGCTTGCTTGTCATTACTTTTGTGGGAAGGACTAAGGTTCCTTGTTTAGGGGTTGAGTTTGATTTGCCGGAATAATGCCTAATTTAAAACTCACAAATTTTTAGTCTCACTTGCTTAAATTGCGAGGAAAAGTGGCCATGCGAGAATATATGCTCCTAATCAAGTGGAATCTATAGGCCATTTACCGGGACCCCACACGGTTGGATTCCATACATTGAGAAGACACCTAGAATTACATTTTCTTGAATAATAATGTCAGTGTTCCCAACATATATTCTCTCCAATACTTTTGTAATTCTTTCTTTCTTTTTTAATTTTTTTTAAAAGAACATATTTTACTTATCCTATGAACATCTATGACAGAAAGTCTACTAAGTACGATACTGAAAAAAAGGCTTATAACATATAACCAAAATAAAAATAAGATTCTAGTTCTACTGATGTCAAAACTGTTCATCAAATGGTTTTAGAAGGGAATATAACCACAAGACTGGTACACGTACGTACACCTAACTTGGCAGCTTGTTTTAATAACCATATTCATTGATATAAATTTAGGCTAAATCTTGTTCACTCAATTTGGGGGATACGTACAGATTCTAGTCCATTTAAGCTTTTCACCATTTTAAAGATTGATGTTCTCTCACTTCTTCAACTACAAACTACTTTGAACAATTAAAAGCAATAAAAATAAAAATAAAGCATTTATTACTTTAATGAATTGCCCAACCAACATTGCCACCTTAGTCAACAAACCATTATCTCCAAAAAAGACAGGCCAAATAAAAGAAAAAGATATGAACAAGAAAAAGAAAAAGAAAAAGAAGAAAAGAAACACCTATCAGCTCCCTATGTTCTTGTCTTTACTTTCCATCTAAGCGCCCTGCCTACCTTTTCCACCCCCATCTTGTTTCTTCATTTCTATTTACAATATAGGACCTCTCTCTTTGCCTTTAACTGTTATTCTTGCCTTCCCATCCACTTCTAGTAACCTGCAGTGTTTTCTATTCTTCTTATATGTTCTAATCATTGTTATTTGTTAGGAAGAACTTCCACCAACCATCCACTCTATATTTGTTCAGGTAATACTAAATTTGGTCATTCTATTTTCAATTCACAATTTCAAGACACAATTTTTACACAAATTGCTTGTATGTTTTTGAAAGATTTTGCAATTCCAATTTGTAGTATGAACTGTTTTGAATGATTTCTTTCTCTAGTACCATTTTATTCTTTGAATATTCATTAGCTTAGAAGGAAGAAAGAGAAACCTGATGTTGAAAATGTTAAACTCCTATAGTCATTAACATTTTTAGACTTTTAGTCATGGCAACTCTAGAAAATCCAAAAACTTGGATACCATATATGAGCTCTAAAGACTGTTCCCAAGGCTTTTGTAGCTTATACTGTCCACAATGGTGCAACCTCAATTTTCCCCCTCCACCTCCCTTTGAATTCCCTGATGATAATTCTAGTCCAAATTTCTCACCTCTTGTTATTGCAATCATTGGCATTTTGGCAAGTGCTTTCCTTCTTGTAAGTTACTATACCATCATATCCAAATATTGTGGCAACCGGGACTCGTCAAGGAGAGAAAACCATGACTCCAATGAAGATTTGGAAGACAATCACAACCCATCTCTCCATGAACCATGGCATGTTGCAACTACTGGCTTAGATGAGGCTCTTATAAAGTCCATCACAGTATGCAAGTACAAGATGGGAGAAGGGTTGGTCGAAGGCACTGATTGCTCTGTTTGTCTCAGTGAGTTTGAAGAAAATGAGAGCTTAAGACTCTTGCCAAAGTGTAGTCACGCTTTCCATCTCCCTTGCATTGATACATGGCTCAAATCACACTCCAATTGCCCTTTGTGTCGTGCTAATATAGTGTCTTTCAATGCCACACCGCTTCCATTGCCTGCACCGGTGATAGAATTACCTTCAAGTAATGAAACTCTGCCAGCAAGCGAATCGGAAAATAACAATATAACACTCGCACAAGACTTCGAAAGGGGTGTTAGTGTCACGCTTACAGATGAAGAATTGAATCATGGTGATATTGTTCCAAAGTCCCCATTACGTGCTTTTAGTGATTTGGGCAATTTAGAAGAGAGAGATAACATCATTGAGATTAGAGATGGAGGATATCATCAACATATCAGAAGATCGTTTTCGATGGATCTTTCGTGCCAAACCCATCTTTCTGTTGCTGATATTTTGTGCATGAATCAAGCTGAAGATGTTCAAGTGGAAGAGTGCTCTGCTGATCATGCTGGCTCATCTAAACAATTACCACCAGAAATTGGGAAGTCTAGCAATAGAAACAAGGTCTTGCATTTTGTAATGAGTCCAATTGCAATGAAGAGACAATTTTCAAGTGGAAGATTATTTCTCACTAGTCATGGGAGAAGATCGCACACAATCATTCCTGTTTGAAACAAAACAAAACAAAAAAAAAAAAAAATTGAAATTTAGTATACTTATGATTAGCTCATAAAATTTTGGTGTGAAGGTTATTGAAATTAATTATAAATTATCATAATATAGTGTCTGTCTGTATGAGAATTGTAGTAGTCTTTTCTGGAATGAGCAATATCTAATTGTATTGTGAAACTTCAGTTTTCAACAAGGTTTCTTCATGATGTGGTTAAAGTCGAGAACCAATATAGCATGGTCTAAATATGTCATTTAGACTAAGGTTTACTTATCTCTTGTCTATTGCACGACTAGGTCTATGTTTCGTTGAACATTTGTATACCATATGTTATATATGTTCCTGATTATGTGGTGTAAATCATCAGCAGCAAAAAAAAAAAAAAAAAAAAAAAAGATTATGTGGTGTAGATTGTAAGAAGCTTTAACAAGTTTTTGCTTAGTCTACCATTAATTAATTCCAAATTCCATGTTTTTATTTTGTCATACTATATGTATATATCGTCACACACACATCACTCTTTTCTCTCTCAATTGATAGAAAAATGAGAGAGGGAGCGTTTTTCTCTAGACATTTGACGTGCTGGGGCCCAATTGGAAGGCCCGCCAAGGCGTTGTTAGCTGGGTCATAGAGCGCGCCCTTAATTATTGGTCTTACATAATTACTGTGATTGGGCCACACAAGTGAATTGTCACTCTGGAATCTGGATGCATCTAAATTTTCTTGTAGCCTTTTGTGGGTGGCGAATTTTACTTTTGCAAAGTGAGGAAAAATCCAAGGGATAGAATCTACGACATTAAAACAATATCTTTTCCTATCAGCAATTCCAGTTCGTAATGATTGTGCTAGCACGGCTTTGATCTAGGGTATGGATACAACATTTTTCACAGGCAAAATTGACTTTTTTTTTTTTTTTTTTTTTAATAATTTAGGTTTTCAAAGCTTCACTGCAACTAATTTAGTTTCACCATTAATCTAATTGACACGTGCAGTCTCTACCCTTGTGTACTGGATAATTATCAGATCTGATGTCATTGGGGTTAGCCCTAAAAGGATAAGTTCGATACCTAAATACATATTACGGCTCGTCTTACTTCTAAGCTACTCCCTTGGGGTTGCAAAAGTGATGTTGATACATAACAAAACTGGTCAATAGTGGCGTCACGTGTAAGTGTGTTCAAATGAACACTCTGACTTAAATAAATAAATTATATAGGTACTAAACACCCTGACTTAAGATCCCAATAGTCTTCTTATTGCCGTTGCCAACTATCGTTTCGAACTGAATCTGCCAATGGTACTCTCTCGCGTATTTTTTGTTGTGAATCGTGGATGGTGGACTGTGGTGGACTGATTGTTTACTACTTTGCTTTATTTGTTTGTCTCTTCTTTTTCAATGCCTTCATAATTGTGGGCTTGTGGGCTGTGGCTGTGTGAATTGTGATAGGTTGCTTTGTGGCTTAAATCGTGTGTGCAAAAATCCCCAAAATTTTTTAGTTTTCACTATGAATTCAAGAACAAGATTGAAATCTTATTGCTTAGCCCAAAAAAAAAAAAAAAATTGAAATCTTATTTAACCAAATAAATTAACTTTTAACGCTTCTATTTCTACATTGTGCTCACTGCTCACTATTTTGTTTTTAACTCAACCCGCCCTAGATGCATCATGCATTAATCCAGACATGCAAGATTAACATTCTAAATGACAATCCATCTTAAACTTTGGCACAATTAATAGTGGCTTAATTAATAGTGGTCAACTAAAAATACCATACAATGTGTTGTTAAATGAGTGGTTAATTAATAGCTTAAGTAGTTAGTGCATTTAAATAAATAGTTAATCATAAATTCATAACTTAATTATTATGATTATTTTTTTGTCTATTTGTCCTTATATCAGATGTCAAATGCCTTATAGTTTATCCTTTACTATTGTGTTAGTACAATGAAAAAATTTCTAATATAGAAATCACTTATACTACAAGATTCATCTCCAACCCAAGAAAAGCGGGGTGTCTATTTTATATTAGGCTATATGTGGAGCTTGGGTTTTTGCTCGATCTGGTTTGGACCTGACCCGTTTGGAAGTGTACGGTTTAATTTGGGAGATTTTGTGTCAAATGTCTTATAGTTTATTCTTGACTATTGTGCTAGTACAATGAAAAATTTCTTATTGGAAATCACTTATACTACAAAATTCATCTCCAACCCAAGAAAAGCGGGGTGTCTATTTTCTATTAGGCTATATGTGGAGCTTGGGTTTTTGCCTAATTTGGTTTGAACCTGACCCGTTTGGAAGTGTACGGTTTTAATTGGGAGATTTTGTGAGGCTTAGTTCATAGAGCAGAAACATGGGAAAATTTTTCTGCTCATTAATGTAATATATATATTGTAGCTTAAAAGTAGGGTTTCGGTATTGTTAGTCGCACCTATGAGGTTCTTCAAAATCAAAGTGAAATCGCTGCAACTAGGTGGACGTAGTCCTAGTGGTGAACCAAGTAAAATTTGGTGTTGTGTGATTCATTCTTTGCGTATTTATTTTCTATTTTTGCATCTCACATTGTTCTTAGGAATAGGTTTAATTCCTAACATTTGCAAGTGATATATTTGATAGAATTGATAATGAAGTTATCATGCAACGATTTCAAACTATAAAAACTCGTAAAATTTGGTGTTGTGTGATTCATTCTTTGTGTATTTATTTTCTATTTTTGCATCTCACATTGTTCTTAGGAATAGGTTTAATTCCTAACATTTGCAAGTGATGTATTTGATAGAATTGATAATGAAGTTATCATGCAACGATTTTAAACTATAAAAACTAGTGTTGTACATACCAACATTATTGTAAAAATAATATCAGTAGAGGATGTTTTTTTTTGCTAAATGATCAGTAGAGGATGTTAGAAAAGTCCGCCAAAGGATTATTTATTCACGTTGTAGATTTGGTTTAGTAAGATCTATAAAGACCCAAAAAAAGACTGTAAGAGGTGCTACTGTAACTGAAATAAGAGAAATGCTAAACAAACAAAATAATCTTATAATAAATTTCTATCATATTATAAGGTTTTGTAATATGTTTTTGTAAGAAAACAATATTTTCCAATTTAATTATGGATAAATTGATCTCGGGCTTTGAAAAAGAGAATTCATTTAGAGGTACTCCACACACGACACAAACTCTGAACTCCCAATCAAACTCTAAAATATCAATGGAAATTTTCGTCGTTGTTTAATTTTTTTTGGGTATGAAATTTTGACACCAGCTCAACCATCTTGCTAATTGGGCACGACGTTGTCACAACCCTTGTACTACAAGGACTGGACAAGCTACAGGGGTATGTGCTTCTTGAAGAATCTAGGGACTCTGAATGTATGACAGAATAATTGGCATAGCGATGGTCCTTTCGATGTAGAAGTAGGTTTATGGCTCTAGAAGCTGCACTTTTGAGATGTTATCATACTTTATTTTGAATAACCAATGGTTTTGGCCTCCGGCCAAGTCTGACACGCCTGTCTATATATCCAAAGCAAGTTGTGTGGGATTTAGATTAGAGGAGAAGACCATAGTGTTGTGGCTGCCCTGCCACCTACAAATAACTCCTATAGCTACCGATACATGAAGAGCTTTCATGTCAGATGTCAGATGGCGGAGTCTGCTCTGATTTTCCAAAAACATTCCAAAATCTGTTTTTATTAATTTGTTGAGTTACTATTAGCAATAGATTAACTACTAGGAATAGGAATGCTAACTGGGGTTATAAGGATGATTTACTTTGTCCATTCTGTATTACAAAATTGGAGTATAGAGACCGTTTGCTTTTCCATTAGAAGATTGTGGTTGCAGGTTCTTAGAAGGAGTGTATTGGGTAGTAAAGAAGCTAAAAGGTAAGAGGCTTCAAAAAATTAATTAACAGTTGGAAATTGCCTTAAATTCCTATTTGCACTAGTTACCCATTTAGGTTCTCTTAGTGTACATGATCGAGTTTACATATACACTTACAAAACCACAATGTAAGGGCTTGCTTGATCACCAAGCTCACAGGCGGAATTCTCCAATCGATTAGCATGAATCTGTTTGAGTAGTTAAACTACTACTGAGGGAAGCGGTGAATTAAACAATACCATTATAGGAACAAACGGGTACATCAACACACTTACAACATTCGCCAGTCATGTGTGGGTTTCTATCGATCATCAGGAAGCCTACCCACAAGCAGAACTCTCCAACCCATGAGTAGAGTTTTATCTAAGGCAAAAATTCTTAGGAGGCATTTGGTTCGCTTGATCTTAGATTATACCATAATGTAACATTCCTATAATCCTTGAACCATGGAATCACATCAAGGGAATATTGGATTATGATGTTTGGTTCATTAATTACATCCCCTTCACATTCCAAGAATGTAACATTCCAATGCTTGTTTGGTTGTATCACATTTCTAGGATTCATTACAATTTTTTATAATGAATTCCAAAAGTACCCTTGTGTATAACATATAATACCCTAACATTAATATCTTTCATATAACTATTAAAAAATAATTCATATAGCTATAAAAAAAATAATAATAATAAAAATAAAAAATCATTTAATTATTAAAATGACTAAAATAACCCATAATACCTATAACTATTAAAAGGAGGGTGAATAAAATTCATTAAACTAATTCTCAAAGTTACCTAAAAAAAATATTCTAAATTATAAGTAAGCAACTAAGTTATTCTAAAAATATAACTAATAGCTAGAATACACATAAAGTGTCATTAATAGAAATAAATTGGTCTACAAATAGTTCCAATCTATTCATGTACTTAACTACAATATTAGAAAAGAGAGGGAAAGAGACAAAAGAAGAAATAATGTTGGTTTTCATGAGTACACCAAGCAAAGCTTTACATAACTAAAGCCTCTTTTGAAGCAAACTGTACACATACAACTTCTTGAAATGCCCTCCCAATGTGAAAAAATAATCAGTCTTGTTGCAATCAGCAGTAATAATCCCTCAAACTTTCACAATTTCTTCATCAGTCAAGTCCCCTCCAGCAAAAATAAGCTCCTCATGTACTTTCATTCTTCTATCTGCCCCATCTGCCTCATGCTTAAAAGTTTCAGCAAGTTTCTTCATACTTTCAGTAACTCCTTCATAAACTTTACCCATATTACTCAAGTTATCCACTAATTGCATAAACACATGATCACTTTTCTTTCCTTTCTTCCTCTTGGTTGATGTTGATGTTGAAGTACCAGATGAGTTATCTGATGATCTAGCTATTGGTGGACCTTGTGTGCTTGCAAGAGATGCAGCTACTAGTGGACCTTGTGTGCTTGCAAGTGAGTCATTAGTATCATACAAATCTTCATTCTCTTCAGCTTCCTCCCTGTCAATAGTTTGCGCCGTATCAGAAGGACCTTCGACACTAAACCCAGTTGCTCTATCTTTCCCAAAAACATGAGCAAGATCACCATAGTGAGGGAACGGCTTATTCCTTAAACCAGCAGCACCGGGATGACCCTACAATATTGGCATTTTAATTTCATCAGTTATCAATACATGGAACTAATTCACATTGTATTACTTCAACTACAAAATTTAAATTTAACAACGTACCTTAACCCCGAACAACATTATAAGAACAATGCAATGTCTCCATGACTGAATATTTTAGAATTAGATGAATACTACAACACTAGATTTGTGGTGCCTAAGCAGTAAGGTAGAGAACCATAAGCTAAAAAAATTAAAGCGAGAATCAAAGAACAAGAAGTACCAAACATGTATGTACCGCAATGAATAAATTAAAAACCAAGCTGAAAGAGTTCCTTGATCAACAAAGGCAACAAGGCTGTTTCAAGGAGTACATCCTCTACAGTAAGGCAATTCAAGAATGCAATGTTTGATATCTATTAACAGCAGTATTTAACAAGTAGAAAGATTTCTAATGGTTTTAACTTTACATTAATGGAAACTTAATGCAAAAATACTATGGTTTTCTAGTTCTAAAGTCTATATGGGTTTGAATCTGTCTTAGGATGTCTTGGTGTTGATGAGTCAGCAAGTTAGCAACAGGAAGTGAAGTGAGTCAGAGCAAAGTGTAGAGGCTGAAGGACTTTGAACTTTAAAGGGTTGGTGGCAAATGCAGTTGTCTTCCTTCTTGAAATTTGATCTCCATCTGGGAAATTAATATTTAAGGCTCTCTTATTACACCAAGCTCTTTTGTCCCTATACTCAGATTCCATTCAAGAACCCAATTAAGTTCTCAGAGCTAAACATATTTATATACGTATATATTTTTTAAGTAAACAAGCTATTCAACTTAGGAAACTTGCAGAAAGAAATTTACTAATTAAAAAGTTGCAGAAACTACAAGCATACAACTCTGTAATTATGCAGTTAAGCAAGTAAATAACTAAATACTCATGCAAAGCCATTCCACAAGCACTGCAAAACACATGGGGCTGTAACTATCAAAAAATAAAAAAGACAAGCTGCATTGCTGTCGCAGTACACATAGCCTAAAAGGCTACAACAATTACTCAAAAGTAGAAAGATATCCCATAATTGCTACAAATCGATTCTAGCTCTAATATCAACCAATGGCCTATATGACGGAATGGTATTCTGTACCTTTGTATGGGGGTCAGGGGCTGAATCCCTCCACTTACACTTAACAAAAAGAAAATAAATGAGTATTTAATACAAACGTGGGTCGTGGAAAAAACAATGAACGAGGACGGTGACGCTGGGAAAACCAACGAGCCCTCAACGGAAGAAGCAGATCTCATGCAACGGAGCACGAAAAAACAGAAGGGTGGCGGAACATCTTTCCTCCCACCCCGAACTCAAAAATCCTATAAGGATTCTCTCATCTACCCAACAGGTGATTGGGAACAACACAGCGACACCAACATGACACCACCCCCTGAAGAGGTGCTATCAGACGACGAAGAACTCATGGATGATAAATACCCTTCCATACTATTATCAAGGGTAGAAAAACTCCGGATTCGTGCTCCATGGCGCTCTGCCCTCATCATCAAGGCGATTGGGAAGTCGGTGGGGTTCAAATTCATGGATTACAAGGTGCGAACACTATGGAAGCTTCAAGGGGAAATGCAAATGATTGACTTGGGTATGGACTTTTTCCTACTCCGATTCAAACTGCAGGAAGACTATTGGCATGTAGTTAATGGAGGCCCATGGTTTGTGAAACAACAGTTTCTGTCTGTTAGGTGCTGGACTCCTGGGTTCAAGCCATCAGAAGCAAAGATATCAACCACGGCAGTTTGGATTCGGCTGCCAGAACTTCTGATCGAACTCTATGATACAGGGCTTCTACGGCGGATTGGAAACCAACTGGGGCAGGTGCTAAAAATTGATGCTCGTACTTCTGACAATGTTCGAGGTAGATATGCAAGGTTATGCATACAAATTGATTTAGACCAGCCGCTAATCCCAAAAATCAGAATCGGAGAGTTACTCCAACGGATCCAATACGAGGGCATATCCTCTCTATGCGTTGAGTGTGGTTGCATGGGACATAAAGCTGCCTCATGCCCCTCAAAAATTCTGCCCATAAATGCTGAGGTACAACATGATGCACATACCACCGAAAACCCAACCATGGTGGTGCAGAACCAAGCTGAGATTGGTGACTGGATGCTGGTGACCAGACGAAAACCGTTCTCCGGTAAGAAAAAGCAGTCCTCAACATCCACGTCACAACAAGGAACAAAACCCAATACCATGCACGGCAACAGTGTAAAGCCTGGCATGGACACCCACAAGCTGCCAAAACACACACCACCAGCTGACTCTATATTGCCTACAACACCACCCTTTACTGAACCCATGCTTTCAGACTCTGACAACACTACTACCCTACCTACAAGGGTCAATGTCACAAGTAATCCAAGCCTAAAGACAACCAACGGCTCAAGGGTCAAAAGTGACCCAAGATCAGAGACAACCAACGGCTTGTACAAGGATAAGGTTATTGCTCAGACAAACCTTAAATGCTCCCTATCTCCACACGCATACTCTGACACCAAGTCCCATTTACACGTTGAAACTCCGCAAGTCACGGAGACAGCTGCTTCAACGGGTGCAGAACATACCATTTTGGTTACCAATACCAATACTCAAGAAACCACAGCGGTCCATGCCATGGACCTGGACCAGAACCTCACCAATTCAAAAACCATATTACCGCCCCAACCCACAAACACACCTCCCTTCCCAGAACATCTTGCAAACCACCAAACGGCTGAGAATGGCTCCTCCTACTTCTCCACCCCATCGCAGCTCAAGGAGAGTCAATGCTCCATACCAACACCCAAGGAACAACCAGCACCGCGAGCGCCAACTCCAACCAATCCCTTACCACGAGTCAGAACCGATTCCGTTTCAACACAACTGGGTGCTGATCCTCCGAGGTCGAGTTCGCCCCATAGGAGAAGCGCTAGTCAGATGGCTTCAACAATGCCCGAGCCCTTTTTGGAAACAGGTGGAAGCAGCCATGGAACAATCCTTGAGGGACCAGATACCTCAACTGCCACCAAGCACTCGGTATGGCCGAATCATTGTCAACCTCTCCACATCCCTATCCATTGTATGCCCAACAATGACTCTCCAAATGGGACTGCCACCACGTTGGAGAGAACCACAAACGGTCATCAGAGAACTGATGCCATCACCATCCCCGAGCACGGAGAACAACTCCGACTTGAACGATGTCGAAGCCCTCGAAGCCATGACATCCATCATCTCCCTCGAGAGCACACTACTCTTTCTCCCATTCCTGGCGAGGTCCCTAACAGTCATAGTGGTCGAGGTTCACCAGCGAGTCCTTTATTTCGACCTCTCAACGAACCTCATCCCAACCGAGAGCAATTTGGGAGACACATATCGAGTGGTCCTCAACCCTCGGACGAGAGCAGCTTTAGAGACATTCAGAGACTTTCGACGCCGCGATGCGACATGGAGGAGGAGGGGAGGCCGGCCAGCACCGGCTCCAGTTCATAACTCATTATCTATGAAGACCATTGTTTGGAACTGTAGGGGTGCGGGCAACCCCAACTTTCGTAGGAACTTTAATACTCTCATGCGCTATCATCAACCTGCCATTGTGGTGCTTGTGGAAACCCGTATCTCAGGACAAAGGGCCGTGGATATCAGCACAGGCCTTGGTTTTGACAGGGTTGTTCGCTCGGATGCTGTAGGCTTCAGCGGAGGTATCTGGCTGTTATGGGATTCGAACCAAGTCCAGATTGATATTCTATCAGTCTCTACTCAGGTCATCCATGCATCAGTGCAGGTATGTTCTGGCTCTCTCTGGTTATTTTCGGCTATTTATGCTAGTCCTTCCTTTCAAACTCGCCTTGAGTTATGGGATCATCTTATCCACTTTGCCAACTCTCACACTCTACCTTGGATGGCGGCGGGAGATTTTAATGATATTTTGTCTAGTGGGGAAAAATTTAGTACTACCCCTGCATGTCACCGCAGAATGTCAGCTTTCAACAACTGTCTTGACTCCTGTAATTTGTTGGACTTGGGTTTCAACGGCCCTCGATTTACCTGGACAAATAAACGACCAAATGGTCTTGTCATGGAAAGACTTGATAGGGCCCTATGCAATCCTAGTTGGAAACAACTATTTCAAGAAGCAAATGTGCTCCATCTACCCCGTGTGTCTTCAGATCACACGCCCATTCTCATTAACACTACTCCAACAAATTTGGTTTTGGGAAAAAACCATTCCGTCTTGAAACCATGTGGCTCAAGGACCCCAGCTTCCCTAATATTGTGCAAGACTCTTGGCAATGCTTCCCAAACGACGTTATCTTGGCCATTAAAGATTTTACTGCTAGGGTCACAACATGGAACCGAGAGGTGTTTGGTAACATTTTCTTTAAAAAGAAAAGACTGCTGGCTCGCCTCAGCGGTATCCAACGCTCTATTGCTCTCAATCCATGCTCGGCCCTTCTAGATCTGGAGAAGTCTCTAACGGATCAATTTCAACAAATTCTCTTCCTTGAAGAAGAATTTTGGGCCTTGAAATCTCGGCTCCAATGGTCAAATTTTGGGGATAGGAATACTTCCTTCTTTCACCTGTCTACCATATGTCGACGCCAGCACAATAAAATCTGGTGTCTCAAAGATACAAATGGCGAGTGGTCTAGCTCCAAACTGGAGCTATCCAACATTATAAGATCCCACTTTTTACGCCTCTATACGACTGGTACGACCTACTCATCCCGAGCTCCCTCCTTCCAGATGAATTGTCTCAATCTTTCTAGTGAAGAGAAGAGTACGTTGGATAGACCGTTATGCACGGCTGAAATAAAGAATGCTATTTTCTCCTTCAAACCTCAAAAAGCTCCGGGACCTGATGGCCTCCATCCTATCTTTTTCCAACAATTTTGGAGCACGGTTGGGGACTCTACCTGTAAGCTTGTTCAAGAAATCTTCCAAAAGAGTACAATGCCGGCTGACCTTAATGAAACGCTCATCTGCCTCATTCCTAAAGTGAAAAAGCCTGAATCTGTTCACCAATTTCGCCCCATTGGCCTGTGCAACACCATCTATAAAACGGTCACAAAAATCCTTGTGCTTCGGCTGAAATCCTTCCTGAATAATCTTATTCACCCCTTACAAGCCAGCTTCATACCGGGTCGAAAAGCTAGTGACAATGTTATCGTGGTCCAAGAGATCATCCATTCCATGACGACGTCCCAAAGCAAAGTCGGGGCTATGGCTCTAAAAATTGATCTTGAAAAAGCTTATGATCGCCTGGAATGGTCATTCATTCGTCGTACTCTTCAATTCTTCAACTTCCCCATAAGTTGGATTGATCTCATCATGTCTTGCATCTCCTCATCCTCCTTATCGATCTTAGTCAATGGAGAGCGTTTAGAGTCCTTCCACCCCTCCCGAGGCATTCGGCAAGGGGATCCCATCTCACCATATATTTTTATTCTTTGCATGGAATATCTCTCATACCTCATTGATGACGAGGTTTCGCAAGGAAACTGGAAAGGAGTCAAAACCTCTAGAAACGGCCCTACTTTCACTCACCTGTTCTTTGCGGACGATCTCATTTTGTTCGCCAAGGCTACTCGGAGGAATTGTGATAGCATCAACAAGGTATTAAAGTTGTTTTGCGAAAACTCGGGGCAATCTATCAGCCTCAACAAATCCAAAATATTTCTCCCTCAATATCTGGACCATAACAACTTCGGCTTTCTTGAGGAGAAACTTGGATTGAAATTATCCAAGTCATTTGGAAAATACCTTGGTGTCCCCATCATTGTGAATGGAAGGGACAAAAGAGCGTTTGACTTCATCATTGAAAGGGTGCGTGAAAAGCTTGCGGGTTGGAAAGCTCGTACGCTGTCCCTAGCTGGGAGATGTACCCTCATCCAAGCAGTTACTACGGCCATTCCTACCCACCTAATGCAATGTACCATGCTCCCTGGTAAGATTTGCAAAGAGCTAGACAAGCTTAATAGAAACTTCCTTTGGGGAGAATCTAGTGACAGAAGAAAACTCCATCTTCTTAATTGGCAAAATATTACTCGCCCCAAGGATGAGGGTGGCCTAGGCATTAAGCATAGTGAAAATCGGAACAAGGCCCTCCTTGCGAAAAGATCTTGGAGCCTCCTCATGGATTCCAAGGAAATTTGGGCAAATGTGCTCCGAAAAAAGTACCTAAATACCCAAGTATCCACTAGGCGCTACTCCTCAGTTTGGAAAAGCTTAAAGACTACTAAGGAGATTTGTGGTAAGGGTACTGGCTGGCTTGTCCGAAATGGAAAAACAATAGATTTCTGGCATGACAACTGGCTTCAACCGGGGACGTTAAGATCTCTCATCCATGGTCCCTTATCTGTCCGAAATGGAAAAACAATAGATTTCTGGCATGACAACTGGCTTCAACCGGGGACGTTAAGATCTCTCATCCATGGTCCCTTATCTGCTCATGAGATGAATCTCAAAGTGTGTGACTTATGGGATGAGCAAGGTAATTGGAACCTCACATCCTTATCCTTCAATCTTCCCATGGACATCTCAAAAACCATTTTGGCCTCTCCAAAACCACTTTCTCCTTCCGAGGAAGATTGTCGCTTTTGGAAACCGTCAAACAATGGCCAATTCAACTCCTCATCGGCGTATCGCATTGCTTGCAATATAGATTCCGTTGGCCTTGCTTCATCCGATTGGAAGTGGTTGTGGAAAATAAACTCAATTCCTAGGGTCGTCTTTTTTCTTTGGCTTGCTTGCCATGACCGATTACCTACCAAGAGCATGCTTTTAAAGCGAAAAATTGTTCCAGATGACTCTTGCCCTCTTTGTACGCATGATAAGGAGAGCTTACTTCATATTCTTCGGGATTGTGACATGGTGAAACCAGTGTGGACCAACCTAAACACACCATTACCATCAGATTTCTTCAGTCCCAGCAGTATAAAGACATGGATCCATGAGGGGTCCACTTCGAGCTTTCATACTACCTCCCTCCACGGCTTACACTGGCGAGATTTGTTTCCATTAATCTGCTGGTGCATTTGGACAGCGAGGAACAAAACAGTTATGGAAGGAACCCCATTCCAAGCTCAAGATGTTCTAAACAAAGCTAAAGCTTTTGCGGTGGAATTCTTCTTTTCGATTTCTCCAGTGCGTAACCAAGTGACTAAGAGTAATACTCTAATTGGATGGCTCCCACCGCCTTCGGGGTTCATGAAACTGAATACAGACGGATCAGTTCTTGGAAATCCTGGAAAAGCTAGTGCTGGTGGCCTTCTTAGAGATTCCAATGGTAAATGGATTCATGGCTTTGCCCATAACCTAGGGATTACAAATTCTCTAGCAGCGGAATTATGGGGATTAAGGGATGGTTTACTTCTTGCCCGAAACCTCAACATCACAAAACTCATCATTGAAATTGATGCAAAATCTGTGGTTGACCTCCTACACAATGCACACACGAACCAAATTTCCTCTCATCCTTATAGTGCTTTAATTAATGACTGCAGGTGCCTGATGCTGGATTTTGAGACTGCTACCATTCACCATGCTCACCGCGAGAGCAATTACTACGCGGATATTTTGGCTAAGGAGGGACATAGACTTCTAGATCATATTGTATATTTTGTTTTCCCTCCACATTTTGTGGAAAGCCAGCTGATGGCAGACATTTGGGGGGTTTCATATCCCCGGTTATTGTAACCTCTATTTATCTATGATATTTCCATTTGCACCAAAAAAACAAAAAGAAAAGAAAAAAATCTACTTAGCTCTAACATAATTCTTAATCAAACCTATTCAGCTTCCTGCTACCCAAAGCACAAACTTAATAGTTAATACTTGTTGCCACACTCTTCTAGTGAAAGACTATTCATAAAACAGATGAGCCCTGCACTCTGAACTTGTTGCCAATAAATTTTCATTTCTCTCTTCCTTTATTTTTTAAGTAAACAAGTTATTCAACTTAGGAAACTGCAGAAAGAAATTTAATAATTAAAAAGTTGTAGAAACTACAAGCATACAACTCTGTAATTATGCAGTTAAGCAAGTAAATAACTAAATACTCATGCAAAGCCATTCCACAGACTTTAAAATTTGAAGCAAACATTCTCCTTCAACTTTATCCCTTTTTTCGACCAACAATAATTCCACTCTAAAAACCACCAAATCAGATAGCATATAGAACCACCTCACATTACCTTCTAAACCATGTTAAAAAAAATTATAACAAATAAAATAAAATCCCAGCTCATATCACTCAGTTTGCTCATGCAAACCCCACAAATCCAAGAAATTTGAAATATGCATATAACGGTAAAAATCACAAGAAACCCATAATTTTTTTTCCTTGCAGGACTCGTTTTGTTTGGCATCCAAGAAAGTAAAAGAAATATGATAAAGAGAGAAGCAGATTGGTACCTTACACAAAGCTGGCTAGATTTTCTCAGGAAACAAACAGAGGCTATGAACCCTAGAAATGAGAGAGTGATAGTCGTAATTAATTTCTAGTTTACTTCTTGGAATCCAATCAGGATACAATGAAAATCTCACAAAGAAAATCACAAAAATACAATGTTATATACAGAAAACGAAGGAAAGCAAAAAAAAAATTGAGAATCGAGAACTTACCGATGAAAGCTTCGGTGTCTGGAAGTTAGATGACAATGATTCCGGCGAGACTCCGACGATCAAGCACCGTTGAAACCGCATGATGAGCCATTGCTAGAGAGAGAGGCAGAGAGCCATATGCTAGAGAAAGAGAGAGGCTGAGACGGCTAGGTTTTGAGAGTTTGAAAAAAATTATAACAGTGGCAAGTTTTGTAAATAAGAGTGATTGGGTTGGACAATTTTGTCAACAACATAAATTTTGCCCAAATTTGAACATCACGCGTGTTTTTAAAGAAATGGAATGTGAGATTCTTCTAATGTAATTAAGTAATCTCATTACACTAATTTTGGGTGATGTGATTACTTTTGTAATGTTACATTACAGATATTAAACGAACCAAACACCATGATGTTTCATATTACGCTAATGTCATTACAATCACAGGTATATCACGCGAACCAAACGCCTCCTTAATCTATTCTTAATCGAAGTCTATTGATTGCAATTCTCATCTATTGATAAATAGAAATTGGGCATTTGTGAATAAAGTACAATAAATAATTTCCTTTAAATTTAAAACTAACACATAAAAATAGATGTAGTGTGCGTTTGGTTAGTAATAAGTTGTCTTTTAGCTTTTTGCTTATTTTTATTTTTTGTCTCAATTTTAATTCAAAATTTCAAAAAAAATAAAATTTTTATTTAAAATAAAATAAAATAAAGCTAAATAAGCTAACTTATTAAATATTGAATTAAAATGTAAATACAAAAAATTAGAAAACCTAGCAAAAGCTAGCCAATATGATGAGATATAAAATTGTGAGACCTCAAAAACTTATGTGGCGTAATATTATAAGATCAACAAAAAAAAAAAAAAAAAATCAGTTTTACATTATAATATAGATTCGACAATAGCACATGTCTAGCACATATGACCCAAACTAGTTTATATATACATGAAGTAATACACAATATAATGGGCCTCAAATTTGTGAAAGAGCCCACTAATATATATCCCTACCCACACTAAAAAGACTTAACCTATTTCAATGCATTTATTTCGAGGGTTCATTAAAAGCGGTTGCAATAGCATATAATTTTGTGCGGTAAGCCGTAGGGGTGAAATATACAATTAATCTATTTCGATGGTCACTAATAGAACCATTGAAATAAACATTAAAAAAAATAAAAAATGGATTGAAATCCCATGCAATTGGTATTGCATGCAATACCAATTGAGTGGTTGAAATTGAAAGTTAACTTCTTAACTTTCAATCTCAACCACTTAATAAAAAATTGTTAAAAAATTCAAAAAGCAAAAAGTGAAAAAGTTTAAAAATTGTGAGAGGAAAAAAGGAATTGCATCCATGCAAAATCTCAATCCAAAAAAAATTATATTATCCACCTCTTTTAACGGTCATTAGTATAACCTTCAAAATATATTTTATTAACCGAGCTATTTCAACGGCCATAAATACCTTCGAAATAAGCATGAAAAAAATACCTTCACGCGACTAATCATTTGGTGTGCGCCTAAGGATTTCTAAAAATGAAAACCCCCAAATCGTGAATAGCAGCAACAAATTTGAATTTTCGCCCAAATCGTCAAATAGAAACTTCAAAACCCCCAAAATTGAAATTACCTTTTCACGCTCAAATTCTCGCACTAGATTCAACAAATATTCTCGCACCAGACCTTCTCCTTGCTCCACGGCTCCACCTCTCATCGCTCACTCCAATCAATTTCCAACAAAATGTAAGTTCCAACTTCGAACTCTTTTTTTGGTTTTGTAAAAGATTTTTGTTCAGATTTTATAGAGAGAGGGATTTGAGATATGAATAGCAGAGAGAGAGAGAGAGAGAGAGAGAGAGAGATTTGAAATTTTTCTTCACATAGTTGTTTTAATTCCTTTTATTATTTAATTTTTCTTCATAATTGTTCAAACAGAAATTCTATTTGTTCAAGTTTTTTAGATATATGCTTTAGAGAGATCTCACTTTTCGTCCCTATCTCACTGCTTCAAGCCTTCGACGCTCCCATTTTCAGGCTATCGGAAAACTGTGAGATCAATTGAATCGACGGCTAGCAAAGACGATCATCGAAAGAGTCGGTCATCGAAAGAGTCCTCTCCGTCATCAAGAGATTCCCCAAAGTCGATCCTTCCCAGGTCCGCCTATCATTTTCTCTCCGATTCCATTTCTTTCCTTTTCATATTCTCGAGAAAATGCTTGTTTGGCTCCCGATGCGTGAGAAACTCAGTCTGATTTGCTCGTCAATTAATCCTATTTTCATAGAGATAAATGTCTGGTTTCTATATTCCAAGTTGAAATCCGTCTCAATTAAGCTTAATTCCTTTGCTAATTATCATTTGTGTGTGTGGGGGGGAGAAAGTGTCTGTTTGGTAGCTGAGAAAATGTGAGGAAAAGCGAATGGATGTAAAAATGTTGAATCCTACAATGTGTAATCTGAGCCTAAAAGCACTGTTATGGTTTAGCTGAGCTGGATTTACAGATATTAGATTAACAATTTATTTATTTATTTTAGTTTCCTCTATTTTCTTAGCAACCAAATATAAATCGCTATGTTTGATGGCTGTTATATGTTTAATGTTGAATCCTACAATGTTAATTATCATTGCAATTGTAGTTCCTCCTTTTGCTGGCTGATTAGCCTTTTTGATTTATCCCATTTAGATGGGACTATTTCTCCAGGAACATAGCAAATGCCATCACCCATGTGTCAGGTAATTCCAGTACAATCCTAGAAGGAACCTCTCTTCATTAGGCGTGACCTCAAGCCAACTATTTTACTTCATTAGGGTTATTGTTTATTAGCTATAATGTGTAGAAGGGGGAAATTTCTATTTTAGTTCAATCATTAGTAGTGGCTTTGAATCTAAGATTGGAAGTCTAGAGAATGTTTGCTACCTTGAAATATTTGTGTGTTTCGTAAGTGATGAAAGGGGAAAAAATTGTCTAAAAGAAGATGTCAATTTGGAGCTTATCATCATTTTGCTTGTTTTGGCAAGGGTTCAGTATTTTGTGTTTCCTATGTGGAAAATTGCAATAGGAAGTTTTATTCTTTATATCCATAGGTTTTGCATTGACTAAGGTTCTAGTAAGACATTTGGGACTATAAATTGTCTCTTAACATTGATTGTTGCAGAATTTCTGAAGCACTAGAATGGAACATTAATTTCTTGATGTTCCGTGGCTATGTGTTGATACAACCATACATATCTTGGAATCCTTTAGCTTGCACTGCCGTTTGTTTTAGTCATTAAGTGGGAGTGGGAATATGTGAGCATTTGTCAACTTCTTCACTGGCCTTGCAAGCGCAAACAAGGTCACAAGCATTTCACTGCCACTGCTAGTCTGTGATTTTCAAATGTTTATTTTTTTCACTGGCATTTGCTTGCTCACATGACTGCACGGACTGTTGATCTATTCAATGCGGGCATGTTTCCTCTACTGTCCTGCAGGTTTTTGTGAAAGTATTATCACTATGCTAACATAATTGTGACTAAATTGGTCAGGATTTACATTTTTGAGATGATAGAATGTTCTGAAAGGTGTTTTTTGCTGTTGCGAGCTCTGCAGACCCTCATCTATGAAGATATTGCTTCAGCTATCGAGCTAGTGTTTAATTTCTCGATTCTTTTGGGGGTGGGTTAAGCTTTTAAAGGAGGAAAACAGGGAAAAGGAGAGGACAAAATGTTTTTGGAGGGGGGGGGGGTCTGTTTCCTTTGGGGTTAAATGAGAATTCTTGTCCTTTAGTCTAGGCGTGCCAATGAGTAGGCCATTGACAATGTCATAGCCTTAGTTGTATTGTTAGATAATCAACATTAAGTGATATTGTAGTTTTGTTTGGTTCAAGATTTATGCAAGTTTCTGGATTTTGTCACCTAAAATAGTAACTGATATGTGGACTATGATTAATTGGTTCTCTTTCATGATCTCTTTGTTCATCATAGTGGTATATAAACTTCAAATCTAAGTATTCTTTGCTCATGTCACCTTGATTTATGATGACTGCTGTTAGTATATATTATAGGCTTATTGTAGGCTTACTGGGCTTTAGGCCCAATCTACTTGTACTGCACATACTTGTACTGCACACACTACTCTGCCTATATAAAGGCAGTTCCATGTATTAACCTAATTGCTGAATATAATATACATAGCTATTTTGCTCACTTTCAGTCTCTGTTTTCTCTCCCTCTTCTTATTCTCAACATGGTATCAGAGCCACTTTCTTGTGGCCTTCACTAGGCAAAATCCGGCGTTCCTCCGCTGCTACGGGTTCACGGTCTCTTCCCCGAGATCGCAAACCCTCTCGCCGTTTCTGCCTTCCTCGGAATCCTCATCTCCGAGTTTCTGTTTGACTCAAAACAGCCTTCATTGGATAGATCTCATCAAGATCTGTCCATTGCCACCAAAATCGGCCGGATCCAGCCCCGCACGCGCCCCCACGCGCCGCCAGAAGTTTCTGGCTCTCCAGCCACGCGCGCACGCGCTCCCACGCGCAGACCAGCGCCGCCACGCGCCCTCACGCGCTCCCACGCGCCTCACGCGTGTTTCTTTGCTGCTTGCCACGTCAGCCCTAGTGACGTCAGCGCCACGTCAGCCCTAGTGACCGCCGCCGTTGACCGTTGACCACCGCCGTTGACCGTTGACCGCCGCCGTTGACCGGACAAAAAAAAAAAAAAAACCACTGTCCTTCACGGTTTTTCGCGTAGATTCCATTTTTGAAGTCCGTTTTCTCATCCGGCTCTTCCAGGTATGGGTTCTACTTCAGGTCATGAGATTACACATCCCATTACTGTTATTCTTGATGGACCCGCTTCTTATCATGCTTGGTCCCAAAACATGACTGTATTTCTCAAAGGGCGCCGACTTTGGCGTTATGTTACTGGTGACATTCCAAAACCAGTGCCTAGGTCTGACACAGATTCCAGGTAGTTCTGATGGTGACTCTGTAGCTGCAGCAGTTGTTCAGGTTGATGATTTTGAGGCTCGTCTTGAGGAGTGGGAAAGCATCCAATGCCGGATCCTTTCCTGGTTCATTAACACCTCTGTGCCTGCCATTAGCAGTCTCCTTCCTCGATTGGAAACAGGTCAAGCGGCCTGGTCTTTCTTGGCCACTCGGTACAACTGCACTTATGACTTTGCCTTGGAGTTTCATATTGAAGTCAAGCTTTATCAAATGCGCCAAGAATCAGGTCAGTCTATTTCTGATTATTACTCACAGACTGCTTCTATGTGGGAACAACTAGCTGCAGCTGATCCACCACTTCGATATGCTGAAGACATCGATCTTTTTGCCAAGTACAAAGATCGTCGTCGCTTCACACAGTTTATGATGGGTCTCCGTGAGGACTTTGAACCTACTCGAGCTGCTTTGCTTAGTCGTTCTCCTCTTCCTTCACTTGATGCTGCTGTCAAGGAGCTTATTTCTGAGGAAAATCGACGTCCTCACCATCATTTATCTTCTTCAGATGTTGTCCTGGCTACACCTCCGTCCTCCATCTTCTTCTGATCGATCTCGTCGTTTTTGCACGTACTGTCAAAAACCAGGTCATGACATCACTGAGTGCTACCGCAAGAAAAAGGATGACAAAAGGAAACAACATCAGTCCCGAGGTATTCTTCCTCTTCCACAAGCAGCCGCTGTGAGTTCTGCCCCTGTTAATGATCCTGTGGTCACTGTCTCTCAACTTGAGAGTATGTTTCATCGGTATATGTCTCAACCTTCCCCTGCCCTTTCAGTCACCCCAGGTAACAAATCTTGGCTCTTAGACTCAGCTTGCTGTAATCACATGACTCCTCATGCTTCCCATTTTTCTCAAAAGACGCCTTTAGTTCCTTCCCCTATCATTTACACTGCTGATAGCTCACATATGTCTGTTAGTCACATAGGCACTATATCTTCTCCTGATTTGACTATCCCTGATACATATCTTGTTCCAAAGTTGTCCCTCAATCTTCTTTCTGTTGGTCAACTTTGTGAACTTGGCCTTGATCTCCATTTTTCTAATCATGGTGTTGATGTGCAGGATCCACTGACGGGCAAGCTGCTTGGGACAGGCCGTAAGACTGGACGTTTGTTTGAGCTATGCAACTTACAGATTCCCTCACATATGGTCTCTTCCTCTGTTGCTGCCACAACCACCTTATCTCCAGACTTATGGCATTCTCGTCTTGGTCATGCCTCTTTATCTCGTCTTCAATTATTAGCTTCTCAAGGTCACTTAGGGTCTGTTAATTTTAATAAATTTGATTGTATGTCTTGTCAATTTGGCAAACAAACAAAATTACCATTTAATAACAGTGACTCTTTTTCTTCTGCCCCTTTTGACCTTGTTCATTCTGATGTTTGGGGTCCTGCTCCATTTACCACTGAGGGGGGATCTCGCTATTTTGTGATATTTGTTGATGATTATTCTAGATTCACTTGGATTTACTTGTTAAAACATCGTTCTGACCTTGTTTCTATTTTTCAAACTTTCCACAAAATGATCCAAACACAATTTTCTCGCACAATTAAGGTTTTTCGGTCAGATAATGCCCAAGAATATCATGATAAATCTTTCCTCTCCATTTTGGATTCTAATGGCACCCTTCCCCACTATTCATGTCCCTATACCTCTCAACAAAATGGTCGTGCCGAACGCAAACTTCGTCACATTCTTGATGTTGTGCGTACCCTCCTCATATCTGCCTCTATCCCTGAGCGTTTTTGGGGTGAAGCGGCTCTCACTGCCGTTTACACCATCAATCGCATTCCCTCACCTACTACTCACAAGAAATCTCCCTTTGAGTTACTTTATGACAAAATCCCAGACTATTCCTCTCTTCGAGTATTCGGTTGTGTTTGTTTTGTCTCTCTTCCTTCCCATGAACGAAACAAACTTGAACCAAGGTCTCGGCTGTGTTGTTTTCTTGGCTATGGTATCTCTCAAAAGGGTTTTCGTTGCTATGATCCCATATCTCGTCGCCTTCGTATCTCCCGTCATGTTGAATTTTGGGAACATCAGACTTTTTCTAGTCGTCAACATTTTCCCTTTATCTCTTCCTCCATGACTCCCATTTTCACTGATCCTTCCATTGACCTTTACCCTGACCCTGTGAGGGACTCTACCCAGCCTCCTAGCTCTTCAGATGTCCCATCTTTGGTTTTGTCTCCAGCTGCTGGCTCGCCTGATTCGGATCCTGCATCATCAGCACCATCAGAGTCTCCCACAGATATACGTCGTTCCACTCGGGTAAGGGCTCCTCCTTCTCATCTTTCTGATTATCATTGTTATTTTGCCCTTGCTACCCTCCATGAGCCTCATACATATCGTGAGGCTAGCACTAATCCTCTTTGGCAGCAAGCTATGGCTGATGAACTTGATGCACTTCACAAGACTCATACTTGGGACATGACCACTTTGCCTCCTGGCAAGTCTGCAGTTGGTTGTAAATGGGTCTATAAGATCAAGACTCGGGCTGATGGATCCGTGGAACGTTACAAGGCTCGCTTGGTTGCTAGGGGATTCACTCAGGAATATGGCATTGATTATGAGGAGACTTTTGCTCCTGTTGCTCGTCTTACCTCAGTTCGATCTTTACTTGCTGTTGCTGCTGTTCGTCATTGGCCTCTGTTTCAGATGGATGTGAAAAATGCCTTCCTCAATGGTGATCTTCTTGAGGAAGTCTACATGCAGCCACCTCCTGGCTACCCTGATTCTCAGAATCAAGTTTGTCGCCTTCGCCGTGCTCTCTATGGTCTTAAGCAAGCTCCTCGGGCTTGGTTTGCTAAGTTCAGTTCTGTGGTTGCTCAGCAGGGTTTCACCCCTAGTTCATATGATTCAGCTCTCTTCATTCGTCATACATCTACTGGTATCACTCTCATTCTTCTTTATGTTGATGACATGATTATTACAGGTGATGACACTGCAGGCATCTGTGATCTACAGAAGTTCCTTAGTCAACAGTTTGAGATGAAAGATCTTGGCACTCTTAGCTACTTTCTCGGTCTTGAGGTCACCTCCTCTTCTGATGGTTACTATCTCTCTCAAGCCAAGTATGCTTCTGATCTTCTCTCTAAGGCCGGTCTCACTGATAGCAAGACTGTCTCCACTCCCTTAGAGCTTAATGTCAAGCTCAATACTACTGATGGTGAGCCTCTCTCTGATGCTACTTTATACCGACAGTTGGTGGGCAGTCTCATCTATCTTACTGTCACCCGTCCGGACCTTGCTTATGCTGTTCATCTGGTTAGTCAGTTCATGTCTGCTCCTCGCTCCACTCATTATGCTGCAGTTCTTCGTATTTTGAGGTACATCAAGGGGACACTCTTTCATGGTCTTCACTTCTCAGGCACAGTCTTCTCTTGAGTTGCGCGCCTATGCTGATGCAGACTGGGCTGGAGATCCCACTGATCGTCGTTCTACCACAGGTTACTGCTTCTTACTGGGTTCCTCTCTTATCTCTTGGCGTAGCAAGAAACAGTCTGTTGTTGCTCGTTCCAGTACTGAAGCTGAGTACCGTGCTCTTGCCGATGCCACCTCGGAACTCCTTTGGCTTCGTTGGCTCCTGGCTGACATGGGTGCTCCCCAGACCACCAGTACTCCTATTCACTGCGACAATCGTAGTGCTATTCACATTGCCCATAATGATGTTTTTCATGAGCGCACCAAGCACATTGAGATCGATTGTCACTTCATTCGTCATCATCTTCAGCAGAGTGCTCTTCACTTACTATCTGTCTCCTCTGAGGATCCAGCTTGCTGATGTCTTCACCAAGTCCCATCCACCGGGACGCTTACGCGATCTTGTGTCCAAACTCAAGATGGCTTCTTCGTCACCACCTTGTGTTTGAGGGGGGATGTTAGTATATATTATAGGCTTATTGTAGGCTTACTGGGCTTTAGGCCCAATCTACTTGTACTGCACATACTTGTACTGCACACACTACTCTGCCTATATAAAGGCAGTTCCATGTATTAACCTAATTGCTGAATATAATATACAGAGCTATTTTGCTCACTTTCAGTCTCTGTTTTCTCTCCCTCTTCTTATTCTCAACAACTGCATTAATCAATATACCATTTGGGTCTTTACTTGTGAATGCATCTCTCTTTTTGCCTTTATCCATTATAAAATAGGTTCCTGCTCAATGAATTAAAAAAAAAAAAAAACCTTTATCAAGGGTTATGACCCTCAATAAAAGTAATATGCGTGAAATATCCAATACTTTTTATGGTTATAACCCTTTTTATCAAGGGTTATGACCCTCGATAAAAATAAAATACTTTCTTCAAGGGTTGAGAAGGTTGTCGAAACATCTTTTTTGACGGTGTTTCCATCGACGCCTTTCGACAGTTAAGATGAGCATCGAAATAATTGATTTCGAAGGTTTTTAATACTTATTTCGAGGATTTTGACTCTCGTAAAAAGTCATTTTTTCTGTAGTGCCACTTGCCAAATTCAGGACTCATGAGGCAAGTCCAATATCATGTACTTCCCTGGCTAGTGACATTTTTTCTTCCAACAAGGCCCAAGATGGATGTATTAATATTTTACCTAAAATCACATGGAGATATTTTAGAGAAATGATCGGGGTCTTAGGATAGAGAGAATAACCAAGATACAACATGTGAAATATGGTTTCGCTTATGTGGTTTTAATTAGGGGTGAATGGCTACTCTGATTGTGCAGCCCAGTCAGGGGCTCAGGGCCCAAAAGAAAAATATGATAAGAAAGTTATTCACTAAATTCAATAATGAGAAAATAGAAAATAATCGGCCAAAAGGAATTATGATGAAATGCGTAAAAGGACTTGTACTGTAGTTGAAGGTGACAAGAAAAGGTTGTGATTAAATAAATAGAGAGAGAAAGACAGAGAGAATCTTTCTGGGCCCTAGTAGTTAGTACATCAAGTGCCGTGATATTCTTGAGAAGGAAACAAAAAAAAAAAAGTTGTGCATAATTCAATGTATTCGTTTAATTCCCATAGGCCATCCAAAATCTCCCTAATTATGGATTACAAGATAGGGTTTAATCAAAGATATGGATGCTATAATCATATATGAATATGTCACTATGCTTGCCTAACCATAGCTTGTATGCCCAATTGCTCTTAATCCAAATATGACGCTTTGTTCTAGTTCTTCATCCCTATCTCTCACGCACACACAAATGACAAAAACATGGTAAGGGGCTAAGGGCCATCCATGCACGTCTCTTTTTGGTTTTAGGCATGCAAAAGGACGCGAGTCTTAATGACGATACCGATTTATCCCTTACAAAGAAACAAAACGGAAGGCCGAGAATCAATACAAAAAGAAAAATGCATCGATCCCACAAAAACCCCCTCCTCGCAGCTTTTCTTCCAAACTACAAACATGTCACTTTTACCAATGCCTACTGGCTACTGCACCCTAAACAAGGACAACCTTCCGTCTCTCTTTACCAAGAAGATGAAGCTGAAAAACATGTGTGTGTGAGAGAGAGAGGTTTGATTTCATTAGGTGTTTTACATTTTGGACAGTTAAGTATACGTGTTCAACCATGGAAGTGCATGTAGGGGGGTTTTCGAGAGGTTTTAAACTCCTAACTTGGTGAAATCTTTGTCACCTACCTCATATCACGAGGTCAAGAACGCATCCAAAACATGTTTATTTGTGAAATAATTTCGTTAAGTATGGGCTGGATCTGGATTAATTATGGGTATTAAAATATAAGTATAAAAACAAAAACAAAAAACCATAAAAAAGAGAAAGCAGGAGAAAAATGATTAACATGGTTCGGTTTAATGGCATACATCAACAATAGAAAACTCTTAACGGTTACATTTAATCTTTATATTCACAACAAAGTGTTAGTGTGTTACAATGAACCCAATATATAATGTATATATATAAGAATATATTAAATTTAGTATGGTAATCCTAAAACCACGATACCTATGATATTCTACAAAATCATTGTCAACAAAGTTATGACAATATCATAATATATTGTATGGAGTACACATTTATGACTTCATCCTAATATATTATGGGGCTTATCACTTGATTTTATGACTAACTCTAGTAACTAGGTGTTTAGCTAAGGGTAGTTTAGTATTGTTGTAGAAAGTAGATTGTAAAGTTTTTGTGATAAAAAGCTTTAATTAATTGGAAAGAGTTTAAGAACATTTGGTAAATTACAATGCTAAGGTTTTTAAAAGCTAATGCAGATATTTGGTAACCAAATTGATATGGACAAAACAAGGATTTTTTTTTTTTTTTCTAGAATGAAAAATATATAAGAATAAATTCATACATGAAAAAGAAACTATCATCTATCAGTTTTAACAAAATTTATATATATGTATATATAAAATTCATATCAATTATTTATTAAAATGAAACTTGACGTTTTTTTTAAACCCAAACATCATCTAGGATTGATTACGTATTAAATTTCATAGCAATTTCCCTTTATATGTACAAAATCAAAGAGTCTATCATATTTATTATTTCATCATATATCCAATATTCTTCTAACTAAATCATTAGTGTAGGGAAAAAAAGAAAAAACAAACAAATCATATACAGTTCATACACAATAATAATAAAAAAATCATTCTTAAAATTCTCAATTGAAAGATCACATTTCATGTTCCATAGACCATAAATTAAAATCATATATATTAGAAAAAAAAAATAAATAAATATATATATATATATATATCTCAAATATTAAACATCCATAAAAGACTAAATTTTATCATATATAAATAAGGAAATCTAAACAAACAAAAAGTACATTGTCTCTATATAGTTAAAGGATAGTCCAAATTCTCTTCTATAAGCAAAATTATGCAGCATGCACCACTTGATATTAGGGATTTGTTAACTAAAAAATACTCTTTCTATATTCTTTTAGGAGGGCCATAGCCATAGTTAGAGGTGACCTATGTGACCCACGAGTTGACCCGACCTGCCATTTCAACAGATCGAGTATATATGAGTTGACCTGTTTTGTTTCTTGGTGTAAAAATCCTTATCCATACTCATATAAATCTTTTGGGTTCGGACGGATTAATGGATTTATGTCAAATTTTGTCAAGTCAATTGTATAAGTATGCGCTCTTTAGAGTTTTGATTGGGAATTATACTTGAGTATATAAGCTTGCTATTTTTTTTTTTTATTAATAATTCAATAGTTGATGGAGTGGGGATTTGAACATTGCATATTTCTATTAAAAACATTAAGTAGTGTCATACAGTTGAGTTACGAGGTTCTTGGCAAGTGTGTGAGAATTTGTGTTAAGTTGATATATATTTTATTTTACTTTTTACTTCTTATAGTTATTGGAAATGATAATCAAAATGTTTCAATATGTTAAAACATTAACGTGGAAATCAAAACGTTTCGATATGTCAAAATGTTTCTGTACGTTTAGACATTCGGTTGGTTCCTAATTTGTCTAATTGACGAGGAAATCAATCCCTGAGGTGCGGTGCAAAAAATGCCAAATCCACCGATCGAGTACCACACCACACCGTTTACTACCCTAATTTGTGTTCTAGATATATTCAGAGGTTTTCATCCTATAAGATTTCCCAAGCAATAGTGCTTAATTTTTCTAAGGTTGAGATCATGAGCTACATACAGGCAGAGGCCTAGTGCCTATGCAAAATTTTACCAAGCCCAATGGACCGTGCATTCATGGGAAAAGGTTCACTGACTCAAACAGCAAAACAATATTTTAACTTCTTCCTTTCTTTGGTTTGATATATTAAACAAAGCAAATGGGCACAACAAAAACAACCATGCACCTTGCCTATACCAATTACCAAGTCCTTGGCAGTATAGGCTAGGCCCCAAAAAGCGCATTAAAGCCTACCTCATCTCTTGTTTTTTGTTGTTGATTTTTTAAGGTAGTTTTTGGTGGAAACCATACCCATAAAAGTTGTACCTAATGAAGGGAAACAAAAACAGATACACCTATATGACTAGCTACATACAAGGACAAGGGAAACTTTAGTGGAGCAAAACAAAAGGAGGGTGGCAATCTGGTGATTCCACCTCAAATCCAAGGTGTGTATTGGGGCATGCAGCTCAGCTATAGCTAGGAGGCTAGGATTAATTTGTTCAATTACAAAAGGCAGCTTCCTCCTCAATTATTCTGAGCATGTGGTGTACTGCTGCTGCTATGTCATCTACTGAAGTGAGTTGACATCCCTCCTCAACCTGCATTCAAAATTGTTCAAATTTTAGCCCAAAACTCTCATACTTCAAAATTTATTACCAGACAGCTCCTTCCAAACACAGAAAACATTACAATGTTAGAAAAAGACACTTCTCTTTCGGTGCCCATGCTCCCCTTATGACAATAATTGAAGACAGCCACTAAAAAAAAGAATAGCTACAATAATGCTCCCACAGATATGTTATTCTTCAAATGTATGTAACAATGCTTTCTCAGAAAACTTTTTTTCAAAAAAAATCATGTACTATATATGTGTTTCATTGGCTAAAGAATCTCTACTTTATAAGGTTCTTTGCGGTTTGTATGAAATATATACGTGTACATATGGATGCCCATTCCATTGACCTGTAGCCTGTAGGTACTCAAGGGACCAGGATAATGTGCAGACTTTGTTTCAAAAATGTTTATAACTTCGAACTCATATAAACTGAGGGGGAGTGGAATAAATCTTGAAATTTGTTAGATCAATAATAAGTGTCTAAGTAACCAGTTGATCAGATAATATTTCCATATAAAATAAATAATGACTGATATTACTAGAAGTCCAACAAATTTAGCTTGATTTAATTGTTTCAAAAGCACCATCAATCCAATTTTATCTAATAATAACATTACTAGCTACAGTACTAGTACTATATATGAAAATTTCTTCATATAGAGAAAGTTGAATTGATCGATTACCTTAAAATTTTAGCTTAAGCCTTTAGGCCATAGGTTGCTTCAATTTGATTCAAACCAAGTTATTTGGATGATTGTTAAAATAAAATGTAGAAAGAGCAAGCAAATTAGCAAGAAATCCGTATTTAGTTCACTTTATCAGGGTGGAGCACTACAAGCAACTTAACCAACCTCCCTCTCTATTTATCTCAAGTTAAAGGGGAGATTAAATTTTAAACCTTATAGTATAGTATAAATGATGTAAAAAATTAAACCCTTTTTAAAAGTAATATTAAACCCTAAATTTTCAAAAGTAATAAATTAAACCCTAAACTTTTATTTTAAACCAACAATCCACTTAAATGAGTTGAGATTTAATTTATTCATTTTTGGAATCTCAATGTTTAATTTGTTGTTTTTGAAACCATAAAGTTTAATTTATTACTTTTTAAAATTTCGTGATTTTATTTGTTAATTTTAAAACTATGTATAGGGCTTGATTTGTTACATCTCCAAACTATAAAGTTAAAAATAAATTGTTTATAAGCAAAAACAAAAATGAAAGGATGCAGAAATAGTTTGCTACTAATTACCTTGGCACTGATAGAGTAGAGTACCAATGTGTCCATGGTGGTGACGTTGAGGTGAAGGATAGAGAGATGAAGTGTCTGAAATCCGGCAACCAACTTGGAGTGCTGTCTAGGGCTTCGCCGCCACAGAATTCGAAGGTTTGCATGGGTTTCGATCAAAGTGACCTCGATATCAGCTATAGCAGCCTTAGTCTTTGATGTATACTTGTTAGGGATCTGAGACCAGGTGTACTGTGGATACACAAAAAATTGTGCAAATGGGGGTTGCACTGCCAACAACTTTGAGGTTGTGGTTGTGGTAGTGTCTTCATTTAGTCCTCCTACTCCTACTACACCTGGTTGTACAAGTTGGAGTTTCTGAGCTTCCAGAGATTGCAAGAGGTGCTCAAGTTCCTTCACAAATTCTATAGCACCACCTACTATAGAGGCCTGGTCACCCTACGTACACAAATAAAAAGAAATTCAACATTAATATAAGGTGTATTGTAATCATTTTTAGTCTTACATTACATCCAATCCAAATATGAGATGTAAATATGTTAAAGATTGACAGAATATATATGATTTACAATGACAAAGAAAATTGAAAAACATATTATTCTCTTGAACAGTATATAAGCAGTACATCCATGTTTCGTTTTCAGATTGAGCAAGACCGTTCACCTAATGTTTCCTGTTTTCACGTGAGAAACAAAAGAAAGGAAAAATCTGAAGAATAACAAATGCACTAGTGGAAATTAAGATGGAGTCAAAAATGACAGTTTTCAGCTCAACTTTTATTGGACTGGTTTCTGAACCTTGTTGTATTAACCAACTTTACGCTCAACTTTGCCAGGTGAATAATTTCTTTCTTTAAGCTCATTTAGTCCCACTTTTCAGAACTTTACTAAATTTCTAAAATTTTATTCTAAGCAGCAAAATTATCATAAATTTTTTTAAAGGAATGAAAGACACACACCCTTTGGACATAGGATTCAGGCATGAGGGAGCGCAGGACAGAGAGATGCTCATTCATTTGTTTCCGGCGGTTTCTTTCAACAGCAATATGTGTCATCCTTTGTGTCTCAGCTTCTTCTTTGTTCTTGCATACCCTTGGCTTTCTCCTCCTCTTCTTTCTCCCTTGCACCCCCAAATTCTGCTTCTTATTGTCATCCGCAACTTCTGATGAACTGCAAGCTGAGTGGCGTTTTTTGGTCATCAGTGAAGGGTTTTTCAAAATACCATCTTGGTGATCATCATCTTGGGGTTTCATTTCATTCTCTAATAAGAAACTGCTCTCATGGGCATGGCTGCTATATGGGGTTGCTGAGATAGTGTCATAGATTATAAAGTTGAAAAGATCATTCGAAGAAAGAGCTTCTAAAGCCATTTTTTTTTTATCCGACTGTTAACCTAATTTTTTGGTTCAAATGGGCTCCAAACACTGTTAACTAGCTAGTTCCAACTCAAATACAAGCAATCATTTTATAGCGAAACCCTATTCTTGAACTTTTGAGAGAGAGTAAGAGAGAGAGGAGAGAAGGATATGATGCACGTGACTCGCGAGAGGGCAGAAAAGGAGTAGTGCTTTTCTGCTTCAAAAAGAGAAGGAAGTGGAAAGAGGTTCCTCTCTCATCCTTTTTTCGGTTTCCTTCCCGATTTCATAGATGCTGTCAAAGACTGTCACAGTTTCCTGCAATGGAGAGGGGGTGAGGGGCCCAAATCTATATAGAAATATGCATAAAAACAACTCACCAAGCTGTGCAAAAGCTACCGCTCACATTCAAATCTGTGTTGGGGTTTTGCAGGAAATGACTGGCTCACGCACCCTAGATTCTCATATTACATAATTTTGACAGTAACTGTAATATGTGCTCGACAACGCATTATACACACTACGTTCAAGGTTAATCTAGATTTTTTATATGTTTGAGTATTGTATTTTTTTTCTTTTATTTTATCAGGGGCCTTTACCATGTGATTTGTAGGATCGGATGGTAGATGTTCATGAACCTGTGAGAAGCGTGTAACACATAATTATGAAAATAGTTTATCTCAAAATTAGTTTAAAATAATATCCTCCAACCCATTATATGATAATTCTTAAAACAATTTATGTAAATTATTTAAACAAGTTATATAACTCATTATATGTCATGTGATTAAACAAAATAATATACATGTGAATAGTCATTTGAATTGCAATTCGAGGAATTTTCCTCCAATCTTGTTTGAAAATGAACGTTATCCTATAATAATTGTCATGCCATGAAAAACACTGTGATTTAGGAGGCATACATATAATTTAGTGATATGTATAGGACTTCCGTGATCAAGAACATCAAAGGCACTTAAGGAAAGGTCATTGTCAGTACTAGCTAGCTGAAAATGAGTTATCTTCAGAGGGTCGAAGCACTGAGAAATATAAATACATTATTATAGCCATTGGATTGGCTTATTTAGTCTTGAAGCGTTATGTACAAGCAAGCTTGCTTACCAAATCGCCTTTGTAGACAAGCAAGTACGTAGTCCTTTTCTACCATAATGGGTACCGTAAGCGGTCGGGTAATCACTAACTCAAATAGTAGCAATACTCAGATAAGAAAATTATTAGCAAAACAGCAATTGGTAATGGTAGGTAACCTTAATCCAAAAGGATAAGCTACCCGTTAAGCATAAGCTACAATCTCCCCATGTGCATTAATGTCTGGGTTGACAAAAAAGAACAATGTCACAATTATACACTCAAATGGTATAGCTTAGTTTCCACCTCTCGTCAAGCATTAGGCCTACCTTTTTGTTTTTAGGCTCGTCTTTTTGTTTTACATTATATGTAATAATCGCAGGGATATCTTGTATCATATGAGAGAGAGAGAGAGAGAGAGAGAGAGAATATATATCATGAGAGAGTGAGATTACAAACATAGTGAACTGTTGTCTTATCTGTTGACGAGGACATAAGGAGGATGGTCGACCTTGGACCACGGTCCAAGCTGTCAGACTCTCTGAGGGTAATCCATGTGACTATCAGCTTCCCTTTTCCCTCTCGAAAAGTACATTTTAGCAGCAATTAACCCACGTTCAAATATCAGACTACATTTCCAAACCTTTTTTTGCCTGATAATTTTGGCTTTAATTGTTTCAAACTTCGTTTTTCTTTTTTTCGAACTGTTTCTCTATACACCGATGTGTTGTAGATTCTTTTCATTCTGCTTTTGAGGACAAATGGGCATATGAAGATGTAAAAATAACATGTAACTTCATGCGTATGAGAGTGTGTGTGCCTGATATCTTGTGTTTAAATCCTAAATGGTAACACAGGTAAGAATTTCTGATAAAAAAAGATTAAACCGTATGATTGGGTGCTTGGTGACTCTCAAGGATGATTTTTCAATAACGTTGCCAGGCACATGGTTTTACATTAAGAATTTAGATGATTTCAATGAGCCTTGAACCCTTAAGAAATAAAAAATAAAAAATCACTACAGACAACGGTTAAATAACAGCCTACCAAAATTTTAGCCTAATGCCACAAAAATCCACAATTCCAACAAGAGTTGACAAAGTTGAAGCGTAGAGAACCAAGACAAAAAGGGCTGTGACAGATGATGCAGACAGGGTATCCACAGAGAAGTTTACCAGCCCTGTGAGGACATTGGCCTGTAAATTAAAATGAGAGACAGATTGTTATTTTTTGGACTTGTATAATGAGTGAATGGATTTACATGGTATCTTATTTACCAGAAGAAATGCACCCAGTAAGTTCCGGTTAAATGCTTCTTCAAGTATTGAAGTTTTACTCCCAGGAATGTAATCAGAAAGCATTAGTATTGACAGCACCTGCCAAACAAGCGACATTTTGATAGGGATTAATATCATATTTTAAATAGGAAACTGCAGTACATTGCAGTTACCTTACCAGTACTAGAATAAAAGAATGCACAATAAGCATCTAATTGCCATATTAAGATTATAACACTCAAAAAATAGGAGCCAAGTCAAGGGCTCGGATCCTCTCCAGTATTTTATTCACCAGTACCTTCAAGTTTATCGTAAAAAATTGACACAAACAAATAAATTAATCTAACGTCATATATTAACAAGAAAGACATAATCCTCTGAATGAGGGCTAAGGTAGGGCAAAACTTAGTACAATTCCTTAGTTGTCGTACCTTTGGTTCTCTAATTTAATTCAAATACATGATTGCATTAATCAAATGAAACACAAACAATGAATCTTTTCCAAGGAATTAAATTCAATGCAATCATGTATTTAAATTTAATTGAATAACCTAATGTACTACACCTAAAGAATTATACCTAAGTTTTACACATCAAGGTAAACCTTGGATGCATGACCGTAGCTGCAAGAGTTGTGCAACAGAAGAGGTCCCTTATTGCTAAACCAAGAGATCTTGAAAGAAGTTTGAGCTCTGAAGTTTGACATTAACTGGGTTACCCTAGAAGTTAGCTAACATTATAAAGACTTGTTCCAAACCAGTCACTCCCAGTCTCACCTCTCTCCCCATGGCCTGACTAATTTGCCCAATTTCCTCAAATGTTAGAAACCTAAGACCATAGGGGAGTCTGGCCAATAGGGCTTTATGATACTGTATACAAAGTAGTCACCAAAATTCGTTTAGACTGTCCTAGACCACACCAAAGAAAAGATAACTTCATCCTTGCTAAGAATTGAACATAAAATGATGAGTAAACAAGGAACAGCTGGTCACGTGGTAGTCAAGTTTAACTTTGAGAAAGGTCATAGATAGGCTTGAATGGTGCTTTGTCAAACAAACTCTTGCACTTTAATTCTCCTCGAATTAAACTCATAATGTCCTGCTTATCCTCCTCAACTCTTTTTAATATAAATAATAAATGTTACTAAAAAAACAAGAAAGTTTAAGTGCACAGGACGTATACACAAGTTTTCCTAAAAAATTATACAGAAAAATTAAGCTAAAAGAGAAATAGACCATATAAAAAAACCAACCAAATGCTCCTCACTATTTCTGGGAGTACAGCACCACTCAAACAGCATTCTCACGAACAAATTCTACAACTCCATAACCAAAAGCTCCACACCATTAAAAGTGCAATTATTCCCTCCCTCCACATCATCACACACATTAGACACAGTGAAACTATCTTCCAAGCAAAGAAGATACCATGAATACCAACACAAATTTTCCACCCAAAGTACATACACACAACTCACTCATGTAGCACCCAGTGAACCCCAAACATAGAAAATACAAGACTACAACTCCTTAAAATACAAAGAATTAGAAAGTGGTCCACTGTTTCACCACTGCATTTGCACATACATTCACCAAAATTATACCCATCCTCATAAGGTTATCACATATAAGTATTTTGCTTCATGCTGCTATCTAGACAAAGAATACCACCCTTTTAGTAGCCTTTGTACACTATACACTCATCCATGGAAAAACTACTCCATTGGAGTCTCTTAAAGCCTCATAGTAGGAACAAACATCAAACTTACAATTACTCTTTAATCTCCATCACAACCAATCAGGGCCCATACCCCTTGGGATGTTGGAATACAAGGTATAAAAGAACAAATCAACTTACTCCAGTTCCCAATCATTAAAATCACATACAAAGTGAATGTTCCACGAACATGTCTCTCCCTAATTGAATATCTCCATAGTTGGTTTTGTTCCTTGCCATATCATCATAGCCATTTGCCTAAAAAAGCTTGTTGAAAAGTACACACCTTCCATATCCCCAAACCACTATTGAAAAAGAGCAAATTGTATTCCAATCCACGAAATAGAACTTGAACTCGTACCGAATCCCCCCATAAAAAGTCCCCCTGCAATCTTTACAAACAATTGGCCGCAAAAGTCAGAATGGTAAACAGATACAGGTAATGGTAAACAGATACAGGTAATAGGTGGGCAAGCAAGATAAAGTAATTTTCAGAAGGGTCAGCCTACCAAGTAAAGTCACTTCCACCCCACAAATCTACGTTCCATTTTCCCCACTAGTTTAGAATACCAGCAAGCACTCCTCCAAATGTATTCTAATTCATAGCAAAACCCTTCATCCTTTTACAGACAATAAAACTGAATCCTTGGACACCAATTAACCCCTTAAACCCTGCAACAAATTCTTATTTTTGCTAGTGTCCCAATAACCATCTGCAACTAGAATTCTGAAACTTATCCCCTATTTTGCTTTTAGACCTCAGCCCTCGTCAAAACTAATCAACCCACAAACCTGAATCTTTTCCTTACCATCCTAAAATCATAATTGTCCAAACTTTAAACACAAGTTTCCTAATAAGCTCTAGTGACATTTAAAAATCCTTGAAACCCTGGGAAAAGTTATATATGAATTAGCAATCCTCTCACCTACAGGATTCACATGCAAATTGGTTGGAAGTCTACAGGTAGCTAGCTCTCTTCACTTGGAAGTCTTCAATTATGATGGTTTCATTTCCCACACCTATGAACACCAATATTGTAAACAGATACCTTTCAGTTTATCTATCCATAGTCTGACATGTAAGAAAACATACCCCAAAAAAAAGGTTGTACTTAATGCACACAGCTCTTCGCTTCTGCAGGGTGCGGGAGAAGTGGTTGGTAGGCAGTCTTACCTCTAATTTTTGGATAGGTTGACATTACCAAAAGGAACCTTTGGAATGAGACATAGGAATCATTTACAGGAGTCAAATATCCAATCACTAATGTTTGATGCACGTTTAAGAAAAGCAAACTCAATGAATATGAGAAAAGAAACACACATTTTAATATTATCCATCTAATATTATGTGCACTACATTAATATACGTCATACATTTGATATAATGCTACGTTAATTGAAAACTATAATATATGGTGACTTCAACACTAGATGGAAAGTGAAAATGCCATCAAACTATAAACACAAATAAAAGGCGAGATGGATTACCTGCAAGTTCAAAGCAATTACCATAGTAACATATGTCAGGTTGCACTGCACAACGTGGTTATATTAGTTTTCTTCCACACACTGATTAATATTCTTACTTTAGCACACATAAATAAGAACATTAAACAGACAAGGATATCCTACCATTCTACGGGAAACTCTTTCAACATGTCTGTCAAGAAGCACAGTTATTATCCTAAAACAAGCATTTAGGGAAAGAGTTAGGAAGTCAGCTTCAAAGTGTTGTTAATAAGGATGCTAGCAATATATACTTACCAAAATAGAAGAGAGAGAATCAAGACTCTGATTGTTGCCCATCTGTTGCTTCTCAACATAGCAGATGAATTATTTCCAAAAAATATATAGTTACCCAACTGGACACCAAGAAGGTACATACCCCAATATCCTGGGAAGAAAAACAATCAATACTCAACAAAAATTTTGTATTAAATGCACCAAGAATAAGTAAGACCTACTAAAAACAAGATTATAAGTTCCAAATAGGTTCCACTTAGTGCTATCTGGTGCATTTGGAAAGATACAAATAAGAGAGTTTTTACAATAAAGAGATATGTTTTTAAAGTTTTCGTTTTATGGGCATCAGTTTCAATTTTCAAGGATTTTGGGTCTCAACTTTTTTTTTTTTTTAAATCTTATCTTTAATCTTTCTTCAGTGGAGTCCAGATGAGTTTTGTATGGAAGCATACTTACATGCCCAGGGGTTTCACCCCCAATTTAACACACTTTTACAATTAAATTTAACATCACTTTTACAATTAAACTTACCATGACTTTACACCTTAACAATTTTGTATCTTTTTTTTCTTTTTCTTTATTAGTGGTAAGTTACAGGCGCATCCAATGGGTACACACGACCTCACCCTCACCCTCCACCTTGCTCTTACAAGGGAGGAGGTGCCAATTTGAGCTAGAGCTCATTGGCAACATTTTTGTATCTATAAAATAATTACAAACTAATATCCTTCTTTGGTTGGAAGAGAAGTCTTGAATTCAGCTTTTGTTTAGGATCATCATATTCAAACTTGGATTAGAATCCAGATCAAGACATAAGAAAAGGTATAATCAAGACCTAAGAAGCACCGACAGTCTGACACCGGTACAACACAAGCATGTGGTTCAGTTTTATAATTCCTTGTCGAAGGGGGGTAGATTAACACAGCTTAAAAGCACTCTTCCCAGTCTTCCTACTTACTACCTCTCTCTATTTACTATTCTAGTTAGTATTACCAATCGGATGGAGAAGTTATAATGCAACTTCCTTTGGGGCGGGATGGGAGATGAGTTGAAGCATCATTTGGTGGGTTGGGACACGGTGTATTCTCCTATTGCCTCTGATGGTTTGGGGGTCAGGAAGCTCGTTGCCTTTAACCAGACCTTGTGGGAAAATGGTTATGGCAATTTGGGTTGGAGGAGACTCATTTATGGCAACGTGTAGTAGCAGTGAATTACGGGGTGGAATATGGTGTACCAATAGGATGCGAGGGGCTCATGGATGTGCTCTAGGAAGAATTATTATGTAGGGTTGGGACGGATTTGCCCAACACTAAGATTTTGTTGTTGGTACGGGCACTCATATTCGGTTCTGGATTGATAGTTGGTGTGGATAATACCGACCTTTGAGGGATGTTCTCCCGAAGTTATTTGAGTGTGCTTCTAATCAGAATGCCACTATTGAATCTCTTCTGATTCATCAGAATACAGGTCTCCTTCCTAAGTGGAATGTTATTATTTTCGTAATCTTAAAGACTAGGAGGTGGAGGGGATCGTGTCTTTCTTTAACCTCCTTCTTTCCCATGTCCCGTCTAGGGAGGGTGGTGATGGTTTATGGTGGAGGCTAAAAGGAAATGAGGCTTTTGATATTAGATCTTTCTGCTCTGCTTTAAGGGCTCTCCTGAGGCGAGTTTCCCTTGGAGAGGTATCTGGAGTGTCAAAGGCCCCCAGCAGGTTTCTTTCTTTGTTTGGTCTGCGGCTTGGGGAAGAATTCTGACTTGTAATAATCTCATGCGAAAGGGGCACACTTCAGCTGGGTGGTGTTGTATGTGTCGATGTAAAGAGGAGACAGTAGACCATCTATTGTTACACTACCCTCAAGAGTTTCGGTTGCAGAGTTTTGCATTCCGCTCTTTCAGGATTCAGTGGGTGTTACCGGGGAGGGTTGTGGATCTTTTGTTTGGATGGCATAACTGGTTCAGGAAGCATTCTTCGGACATTTGGAATCTGGTTCCGTTGTGCTTGATGTGGACAGTTTGGAGAGAACGCAATAGGCTTACCTTTGAAGACCTGTAGAGCACAGAGAGTCGGCTTTTTTAGTGTTTTTCTTGAGTGTTGTTTCATTGGTCTCACACATGGGGTTTTACTACTACTAACTCCATTGCTACTTTCATAGAATCTTTGTGCTTGTCTCATATTTCTTTGTCTTTGTAATTATTTGACTCTTGTGTTCATACTTTATGCACACAAAGTGGTCCTTTTTTCATCAATAAAACTTCACCATTACTTATCAAAAAAAAAATTTGCATAAGTGATCTTTATTGAAAAGCAGAATTTTAAGGTGCACAGAATCTAGATGACATAGCAGGCACTGAAATTATTACTAGAATTGAGAAATAATATATATATATATATATATTAAAAAAAAAATCTCTTTTAAATAATAAATGAGTCAATGAGTCAAAAGGCCTATGAAATCTTGTTTGTATTTGTAAAAGAGAGTATTACTATTTACTATTTGTGTTATTTTCTGTGCACTTAGAAAATAGGAGTTTGAAAGGGTCGTTCTTCGGAGATTAAGTCAAATTTGAGTTATCTTGTAAAAGGCTGAGGCCTAGTTTCTTATAGTGTGTCTATTGAGAAGTAGCATCGCAGTCTCTTTGAACAGCATGCTATTCTATAAAGAGTTTAAGCCTCTTCTCATTGTTCCCTCAAATTTTCTGCTAATTAATATCTTTCATTTGTGATCAATGAGTTTTCTTATAAGACAGCAGACGAGTAGCCTTTTGGGCTGCATCAGTTTGGTACAGAACTGTGTTTCAGAAGAAAACAACAATCCATACTTATCATGGCAGCAAGAAGTAGATCAGTAGAAAATCTAAGAAATGAGGAATCGATGGAAGATATCATTCGAGACTTGAGAGAACCAATAAATCGGCTCAATTAAATTGTTTTGCAGCAAGAGGAAGCAGAATGAGTGCCATGATTCAGAAAATATAATCGCTTTGATCGTGATTTTGATGATAATTTTCAACAACAGCCTTGTTGGGATGGAGAGAGATTTGATCGGAATCAAAGACATAAGATGAAGGTTTAAAGTTGAAATTTCAGAATTTAATGTTTCAATACATCCAGAGGAATTCTTGGATTAGCTTGCTTGTGTTTGAGCAATTCTTCAAATGGAAGGATTTGGCCAATCACGAGAGAGCCAAATATGCTGCAACTAGGCTTCAAGGACATGCTATAATCTAGTAGATTGGAGTTCAGAATATGTGAGAAAGAAAGCGAAAAAGGCAGGTTAATGGTTTGGAGAAGATGAGGGAAAGGATGTGCCAAAAGTTCCTTCAACCTGACCATGCCCAAAATCTTATTGTCAAATTCTATCATGTTATTCAAGGTAACTGGAGCATCCAAAAGTATTCAATTGAATTTTATGAATCAAAATGACGAAAAAAATAAATAGAAGCAGAGGATCAAGTGATTGTAGGATACATTACAGGCTTGAATTCACATATTCAAGAGAAAGTTCATTCTTATAGGATTCATCAGGTTGATGAAGCTTACGAATTGGCTTTAAGGGCAGAAGAAAGAATTAGAATGAAGTCAACAAGACTGTGAACTTAGATTTCACAGCCAAAAAAAGGGCAAAGAATCAGAAGAGGAAGGCAAGGAGCAAGCAACAATTGCAATGGGTGAAAAGGAGTACAAGCTTGTGTACTATAAGAGGGTGAAAGCTTGAAGTATATCAGGTACCAGGATATAAGTCAAAACAATTATCCATAAAGAGCAATGACAAGTGAGAAAGAAAACCTAGAAGCTGAAAACAGTGGGAGTGAAGCTAAGGAATTCACATATGGTGACACCGGCAAGGCTGTAATGATGAAAAAGGCTCGCATTTTGAATTCGGGGGAACAAAATGCTCAACATGACAGAATTTCCAGAACTTTAAAGGATAAAACTTGAAACATCATCATTAATTCAAGAAGTGAAGTAATTTTGTTTCCAAACAGCTGGTTAATAACAATGAACCTGAAAATGGATATCTTCCTCAACCACACTTTGTAAGTTGGTTTAAAAAGGGAATGAGCTTAAGGTCACAAAGAGGTGTTTGGTTGATATTTCAGTCAGAAAGGATTACAATGGAAAATTTTGCTTAAGGTCACCATTCTGGTTTGACTTCAATTTAATCTTCTTGTAATCCTACCAGATTTTTTATGAGACATTGATGAATTCATAACTCACAAGTCCCCTCATCCCATCGAAACAGTGACACAATTGGTTAGTGTTACAAATCAATTGAAGATTGGTGTGAAGAAATTTTAGGTTGTGTTATTTATGGAGGATAAATTTGGGAAGATCATGAAATTTTCTAAATATTTTTTCCTTTGAAATGGAATATTTCAATTTGAAGCTAGAAACTTGAAGACGAGTTTAATTTTAGTAATGAGATCTAATGAAGAACGGTCATACACGTCATTGGGATATTTTTACTTTAAATTTTTTTGTAATTTTCTAGACTTAGGTTTTATTTTCTTGTTTTGAAGAGTTTTTAGGAGTACTTTAGTCAAAAATTGAGTCTTTATTTTATAGCATTTTGTTAGAATCTTTTTTGGAACATTTTACTTAGTAATTAAGTCTTCTGGAGCCCTTAAATGCCTCTAAGATGTAAAACAAAAATGTGAAGTCTATTATCAATAAAATTTTAGTCTAATCTCCTTTTTCTTGGTGGATTCCAGATCTCAAACTTGTGGATTCTAGGTATTTTTAGGCTCTAGTCATGCACCAACTCTTCCTCTACTTTTGAGTCACATTAAGGTAATTCTTGATCTACAATTACCTTGATATATTTGGTGAGCATGATAGGCATGTAGAGATCATTTAATCCAACGATGAGCTCAACGATTTCTTTTTTCTTTTTTTAATAAGTTAGTTTTGGCCCCAAGTGGAGGGGAAGAGGAAGATTCTAACTAGGGACCTCTGCTTCATAAGGCAGGTTCGATGAAATATTGGTCCTATGTTTATTAAGTGGTATAATACTGTAAAATAGTCATAGCAAGTGTAACTTAAACCTAACACACACACACCCACAACACCAATTAATTGGAATTTAGACTTAGCTGAGTTCAGTTGATGTGTATACCATGTGCTCTAAGTAGTTCACATGTTAACCCAGATTGTTGGACCTCTTATACTGTTGGAAAAAAACTTCAGATTCATCTGTCAAATCAAGAATCACATGGGTCTAAATGCATGCTTGTCCATTTTCATGACTATCAAAAAATTTCTTGACTCATGTTTATAGCACTTTTTTGCCTTTTTTCTATTCTTTTTTAAATTCCGATATTCTCAGCAAAATATTTAACATCATTCCAAAAATAACAGAATTTCTATAAATGTTCCACATTATTGAACCTTTAACATCGCCTAAAAACAGAACTTCAAACATACCCATGTCAAGAACTGTAAATTGTAAAGTGAAAATTGGTGACCTTTCACTCTATATATGAAAATGATGACCAAATCATTAGGAAATAAAACCATCAATAATTTAAATATAAACCCGACAGTCCTAACTAATTTGTTAATGTACAATGGAGAATATAAATCATCAGACCATTATAAGCATTTCTACTTGATCCTCACCGAATATGCTAAAAATTCCCTCCTTGTTCTGGCTGATGGTATCCATTCCCCTTTCATTAGAAAGTAGATATAAATTCAATCCAGACATCAAGCAAATTTGGTAACCTGAACAATCAAAAACTTAATAAGGCTAAAAAATAATCTCTCCGAAGGCATAGATACAAACAAACATATTCGATTGAAAGTATACCTACTAGAACTAATGAACCAAGAATTCCAGAATATTGTGGGGGAACATTAATCATGGATGTAAGGATCGATATGGCAGCAAGTGTAAAAAAGAAATTCCAGTGCACGCCATATTCTCCCACATGAACCTATAAGGAAAAATGAGAAGACAAGCCTCATTTACAAGCATAATAAGATTAAAAGAATTGAACTATTAAAATCTTATTATCAAGTAAATACAGCATGACGCGGCCAATTTATAACACTATGAATTAACCACGAATTGTAGTCATAAGAAAACTCTCATGTGAAGGACTATAAACTTCAGTCTCTTTTTACTTCATACTGCCAAAATGTTAATATGTAAGCAGGAGTTTCTAAATGACAAAATTGATATCAATAGAAGCTCATTGTAATTAATTTCCACAAATTATAACACAAATAGCTAAAGCTATATGACATATGAACATGAACAATGAGAGCACAAATTTTAAGAAGTTTTGTTTTAAACTAATAATACAAAGGGATCATTTTTATTATTAATAGAAAGTTATTTCTAATTGCTTCCCAGCATCAACCTCCAATTTCTTTCATTGGACAGTTTGAGCAACTTCCAGCCTTAAATAAATCAGGGTGAACTGAGGTTAGCAAATCCATTAATGTCGCAGAGGCTAAGTGAAATTTTGCCAACTACTTCTACAAAAAGCCTTCCAAAAATCAACAGAGAGGTAAGATGAACTACCCCAATAACACGTTGATGCAGCCATGGAATAAGAATTTGTTGCTACATCAAAATTTAGTCCATTCAATTTCTATTTCATCACATCAATGAAAGTCCAATTGAAGAAAAAGCCACATAGAGTTTTTTTTTTTTTTTCTGATAAGAGAAAAAGCCACATAGAGTTAAGTGTTTAGTTATAAGTATTCTAGGGTTTAAACAGTTTTAAATTTGGGTTTTTATTTTATAAGTTATGACCAATTTTGTATTTAAGGGCAAAACTGTAATATGTTCGACTCCTACAAATTAAAGGTATTTTTGATAATTTAGTTGAGTTGTGAATTTTCTAGGAGATTCTAAGTATTTTAGGTTTATTTCCTTAGAGTCCAAGTTAGCCTTCTATTACCTTATAAGATTTTAGTCTAGTAGTCAAATTAAGAGTCCTAATACCACTAGTACAAGATAGAGTCCTTAAATATAGGGTTATTTAATAGAAAAGTTGAGTATTTTGAGTATTGAGGCACATTGACTGTCTCTATCTCTCTCTCTCTCTGGCATTATTCACATCATTGTTCATGCACACTATTTCTCGCACTGTTCACATGCATTGTTCACAAATTGTGGTCAGATTCTATTTCAGATTCTTCCCACCACTTTTGCAACTCTGTTTGTTCGGTTAGGCTTAAAAATGAAAATTAGCCAGCTTATTTCTTAGGTACAGATTTTGAAAGTCTCATATTTTCCTAAGTACAGCTGTACTTTTCCACGATAAACATTTTAAACAAAATAAGCCATCCCAAACAAACACTAAATTAAATCTCTTCCCTTCCCGACTAAAACCTTAAGTCATTCTTCTACCCTAGCCCTTCTTTCTAAAAGTTCTAAAACCTAAATTCACAAATCCTCCTAACCCTAAACCTACCACAAGCACTCGTAGATAAATTCCTCAATTGTCCTGTGTAACATAGCAAACATATGTCAAAAACTAGCTTTATAATGCAGAATATATCTGTTACTATATTAGTGGCAAACTCATACAATTTTTTTATAAAAAGTTCTACCTGATAGTCCACACCTGCTGTAGAAACAAGACGAACAAATCCTAGAATGATTAGTGGACTAGTAGATTGAAGTGCAGTCTTCCACTTCCTAAAACAGCATGGAAAATGAAAACCATTAATGACATTATTACTTCACAACCACTGAATTTGTTATTGGTAATCTACACATGTACCAAACGGGTCATGAACCCCCTACCCAACCCTCCACCTCATTCTTTATGGAGGGAGGAAATGCCTTTTTTTCTTTTTTTGCTAATTTGAGCTAGAGTTCATTAGCTTCACAACCACTGAATTTTTATCTTTTCATAATTACCATATATTTTTTTATTGGTAAGGTACACATGCACCCACTGGGTCCTCACCCTCCACAGAAGGTGCCATTTGAGTTAGAACTCATTGACAGGTTTAGGTTAAATCTTCCAGTTCAAATTATTCTATTGTGCTAAAAGTGTGTGGTGTGTCATCAGAAATGATAAACTGTCTGTTATGTTTTTTTCCTTATCTTCAACAACTGGTAAGTATATTTGTAAACTATTAAGACCAAAATATTGTTAATCCTTCCTTGTGATTGGTTCATCCTTTTATTCTACTCCTCTACCTTAATGAGTTTTTTGTTTCTGAATCTCTAATGATAGCAACTGCTGTCTCAGAAAACTGTCCATGTAATTCAAAACTTCTTAGAAAAATTATTTCATATAATTCATATGCTGATGCGTAATCGCAGACTATGTAGAAGCCAGGCATAAAATACAAAATAATTGTTCACTAGTCTGGGATAATAAGCAACCCTAAGTTTGTTAAAAAATAAAAAAAACCCAAGAATCTCCCATAGCATATTAGTTTACTAGCTTATACCACATGAGGCATAACATAACCTATAACAATTAAAATTGGTTCTTCAAATCAGATGCATTTTTTGTCCCTTTGGTATCAAGTTTCACTTCTAAAGAATAGTATAAACCTACAAAAGAGTATCTTTCTGCCAAATTTTGGTCATTCTCTCAGTCAGAATGAGACAGACTATAGCACGATAATAGAAAGGCAAGTTGCAAAACCAAATAAATGTCTTCTTTCTTTTAGAAAACTTGTGTAATTAAATTAAAAATTATATTTTGTTCACACGCACACAACCGCAAACCCATACCCACCTCCAAGTAAGTATCTTTCTGCCAGAGTAGGCTCATTCTCTCAACTCAAAATGAGACAAGATCATAGCAACATAACAAAAAGCCAGTTGCAGAGCCAAACAAATTCCTCTTTCTACTAGGAATCTTACGTAACAGAAATGGTCATTGTATTTTGTTCATATATATTCATTGCAAAAAAATAGTTCTTTAACATCATAGTCATACATCACTTTTTACTGTCCTTTCGTAAATAAGTATCACTTCAGTTCCAAAAAATATATGCTTGAAAAAAATATATATATAACAACTAGACATTTTCTTTAAGATGTCTAAGTTCCCCCTTCATGTCCCAAAATGTCTGTGAGAAATAGAAGCACGCATAATAGGACTTACATCGATGAGAGGTTTCGTGCTTGTCGCGAAACCAGTGAATTTACCAGCACAAAACAGCCAACTCCAATATCCATCTGACGTAAAATTAATTTGAGCTTTATTAGTTTAAATGAACAAATTCATTTTAGTACAAGTCATCAACATAATAAATAAATTTATATATCAAGTAAAAGGAAAATCACCATAAAATTTTGAGAGAGAGAGAGAATCTAAAACCTAATATTTGTAAGCACTAATGAAAGCACGGGTAATATAAGAATCTAAAGTATATATTCCAAAATCAGAATATATTCCAAAATGGGGATATATACTTATTAAAAAAGCCAAGAAATCAGGGTATAACTAAAAGTTCAAAACTCATTAAGGAATTCTCCTCTTAACGTCATTCCTATAACTTTCACTGTAATTGTTTCATTCACTCAATTTAAAAAGATAAATATGAACCAATATTAATGCATGAGAGAATTGTCTAACAAGCAAATTGAAAGGTATAAAATATAAGACATAGCAACTGAAGAGTGCAAAGGAAGCTGGTGTTTAGACCCAATTCAAACTGTAACATCAGAATGCCCAATGCAAAGAATAACATCAACGGATTTTTTGTTTTTTGGGGAAATTATATTAAACCCACACGTGGTTGCCAGCCTATGATTTAAAAGGTGACACTTTGCCCCCACATGCTTCATTCTATTACTTTTCTCAGTTAAGTTGGACGAAAAATGCAGGCAAAATACATTTTTAATAAAGCAAAAAATAATAATAATAATAATAATAATGAATTATATGGGCAAATTACACTATATCCATGATGCAGCCAAGATTAATTTGCCGTATTTCACAATTTTTGGTAAGTGAATTGAGTTCAGAATTTTCTAGGAGATTTTAAGTGTCTTGGTTTTATTTTATTTGATTCTAAGTTAGTTTACTAGTCAAATTAGGAATCTATTTTTATTGGTAAGTTACATACACACGAGGAATCTTGAACCCCATGACCTCACCCTCCACGTTAGTCTTACAAGAGAAAGGGGTTCCATTTGAGTTAGTGCTCATTGGCTAGTCAAATTAGGAATCTAATGCTAATAGTGCAAGAAAGAATCCTCCAATATTTTTACTGAATGCAGTCAAGAATTGAGAGTAGATTAATAGAAAATTTGAGTTGTTTGGTTATGCAGCTTGTATGCCTAGATTACTTCTTGATCTTCTCCTTCTTTCGAAGGAATTGTTCATGGTACTGTTGGCCCTTGTAGTTCATTCCATTATTTTGTTAACGTCCAAATGTTGTCCAACTTAATTGAGAAAAAGGAGTAAACTTGAAAGCAAACCATATATGGACCAAATCAAAAGTAAACATAGTGTAACTTAACCCCTCTTTCTTTCTTTAAGCCTTTACCTTTCAACTTGCTCTTATAAGGGGGGGAGGTACCATTTAAGTTACAACTCATTGACTCTTCTTTAAGTCTACGTTTTCTAAAAAAAAACCATGTCAAGAAAATCCATGATCACCAAGCATGCCAAATTCCAAGAGAGACCACATCTAACACAGCCACAGGATTAGGTATTTGATCAAATACACTCTGTAGGGCTATAGTCTATGAGACTTAGAGATCATTTAGGACAACATATTTTCACTTCATTACAAGTACATAGCTTTAAATGTAAGGAAGGGCATAGAGAACCATTAAATTTATAGATCAAATCCATAACAATCAACATCTTCATTGCTTTGATTTTCTCTATTTTGATTTTTGAGTGCTGCACTTATTAGGCTCTTTGAGGACAAAACTTATTTTCAATTAATTTTTGAGACATACAGTAATAAATTTGGAAGACGACTTTTAAATATTACCTTTATTGAAAAAAAATAAGAAAGTTTATGTATATAGGGTGTATACTGATAAGTCATGAAATATGACTTATTTACATGCATTTTAGAGAGATTCTATTGGGGTTGTGTTGCATTTCATGTCTAATTACACTTAAATAAATGTTTGTTATTCAATTCATTGAATTACATGATTTATGCATTTAAGTGTATTAATTTAATCCCTTATATGTTAATTTGGGCTATGTTTGATTGTAGGCACAAGCTAGATCAAATTGGAGTAAAATATCCCAAGCTGGAAGGAGCAAAAAAGAAGAAAAGAGGTGCAAATTAATGTTTGAAAAGAAAAAGAAAAACAAAGCCCACAAGCCCAAAAAGCTCACATGGCCACTAAAGCCTACAAGCTCACATTATCCATTGTACTCGCATCACACAGGATTAAGACTTCAAGGAGCTTAAATGAAGTCATGCGTGGGAGCTTGCTTTGTTAGTGGATTGCATGCTTTCTTTTTCTGCCGCATCACACTAGATTATTTTTCCAATGGAGCCCTAAATGAAAGAAGTGTGGATAGCAATTGGAGAGTGGTAGCCGCCAAGGAGTATTATTATTTTTAATTTTTTTTCTAGTTTTCTTTCTAGTTTTCTCTCTAGATATTATTTTCTCTAGTTTTCTTTTTTTCTTCTTAGCCATGATTGGCTAAGCCTCTTGCTAGGGCTAGGGGCTATGTTTTCTGTATAAAGGTATGAATACTTGTAGTCCCTTCTATTTTTAATGTTAAATACAGTTGGTTGTTAATTATTTGATTCCTATTAATGTATGTTTTATTCCGTACTTTCTATAAGTTCAATCATGTTTTTCTTATGATTAAGGGGGAATATTGCATGGTTTTAATTAAGTTTCGTGTTATATAAATTGAAAGGTCTTTCTAATTATTACTCTAGCCACTTTATTTTCTCCGGTAATATAATGTTCTTGAGTTTTATCAGTTCAACCATGTCAAGAGCTTTTTAAAAGGAAAATAATCAACTTGTAAACTGTTATTAGAACAAGGTTTTTAACCGGGATTACAAAGAATCATACTAGTATAGAGAAAACACCCCAAAACCCTAGTGCCTTTTTACATATATTCTTTACAAAATTTTCACAAACCAAATCTATTTTACCCTTCTTGCATATTTAATTACATTGTCTTTTGAAAACACAAACTCCCTGAGAATCGACAACCCCTTACACGTACTACAAGGTACCACTTATTATTGAGCGACATCATATACACAAATCTGTTGTAAAAAAAAGTAATACAAAAATGGAGTTACAATGTAAAAGAAGGAGAATCTATATTTATCAACAAAAAAAGGAGAATCTATGAAATCTACAACTAACAAAGGAATCAAATCAAAGCTTTGCTAGGTGTATATTAAGGGCAACAGGCCCCCTGTCCTCAACCTCCATTTAAGTATTGCTTATAGAGCCTTCAACCGACAAAGAACTTATTTCTTGCTTGGCCTAAATGGGCAAGGAGGGATTCGAACCCCTGACATTGAGGTTCGTAGCCACATGCTCTACCCCTCTAAGCTATAGGCCCCACCCCTACTTCGCTGGATCTATCCAGTGACTTCCATGCATTGTGATCACTCAAACAAAGATGGCAAAACGAAGAATTCAGCTATACCTTTATTCTAGACCAAATAGCTGCCAATTTCTCCAAACCCATTCCTCCAACCAAAGAATAACTCTGCTACAGTGTTAGGCATCACCCAACTACTTCAAACATATAGAGGAATAGAGAACATAGATTCTGAGATACATCAAAATGCAATAACATATGGTCCACATTCTCACCATTACATATACACATGGAGCACCAATCCGCCAATGGTACTCTTCATCAAAATATCACATTGCCAAAAAAATTCAAAACACAGATATCCATATGAAGAAAGCCATCTTCCTAAGGGATTTGTTACAACACACGCTCTTTCAAAGGAAAGATCACTCCATTCAAAGCTCTTAAAGCCTCGTAGTAGGATTAAAGATTAAACATTAAAATGATCTTTTGATAAGTAATTAAACATTAAAATGATTATTACTTGTTAGTCTCCATATCAAGCGATCAAGACCCTCTCCTCCTAAGACAGTAGCATACAGAGTATCAATCAAAAGCTCCACATATTCCTATTCTCAGTCATTGAAATCTCTTGGAAAGCGAATACGCCAAGATCCTTCATGCAAAGTTTCCGAGCAGAGTAAACAAAAGAATCCTTGTTTATCGCAATTGAGAATAATTCCAGAAACAATTCTTTTAAAGGTTGAGACTCTCATCGTGCCAAAACCTCACTCTACAATCATCCCCTACCTCAAAACACATATAGCACACAAATCTCTCCCTCCTTTTGGAAATACTTCACCGGATACTACATCCATGATTCGTGTGTACCTCTTACAACCCTTGTTGACCAATGACCCCAATCATGCTCCATAGATGATTTTCTTTCAACCCATATCTCCATAGCCATTAAACCAGCAGAACTTGATTAAAATTGCCCAATTTAGGCATACCCAAGCCTACATGAATTTGCCAATATATGGAAACAACTGGTATTGTTGTCTCCTTTAAACCAAATAACTCTCGAATTCTGCCACTATGAGACTTCCTCCAATGTAGGCAATTTTTCCACCTCTGATTTCAAATCTGCCCTACAATGGCTTTCTACAAAGAACAAACCAGCACTCCTTAAAAAACCAAGCATTGTATTTCATGTAACAACCTTCTTTTATTAACTCCCACATCCCCAAACTCTAGTTAATTCTATTTCTTTTTAAGTCCTCTTTAGGGACCTTACGTTTTCTAGCCAATGTGTAGCTAGGTAACCCATTAAAGGTGAAATTGTTCCCCCAATTCCTGACCTTCTCCGCAAACCCATCCACCCTTAAGCACATGTTTTCAAATTTAAAAGCTCATTTACCTCTCAGAATTCTACCTGCCTCCAATAAAATTGGAGTTTGATCAAACATTGACATTGGAAAAAGCCGTTGAATCACCTCTGGGTAATGCTCTTCCCATGTTGGTGACACTAGCACATGATCTAAGCAGGACATAGAAAGGGCCCTCCATTATTTAACCAAGTAAACACCCTTCCATCTAATGGTGGATCAATTAGGATTAGTTTTCAAATACCTATAAAAAGAAATAATAATAATAAATAAATTTAAAAAAAAAAAGGATTAGTTTTGAAATGAAATCCGAAAATTCTATCATAACTGGGGTGAACTATCACATCCCACTCTCTCACTCGAGAATCTTATGACATTAAAATCCCTGCCACACACCATGCCACCTCCTGCCTATGTGCAATGCCTCCCAACTCCTCCCAAAGTAAATATTAAAGATGGTCATCATTAGGACCATAGACCCCACTAAAAGCCTAGTTGAAACCATCTGCAACATTGGTCCAAAGACAAGACACAGAGTAACAAGCCACCACTACTTCTTTTCTCTCCACCACGCTCTTATCCCACATGGTAAGCACCCCCGCTGCTGTTTTCATTGCATCTAGAACTACCTAGTCAACATAGAGACGACTACCTCATAAACTTTTCACAATACTCACTATCCAATCAGCTATGAAATTATGTTTCATTAATTAATGGCTTCTACAAGGATAAATTTTGGATATGCCATTTAATCAAAAATTCTTATTAAATGTCCTTTTGAACAGTCAGCACCACAAATAACACCTTAAATAAATATATAAAGAACATATAGTTTTTTTATTTACTTTTCTTCTCTTTCTTTTTTTGTTGCATGGCAAAGTTACGCATACACCCTGCGGGACATAAACCGCAATCTCTTACCACCAAAGGAGCGGAATGCTGTTTGGGCAACAGCCCATTGGCTATGAAGAACATATAGCTCAACTCCAAAACGAAAGCAATCAACTAAATTTTAATAATAAGAAAAACAACTGAAAACAGCAATCAATACATGCTGCTACATTCAGCTTGGAACATCTTACCAAACTAGTTCCGTAAGTCTCAGTCTTAGCATACTTTCTAGGAAATATTCTGAAGTCAACAGCCAAGATACACAAGCATGTTACAATCATCTGCAGAAAATTTTTTCAACCACATGAGTCACGAGTATGTGAAAAATTTAACATAATTGAGCCATATTATACAATTCATAAACTATGTAGCTGATTGTGAGACAGCATACCACAAAAACCCTGTATGATGAAATAATTGTCTTAAGAGAATGGACCCTTCCTTCCAAAGGAGAAGAAGAACCAGACCTGTATTAATAAACAAGTTTGTCTTAGCTATATCCTATAGAAGTCAATTAGATGCTTATGGCCCAAAAAGAACTTATATGCTTGGCCATTCATGCAAATCCTATACCATTTATGGTCACATGTTAATGTCTTTGCCAGTGAAAGATAAATAAAATATAGAGAAGCATGTGTTACAAGTTTTACCTTTTGGCTGCAATAGTAAAAACCAGTAACATCATCAGCAAAATTGCCCATATATATGTCCAATCAGCTAGAACCTGTGACGAGATATGATTACAAAAGAGAATATGAAACTTACATATATTCAATGAAAATTCTCATAGATGATCGGATATCAAGAACACAAACCCCAAGTACAAAATAGTTGGAATAATAGCACGATACTCATCAAACGCACATTGGTTAGCTCAGAGCAATAGTTTTCACAAGTACAAGAGAACACTTACAGTGAAAAATAAGATGATAGGGAGAACAATGGTGAGAAAATCAACAGCCATTGTAGCCATGTAAGCCCTCCAATCCTTAGAACCAACAATTTCATTATCATTTTTCTTCAATGGCACGTCTGTGAAAACAAAATAGAAAGAAACAAATTAACATGAAAAGAAGAATCAAATTATCTGCATTGTATATTATATCAATTTCTAAACTCAAACTCATGGAATAAAATAGCCTAATAGATACTTAAAGTGAAGATTTTACAATGCAAGAACAAGGGGATGAGTGGTGGAGGCAAAAATTATTCTTCTTCTTTTTTTGGAGCCTAATAGATACTTAAAGTGAAGATTTTACAATGCATGAACAAGGGGTTGAGTGGTGGAGGCAAAAATTCTTTTTCTTTTTTTCGCCGGGGGGAGGGGGGTTTGCAAAGCTAAATAAATCAATAATTTTTTAAATCCATAAGATAACACACACACACACAAATATATATATATATGTATAATTTATATTTGAAGCATGTATTTAACATGATTTATTATATATATTATTTTCTCGTATATAAGAAAAATTTCAAATCAATTTTATCTAATTCAAGAAAAATATTTTCTTTCATTAAGTCATGTACAATTATCCTTTAAATTATATATTAATCACAATCAATATTATTTAAACATGTTAAATACAAAATGAAAAAGAGTTTGAAAAGCCAGGGGGCCATGGCCCCTAGCCTCCCTCCCTCCGCCTCTGATGGGAATAAGATCTCTAAGCTAAACAATATTAAATAGAATATTTTTCAAACGAAATGGTGAAATTGCAAATTAGTAGAATCAAGTTATTATAATCTCTCTTCTTCTTTTTTGGTTTCATCTAAATGTTAAATAAATATAATTGTAGTAAACTAAATAACATTATAATTGAAAGAGTGCAAAAGTATCCGGGCATCACCGATAAGGCAATTGGAGGAAAATAAGTGACGCAGAAGAATCAGAATCTGAAAAAACAATTAGAGCAATATGAATTTTTTGCAATGACGTAAAAAAAGGGGATATAGGGATTTATCAAAATGTAAAAATGAAATAAGTGTTGGACTTACCGAGACTATTGTTAAAAGCGCAGAGATTTCGAGCATGGAAGATCCAGTCAAATTGCTCACGAATCTGAAAGTTTGAAAAAAAATATACCCAAACAATATAATTAATTTGAGAAGGCAGATAGAAATTGAAAGAAAATTCAGGGGGAGAGAGAAAGAGAGAGAGGGAGTAACTCTTCTTTAAGTTGCTTGTTGGGATTGAAGGACTTTGGAAATGAATCCATGGATGAGGCTCAGTTTTTAGAAATGCAAATGAAGCACTTGTCACTTCTGAAATGGGGTTTTTAAAAACATAAAATTTAAATTAATATAAAAATTTGTGTGCCAGACATGAGATCTCAAACGATCTTTTTGTAGTGATAATGAATATCAACATCCTGCAAAAACATAGCAATATTGAAGTTAAGTACATTATGGACTATATATATATAAATTTCTTGTTTTAAATTTTAAACTAGTAAAGAAAGATACATTGACAAGGACATGGAGTGTTACATTGTTAGCACTTCACTTCCAATGTGTTGCAAACCATGAAACAATCAGAGGGACAAAATGGAATCTCATTCAGGAAATATTTGAGAATTATAACTGATTATGTACATAAGTGTAACTAATTTCTGATCAAACTCGCTACAATTAACAGAAAGAAAGAAACCCAAAACAAGGCGAACTTACATTTGCAAAAGTTTTTGGATCCGAAATGACGATGAGAGAGAAGCGACTCTATCGATGAGTTACCTTGAGGGATGGGGGAGTGAAAATTTCTGGTGGTGCTGGAGGCCGGTGAAGGAATGGCGGCGGTGACGAAGATGAAAGGTTGTCACTGATTTTGGGGAGAGAATTTAGGTGGTGGAACGAGGAAGGATTTTGGCCGCCCCAATTATATTTATTAAAATGCCATTATATTTTGGGAAAAATCATAAACACCCCTTCAACTTTCAATTGAAATCAAAAAGACCCTTCAATCTTTTTATTTCAAAATAAACGCCCTTGAGCTTTGAGAAATACTCAAATTACTCATTTTGTTTAAATTTCCATCAAGATTTTGTTTTATTTATGATAAAAATTCACTTTAGAATATAATTTTTTAATAAAAAAAAAATTTCTTAAACGAAATTTAATTAAATAAAAATTTTAATTTCAATTTTTTTTTACTTTGTTTATCCATAAAGGTTTAGACATAAGGATCAATTTAGATATTTTCCAAAATTCAGGGACTTCTATTTATAATTTAGAAGATTAGGGGGCATATTTGATTTTAACCCAAAGTTTAGGGATAGTGTTTTATTTTATCCCTTATATTTTTTTTTAATTACAAAATTAACATTATGGCTTTTAGAAACTTTGTATTTTTACTTTATTTTAATGGAATGTTGAATACATTGGACTTAGTATAAAATTTGTGGTTTGTTTAGTGTTAAAATTTTGGTTTTTATGATGGAGTATTATTGTTTAGTAAAAATGTTGATGAATTATTGTCTTGTTAAATAATTTAGTGTGATTTTTTTTTTTTTTATATTAATGTTAAAGAGTTGTTTTATATTATTGCTTGGCAAAAAAAAATTATGTGTGTTATTAAATATCAATATTTACATTATTGTGTATTTTAAATGGTGGTGTTATTTCCACTCCATTTTTTGTTATTTTCACATTAATGGTGTAGAAATAACCAAAAGTGAAGTGATATTGTGTATCACTTTTTGTTATTTTTGCACCAATGGTTCGGAAATAACAAACATTGGTGCTGAAATATCATTTCCCATTTTAAATTAGGCACATACCCGGGCAAGTTTCGAGCTCATGGCGGGTCAAGCTGAAATTTCCATCCCTAACAAAAAGCATGTAACACCTGTATCGGGTTATGGGTGAGTTTCTTGGAAATTAACACTATGTTTGGGAGTTTGTAAAAAAAAAAAAATGGAGTGTAATATAAATAAATTAAATATTCTTCTCTCTTTTGTTTGGATGTTTGAAATGAATTGAATAAAATAGAAAGTATTCTTATTTGGGAGTTGAATGGAAATGAATAATTTTATAACTATATTTTCATTATCTCAATCATTTTTGCTTAATAATATTAAAGTATTTGGGGATATAGGTTTTTCTTTTTCAATATTGTCTCTCTAAAAAAACAAGTTCTAACATGGAAAGTTGAAGAGATGAGCTTGGAAAAGACGATATTTCCCAAAATAACTCTCAAACATTACTATTATTCCAAATATTTTTTTTAATTATTATTAAGCAAAATGGCCCCATAATGCCCTTTCTTTAATAAAAATAAAGGTATAAGCATTTAAGAAAAAACAAAGGAATATTATGAGAACTTCAATAAAAAAAATTATTAAAACATATTACATTCCCTCTTATTCCTCTCAAATTTGGAGGGATCTAAAAGTAGGCTTTTGTGGGAAAGAAATGAAACATGAGTTGCATTATTTTGCTTTTTATTGAACTCTCAAACATGGAATGAAAAGAATATTCTTTTAGGAAAAAAATTATATTTCATTCCCCCATCCGGTCCCTCTTTACCAAACAAGCTATATGAGAGGGAAAGAGGAGGGATTGTGTTTGGTTTTGGTAAAGCTTAGCAAGTAATCTCTTTATCTCCCTCCTCTCTCTCTTTATTCAAGTCCAAATTCGATCTAACGGTTCACATTTTTCCTCTTCCAATCTCTTTCTACGCATTGGACTCTCCAATTGTTCCTTTTTTCTTTTTCGTTTTCTTCTTTGAATCTCTTCCTTTTGTGCTGCAAAATTCATGTGTAATTCTTGTGTTTTTTTATATTTTTTTTTGTCTATTTCCATGGTGGTGAATTTTGATTGGCGTTTGAGATTTTGCGTTGTGTGGATGTGATGACATACCTGAATGCCAAGAATTCGATTGATCCAAATAGATCACAAAATAAGAAAAATGAAATGGTTAGATGGTCTATGACATGTGACTTTCCTCCCAAAACATTAAAAAATAAATAAAAACATTTTTTTCTACGAAGAATTCTATGTTTTATGTGCTTCATTTCATGTAGTTAAAATCCTCTAGCAAACAAAAAATGTTTCCTAATCATGATAAATTAAGGGAAAATCAAGAATTAAGAAGCTAGTAACTTTCAAGCAATGTTATTTATTTTTTATTTATAGTTAAGGTAGTTCCTTGCTTTTGAATAAGCATATGTGCACTTCCTCTTCTTCTTTGTTTTTTTCTTTTTCTTTTTTATCAATATATTTTATATTAGTTTTTTTCCCAAAATTTTGGTAGAAATGGATCTGAACCACGTATATGTTTTTATTCGTCATTCTTTCTTTTTCCCACCAAATGGTTGGCAAAGAGTTAAATATCAACAACCTACAAACTTATCTACGTAGGGGTTGTACTTGTTCTAAATTTTCCAATTGTTCTAAATTTTCCAATGTTTCTATCATGACTATGAAACAAACATTTTCAATCATGAATATATTGATAAAATTGGATTTCTTAAAATAATAATAATAATAATAAAATGATTTTAAAAAAAAAAACTTTTTGATTTAGAAGATTCTAGGATTTAAAAGAATGTTGTTTTTTAAGCATTTTTTAAAAATGACCACGTGTCGGTTTCGTATCTCGTAAAGCACACTGTAGTACTAGACAAAAGCCTTGCCCAAAAAAGTATACATAATGAAACGTGGATTAAGGCTAGTTAATTTGGGGGCACTTCTTTTAAACAGGCCGATCAAAAACAATTTTGTAAGAGAAAAAACCACTTCCAAACTATAAATTAGAGTCAATGCTCCACAATTAATATACTCTATAAATAAATAATCTTCAATATTTGATCATCTATACAATTGAAGGACTTTTGTTTCTAATTACAAATTGGACTTTGTTCTTGGTGGATTACAACAATTTCATCACATAATAATTAATAATCTTTGAAATTTTTTAGTACTGTTAAATATTAATTCGCATAAATATATACATAGTATTTATAGAAAGTCCAATGTGAACTTTGATTATTAATTCACTTATATATATATTTTTTTTGTATAAGTTATTAAATGAGTTTATATCTAGTTAGAGTCATTAATGATTGGTCTCACTAATTAATACTCTCTTATCTGACATAAATGGTAGATCCTATTCATTAACAATAAAGATACAAACACAACATTTTCACAACAATGTCGAGATGTCAAGCTGTAAATGGTAAATAATAAAATGCAATAAATGGTAGGTCCAAATGAAAACTAATAAAAATATGACAACTCAGTATTGATGTGAAAATGTTGTGTCAGTAGAATTGCTCATTAATTCAATTCATAATGAGATTCATCATTCATGTGAGAGGAGAGAGTTCGCATTTATTGTGTTCGGGGAATACTCAATATTTTTTCTTAAAACATACTCCTATTCCCTAATCATTAAGGTGGAATACAAATCTTCTATCCTATTTTTTGTGTTCCACTTTATCTTCCATCAATTACAACTCGCCAGTCGCCACGTATTACTTTTTCTTTCCTTATAAAAAACTCAAGTTTGAAATGGAAAAAATCAGACACATGACATATCGTAATTGATAGAGTATAAAATGAAACACAAATATTTATTAAGAATTCCGTAGTACACTTTTGACTTATTAGGACTTGGAATATATGTACAAAGCTTAATTTCGTTTTTATTGGGAAAACATTTGCGAGCATGTATTTTATATCATTGAAAAAAATATACTATAAAGACACTTAATAATTGACAATCCCATTAATTAATAGATTTGCAACAAGTCATGGTTATCTGTGTTAGAGGATACAATTAACAAATTAAGATAACTTTTGGTAAGACCCATAAATTCAAAGAAGTGAGTGAGAGAGAGAATAAAATAAAGCATGGAAGTAATATCATTATATCAATTATTCTATTCTTTCTATACTGAAATTTCCAAATATAATGTAAAATGTGTAGTGTTGCAAAATCGAAATTTATGTATGGACAGAAAAACAAAAACAAAAGACACACAAAAAATGTAACTCTGTTGATGATGTTTCCGCAAGAGCACTCACACAGCTCGCCAAAGCCTCCATTATCATTTGTCTGCTGCTGTATAATTTGAGAATTCCCCAATTGTTGAACAGCTTTTTGCACAATTGGGTCCTCTGATAAGTCTTACCTTTACATGGTCTGGCAATCTCAGTGTATACCTATCCTGCTCCTCTCGATCTCTTGTCCTAACTATAGAATGCCCGGTTGTGTGTGACCTTGAAAATCTTTCCACTTTTTTATCTTCAACACTTTGTAATTGCTTCTTAGAACCATCTTCATCATGCGTTGCTCTTCCACATGCCACGCTCCCAACAACATTCTCTTCTCCTATGATATCAATGCGTACATCATCTTCTAATGCCTCATTTCTATCATCATGACTATCATGCATGGAATTATTGCGATTAATCAGCTCCTTAAATTTTTCCAATGAGTCATCAGGCGGCAAATCAAGGTCCCTACGACAAACCGGGCATGTTTTATGAGATTCGAGCCAAAGGTCGATGCATTCTTGATGAAAAACATGGTAACAAACTGTCAAAAGTCGAAGTAAACTATCATTCTCGAACTCCAACAAGCAAATTGCACATTCTAGACCGTATTTTTCTTTGCGGAAATCTTTGACAGTTGAATATTCAAATGTTGGAAAGGATTGTATTAGAGAAGGATCAAGACCAGTGGTGGTAGCAGATGCATCAGCTGAGCGAATGATATTGCCCGAGGGTGTTCTTTGGATATGCCATGTGTTATTAAGGTTTTGAAGGAAACACCTACAGAAATATACAGAGAAGAAACCTAGGAAAAAGAAAACAAGGAGGATAACTGTTAGAACTGCAATTATAGGTGGGGGGGTGGCATGTTCTGGTGGTGGGGAGGGATTTGTTGCCATTGCCTTAACGAAACAGATAACTAGTATCTTGACGGGTTGGCCGGAGATTGGATTGTTCCGGCCTGCTTTGGTACTTTGCATGGATGAGAGGAATTGTGTAACTTTGTTTTGAGAACTAGGATTTTCGGTTGGGTTGTGTAACTTGTTTTGAGGGATTAAAAAGAGAGAAACAAGGAGGCATGTCAATGTGTTTGTGAGCATATAAAATGGTGGCTTAATTTGGGATGGTGATGTGGAGTGCTGATGTTTAGTTATTGAACGAGTCCTTGTGAAGATAATAAATAACTTGGGGCTCAACAAATTGCTCTCCTTAGTATTTGTTGTTTCAGAAGTATTTTTCCAATTACATGGAACATTTTATTTCCTTTATTTATTTATTTATTTTTCTTCTCTCTTTCTGATAGGAATATGAAACCATGCATAAAAGGGTGCTGCACCTTTTTATATGTGTAGGGCATCCTAAGAACTTTCCATTCTTTATTAAATAGTATTGGATAGACCAACCTCTAGTTTCTAAATAAAAAGAAGGCAATTTTATACAGAGCATTCTTCTTCTTCTTCTTCTTCTGAGTAAGTAATTTTATTCAATAAGAAAACTCTAGGTAACAAGGAGCTGAAAACAACCTACAACAGATACTGCACGTACAAAACAATACAACCAGTAACCAAGAGATACAACTCAAAAGTCAGAACCAGCCAAAACAGATATACAAACAACTAATTGAACTTGAAAAATGCTTGCACAGACATTTAGCAATCAGTTAGTTAAAATGTGTTTTAGATAACAAATCATTCAGTAAATTTTTTTCAGTCGAAACAAACGGAGGAAGCCAAAATCTGTCTTTAGCATTGGCTATAACCATTCTTATCATCTTTAATAATTAAGACAGTTCACTTATTCGCAGGGCAGGCTCAAGGCCTAGCCCTAAGGCTTGCACTTGCTCCAAAAAAATTAAAAAGGTTCCAAAGTCACCAATTACTAAACAAAAGGCCCTTAAAATTATACAAAATATCCCAAAAATTATAGGATGATAATTTATTTTAAATTTTTTAAAGAAAATATTATAGATGAGTTTTGCATTCTTTCCTCCACCAAAGTTCCTTAAAATATTTAGCCAATAAAAATCTAACTCAATTGAAACCCTAATTGTTTCACTAAAAAATAATATTTAATTGATTTCATTTTTTTTTTTTTTAAATCCACTTAAATTTTTCTCCTTAGATCCCAAAATGTATTTAGTCAGTCGTGCGTATTCTTAAAATAAGCAATGTGCAATATATATAATTACATAATCCAACAGCCATTCATATTCAGGCCTTTTTAATAAGTGTAAGAAAGAAACTCTTTCCTTTTAAGGTATTGAAATCCCAAGCTCATTTAACAGATCCCTAAGTTCTTTCACCAACTACTGAAAATCCAAAAATATAGAATGAATATTTCTAGTTTTCATAAGTGATAAATCATCTACTTATAAAAAAATAATAATAATAAAATAAAAAAAAGTGATAAATCATCTTCGCAATTTTTTATTATTTTTTTTCAGGATATGTGTGTGTGGAGCCCGATCTATTATTTCAATTGTGTCAGGAATTCTGGAAAAATGGTTTCTGTACAATTATTGTGGCATTTCTAATATTTGAGAACATACCAGCCGCCTTAGGCTCATTATTGTAACTTCACATGCGTTATAACATGACGACATATATAGCTGAATTGTTGATGATCCCTGTAATTCCTTTTGAAGCCATCATAATAAAATTGCAATAACTCTATAGACGTAGCCTAGTTAGGATAAACCACATAAAATCTGGGGTTTGCATGATTGCATTGATATTTTATTTTCTGTATCTACTGTTGCTCACATCCCATGGATCCTGACTTATCATTTGTTGATAACTATTCAAGATAGCTAGGACATAAAACTATGCTATGAATGGATTTACCAAAAGCATTGATTTTCCCACATTCTTGCTTGGCTTGCCTCATTTTCTTTGAGGCTTTGTTCCATTTTGATGGAGAAAATATAACTGAAAAAAGGACCATTCCACGTACGTGGTCAGTTAATATCCTGTCCAGCCTATTTGAAAGTAATAACTAATAATTCTCATGCAAATTCCACACAGGACACTCAGTTTCATTTGATTAAGGGTACATGTACCAAGTGCAAACTAATGTTTTGTGGTTACTCTACACCATTATGGCATTATACTGTTGTTTCCAGCATTAGATTAGGAGCAGAACAAGCACTGTTACTGTTATTCAAATGCGTCCAATGCTGCAATGAAGAATATTCTTTACTTAATTACTCACATTACATTCAATCAGCTGGGGCAGTTATTGAACAGCCGAGAAAGCATCTTAGAAAGGTGCAGGAGATTAGGGAATATACTTATACATGTACATAAGGATGTGTAAACGATGAGAAAATGCTGCTAGATCCAAGTGCAGACACCACTTCCTAATTAAAGCAACAAAAACAATGTGTTTGGGTGTGCCTGTGTGTGTATGAGAAACATCAACTGAGAGACAGAATTAGGGTAAGAACTTAATTTGTGAATCTAACAAAGTGCTACATGATCACTGTCATTTCTTTGGATGAAAAGGGTCATCTAGTTTGTATAAGGTAACAAAGATAAAACTACAAAAGTAATACAAGCTTCAAATTTCCAAACCGGAAAATGAAAATGAAGGAGCTGAGACTCCCAAAGACAGGGCTTCTACTGAAACTTGAAGCAAAAAAAGACAAACTTCTTTAACCCATAAGCCGAAACTACATGTTGCCATTATGCCCTCTCTAAGGAGATTAAAATACTCAATAAGATCAATTTCTTACAGTCCATCTTCATCATTTGCAGACAAGGGATTCCAATTTCTATTCAATGTCATCAATCCAGTCACCATATATCCTACTGATTTTGTCAGGACCCTTCCATTTCTGATGAGTTCTCTGCCCTGGCCTCTGAATTACAATAGATGACCTTTGTGATGGAACTCCAATATGATAGAGATCAGAATGAGGAACTGAAGTGACTGATGCTACCACTGTATCTGCCGGAGTTTTTGAAGGTACTCCTCCCTGCTTTGAGTCAGGAGGAGCGGAAGAAGAATCTCTAGTCTCCCCGTCTACAAGTCCACCACCATACCGGTGCAATTCTGTGGTCAGAAACATAGATTTCCAGAATAAAAAAACAGAACAAATCTTTCCTCCCATCAAAATGTTCAAAGGAAAAAAAAAAAAAAGTGTTTGATTACCATGTTTTTCTTTTAGTCCTATCAAGAATAATATCAAGCTAAACATGGGTAGTGCCCACTGGTAGTCGAAGAAAACATTATCTTAGATGATTAATTAGGTAAACTACTCTTCAATGGTATAACGATCCAAGTCAAAAAGCTGATAAGTCCCAACATGATAGCAATTTGCCTAAATGTAAAGACATAAGGCCAACCAATTCACTTGCCCAGTATAAGGCCTAAACCTAACAAGCATACCTACAGACATCTGTCCTGTTTTGCAACACTGAATACCTGAGATGTAGCAATAAAAAAATTTGCTAAACATACTAAGGTTATAATTTTCAGAGCATTGAAAAGCCTTTTTCTGAATGACTGAATCTAAGCGTAGACACATTATCAAACAGGCTAAAGCTTTATGTCTTCAGGTGCATGCTCCATGTCTATCTCTGAGTAACAGTGTATGTTTCTCCTACACCTTAAACAACAAACTAAAGCTCCCATGAGCAACCAATAGCTAAAAGACTCAAATTGGGAGTGGTCACACTTCTACCTCAAAGTTTTTTTTGCAGATTTGTATTCTATTGGTATCAGCAAAGAGGCTTGGGTCGTGGATAATGTATTTGTTACACAATCAATAAGGAGGAATTTGCCTTGAACAGCTTGGGAAATTCTATAACATCTTGCTTTGAGGCCACAAATGATTTGAAATGGACATCCTCCAAACCGGTTTGGAGGAAATTTCTCCAAGCTGCTAGGTGGCATAATCTAAAACAATTCACGTGTATTTTTGTCATGTGACTTTCACATGACCTTTTATCAGCTCAACTCAACCATTCTCTAACCATATGTTATTCTCTCCCTCTCTCTCTCTCTAAAATGGAGGGGAAAAAACGGAAGACATTCTTAGTCAGGATTTATAATTGATAGGGCAAAGCATCTGCCCTGCATCTATTGCCAGTGAAAGCACAATTTTTGTTTTGGCTTCCTTTCTTCTTCTTCTTCTTAGTGAGAGAGAGAGAGAGATGCACTCCTTACATGATCAGTAAGAACCTTGCATGATAACTGAATACAAGAGGTGTACGTTTCATATTAATTTTACCGTCTAGAATGTTATACTGCATCTTCTACTGCGGCAAACAACCTTAGAATGGCCTTAACTTTGGTGGTTAAGCCAGGTGGGATAAGATCGGCTAGGGGATTTTTTTTGGACCTTCCTAGCTTTCAGACCTCCCTAAAAAAGGTTAAAAGGAAAGAACAAAGATCCCTTAAATTAAAATTATTAACAGACTTGTGTCTTTGAAGTCATGCGGAAAAAAGAAGAAGAAGAAGAAGCAAATATATGAAAAATATATAAAAAGTTAGACACTCATACAATCACAATTATCAAATCATGTATAGCGGCTATACATGTATACACAACTACTCAGTGCAAATCAAAAGCAACTGAGACAGTTGTGCTTAAGCATGTACAAAACTAAGAAGAACAAAGACCAAACTTGCAGTGTTGAAAACAAAGATTCAGGTAGAAATGTCCAACACTTGAAGCAACTTCGAGTAAAAAAAGTAAGTTAATGCAACAATTATTGTTTGGGAACAAAATATCCAAGTCTTCATATGATTAAAGCAAAGCCTCTGTACTCAAATGGAAAGTTCAAGCAAAAAAGGTAAGTTCCTACAATATGAACTGAGAGTGACAGTGCCAATGCAATCACAGTGTTATGTTCAATTATTCTCAAAGATGGACCAATTACAATAGAACCATTTCTAAGTTCTAACTACTCTCTTTCTATATTCTACACTACTCAATTGCAAGTACAAGTATTATCATCTACTACATAACAAATATAGACAAAACCAACATAAAATACTTTCCTTAAATCTTAACAAGAAGAATGGAAAAGGGCAAACCATTGATACCTGCAATACCATGTGCAAAATGGCATTTGCTTCCAAAGGGACAATACCCCGTCAACTCCCACTTATTGCAAATCCTCGTTTTCCAATTGGACGGCTTGACATTCTGCCCACTCACAGCAGTCACGGCAGCAGCGCCGCTGTACCCGCCAGGCCCCAAGCTTATCGCCACACTCTCCCGATTCTTGGACTGCTCATCATGAAGGAAGGTGCAATTATCACCATACGGACACCCCTCCTCGGTATAAAACTTCTTGCAATGCCGCCCCTTATATGACCTCTGCGAGTCCACAGAAAAACTAGCTGACCCCAAGGAAGGTATCTGATACTCCTCCCTCGGCTCAGACGACACACCCTTCTCCTCCTCGTGGGCCGCCACGATCTCCTGCCAATTGGGAGGCGGCCGACGAAGCTCCTCAATGCTATGAGCGAAATTACAGTTAGTAATGTAGGGGCAAGTCCCTGCACGGAACTTGCAACAGAGTTTGGTCTTGAAAAACATCTTTCCAATGGCTTTGGATCGGTTGGAGGAGGTAACATCCTGGGAATTCCTCGATTTCTTGTTGGGGGGTTCGCTTCCGGACCGAGATTGGGATTGTCTCTGGTCGTAATTCGAGTTAGTCGGCGTGTCATCGCCATTGTTGTTGTTCCAAGCTCGGTAATCGTCCTCCGTGGCCCAAATGGCGTGGTCGCTGCCGGACCAGCTGTCCGGACCAGTTCCGGTGATTACTTGGACCACGTTGCTGCCGGAGAAATCCATTGGGGACTGGAATTGATAAATTCACAAGAAAAAAACCAAGCTTGAAACCCTAAAGTGGTGATTGGAGTTAGTAATGGCACATAGCTTGGGAAAATAGATGATACCCAGAAAGTGGAATTGCCAGATTTTGAGTGAAATCAACGGTAAAGTGTTGAATTTCAGTGTTTTGAGAAATGGGTCTGTTACTATTAACAAATCTGAACACTAAAAATAAATTACAGAGACAGATTTTTAGGTATAAGGTTAAGGTAGGTTTCCCAAAGAAGAAAACATTTTCAAACAAAAACTACAACAATAACAGATAGAAGAAAAAAAAAATTACCAAATTGGGAGTGGGATTAGATCTAAAGCATGAAGATATGAAAAGAGAAAATAGCTAGGGAAAGGTTGCTTAAAAAGGGAAATTTTTAGGAATGTAAACAAGGCAGGTGGAGTTAAATATGTTGAGATTTAGAGATGGATTTGGTTGTGTTGAAGGAGTGATGACTGATATGAGAGAGAGAACATTGAAATTAAAGAGAGCCCCCGAAATGGAGGAGAAAGATTTTACAAAAACTTGATTATTATTAAACACAGTAAAATAAATGAAAACGATGATGGATGAAGAAGTTTAGTGCCTAGAGAGGAGAGGTTGTGTACTTTGGGTTATGGGTCCATTTTTTTTTTTTTTACTCTTTTCTCGTTAGTTTTGTCTTCTTTGGAAGGAACTCGTGCTGGCTGCTAATGCTATATCCATGATATTACATTATTACTACGTTGTTGACTTGGGTTTTTAAGAAATGAGTTTGTCAGAATTGCAAAGCCGTTGGTGCACAAAAACTATTTCAAAAGGGATGGCCCGAGTGCCCAGCCCCAGACTACTCTGACAAGCAAATGGGCCGACAGCTTATGCTGGCCTAATGGCCTTGGTCCGGACCAAATCGGATTTGAGATCAATTTGAAACATAAATAAATAAATAAAACCATTAATTTTTTTTTTTTTTTGGCTGAGTTATATTATAACACTAGTCTCAAACATGTGCGATGCACAAAAAATGAATTAAAATTAAATCTAAAAAATTATTGGTCTAACTATGATTTTTATTGTCTTTTATATTTTATCTAAATATGAAAATTGATGATTATTAAAAGACATTTATTATTATTGTGTTTATATATAAAATATATTATAGTATTAGACATTTATTATGATTGTGTTTATATATATGGAATAATATATTATTTCTATTAAAGAAAATATAATATGTCAAGATTCTAATGAGATGTTTAATTATAAAATAAAATTTAAATTCAATTAAAATATATATATTTTAATAATGAGATGTAAAATTGTGAGAATTCAAAAGTTTATGTGACGTAATATTATGAGATCAATCAAAAGTCAAAAAACTTTGGTTTTACATTATAGTATAGATTTCAGGAAAAAAGAAATGATTCACAAAAGATAATATATTCATTATATTGTCTTTCTTTATTAGGGTTTTTTAATTACATGAACAATCTTTTTTCGATTTTTTCAAAGTTAGATATTCCGTTTACAAATGGAAGAAATTTTTAGTGGAGCTTTAAATTTTATTAGAATAGATTCATAAAATGTTCAAATTGTAATAATTAATAAATACACTATGAACATTTATGTACTTTAAACTTTTGAGTTTAGCTAAAAAACAATATCATATTTGTTATGTAATTATCTCCATGTAATCAAATTTTTACTAACATGAAATAAATAATCTATTTATACTATAATGTAAAACCGAAACTTTTTGACTTTTGGTTGACCTCATCATGTTGCGCCACATAAGTTTTTGAAATCTCACAATTTTATACCTCATTATTTTAATATATATTTTCTAATTGAATTTAAATTTTATTCTATTATTAAACCTTCCATTAGAATTTTGACACATCATATTTTCTTTAATATAAGAATATATTATTCCATATATAAAACACAATCATAATTAATGTCTAATACTAAAATATATTCCATATATAAACACAATATAAATATCTTTTAATAATAATCATAATTATCAATTTTCATTAAGATTTTTAGAGTTCCTTTTTTTTTCTTATGTATTTCATTTAATTTTGTTGCAATGAGATAGATGGATTTGTTATAATAAAACCATGTGAGCTTGAAATGAGTTATGAAAATTATTTAGGTTTGATCATATAATCATGTGCCATGTATTTATTTGTCCTTCTTCTTATTTTAAGTATCCTTTATTTTATTTTTGGATGGAAACATGATCCATATGGTAAATATAAACATGAATCGTGTTTTATAAAAATTGGACTATATTCAACTTATGCCAAAAGAAAAATTACATTATATTAAATTTTAATTATCCTATGGTAAATACTTTCTTAGTTATTTTTTTAAACCAAAAAGTAGGATCTATCCTAAATCCAATTCGTAAAGTCTCTTTATCGATCTTGCCTACAACATTTTGAACTACAAAAAAAAAAAAAAAAAAAAAAAAAAAAAGAAGTAAAAGGAATCAAAATTAATTTAGATTTTATTTTCAATAATTTTCCTGTGCATCGCACAGGTTTGCAACTAGTTATAAAAAGAATTTGAGATCTTATTATCAATTTTTTTTATTTATAAATTTTTTTAGGTAACAATAGTGGCCAAATTTGCCAAAAAATGCATTTTCTATGTTTTTCGGCCAAACATGCCTCTTTTGATATTAATTTGAAAAATAAACTGATTGCAAATCGTCTTTATGAAAGACGATTTTTTGCGTGAAAAGTTGTCTTTAAGAAAGACGATTTTTTATTGCCTTTTACATTTATAATCTTTCACGTGACTTTCGTCTAAATATTTGGTTGAAAGTTGTCTTTCCTAAAGACGATTTTCAATCAATCTATTTTTCAAATTAATATCAATAGGGACATGTTTGGCCAAAAAACTATAAAAAAAAAAAAATAATAATAATAATAATAAAATAAAAAATGCATTTTTGGCAAATTTGGCCTAACATTGTAACAATAATGTTCTTTTATTTGTTTCTCTTTGATTAAAACTCTTGTTCCTTTATCTTCTTTTTCTTCCCTTTATATTTGTTTTTCTTTTATAAGTTTTGAATCATAATAGAGATTGATAAAATAGTTTTCTTTATAAAATTTGGCATATAAAAGAGATATTAGTTTAATAATTTTATCGACAAGAAAAGAGATACTAGTATAATTAAAGAAAACATTTTTTTCATCAATATTACATCATTGAGACAAAGGGGAACGAGTCGGCTTATACCCATACCCATAAGATCCCAAACAAAACATTGATACAAAAGGATCATTGATAATAGCCGCGAGTTGCTTCATGTTGAGGGATCACCTTTCACTGTGGTTTCAATATTTCCCGATCTAATATAAGAATGCAAATTGGGAATAATGTTGTGATTGGATGTTACATGTTAAGAAAGAAATCAGAAAATTTCATTATGATGCTAGGATTATACTTCTAGGGTAATTCTACGGTACCCATGTGGGTACCGTACCTCTAATAGATAAAATCTCACATTAATGGTACCAATGTCACATATTATGGTACCTACCTCATATATGATGGTACCTACCATTTTTATTTATTATTTAAATTAATATATATAAAAAACCAGATAGTACCAATATCACATTGGATAGTACCAACATCACATATAATGGTACTTATATCACATTTGATGGTACTAATTGAGTAGGTACCATACCCACAAAAAAAGTGTGGGTACTATAGAATGACCCATACTTCTATAGCCCATTTTCCAAGCCATGGTAAGACCATGTCTAACTGCCCACACTCTAGCCTGGTCACTCGTGATGACCCAGTTTCAAGGTGTTAAAGTTCGATGAGATTAATTCAATCTCAAAAGACGCCTTATGAGATAAGGATTGCCTATAAACTTATATACCCATTACTCATCTCCAACTCTTTCCAATGTGGGGGATAATCTCTAACATCCCCCCTCAAACTTAAGGAGATTAAAGCTTGATTTTGGAATGATAGTGGAACCGAATTACAGCTTTTTTTTTTTTTTTTTTTTTTTGTGAGATATCAGATTACGTCTTTTTTTGTGATACCAGATGGTTACGGCTTGAAGGACCGGATTACTGTTTTTATGAGCCCAAACGGCTTGGACTACTGCAGTGTGTGGAGAAGTTGAATGATTGGGAGTTGGAGTGGGTAACCTAACTCTGATACTATGCTAGAATTATGAATAATTCTCTGTATATTGAAGTGAGTAATATAATACAATAGAGTGCCTTTATATAGGAGGCATATGAGTGATGAACAAGTAAAAAGAGTGTTACACAAGTAATGTGTTGTAAAGTGAAGAGAGTGTTGCACAAATAAATGCATACATGGACTAGAGCCCAAAACCCAATAGACTGACTATAACATTAACACAAGGAAAAGCCTATAATCCAATTTCCCTGCAAGTCCTTGAGGAGGCCTCCTATGGCCCTACCCCAATAGGGCTTGGATTCCCCAATACACATCCATCAGTATTAAGCAAAGTCAGGTGGAGCCTTGAGTGAACCAAGTATTCATTATAGGCCCTAGCAAATTAAAAAATAAATAAATAAATAAATAACCATAGAAAAGGCTTCGATATATATATATATAGTCAAAGTCTCACATTGCTTAAATGAAAGAGTTAGTCTTCTATCCTTATATATAAATATGAGTTTATGTTAGAGTCCACATTGCTTAGGAGTTAAGTTTGTTTCCTCCATTCATGTATATAAATATAGGACACCCTTATACACAATATTTTAAGAAAGTTTATAGTAAAAAAGATCCTATTTTTTTTAGTACTAAAAAGAAGGCTATTTAGAGTACCCATTTTGGGTCCCAAATGGTTTAAAACTGGCCCTAATATTAAGTTTAATGAAAGGTGAAATAAGGAGAGAACTTCTAATCTAGATCTCGAAGATGTAGGGCCGACTGAAGCATATAAGTAACTTAGGCGATTACCTAAAGCCCCTAAATAAAAGAAGGCCCCAACTAACTAATAATATGTATATATAATCACATAGGACAAATATATAAGACCCCACTCTATTGGCCAATAGAATGTATTTTCTATTAAAAAGGCCAAAAAAAAATTAAAACTTTGGTGATTGATCTTCAATCTATCTTCATTCTTCAATTGCTCATTCTTCAGACTTCAGGTTAGCTTCTACCATCTAGCCTTCAATAATTTATCTCCAACTCTCTTTTTTTTTTAGTGTTCACTTCAGAATGACTTCAGGTTAGCTTCTACTATCTAGCCTTCAATTTATCTCTATCTCTCCCCCTTTTTTTTTTTTAAATGTGTAATGTTCACATCTACTTCTGAAGTGAACACAATTTATCATCTTCTCAGTTTTTAGTCTCCATAGTCCACACGGTGTCATGGACCACACGTTTTCTGCCTTACTAGTTTACACCAAGCCAACAAGTTATTATCCTTATCTTCTAGTTTGTAATTTGTACCTCATCTATTAGGCTAGCTATTTTCATTGTATGATGTGTATCAGTATCACTTAGGTTGATGATCAACGCACCCTTTTTCTTTGTTTACATTTTATTTTTTAATAATTTAATTTCAGTTTTGCTTTCAGACTTTTTTTTTTTTTTTTAAAAATAATGTTTTTAAGTAGGTTATTTAATTTGTACATTTACTATATAGGTGGGTCATTTTTATTTAATTTACTGAATTAATAAATTTTGCATCTCAAAAATTAAGAAAAATAGATTTTAAATAAATAATTATATAAAAAATTAAATATTATTTAATTAATATTTAAATATAAGAAAAGTCTTCGGTTAAAGTTTTAGCCTTAGACCCTAAAATTTCTTGAACCGAAAGGTTTTTGGTGCACAAATTAAACGAGAGAAAATAAGGAATAAATATTCATTGGCGTCTTGGCGAGGTTTATGCTTTGAAAGAGTTTGGTAGATAGTTTTAGTTTCTTGTCTAAAGACGAGCCAAGAGGGGTTCTTAGAATACTTCTTGTTGAGAATGAGCATTCAACCCAGCCCAAACATGTTGGTACACTGTATATACAACCATCACTCGTTAATGTAAAGTTTATTCATGAATACACAAATTTGGAACTGTCAGCCTTTGTAGAGGCTGTTTGATATTTATGATAGTATTGATACACTTGAGAGACTTTGCGATATACACAACTCTATAAGAAACTATAAAATCAGTCTGTTAACCAACAACATCAACACAGTTAAGAGAGGTTCTATCTTGATCAATAGGGATGAGAGTTATCCTTGGTCAATGATCAATGGTCTCTATCACGTTAGTTTGTAGAATGTGGATGAGCATTATCCTTAACAGTTACAGATTTTCCAAAAACGTTGCTTTAAACAAAATTCTAAAACGTTATGTAGTTATTGTACAAATCTGCCCACACATATTCTTTGTAAGTAACAATGACATTACTTGGCATCACAAGATATAATATCCTATACTTTGCTTCCATAACACTTAATAATTAAGTAATTTGTCAAACTACAATTACTGTACAATAAGGCAGGAAGGATGCTTTGATACCACAACAAGTAAAATATTGAAAACAACGGAATAAATTAAGGACATACTTCCAGTCATTTATGATTGTTCAAGTAGGTTATAAAGAAAAGCTCACTTAAAAAAATAATTTATTTAGAGAAAATTCTTATTTGTGAGAGAGAATTCTTCTAATCTATGCTTAAAACCTTTTGATGGAAACACAAGTTTGTTCAAATGCCAAGTTAGGGAGGGACCTCAAAATTTTTAACGTTGGAATGATTTTCAATGTATGTATAGTCTCTCACGCTCTAATTAAAAGTTTAAAAATGGAAATATGTGGCTAGTGCGTAGCACACACGAAGTTTAGATCACAGTCCTACGAAGCCATATATCACTTTTTTAGTTTGTTTTGCTAAGTAAGCCATGTAACTTGGGTTTGACTTATGACTTATCCCATAAATAATGATATTGATCATGGTAAGTCAAGCCAAGCTTAAACAATTAGTGAGATGTTCAATTAATCTTTCATTTTTTGTCCCACAAAACAAAAACAAAACTTTCATTCTTACGTTAACTGTTAGTCTGTTAGATTGGTTCGAGAAAATAAAAAAGAAAGAAATTATATTATATCATGTGGAATATCCCTCAACGATCAACGTGTATGCTTCCTCGACCATGGATTCTGGCATTTGCTGACTAAAAAATTGAGAGGATCACATGATATAAGTATAACAAGATACGGGTGCATGGTTCCGTCATGTAATAATGACTTGCAGGTTGCAACAATTAATACGAAAAAGACTTCTAACTTCTAACTTCGATCTAACTTCTGATTAGTATTAGATGAAGGAAGAAGAAATTATTCAATTGATTCCATTATTGGAAAACAATCTAGAGGAGACAAGCCAACCCAATAATTGTTGCTAATGTATGCTTTAATCACCATTAAATCACTATAAGTTTGCATCAGGCCACCAAGGCTCCACCCTCGAAATCCACCATCATTTTGTTCAATTTCTTGTTGCTTATCCTTTGTTGGATCATCTTCATATCCTGCTCACAGCTGTACACAATAAAAAGCATGTTACTATGCAAGGACACCCAAGTTTTTTTCTTTTTACAAAAGTGTACCATGAATTAAATTACAGCCTTTTTCTTTTTTCTTATTCCATAAAATTTTCTAACTCTTAAGATCAAGATAGCCTTTTTCTTAGCTCAATATTCAGCAATTTTAAGACACATGTCATGGAGAAAAGTCAAAGAGAACAAATATTATTTATATCGCATGCATACTCAAAGATTATACATATAGAATGATAAACTAACCTTTGAGGTAACACAGGGGCAGAAGGGGTCAACATCTGGGCTAGCTTCACTGCATCTTCATGTCGATTAACAACATGATTGAAACATAAATAACGTCCATAGGATGAGATACCTTCGAAGACGCAAATGTGGGCTTCCACCAAAAAATTTAGATCCACGGTCACCAACACCCCATCTTCGTACATCTCAGCCGCTCCTTTCAAATACGGGTTATTAATAGACAGATCAGGGCTCATAACCAACCCTGAATTGATAGACACCATATTAACACCCCTGTCCATTGCTAAGGCCCATGCTGTCTTCTCTGCTAAAGTCTTTGATAGGCCATGCCACAGCTGTTATTGCCATTTTACGGGTCAAAATGCATGTACATTCATTAGTAAGAAAACCAAGAAAATAAATAAATAAATTTGAAAAAATTTCTATTTTTCTGCCTGTTTGTTCTGTGGAAATTCCTCATTTTTTTTTTTAAAATATAAAATCATGATAATTTATACTTTAATGTAAAACCGAAGTTTTTTTTTTACTTTTGGTTGACCTCATAATATTGCGTCACATAAGCTTTTGAAATCTCACAATTTTACACCTTATTATTTTAATATATATTTTCTAATTGAATATAAATTTTATTCTATAATTAAACCTTCCATTAGAATCTTGACACATCATATTTTTCTTTAATATAAAGAATATATTATTCCATATATACAACACAATCATAATAAATGTCTAATACTAAAATATATTCCATATATAGACACAATATAAATATCTTTTAATAATAATCATAATTATCAATTTTCATCAAAAGTTCATTTTTTTTTTCTTATGTATTTCATTTAATTTTTGTTGCTGGCAATGGAGAAAGGTGGATGGATTTGTTATAATGAAACCACGTGAGCTTGAAATGAGTTAATGAAAATTATTTAGATTTGATCATTTAATCATGTGCCTATGTATTTATTTGTCCTTCTTCTTATTTTAAGTATCCTTTATTTTATTTTTGGATGGAAACATGATCCATATGGTAAATATAAACATGAATCATGTTTTATAAAAATTGGACTATATTCAACTTATGCCAAAAGAAAAATTACATTATATTAAATTTTAATTATCCTATGATAAATATACTTTCTTAGTTATTTTTTTAAACCAAAAAGTATGATCTATCCTAAATCTGATCCGTAAAGTCTCTTTATCGATCTTGCCTACAACATTTCGAACTACAAAAAAGAAAAAAAAAAAAATACATATTCAACAAAAAGAAGTAAAAGGAATAAAAATTAATTTAGATCTTATTTTCAATTATTTTCCTGTACATCGCACATGTTTGCGACTAATTAATAGGAAAGCAGAGGAAAATGTTTTCCTTATTGTTAGGGGGTGTTTTGTTTTATTTTAATTTATTATTTTTGGAGGAAGGGGGAAGCAAACTAGCAAAGGCAAGTCAAACCTACAAGTCTCACACAACACAGAGAATAGAGAGGAGTATATATAGGTGGTAATCAAATATTGTATTTCTTTATTTTTGAAAATTTTCTTATTGATCCCAAATACATTAAAAAATAAAATATTTTCTCAACAAATATTTTTATGTGAAAAATTGTTCATCATAAAGATAGTTTCTGATAACAACACAGCATATGGTTTATTCAGAATAAAATTGGATACCAACTAGGCTTAAGACTTAACATTATTGAACCTAGCTAGAAAAAAATGAATTTGTACCTTATATTTACGACAGAAATTAACGTCACTCCAATGTCTCTCATCCAAATCAGATGCTGTCGTTTTACGATCGTCTCTCCAAACGATGGCTGTTACCGAGGATGTGAAAACCACCTTCTCAATTGTTTCTGTTTGTGCACAAGCTTCTAGAACGTTGTGTGCTGCCCTCACCTCCACTTCCGTCATAAATTCCTACAACCAAAAACAAATGACTTTTAGACTTTGAAACTGACAGGATTTATTTCATGAAGTATGATCAAAATTTTATTTAAAATTAATTTGTTCGAATTTTTAATATGCGGTCCAATATTCATGTTTTACAATTAATCATGTAAATTAGATAGAGACATAGAGTAAAATGCATAAGATCAAAGAGAGTAAAATATTGAAGATGAGAAGGAGTACTTACATCATAGGAAGTTTGGTCTTGTGGCGGTTCAAATGTGTAAAACAAACCAGAGCAGCCTTTTAAAGCATCAATTATACTCTGATAATCGAAGGGATCTGAATGAAAAATCTTCAGCTTCTTTTTATCACAAGTAACCCCATTAAATTGCAATTCATCTGAAGAAGAATCCAAAAAACGATCAGCATATATATATATATAAGAAACAAACCAAAAGAATAAGAAGCAAAAAAACAATATATGTGCTAGCTAGCTAGCTTGAGCTAACCATTGTTTTGAACCGCAGCATGAACGGTATAGCCTCTATGGAGAAGACGCTCGACCAAGGTGGAGCCTAGGTGGCCTGAGGCATCCATAACACATACTGTGTTTGAGTTGTGATGGAAAGAAGCTGGCGCCATTCGTGTGTGTTTATGTGTATATGTGAATGTGAGAGAGAAAGAGAAAGTATTGGGGGCTTTAAATTAGAGAGGTAGCGAGAATAGTGAGGTTGTAATAGTATTTTGTAATGGTTGAAGCAATGGGTAGAGGGAGATCGGTCACGTAGTTGCATTAATAAAGCAAGAGAGAAGGGTGGCTAGCATTGAAAGAGCGTGGTGAGTAGATGGTTGGCAGGTAGTTGTTATTGGAAGAGAGAGAGACATAGTTATTAGATACATCAATGATAAACGGAGTTTGGTGGGAATGTGTAGCCACGTGTTCTCACTTCTCATACCTACTTACTTTGTGGAGAATAGGATTTTAGTATTTTTGATAGGATTTTAGTATTACTTTCTCTATTATACGATTCCATTATAATTGACATATATGTAAATAGAACTGTACTCGATCATTGTCACACTTTCAGAATAAAACTTATAGGAGAAAATAAATACACGATTATGTCTAGTCTAATCTTTACCTATCAAGTTATCACTCATAATTTTAATTTTATCAATGTTCTATAAACTTGCTAAGAAATGGTGCATACTCATTGAGTTTGATTCTATAACTCGGTCTAACTAGTTTTTGATAAACATGTTGGTATTGATGGTTGCGGATTCTTAGTTCCTAGTTTAATCAAATATTGCTTCTATGGTTCATGGTTGTACTATCCAAAGAGATATTCCATATTTCTTATGGTCCAAAATTTTTTAATAACATTAGAAAGCAAAAATTCTTCAGTTCAAGTTCAATGTTCTACAATTGATTAAATAGTGTTTATCAAATTTTAGAGATGCTCAAGTAAATTCTTTTTCACTACCATCAAGAGTATTAGGATCTTCTTCATTTGAAACGACTTTGTTTCATAGTTCAAATTAAACATTAAATAAACAACAACAATCGAATGCAAGCAATTGAAATACGCAATGAAACAAATAATAATAACTAACTTGTATTATTTAGAAGAAAAAAAAAAAAAACTAATTAGTGTAATTCAGCAGTAGTCTTTTTTTTTTTTTTTTTGTCTGAAAGTAATTCAGCAATAGTCTTAATCGGAAGTCTGGTACAAAATAACATGCGTGTTTCTATGGATAAGGATCCTCTCCATTTGGAATAAAATGGAGAGTCTCCATTTCATGGTCTAGATTAAATATCACAGATCTAACAGTGTACAGATTGCCATATCATTTAAAATTTTAAATGACAAGGCAGTATATATATCGTTAGATTTGTGAAATAAAATCTGAACCATGAAATGGAGACTCTCCATTTTATTCCAAATGGAGAGGATCCTTATCCAGTTTCTATACCTTATTTTGTTTAAAAAATAAGTTAGATGAAAATACAATTTCACCTAAAAAAGTGAAAATTTTAAAAAATGTACTTTGGTAAGCTTATATGCTATGCCAAGAGGTGCTATCTAGGATGGTGGAGAAGGAATATGCTGCTAAAAGGTTGAGTGGTGTTAAGGTAAGTAGACGTGGCCCAACATTGACCCATGTAATGTACTCGGATGACATTATGTTGTTTACAAAGGCGAGTAGCCGTGAAGTTGCTGTCTTGAGAAGTATTTTGTTTGGTCTGGAAAGAAACTCAATAGAGTTAAATCGAGGCTAACCCCCAAGGTGTAATAAGGAATGTCAAACATGCTCTCCAAATGAAACTATTAAAAAAGGATGCGATATACTGGGGAGTGCCAATGTGTTAATCAGTATCCCGGATCAAAGACTTCAAGTTTTTACAAGATCTTCTTGAGGCCAAATTAAAGAGATGGAGAAGTAAATGCCTATCTTGGGCGGGAAGAAGTACACTAATTAAGTCGGTTGCCCAAATCACACCGGCCTACACCATGTCTATGTTTGAGGTTCCGTCAACTACATGTGCCAAACTAGATGCAATGACACGAAGATTTTGGTGGAACCCCAAGAATGCGAATGGACACTATCTAGCATTAAAATCTTGGTCAAGGTTATGTCATGTCATCCAGGGGGGGTAGAGGTTGGGCTTTAGAAGGAATAAGGATTCCAATGCTGCTCTATTATCCAAATTGGCATGGATAGTGGCATCGAATCGAGATAGTGTTTGTATGAGGCTACTAAGGAGTAAATAGAAAGTCCAAAGGGATTGGCTTAGAAAAGAACCATTGAAGAGTGCTTCGCCTATTTGGAAAGAAATAGAAAATGCAAAGAAGTTGTTGCTGCCTAGAGCGTGCTTTGAAGTGGGATATGGGAAGTCTATCAACATTTAGCTTGATCCTTGGGTGCCTTGGATTTGAAGGGTTTAAACCAAAGCCAAAAGATGAATATATATATCTCTTGTATTCCATTGGTGGTCGAAAGCTTAATAATCCTATAAAACAATTTGGAACCAAAGCTTGCTGCAACATCTTTTTTACCAAGAATCAGTTGAAGCAATTAATAAGATCACGATTCCGTTGAGAGCTTATGAAGACAAGTTGAGGTGGGTCAAAAGCTCAAAGGGAGAATTCTCAGTAAAATCATCTTATTTTGCTAATCCATCTCCTAGTGAAAATGGTTCAGGTGGAGAGTTTTGGGGGAAAATATGGAAGCTCAAAATGCATGATGGACTCAAAATGTTGTTGTGGTGAATTGACTCACGGGTTCTTCCAACCAAACAGGTAATGGCACATAGGTTGGGATCACATGATACAACCTGTCATCTACATGGGGCTGAGGAAGAGTCAGATACACGTGTTCTTCCATTGCCCAATATCTAAAGCTATTTGGTTTGAGTGCCAGTAGAGCTTAAGAATTGACAGACTCAATATATCAAAAATAGAGGATATCATAGAATTCATTGTGAACCCACCAATCCACATGGTTGGAACCTCCCATGACAACAAAGAAGCAATGTCTCAATGCTCCATTAAGCTGACTCTTACTCTTGATGCAATCAGGGACTTAAGGAATCAAGTGGCACATAAGGGAGCGAAGGTAAATCTCATAACCACCATAAGTGGGCTGGAAATCAGAGCAAGGGAATATATAGCTGCTCTAACTCATACATGTGAGTCTTATAATAAAGATTTGTGTCATTGGAATTGCCCCCCACAGAGTGGTGAAGCTCAATGTCGATGCAGCAATTTCGAAAAACTTCTCAACTCTTGCAGTAATTGCCCGTGATGACAAGGGTCATATTCTTAAAGCATGGGCTAAAGAACACCCTCACTGTGGACCTCTTCAGGCTGAAGCGATACGATCCTATGGGCACTTGAATTGATAGAAGCAGAGAAATTTGATAGGATCATTGTTGAGGGGGATGCGAAAATCTATTATGACATTTTGAATGGAGCAAGCTTGGCTGTTAACTGGTGTATTTCTTCAGTTATTAATAATATTGTAACCTGTAGTGGCCGGTTCGGGCATTGTGATTATGTTTGGGCCAGAAGAGAAGCCAATGAAGCTGCACATGCTCTGGCCAAATATGCAACATACACTAGAACCTCTTATCTTTGTTGTAACTCGACCAACCTTCCTATTCTGGTTTGGGATATGTGGAGGTTAGATGTACTTAAAGCTTTTCCTTAATGAAATTTATCTATCTTATATATCAAAAACAGAGATTCTAGAGTAATCTTGCTTAAAATATGTAATAAGAAAGCTATTTGAACTACATTCATTCCAGAAGGAATTATGTTATATGACTTATACCTACAACTATTGCAAAGAAAAGTAATGATTGATTAGTTGAGGACCTCTTTCTTCATGCAACATCTATTTATTGTCCGTTTATCATATGAATTTTCATTTAAATTTTATACTATTTTGTTTATGTACAAGTTTTAAAACCTCATTTTTTTAAGTACAAGTATATTTTAACCCACTTTCAGATTCAGCAAAAGCCAAATAAGTTGATGCCCAACGGATACTAACTAATTTCAAGATGGTTGAACAATCTTCTTTGTCTTGGGGCAATTTATTGCCATCTTCCTATGTTTTGTTTTTTCAAAAAATAATTAGAAAGATTATGCAATCATGAAAGAATTGATTAGGAGCATGGAGAATTCTTGTGGCTGTATCAATGGGTAGGATATTGTTTTTATTTCGTCTATATAATTAATTATCATTTTATATGTGAAAATTATAATTTTATTTATCCGATGTATGAATAAGATTATTTAAAAGTCATGTTATGATAATATCCTTGTGTTTTAGTTGTAGAATCTCAACAAGGGAATGTATAGTCCCGTTTGATTTGCCTCGTATGGATTTCCCCATCTTGAAGAGGTGACAAAGGCTGGGATGGGTTTTCTCACCCTTTCTTGAATAAATATATATAAGTTATTTAATAAATAATATAATTTGTTTTTATACATATCTGATTTATAGGTTTTTTTTTTATATATACATATTTTTATTACCATCCCATCTCTTTTAGCATTCTCATGGTTGTTCCTCCCTTTTTTCTTATAGGGATGACAAAATACCCTCAACCTCTCTCACTCCTACACTGCACGGGATTTCCCTACCCCATAAAGTCTCCGGGGCAAAGGTGGAGCACCCTTGATCTAACCCCACCCTGCCACGCCCCGTTGCCATCCCTTGATCTCAATTATATTGTTTTTCCATATTATTTAGTAACGAAGTCCATTGATCAGTAATTTTGACGCAAATATGAAATGAAAAGTGGCATCATACTAGTTGATATGGAAATTCACTCATTTTTTTGTATTTAATTAAGAACAAAATATAGGTACTTGAAATTAACAATGGGTTCTATTTTAGTACCTGAATTTGAAAAGTTATATTTTAGTTCTTGGAATTTATAAAATGTCTCTAAAATTGTTTGTTTGTCAATATCTTGTTAGAAAAGTTATATTTTACTCCTTCATAAAAAGAATATTTTAGAGACACTTTATAAATATTAAAAACTAAAATAGAATATGGTGCCAATTTCAGGGACTAAAATAAAAATTCTCAAATTTTAGAAACTAAAATAAAACATGATATCAGTTTCAAGGATCAAACATATATTTTAGCTTTTAATTAAAGGAAGCAAAAAACTAAGCATTTATAATGATATCAGAATGATAAGGAAGCATTTATAAAATAATATTGTTTTTTTAAAATGCACTATTGGACTTTATCGTGAGTATCAATTTAGTCTACACATTTCCAATTCAAACCATTAACTCATTTGATATTATATTTATGTGTTAATTTAATACTTGCGTCTCACCATGAATAATATATATTTTTTTTGCTATATATATATATATATATATATATATATATATATATATATATTTTTCATATTATATGGTTCACACTCTAACAATTTAGTCAACGTTAGACTCTATCTTATATAGGGGACTAGGGGTGTCCATGGGTCGGTCGGGTCGAGTTTATGGATAATCCATCACCCGACCGACTGAGTGAAGTTTGTAAAGTTGAAATTCGTTGACCATCCACCTAGGTGATCGGTCGGAGGTCGATTTTGGAATGGAAAAGCGATACTATTATTATTTTTACTTAAATGAATTTAATAAATAATGTGTATTTAATTTGATTAACTCTATTAATAGTTAAAGAAAAATCTAAATTAAAACTTCTATTTGTCACGAACATAAAGTTAAAGAGGATGATTGATTCAATTGAAAATGCAAAGAATAAATTGCACTCGCATCAAGTATTAGATTTGTAAAAATGATTTTAAAAGAAAAAAGGCGCACTTTTTGTTTTGTTTTGTTTTTTTGGTTTTTGATAATCCGATAAAAGAAGCACTTGTATGATGTATTGTTTTGTCTATTCTTACTTTGTGTTCCATTTGTCATAGATTTTATTTATTTATTTATTTATGGTTTTATGTATAATTTTTTACAACTTTTTTTTTTAATTTTTAATTTTTTTTTTTAGGATATATCATACTTTTACACAGTTTATTTTTAAATCCATCAAACAAATACAAAATAAACTCTCTAAAACAAGAACTAAATCACTTTTCAATTTGGAAATAGATGTTCTAAGTAAAAAGTAAAAACTCTACTTATCAATATGGTGATTAAAATCATGAGTTAGATTGTATTATACTATGATCTTGGATGAGTATAATAAAATTCAAGCCCATAAGGAAAATGATCTATAATTGGACCCATAATGGAGACAAATATTTTCTTCCTCATGGCCCATCATGGCCCTAAGAAATAAATGCCTATATATGAGAAAAACCTAGACTACAATAAAGTATGATACAACAACCCCAAAAAAAAAAAATACTATTGTTTTCTTAAAACATAGAGACTGATTTTGATATCGAAGAGTCCTTCACTAGGGCTCACCACGGTGGTTCTCTTTATTCATTTTCTTTTATTTTGGCAAGGGTTCCATTCAAGTGTTTGGCTATGCAACTGTTGATATGGTGATGCAAAATCTAAACATCAACAATCTTAGAGTATGTTTGGTCATTGGATACTATTTTGTTTCCAAAATTTGTATTCTTACTGTTTTCTGAAATTGAATCCAAAACCAAGTTTTTCTTTGTTTTCAATCCATTTTTCTTGTTTGGCCATTGTTTTCAAAGTATTTTCTGTAAAATGTTTTCACTTATAACTAACTCAAATTTCCCTCCATATATTGAAGAAATTTCCCCCAAATTGAAGAAAGAAGCCACACCCAGATCAAAGATAAGCTCACAACCACCACAACGACCCATCCCACAAACCCACGGCAACCCACCCCGACCCACTGCAAATCAAACTTCCAACAGAAACCCACAAAAACCCACCCCACAACCCACATTAACCCACTGCTAAAAACCCATAACCAAGTCAACAGATTCAATCAAACCCCATCAACTTCCACCCACCAGCAACACCAAAAATAAAATAAAACCACGGCAGCCACAAAAATCAATTCAAAATTCACACACACAAACCCACGGCAGCCATAACCAACCCATGAAATAAACACGACCCAAAAGGCAACTCACACAACCCGATCCACCAAAGGGCCACCGCAAATCAAACCCACCACCATAAACCCACCGTAACCCAACATAAACCCACTGCAAATCACAGCGGGGCGAGACCCACTGCAAGGCGAGGCGAGCCACACAACGAAGGCGAGACCCACGAGGCCTGGGAAGAACTGAAATGCAAGTTGATCTAGACCCACGGGGGCAGGGAAGAACTCTGATGCAAGCCGATCTAGACCCACAGGGGCCAGATCTGAGGGATTCATTGAGAGAGAAGAGAGAGCCGAAGCTGGTTTTTGTGAAATATGTGTGGTTGACATTTTTATGTTGAGATATTTTGACTATTATTGGTTGTTACATAAGTTCGAGCTATTTTCAAAATTGCCACCGGTCTTTTGAACAGTAACCGAAACCAAGAGAAAACATGTAAAAGGTGGTCTCATTTTCGGCCAATTGAGTATCAAATGTAGAGTAAAAAAATTTTAATGCAAAAACTGAGATCAATTACCAAACAAAAATTTTTCAACCCAGGCCCACCATTTTTTGGATTCAAACACAGAACTATCACCAAACATACTCTTACTTACCCAAAATGACAAGAAACAATCTAGGATCAATAATTAATCCCTCACAAGATTGGTAGAATTGGCTTAATCGTACGATCTCAGGTCGATCCTACTATTTGTGCAATTCGGCCCTTTTGGGCTTTTCAAGGCTTAGTTAGGCTTTAAAAAAAATACTAAAGTCCACTTTTGGTCCCCTAATTTTGGAAGTGTTTTTATTTGACTCCCTAATTTTGGGGGTGTTTTTTTTATTTTTACCTCTAACTTTGAAAGTTTTCATTTTACTCCCCCAATCACCAATCTTTTAATTAAAAATAAAACTGAAAAAATTAATAATAATAATATATTATTTTTTTTCTCGATTACTAGTTTACCTTTTTCTTCCTAATTTCTCCACACAAGATCAATTACTCCTCCGACGAGTGGGTGGTCATCACGGTGGCAAGTCCAGCTACTTCTCTATCCTTTGTTACTCGTTTTCCTCCTCTTGTCGCAACGAAATCCTAACCCTAATTGCCGAAATTCCAAGTTTGTCCCAACTCGTTGTAGTTGTTGTCGCAGGTAAGTATTTCTCTTCAGATTTTGCTATGAAAGTCCTTTACCACTTCATTTCCTTTCAATTTTGATTCATATGCCTCTCTCAGTGTGCAATCTTGGTTTATAGTAGCTCTTTAAATTTGTTGAAGATCTACTAGGCTTAGCACTTAATTTTATTGAATATAATGGAGTAGAATTTGCTTATATACAAGGCTGATTTTAAAAAATAAAAAATAAAAACATTTAAGAGTGCCTAGCTAGCTTTTACGAATGATCCAAATTGAGTTTGCTATTGGAGTAGTGTTTTCTTAATTAAGCAAATCATCATTTTGAATTTTTTATTCGTATAACTTTTACAAATGCACGGTTCATTCCAATCCATCAAGTAATTCGACTTTCCATTCTCTCGAATTCAATTTCCATTTCACTATTTCTATAGCTGGCTCAATTTGTTTATTATTCTGTGTAATCATGGAATTCGGTTTTATTGTTCCGTTTTTTTCTTTATAATGAATCCTAGAATCCATTTTGGTTGAATGTAATCCAATACCAGAGTTTTCGTTTTGTTTTGAAAATGACAGAGTTAATATAATTTTAGCTAAAAGGTTCTTCAGAGTTTGTTAATCATGCTTTTTTGCCAGTTCATTTCTTTTGTTGAATGTTGTATTCATACTTTATGGTTATTTTTATCTGAAATTTTAACTTTTCTTTGAAAATAAAGAATCGGGCAAAATTGTTTATTATGCCAATTTCTTTATCTTCATCGACATTCATTAATTTTTAAGAGAATTTTTAAAAATAAAGAACTTCTAGCATTTTGGTTGATTGGTATATGTAACCAATCTGTCAACTTTTGTTACGTGCAATATTTTGGTTTTAACAATCTGTCCAAAAATAAAAATAAAAAAAATGAGAGGGGGGAGATCTTAGATTATGGTTTTAAAAACCGGACCGGGGAGAGAACCGGAAAAAGGAGTGGTTCCCGTATCACTGGTTCGACCGGGGTCCGACCGGTGGTCGAACCGGTGACGTCATAAATAATTTAATAAATAATTTTTAAATTATATAAATTAATAAAATATATATAACAAATTTAACTAATAATATTTAGTTAAAAATATATATATAACAAATTTTAAAACTTTTATATGAGTTTTCACATCTTATATTTAGAAGAAAAAAATAGTAATTAAACATATTTAAATCATAGAAGAACGTTTTATGTTTATTTGATAATATTATAAGTCAAAAATAGTATTTTCTTAGATTTATGGTAAGAACTTTCTTTATTTGACTTATTTGAAGATTTAAAAACTATGTATGGGTTTAAAATTTGAATGCCCTAATTTAAATTTTAAGTCTTCAAATTTTAATATGTTAATTAATTTTGTATTTTGATGTAGTTATAAATAGTATTTGCTATTTGAAGACTTGTTGTTTTTTCAATGTGGGACTAGTTGTCTTGTACTCTTGTGAGAAAACTTATTCATCGTCCCACATTGGAAAAAGAAAAGAAAATGATACACTTTCTCCTCTATAAATACTACACTCTACCAAGAATTTTAAATATGAGGGTGGGCTATATTAATTTGTGGGCCTACCATTCATTAATTAAATATTGGGTTGCCTTGTGTGAGTCCAAACATTTAATGTTAGGTTGCCTTTTGTGTAAGTAACAAACATTTAACATTTAATGTTGGGTTACCTTTTGTGTGAGCCAAATATTTAATGTTAGGTTAACTTTAATGTAGACCTAACATATTAGTATTATTTTTTAAATAAAAATTTTTTGTATTTAAAAAGTGGACAAACCGGTTGGACCGGTCCGGTTCCCGGTTTTACCAGTTGAACCGGCGGTTTCCGGTTTTGCTTCACTTTTTCTTTATTTCCGGTTTTTTAAGGAAACCGGATCGGACTAGGCACCGGTTCCTGGTTGAACTGGCCGGTCCGGTCCGGTTTTTAAAACCATGCTTTAGATTAAACAAACTTAGAAGATTCATTTGTTTATGTTTGTTTTTATCTTTCTTGTTCTTTTATGTTCAATCTACCCTGCACATATGACTGCTTCTATCATATGCATTCCTTACAAATCAAATGTTGGCTACTTGCGCTTTAGGGTGTGCACCCTGGGAGAGTTTCTACTCGAGACAAATGGAGCCTTAATATGCAAAAATATTGTAGAACAAAGCTTCTACAGACATATCCATTTTCATACCCAATTCCACAACTTGTTGTAGTGGCAAATTGTGGTTGGTTTAGCAAGTTGTGGATGGTTTAAGATCACATCAGAGATCTTCGGTGTTGGAGGTCTCTAGCAATCTGTGATTTTATTCCACCAACCACAATTTGTCACTTTAACAAGTTGTGGAATTAAGTGTGGAAATGAGTGTGATCTTAGAATTTTTCATTGTATAAAGGAATCAAAATATTTTGGATAGTTGGAATCATTGAAAATGGGCAAAAACATGCCTCGAGTGATACAATGAGTTAATTATTTGGGTTATTTGGTCTGTTGGATGATGCCATCTTCGGTAAGGATGTTGTTGGAGTGTTGGTTGGGGGAGTAAGGGAGGATCCAGAATGTTGTCTCGTTATGCATCATGTGGCGTCTATGGAGGAATAAAATGCTCGATGTTTTAAAGGGAATTTTTTTTTTTTTTGCTAAATCCAACTTTCATTGCCTCAAACAAACAAACAATCCATTCTCCAAGAGTCCCAAACCACATTAGGAAGAGAGGAATAATTACAACAAAAAACATCAGTTAAGGGAGAGGGAACATATTTAGCCAATGAGGTGTGCAACTCAAGTAGCCTCCCTTCTCACCTAGTTAAAAGAATAAGAAATGAAAGAACTACAAGATAAAGAAATCTATATCTATATCTATATAATATATTAAAGTAGAAGATATTGTCATATTTTTGTCACGTGACATATATGGCAATGCCTTTCAACCGACACGTGAAAATAATAAATATAGGATTTTTAAAAATATGTGTGCACTATTAATTTCAAAATATTTAATTAAATCATTATTTTATTGTATTATTAAATCACCCCTGAGACAAATAAACAATTAATAATTACGTTGGATATGGAAAATAAAAAATAAAAAAACACACCAAAACACTAACTAAAAAGAGGTAACAAAAAAATGTGAAATGAAAATGACCAAAAAAAAAAAAAATTTATTTCTTAGGATGTTAAAAAAAGAAAATTAAGAAAAAAGAAGAAGAAAATAATGGATAATCATGTAAGTAAGATATATAGAAGTGAAAAAAAAAACCCTTTCAACTAATGTTATTCGTATATTTCCAAATATACCCTCAAATGATTTGTAACATAAGGTCTTTCAGAACAACACCGTTTTGAGCCTTTGCCCTTTGATGTTTTCATTTTTATCTTCATTACAGTTGTTTCCACTCTCTCTTTCTTTCAACTCTTCCTCTAGAATTTTATTTTTTCAAATTCGATTTCTGATTCCTCTCTCTGCCCTGCCCTCTCAGTTTATTTATTTATTTCCAGTGAACCACCAGAACTGCTACAGTTAAAGATTTTATTTTTTGTTTTTAAAATTTGGGTGTTAAAGATGATTTAAGTTTGGGTGCTTAGGTTGGATCTTGCGGAAGCCATGGCGAGAGGACCTCTCGCTCTTCAACGATGGAAAGAGGCAAGTGCATAGCCAGACCTGGGATCAAGAAGGTATGAACTCAAAGTGTTTGAAAAAATGCCTGAGTAAAACTGAAAAGGATGCATGGATTTGGGTTTGAAGAGTCATACAATTGGTTTTAGGTAATTAATATTTTTGTATTGCTCAACTATTTTCATTCACCAACTAATATTTCTACAATAATATGACGATTATTGCAGTCTGCAGAAATGTTCTATCGTCGCAAAACCAATATAAAAATTTATGTTTATTACACTTAAGGATCTGATATGCAGAATAATGCAGTAGAGAATTCTAATCCCCTCCCCCCTATGTTCTGTTTTGATTAATTGGGGTTTATATGGTTTGGTAAATTGGAGTCTCATGTAAAAATGTCATTTTCAAACGAAGTTCTATGTTTTTTTATGGGATGTATTTAGTAAATTCTTCAGAAAAATACGCATAGTGACAGTTCGAGGTAGGGGATTTAGTCCATACGGCTAAGGATATATTAGTCATTGCATTTGATGTGCCGTGCAAGCGTGTTCCACTAGAGTCACTATGTTCAAACTAATGTTTCCCCATTGACATAAAATGCACAGACTGCATGTGGTTTTTTCCTGTTTCCTTTCACTAGGCCATGTAATTGGCTTGAAATGCATAGGCTTTAATGTTAACAATCTAACTCGGAGTTTTGCTTCTTTTTTTTTTCCAAGTGAAGCTAAGTGGTTGAGCTACTGTTTGACAGGAGATCACCACTTCAGCGAAATCAAGTAATTTACATATTTTTTCTAGACACTTTTTTTATTTATTTATCAAAAGTTTATGATTTGGTGTTTTCTAAAATATGGTAAGAAAGGATATATTTTTGGCTTTAGATATATTGCTTTTGAAGATATTAATAAATCAATAAGTTAATTATCTTGACATCTTCATAATTAAGTAAGGATGTTCATTAGTTTGAATTAATTACCCATAAGAATTGCTTAGAAGTGTTGAACTTTTTTTCTTCTGTAGTTTATGACAGGAAATATTTGCTTGCATAAATATAAATTTTATCATTTTCTTATATGTGACAACTTTAATGGTTCCAAAACAACAATTCTTTGTAAATGGCCTATAAAGTTATATCTAATTCTGTCGTTCTCTTAATGGAATACTTGCTTGCAAATTTTCTGAATAATAATTGTTAATGGCCTATGTATTACAGGATTGGTTTTAATTTTTAATATATTTTGATTAAAACTAATTTTCAAACTATAAACAAAGCCTAGATTTATAACGTCAAAGGGAAATTGGCAACGTTATGTCTATAATGCATATAATGTGCTTACTGAACTTCAATATTTATGTACTGCATAATTCTGAAAGTATTGCATGTTCACCATTTGTGTACTACCATTTCACTTGCACTTGAAAATCTATTTCTTATTATGGCTTATTAGCTTATTTTTATTTATAAATATGAATATACTTTCCATTGATAGAGCCAGTACTTTTCTTAAAACCCAGTTCAAGTCAATTTAAGCTGGACATTAAATCTTATGAATAGTGTTCATTGTGATATGTTTATTACATATGTTATGGTCTCCTTTGCTTAAGGAAGAAAAAAATATATATACTAATGTTTTGGTGTTGTATTTAACTACATTAGATTATGTATTATTCGATGAAATTGCCAAAATATTTTCTTCTTCGAGTTTAACTTATCAAATTTTTTTTCTACTTCATAGTTTGTTTTCTCTATTTTTCGTTGGTTTCCTTAAAGTTTTTTTTTTTATAAGTGAAAAAACATTAACAAACTTTTTTTCCACGTAGGTGCTTTCTTTTTTACTATAATTTGTAGTATTTGTTTATATTGCAAAAATAATTTTTTTTGATGAATAAATATTGCAAAAATAATTTCTACTTTATAGATTGTTTTTGCATTTTCTTTTGTTGGTTGGTATAGCTATGTTGTTAAAAATAGATTTGCTGCTAGAATTTAGCATTCATGTTTTGGCATGAATGTTTTTGGTGGGTAATTAGAAACTTCGGTGGTTGTGTTAATGATAGGTTTTTGCCGTGGCAAGCGTTAGCTACAATGGATGAGAGGTAGTTTTTGAAGTAGCAAGGGCCATTGATGTTAGTTAGCATGGTACACAAATCAACGTTGGCAAAAGTTTGGCAAATGACATCTTGAGCAACAAAATTTTCTTCGAAGTTTTTTTGTTAGCTATGTCTTGACTCTAGATTGTTGATTTAATCTTTTTGTTCTTTGTAATTGTTCTCTATTTTGATGATGTACCAAAAATAATTTATCATTTGTTTTTTGTCCACCTCTTTTATCAAGTTTTTTCCTTTTTCTTAATTGGTTTTTGACCAGTGACTAATTTCTCAATTGTAGTGGATATTTATAAGGTTCTATACAATTTAAAATGATTCAAACAAATATTTTGTTATAGAGTACCCCGCGCAAGGTGCGGGTTATAGTCTAGTATTACTAATTATGCCAGCAATTGCCCAGCTGACAGATTCGTGTGCATCATTTAAGGCATCAAAATAGACCTTTACATCCCCTTCAAAAATAACAACTAATCGAATATGACAAAACTAAATTATCTGTTTGTGAAGTCTTTTTATGGTTATTCAACATACAAAGTCACTACCACTTATTATTTTTTACAATTCTCATGAAGTCCCTCTACTTTTCCTGTTTAGGTTCTCTATTTTGATAACCGCACTGAAAAGCAAGGCAATCCCAAATTGGTTTATGAAATATTGGGCGTGTTGCAAATAGTACCACTTTCTATCACAAATTTTATTTTGTCCAACGTCTTTTTATCCCATATTTTTTCCTATAATTGGAACAAAAAACAAAAATGAAAGGGGAACCGGCAAACCCGGCTGGACTGGTGATATCCACGACGGAAGCCATCCGATCATTCCTGTCCACAGCCACAAATGACCCGCACCTCTCTCCGGAGCTCCAACAGATTGCTTCGGATCTCTTCTCTCAAGACAATGTGGCATACAAGTCACTTCGAGCTCTCTGGTTCGCATCCAAGCCCTCAACCCGACCTGCTCTCATCCAACTCTTCTCCGGCTCCAATTTCATCTTCACCAGCCCCAAACCTAGAGAGAAGGTAACTTTGCTCACAAATTCTCTCCAAAACCTATTTTCCTTTATGCAGTAATGTTTTAGGATTTTCTTTAATCTCATCTCAGAGTGAAGAATTAAAGGCCAGGCTAAAAAAGCTAGAAGAATTAGCAGAGAAGCATGCGTATGAAGAGCTCGTTAAGGATATTATACCGAAGAAAGATGTCACTGAACCTTTCTCTTCTTACAAGGATCAACTAGGCTTCGGTATGTTTCCTTGTGCTACTCAACAATTTATATATCCTCACTAGGAAAGTGAATGTATAGAAACATTTAGTTTCAAATTGAATGGTTTTTTGTATTTTTTTTTTTTTTTTAATAAACACTTGATTATGCATTTTGGTATAATGACTTTAACACATTGTTGCCAATACCACCATAAAGATTGTTAATATGATCACAACCATTCCACTGCTATGAAAAGTGAAGACCAGTGTCACCACCATCATCATGGGTAATAATACAACACCACCACCACCATTATCACAATTATCATCTAAGTTTTAGAAGTTCAGTACTTATAATTTAGCTATTAAATTTTCATTGCTTAATTTTTTCAGTGTACCAAACAACACCTAAGTTAAGCCTACTGTCATTGTTCCAAGTTTGAGAGGCATACTGATACTACAGTCTTGTTCCCATTTCATTTGTGATTGTGATCAAATTCTAGGTAACATTATGTCATAGTGTGTGTGTTAAAGAAAGAAAGAAGGTTCTTCTGGATTGACGAATCAGCTTTCTTGTCCTGTTTTTTTATTAGCAAAACATGTTGCGTGGCTCTTTGGGCTGGTTTATTACTGAGACTGTTGTATTAGTTCGGGTTCTCTACATACCATGATGATCATGAATTTTCAGATTTTGGCTAATCACTTGTCACATTGTAATTTGGAAGTTTTATTGACAATTTTGGATTAGTGGGACAAAACTCAAGGCCAATAATATGAAATAAACGCAGTAAGGTTTTTGGGACAAAACTGGAAAGTATTGAATATAGTTATTGATATTATTGTACGTCAATTAATATTTTTTTAATAATGGTTTTGTTCCATTGAAGGATCACTAAGTATTTTATTTTTGTTATAATTCAGAAAGCTGGAGGATTATGCTTTGTGTTTTATGCTCTTTGTGTGGCCACACTTTTGTTTCTTGAAATAAATACACTGACAAATACTTCAGTTATTACTTGCCTAGATTCGGATTAGATGCTCATTTCATTGTGACTCTTTTTTGGGTAAGTTAATTCAATGTGACTGATTAACTTAACTCAGATAATTTGGCCACCTCTCTCTTTTTAATTTTTTTTTTTTTTTTTAATTCTTGCAGTTCAGTTCTGCCCTCTGATTTTGCAATTTTCTGTATTCAATTATCCTTTCATTCACAGCTCTCATTTTGTACTTATTATTTAAATTTGGTTTTTGTTTCCTATATGAATGGATTTTAAGATCTTTTCTGTTGTAAAATTTACAATTTCATTTAAATGCTCTGAAGTTATAGTTAATCATAAACTTCTACAGGTTTACATGTTGTGCTGATAATGTTTACCGGCTATTTGGTTGGATATGCTGCATTCAGAGCGTTATTTGACAACAGTCCGGTCATGGTACCGTATAAAGACAACAATCCTCCTTCATTTGTTACAGTCAAATATTATTTCGAGTGTTATCTTCTTGTTTTCCTAGCACAAAACTGAAATTGATGCTACTCTAAAATCTTTTTCTGCAGAATGCTGCTGGAGGCATTCTTGGATTAGTTGGTGGCATGCTTGTAGAAACACTTCTTTTTATAATTAGAACTTCCAATCAAGATCGCAGATCTTCGGCTGTTGCTTCCCAACTAAAGAAGAATCAATAGACTTGGTCTTAAGAGATTGGGTATCTCTTCTATCTTTAGTGTGTTCACTCTCATTTATACAGATCTTTTGACAATATTGTTGAACTAGTTTCAGTTACACATTGCCAGGGCATGCCACTTTTTACTTGCAAGGAGGGCATGTCAAGCTCTGCAGACTGCAGAGAAACAGCACATATGTGGTTTCAGGGATATTGCATCTCGCTGAGTCCTTTTCTTGTATCTAGTTATGCCTCGTGTGCTGTTTTCTTTTGCATCCTTGAACATGTAGTTGAAAAAGTCTGTCTCTATTTATTTAGTTTTTGTTTGATTTTTTGGTGTATGTCCCTTATACCTTTGTAGTTTGTTCTCTCTTTGATAATGACTTACCCAAATAAAAGGGTAAAGGAATGTCAAGCCTTCCATAACGCTCATGTTAGTATATCCTAGTGAAATCTTTGCAGTTGCCAGACTCTAGCTTTGATTAGGAAACATGAATATATGCAAACCGAAACTGTGACAAGTTGTCTGACATTTCTTACTAAAAAAAATGCGTATATTTTTTCCCGAGATGAAAGTCATTGGGCTTTTGATGCTGGGCCCTTTACTGTTCACTCCGTTGTTGTGCGCCCTCAAATGGCCTCAATCTTGAGGTTTGAACTTTGAAGGGGTAGCTGCATATTCGTGTTCTATGACTCTATACGGTATCCAATAAACTTTTTTCCCATCCTGGTGGAAAAAAATTTTGGGTGAAATGTAAATGTCTTTTCGCTGAGTGTGTCTTCCACGTCCTTATATATAGATTGTAGAAGATCCAAAAGGTGAAATAAGCATATATATATATATATAAAAAAGAACATAACACATAAAACACACACTGGATTTTGGAGGTACACCTCACGTCCGATGGACTTGCACAAAGTTCTCGTCCTTTTTCTCACATGAAAGACTTGACCAATTTTGCCAAAAAAATGTATTTTTCTATGTTTTTCAGTCAAACATGCCTTTTTTTATATTAATTTGAAAAATTGACTGATTGTAAATTGTTTTTGTGAAAGATGATTTTTCGCGTGAAAGTCGTTTTTAAGAAAGACAATTTTTTATTGCCTTTTTCGTTTATAATTTTTCATATAATTAAAAAAAAAAACACGTGAAAGTTGTCTTATGTAAAGACGACTTTCGTCTAAAAAATTTGTTGCAAGTTGTCTTTCCTAAAGACGATTTTCAATAAGGGGAAGCAACTATCTTGGACGGCTTGTAACAATATAGGAACTTGTCTATCGTGATGTCATCAGCTCCCTTACTACAAATTCTCCACATCACCATACAGGCGATACCAGATTGCCATATGTTGGGAGCCAACTAGCCAGGTGACAGGCATAGACGATCCAACAACTTTCTCATGAAAGGTTGCATAGAAACCTCAAGCCGACTTGAAAGAGATTCATAGAAAGCCATGTTATCAAATTTCAACGAGCACGCCCTTCGTCCAAATTTGGAATACGAAGAACAACATCGTCAGGGATCTAATAGCGATCCCTCATCCTCTCTAGCTCCTTGGTGTTCATACGAGTAGAGTATGACCACACAACCCAAGACCTTTCAACCTTGAGAGGCTTGAAAGGTCCAGAGATGGACGAGGTTTCATCAGACGAGGGTCTCCCTCCTCCTTATCTCAGAGCTCTTTGGGCAAATCTTAAGATCGCACCAAGGGCCAACTACCATCGTCAGAGGCCATCAACTCTCTAACAACGTGCCAAGTGTTCAAGGCCGGAAAAACCAAAGGAAATAACTCCATTGATAAGCGGCTGAGCACACAATCTACGGGAAGCAAATTCCAAAAAGAAATCAGCCTATTCTCACTCTCGGCTATTCTACACACTGCCACAAAAGAAATTTTTGAAAGAAGAACTCAACGAATCCAACTTTCAAAGAAAATAAATTACTAAAGCAAGAAAATGATTGGGAGAACTCACCGAAGAAAAAGAGAAAGTCTGAGAGAATTGTGCACCAGAAAAACACCCAAAAGATGAAATGTGAGAAAATGAAAAGTTTTACTTGACTAAAACCGCCAAAATTGCTCGGCAGACGAAATGAAGCGTCACCTCTCATTGTGCGCCCAATCAATGAAGGACACACATCGCAAAAGCTGCCCAAGCCGTCACTTCGGTAATAAATGCGACGGTCCATTTTAATTCCGTAACCTTTTTCAAAAATACCCCTGACTCTTATTATTCCAACGGTCGTCCAAAAAGTACCACCTCGAAATAGGGGGCATCTGATAGGGTAGAAAATAATCATCAAACATAACCGTCGTCCAAGCACGATACATATCATCAATGAGGAGCATTTAAGCCCATATTTAAGAAGAAGATCGTTGCCCAACTGTCTCTCCTTCACATTACATTGACTAATCAATTATCTCCATTGCTCAACCTGTAACTCTAAATTAATAAAAGCCCCCTCATTTAAGCATCATAATGCTGGAATTAAAGGGAGAGCACAACAACTATTCATAAAGCCCCTATATAATCTAACCATGGCATGAGATTAAGGTATGACAAATTAGCCTAGACACTTTAGCTTACCTTATTGATATTGTGAGAAAGAGATCTCTAACAAAAGCATCGGAGAAGTTTTGGCTGGCACCCCACCGGTGCTTCTTTGTTGTTTAATCTTCTATCCACTTTTCAGGTCTTCTAAGGAAAGATTGCATGACGGACGACTATGCTGATTTTCACACATCATCATCAAGGGTAGTACACTGTACTAAGTATAGTGTGTTGATATACTAGACCAAGGCAATTACATCTTGGCCTTAGGTTCTTGGGCATTTTATATTCTAACAATTATTAGTAACAAATTTTTGAAGAGATCCTTTTTAAAATTTTATTAATTTTTCTGTTATTATTATTATTATTATTATTTTATAATTGGATTCATAGTTTTCTAATAGATATTTATAATTACAAATATTTACAAAAGAGGAATAACACCATGTACAATATGAAAATAGTTTACCTCTAACCCGGTTTGAAGGAATCTTCCTTCAACCCAATACGTGGCAAGTAAATAGATCATCCACATGTACTTTTAGTCACATGACCTTCTTAATGAGTCATATGACTTTTTCAAATAATATATGTGGATAGTCTATTTAAATGATACGTAGTAGGTTGAAAGAGGATTCCTCCAAACCGGGTTGGAGATAAACTATGTCCTTGAATTATAATATGACTAGAAGAAAATAAAATTTAATACACAGAACTTGATCGATCAAAGACACTATTGTAACATTCTCTTACTAAAAGAATCATCCAACAATTGCATAATATATAAAAATAAAACTGAATATATTTATTTTAAATGTTATTTGTGTGAGAATAAGTTTACTGAGTAAAAGAGAAAGACTGGTTTGATGTTGTCTGGTTGTCAAGAGACCTTATAAAGAGTATTTTTGCGAGAAAAATAAAGTTTATGATTTCTTCAATTTTTAATTAGATATGGATCCTTTTTCAAAACAAAAAAAACCAATGGATATAAAATACATTTTACTTAGGTTACTATATAAGCATGACATTGTATTAGAAGATCAAAAGTATGTTACATTTTATTTTATTTTTTCATTTGAAAGCCTTAGACAATTATTTAAGTTGATTAATACTAGAGGCGGTGTGTCTTTTGTTTCGAGTAATTATTCAATATTTTTTAAAGTATAATGATTAATTACTCTTCTCATATGATAGTGGATTTTACTAATTAAATTTATAGTGAGATTCACTATTTATATATATGAGATGATAAAATGCTTGCTAGTCTAATAATTTTTGGTTTGGTAGTGTGATGCCCCAAATTCTGATAAGTGTGTGTGTTTGCTGAGTCCCACATCGGGTAATTATTGGGTCGAACTGGGCTTTATTAACAACTGCAAGGAACCTCAATTGTAACTTGACTAGTCCTTTTGGGGTATAAGCGCAGATGTGACTAGCGCTTTCCTTGGGTTGTTACAAAAATGGTATCAAAGCCAACCCAGTAATCCTGTGTGGGCTCGGACATATGGGCCCTAACAAGGACGTTAGGGATTTAAATGGGGGAGATTGTGATGCCCCAAATTCTGATAAGTGTGTGTGTTTGCTGAGTCCCACATCGGGTAATTATTGGGTCGAACTGGGCTTTATTAACAACTGCAAGGAACCTCAATTGTAACTTGACTAGTCCTTTTGGGGTATAAGCGCAGATGTGACTAGCGCTTTCCTTGGGTTGTTACAGGTAGAATTTCAGCCAATTATGCATTTCCAAAGCAACTAGGTAATCCGTAATCGTCCTCTAAATCATGGTGATGATAACTGACGATCAATGGCGGCGCTACTCATTGGTTAGGGTGTTCATATGAACACCCTGACTTCTTACAAAATGTATAAAAAGGCTTAAAAAAATGTGGAAAAAAAAATTATATAGATATTGAACACCCTCAGATAAAAGAATTGAACACCCTGACTTGAGATTCCAGTAGACTCAACCTACTCAGCCCCTAAAAAAAATCACAAATAACAACAAAAATTAACCCAAACAACTGAACCATACAAAATTGATTTGGTACAACAACAAATCTTGCGCCATTGTTGTCAACTCTGATTCCTTCCTTTTTGCCGGCATCAGTTCTTCTTCTTCTTCACTTCGAATTGGCACTATCGTCTTAACTCACTTCTTCGTTCTGGCCTTCTAGGATGCTTCTTTTTTTGCTGGGTTTGGTTTCTCGTTTGGAAATTTGAAATTACACTTCTTCACATGATTTGTCATACTTCACCACCACATGTTCTTTGTAGTACAATCAGTAGGCATGTGGTGTAATAAGCACCACGTGTAGCTCAAGAGTTATATGGACTTAATTAACAAATCATAAACATATATTGGCCCAAATTAATATTTAATATTTATTATATTATATATTTATATTGGAAAATTGTTATGGTTTTGATGTTGCTTATTATATATTTATATTTATATAAATGATAAACAGTGGTGATTTGATATTGTTTATTTTATATTTATGTTTGTTAATAGTTGTTTGAGTAACTGTCTTATTGTCTTGTATTTATCATGTTTTTAATTGGTTATATAATTAGTTTATAAAATTTAGTTCAACTGGTAAAATCTCTTGTCCTCGAGTAAGAGTTCTGAATTCGAATCTTATCTACACCAAAAACCAATTGGTGTCATGAATGCTAAAAGTTTAAATGCTATCGTAACTATCAAAATAAATAAATAAAAAATTTCAAGATTCGGAAGCGTTTGCATCCATGTTGTTCGTTGACTTACATTTCGAGCTAATTTATGAAAAAAGTATTTGTTTTGAATCATGAATTATTATTATTATTATTATTTAACTTATGAATTTCAATTTTGTTATATTCAACTTGGCACCCCTATAATTTTTTTTCAAGCTCCACCACGATTCAAACTAGCCAATAGTTATAGCAGTTCAAGTGACTTTTAATGAATACCCTGAAAAAAATTCCTGAAGCCGCCACTGCTGACAATGATCTGATTTCATCAATGACTATGAGTAGTGACAAGGATATAAGATATCGTAAAAGAACGTGTGTAAAAAAGAAAAGAAAAAAAAAAAAAAAAGTTTACTATCGATATTCTCATATGATAATGGATTTTACTAGAACCGGTGTGTCTTTTGTTTCGAGTAATTATTCAATATTTTTTAAAGTATAATGATTAATTACTCTTCTCATATGATAGTGGATTTTACTAATTAAATTTATAGTGAGATTCACTATTTATATTATGAGATATAAAATGCTTGCTAGTCTAATAATTTTTGGTTTGGTAGAATTTCAGCCAATTATGCGTTTCCAAAGCAACTAGTTAATCCGTAATTGTCCTCTAAATCATGGTGATGATAACTGACGATGATCTGATTTCATCAATGACTATGAGCAGTGACAAGGATATAGATATCGTAAAAGAACGCGTGTAAAAAAAAAGAAAAGAAAAGAAAAATTTACTGTCGGTATTCTCAATCACTGGTAAGAACTTTTTGACATAGACATTAGACTCTGCTGGAATTTTTTATTTTTTACTTTGGAGATTTAGACACTACTGGAATATGTTTTAAAGTATTTACATTATCTTCATTCCTTAATAAAGAAAAATTTGGATCCTATCAGAGTAGATTTTTCTGAGACTCTTTCTATTGTAAGATACGAATCATAAGATAAGTACTTGATGAAAGAAGATAAGATTTTTAAGTGAAATATCTAAGATTATATTGGCATTAAAGTCAAAATTTATAAAGGCAATCGACTTTCCCAGTCTTTTCTTGTAGAGGTTACGGCAAGAGTTCTGTAGCGTTGTCTTTATCCCATCTACAGAAGATAGATATAATGGCAGATATTTCTAAGCCTAGTGATATATGTTTGTTTTACATGGTGAGCACTGAGCAGCGTCTTTGTTATGATTGATCCAATAAAAGTAAAAAGGCTTTACCAAAAGAATAAAATTAAAAAAAGAAGATATAGCGGGCAATGGAATTATTTAGAACTTCTAGATAACTTAAGGGTTCAAGTAAAGAGTGAAAAATATGAAGGAAAATAGAAATTCTGTAAAATAAACTAATTTATATTACTTTTAATTTACTTTAGACTATTTTTTTTTAACAGACGACAGTTTGCTTCCTAATTCAAGGTTAGTTGAATAAGAAGACCATCTGAATTATTCATATTGTTTTGTGTAATTTTTTATTTTTTATTGCTAAGCATAATCCTTTTGTACCTATTAATCCTTGATTTACATTTGGCAAAAGTTACACGATCAAAAACTTGCATGAGAAATGATCTATTGCTTTTAATATACTTACCGGCAATGGGCTCTTGTATTTTACAACTGACTAAGCTAATAACTTTTATATTGTTGTGAATTAAAGTTGTGAAATAAAGGGAAATAGTAAAACAAGATAAAGATATATGAAGATAAGAAAACATATGAACTTTGTTCATGTGGTCTTTCACACAATATTATAAACTGATTTTATATGAATATCGGATGAATTCATGCATATTTTTATAACTAAGGTTACTTATATTTATACTCACAAGTTTGGGAGGAGAATTTATCAAAAACAAGCGAGCAACCACTTCTTTGTTTTTGTTGATATTATACATCTAAGACATTTATAATATAAGAGAATTTTACAACATTTATATCTTTGTCTGATCAATTAATTCAGGAAAATACAGTTTAGTTCCTAATTTAAGAATATTTTGTTGTTAGTTGAATACGAAGTTATTAAAATGATTCAAGGATGCATAATTCTTGACATTGAAATTGCTGATGATTTGTTGTTAATAAAGGTTCTGAAAAACATTCAAAGAGGTGTATTTTATAATTGGATGTGGTTTACCTCTAATGCTCCGGAGGGAATCAGGACGTGACACGTATTCATTTTAAGACACATCTTAGCTTATAACTCCTTCTAATACACTGAAGCACTAGAGTAAACCCTTTCCTTTTATAATTACCCTCATGACTATGAGGCACTTTATCACGCCACGTGTCTTTCCAAGAGTTTATGCCACAGTGACTTGAAAAATTGGCACATGAGATCACATGTGCGAGGCACTCCACGTGGACTCCATTGAAGAGTCCTCACAAGGTATCACGTGAAGCAGATGGTCCCCATTCCTTGTAAGGAAGAGACTTTAGAGTCAGTCCAATGTACGGGAAAATGCATATGTGGGGGATGCAGCCAAAAATCAAAAAGGGTGGAGGAGGTGGACCTTAATGTTATGATTAAGAACCTTCTCTTTTTTAATAACCGAAAACCCTTAACAATTTAACACTTTAATTACTCACAAAATACTTATTATCAACTTGGCTAGAAAACAGTATAGGAACATCGAAAAGACCAAAACCATTTGCTCCGGCGCTTCATTTTCAGTGTGTAGCCCTGGTTTTGGGAACGTGGGTTTTATTTATGGATTATTCATTCCTTTTTTATTTAGTCCAATTAGAGAGCTTTAGGAATTAGGATAAGAAAGCCTCAATTTTTCATACTCCTGTTTGTTTGGCTGCTAATAATTAATAAATATAACCACACATGTTAAATAAAAAAATTGGATATTTATATGCAACTAAGAGGTATCGATTCCATCAATTTTCCTTTTTCTTTTTAACTTGATACATAATTTTTGTTGTTTAATGCGACTAAAAGAAATGCTGTGGACACGCAAAGTGGGCTTTTGTACGAAATTTGAGTTTAGTTCGATGTAATATGGAATATGTATTCCCTGTTCAAAATATTACTTGTACATGATGATTTTCTTTTGCGGACAGGCTTGAAGCAAGCTCCCATGTGCCTTTTGTATTAATTTTAAAAATATAAAATAATTAAAAATTTATTTATTATAGTGCTGATATGAGATCAATCACACTCAGTTTAAATATAATAATAATAATTTATTAAATATTTTTATGTATTTAAATAATTAGAAAAATACTATTAGTCATGTAATGAATGATGGTTAGTTCTGTTTTTGTAAATGAATGATGGTTAGTTCATTGAAGCGCACTGAGTTGCTTTACATGTTCCTATGGGAGCACAAAATCTGTGGATGGCATACAAAAACTAGATTCGCAAAATAATGATGTTAATTAATAGTTAAGCAATTATTACACAACTGTTGCCCAGTATCTTGTATATCCACCGTTTATGTCTTCTCTCTCACAAGCAAGTGGAACTACCTAAAATCCTTTTTCGCTTTCAAGAGTGTATAGTATTAGTGAGGGTCTCATAGCAAAACGAGTAATAGTCCACATATATTCAAAGCCACCTCCACTTGGCAAAATCTGGTCATCTAATCACGCGCTCCTCGTGAGTGTTGGATTAACTTCTCAGTCTATGCACAAAAAAGCTCACCAACGCCGACCCCACCGGCCGTGCCTATTCCTTAGCCACGCTCACGTGCTCTACAATACGTGTCTCCATCTCCTTTGCTCCACAACTCAAACGCGTCAGCACATCTAACGGCGCACGATCACCTATATATATTTCTTAAGTTAAACCCAACTCCTCAGATGCCAGAAAGATCTTTGAATCTAAAGTAAAGCGTAAAAGTTCACAATTCACAATTCAGCAATGAAAGCTGTTCTCATACGAACCGGTTCGGTACCGGTACTATCGTCACCGGGTTCGCCCCGAGTCTCACTCTACCGACACGACTCCAAGAGCTCCGTCAGTTCCCCGAGGGTTTCTATACATTTGGATAGCAATCGCGCCCCGACTAGGGGAATTCGGCGGGTGTCTTCGGAAAGCGATGTGATCCAATCCGAAATCGGGTTTTCCAGACTGAGCGGAGCTGGATCTCGGTCCTTTCCGGAGAGAATACCAGAGGAAGAATACCTCCTCTCGGAGAGCGAAGAAGACGGTGGACTCGGATCGACGAGTTTGAAGATAAACAGCGCCGGAATGTTTCCGGTTGCGAATATCGGGATTCCCTTGGAGGAGCTGGGTTTCTCCGGAGGCGGATTCGGTAAAGGAAAGAACACCGGTGGTGAAGGCGGCGGCGGCGATTACAGAATCGGAAATGGCGAGGAACGGAGCAAGATGGGAGCGTATTACTTAGAAATGCTAGAGTCAAACCCTGGAGATTCACTCTTGCTCAGAAACTACGCCAAATTCTTACACGAGGTACTTCAAAATATATCAACTTTATAAAAAAAAATATTAAGCATTATTATATGGATCACAATCTGATGTAATAAATGTACAGGTAGAGAAAGATAGTGTAAGAGCAGAAGAGTATTACGGGAGAGCAATATTAGCGAGTCCTGGAGATGGAGAATTACTGTCTCTATACGCAAAGCTTATTTGGGAGACACAAAAAGATGGAGAAAGAGCCAAATCTTACTTCAATCAAGCCCTTTATGCCTCCCCTGATGACAGGTATTTTTTTATTAAAGTTATTAATTAGATTATCTTATAATCTTATTTAATAACAAATCTAACTTAGTTATTTGCAATATGTAGCACGGTGTTGGGATCATATGCGCACTTTATGTGGGAAGCAGATGATGATGAGGATGAAGAGAGCAATGGTGTAGTTGGAGCAACACCGGCTCTGGTTGCGGCTTTTTAACAGAAAGTCTACTTTTTGAGTAGTCTAATAATAGTTTGCCGCCACTAACATTAATCAATAAAATAAGGAGCAACTTTGATTAATAACTATAATATTATTATATGTATTATGTACCAGCTGGAAGCTACTACGAGGGAGACTGGGAGAGGGTGCGTGTTGTTTTGTGTTACTACTTTTGTTGGTTTTGTACAGTTCAGTGTAATTGTTCTGGATGAACTCTGATGACCTATCCCTCTAATATTATAAATTTCGCCCACTTCCTTTAATTGCACAACTAATTGTTTGACTTACTATATACGTGCAACTGCAACCACTTTAGAGAAGAAAGGATGTGGGATATTACAGATCTCTGAAGGATGTGGGATATTACAGTCGTAACATAATAGCTAAAACTATGTACTACTCTACGGTATGTTAGGTATTTTGACTAAATTTTGGTCACGTGGCTACTTAACCCAAGTAATAAATGGCGTTAAATCTTAAAACACAAAATCCAATTTTTTACATCTTTCACTTCTTTCTTTGTCCTACTTTTCTCACTTTTTTACCCATGTCTTCTCTTCTAAAGAGTCAGCAATGGGTTGGGATTCCCAATTGAAATCCCAATACAAGTCACTGACCCATACCATCCTTGCCGACTCATACACCGACGACTCCTAGTCGAAATCCCAAGACATTGCCTCCGCATCCTCTGCTCTTCTTCTTCCCTATCCCGTATCTCCTTTACCTGTGCTTCTATCGAAGCATTAGATCTGAAGATCAGATAAATAAAGCAATTAGAACACAAGTGAAAGCTAGAGTAGAGTTTAAAGAATTTTTTTTGTCCACTAAGAAGAACAACGAGATTTGCAGAAGATAGACTTATGTTTTGATTTAGTTAAACCCGTATATATTTCATAACAAGTTTCCTGTCATTCATCACAAATTCACAACTCAACTGATCAAAAAGAAAATGTTCATCACAACTCAAAAAAAAAAGAAAAAGATTACACTAGATCAAACAAAACTCATAACAAGTCATTTAAGTTATTTTGTGAAAATGTTGTGAGATTTATTAATGTGCTCATCGACTTTCTTTTTTATTATATGCAATAACAAACAATTTTTATTGGAATTATTTTTTGTATGAATTTCTTCGGAACTTCTATGGTAAATGGAATTAATATACAAAACTATGATCAATCAATTTTGCAAAGTCCTGATATCTATTACGAGTCAAAAGTGGACAATAACGGAATTCTTGTTATTTCACTTGCAATAAAAGGAGTTCATTTAATGAGTTATACTTTTATTTTATGGATGTAGTAGTCCATACAAAATTAGATTTATAATATTTATTTTAAACCATAAAATGGATCAATTTCAAACAAAGAACATTTTTTTTTTCATTTGGAAAATTACAAAATTTCAGTTTAATATGAATTGAACAAAAAAAATAAAATCAATAAGTTGAATTTTTTTATTTTATATCTAGTTTTTCAGAATCATCTTACTTAACATGTAATTTTTCTAAACTTAGTCTAAAATTTAATTAGGCTTATTTTTAGCTTCTGTAGAATATATCTTTTTTTGAATTGTAGACTATATACTTTAATTAAATTAAAAAATGATAATAAATAAAAGCTTATATTTTGAAGACAACCAAACTTATTGATAACATGAGTTGATAATTACCCAAAAAAAAAAAAAAAGGGAAAAGGAAAGTATATGAAATTTAAAAGGTTGATTTTGGAGTAGTGAATGTATATTCGAAAGAATCAAAATTAATAGTAGATTTTTTATGGAATTTTAGGGGTGTCAAAAAAAACCCAAACCCATTAGCCCACCCAAACCCACCCACTAATTGCCCACCCAAACCCACTTATTTAATAAATGGGCAAATGGGTGCTAGCCCAATTAGACCCAATTAAGTTGAGTTTAATTGGGCTTTAATTGGGTTGCTTATTGGGCATCAACAAAAGGCCCAAACCAAAAAAAAAAAAGCCCAAACAAAAAAAAAAATAAAAAAAAAAAAAAGGGAAAAAAAATAAAAAAAAAAAAAAAAAAAAAAGATTCTAAGAGGTTTTGGTCATTTTGGAGGTTCTAAGGGTATTTCAGTAATTTTCCTAAGTTTTAATTGTTTTTTCATCATTTTATAGGCTTTAAGGGTATTTTGGTAAATATCTACTTTATTAAATGGGTTTAAATGGGTGGGTTGGGTTTTAGCTTAGATAATTGGGTTGGGTTGGGTTTGGGTAATATCTATTTTATTAAATGGGTTTAAATGGGCTATTGGGTTTTAAAGGCCTAACCCATTTAATGCCCACCCAAACCCACCCATTTGACACCCCTAGAATTTGTATGGTCCAACTTTAAACAAGTTTTATGCTTTTTGAAATTTGGGTCAGTAATGTCCTATGAAGTTCGACATTGGAGTGTCGGGATAAATATCTAGAGATAAACTGTAGAAGATGTGATATGTCAGGTGATAAGTTTTAAAATAGGTCTCGATCGAGTAAGCAAAACTTGATAGCCATTGCCACAACCAATCCATAATATCACTACAACTTGTGGGCCTTGTGTTAACTCTCCTATTGATCATTATTTTATATATATTTTTTTTATTTTTTCAAGCTTGTTCTATATATTGTTCATGGTTAAAACGAGAGAGGAAAACTTATTATTTGCTACAAATGTTTGTGTTCAAAATCTATGTGGTTATATTATACTGTATGCAGTGTGACCTTTGCCAGATTTTTTAGCCTTTAAATTTAATTTTATTGGATCTTACCAAGTAATTATAACTACTTTACTAATTTTTTGCTCAGTAACTACTTTACTAATTTGACATTCGACTTACCTTGCTTTAAATAAATAAGATTTTTTTTTTTGGGAGAAAGAGGTGTACAAGAAGGGATATGTCAGGTGGCATGGTTTCAAGCCATACACGTAAACCTCTTCCTTTGTTTTCCTAGACAAGGCGTGAGCAACCGAGCACCGATCCTGTCTTCGATCATGAGTGAAATTATGCCAATGCATTTACCTAGCTATATATCTAACTGAAATAAACGGGAGGACCCATTTGACAACTAAACAGACTTATAAGGTCCAAATGAAAACTTTTGAAATTAGAGGATCAAAATGAAAACACTCTCTAAGTTATGGTTGGCCTTTAGATTAGCCTTGTTTGCTTGGGTAAAATTTTGGGTCCAATGTCGGGCCTAATCTAAAAGGTCCAACTTGTTGTAGGGTAGAACTTGGTCCTATTGAAAAGGGCTTTACTAGTTCCATTGCCGTCATCAAAATTTTGGAATTAAAAAACAATCCATCCTTTTCCTATAAGCTCTAGCCACACTGATGAAGAATATATCAGACTTTGAGTTCTAATTCACATCATAATTCCTAACCCAAACAATACCTTGACACATATGACCCAATGCACAATACATCACAAACCATGACCTATCCTTCCAATATTCCTATTCATTTTTCTATCATCAAAATACTACAAGTCCATCTCGCAGCCCACTGTCAAGCCCAACATATATATATATATATAACCTATTTCCTAACCCGTCTACTAGCCCATTCCAAAGCCTACCACAAGGCTCAATTCAAAAGCCTCCTCCAAATCCGCCACCTAGCCTAGCCTCAAATCCATTAATTCCCTAGTGACTTCGAAGCTTATGTTCTCCGAGCCATGAAGAATCTAAGAGCAGCATTAAAAGTTGCTGAACTAGCCTATATTCTAATAAAGTACTTCAGTTTCAACCATGATTGTTGGAGTTTCATACCGTCTTAATTCTCAAGGGGAATTTTCCAAAGACGTGAGTCCCTTGATGAGCTCAATAGCAGCTTTCTTAACAGCAAATGGATGCCCCTCTCCTTGTGAATTGTATCCTTACTTTGCATACATATATGACCAAAGCATTATCCCCTCATCCTATGCAATATTTAACAGTACAGATGTAGTGGTGAAAGATGGACAGCTTGAGTAAAGGAACCACTTTGATGCTATAACTGAGCAGCATATACTTGGAACTAGAGAAGGTAGGTGGTGCTTGTGAGTTGTGCCTCTATACAGATTGTTGTGTCTGAGAGTGTATGGCCCATCAAAAGAAAATGGTGATATTGCAACAATTGCTAATGCTCAAATGCATAATAACAACCTAATTGCGCATGTATAATGGGGCATGTGGTACACCAAAGAGGCCGGGAAAGAGCGTAGAGTCTTATATTTTTGCCTTTTTTAATGAAAATCTCAAGCTTCCAGTGACTGAACAGAATTTTGGCTTTTACTACCTGGATATGACATTGATGTACATGTACCCCATTGATTTTACCCGTTAGATGCATCAAGGATGCAATAAATAAGGCACCAAAGTTCATTTTGAATTTTAAAATATCCTACTTCAATAAATTTTAACTAACCCACTATTGTGTTCTATTTAATATTTCTTTATTCATCTGAAAGTTATTGTGTACGCTAAATTTGTAAATTTGACCATTGTGTACTTAACATGATATTTATGAATTAAATTGCATCATTTCAGAGCAGAAAAATGTTTACATGTGGATAGGAGTTTCATTTGGCCCAAAAAAAGAAAAAAATGCATCTTCTACAATTTTTCTGAGTTTATTATAGACAAAAATATACTTTTGGTCCTTATATTATGAAGGTATTTTCATTTTGGTCCTTGTAGTTTAAAAAGTTAGTCCTTGAGTTTTCTCTCTCTATGTATCTTTATACACCTCACTTTCTTTCTCTCTAAACGTCTCTTTCTCTCACTACAAATCTACAATAGTCAATAGGTATTATTTATTTATTTTTATTTTTTTACTTCAAATTTGAGGATTTGAGTCTTGAGACCTTCTACAAAAATTGGATTCAACACATAAATAGGATAAATGTGTTGCAGAGATGATAAAATAAACTAGTGGGATAAATGCCTTTTCTATTCCAGTGTTGCAGAGATGATAAATAAAGTGGTGGCTCTCCATGTGTGAATGCCATTAAGTCATTTTCCATACTTTGATGTTGCCCCTGCATATTCTTCCCATGTAATGAATGAATCCTCAAGTTGATGCTTGTAATTCATATGTTAAACCTATTTGTATATATTGGCCTTTTCTGCATACATCACCTTAGTCAAGTATTATATTGAAACAAGACATAATCTATTATTTGAAATGTGATGTTCATTTTTGTGTTTTTTTCTCCCAATTTAAGGACTACATTTTAATTTCGTTTTCCCTATTTCTTAACAGTTCATTACATACTTTAATCTTCAAATTGTATTCGCGTTGAAGCTTTAGAGTAACAAGTAAGTGCAGTTCAGAATATAGAATACCTTTTTCCTTGTCCTTTTTTTTTTTTTTTATTTTTTTTTTTTTTATCTTTTATGAAACCAAGTTGTGTTGCATCTTGTTTGTTTGTTTTTTTTTAATCATTAATATTGTCGTTTATTACAAAGTATGATGATTTTGTATTTTTATGTCATTTATTCCTAAATATATGGATTACTATTTTTTTTTATCTTTCACATATATTTCATTTTTTCCCTCATTGCTACGGATGTTGGTAACTTTTCCTCACTTTTTAATTTTATTTTCCATTTTTAGACCAATTTCTATTGATAATTCTGATGATAATTGCACTAAGAATATTGTTTATGAAGAATTATTAGAATTAGCCAAATTACGTTGATAATCGAAGATATTCCAAATATAACCAGGTAAGCTCCTCTATTTTTTTCTCTTTCTTTTTGCATTCTCATCTGAATTTGCCAAAAAATATATATATATATATATATAGCCTACTTTGCTTATAATATATTATTTTATTGTATGCTTTTGTTTCTTTTGCTAATTATTCATGATTTTGATAAAAATACATATAACTGTCATTAAAAAATTATAACTACAGTTCATCTATTACTTATCCATTCTTTATTGTCAAAAAAATAGGGTATGTTTGGTACTTGTTTTTTGTTTTTTGTTTTCTAAACTTGTATTTAGGTGTTTTCATTAATTGTTTTTAAGAATAGTATTTTAATAGTTTTGGGTACCAAATATTTGTTTAGCAGTTGTTTTTCACATGTTTTCAGTTCGTTTTAATTTATTATTTTATTATTATTATTTACGGTAAACAATTGTCAAAGTTTTCACACCCACCATGACCACCACCACTGTGAATCAATTGCCACCACCATGAATCAATCTAGGGCAACCAAAACTCACTGCGACCACAACCGTGAATCAATTGCCACCACCGTGAATCAACTCAGAGCAACCCAAACTCAACTGAAACCCACCACAAAATCAACAAACACCCACCACAAACCCAACATAATCCCACCACCGGCCACCACAACCGTTCAACCACCGCCACAAACACAAATCCACAGCCAAATCAACCCCTTTAACCATACCTATAACCCAAAAGCTCAACAAATCACAAAAGAGGGAACCCAAATCCATGCCTGTAACCCATCGCAAATCGAACCAATCCCACTGCGACTCGCGACTCACCACCGCGACCAAGCTCAAACCGATCCCACTGTAGAAGTTGCGATGAGGGATAGAGCTCGCAGATCGCTCGATGAGAAGAAGCATAGGGTGGGTCGCCTCTCCGCCTCGCCTCGTCTCTCCACGCCTCGCCTCGCCGCGCCGTACTTCGTTGGCGATCTAAGCTGTGCTTCGTTGCCTCGCCGCACCATACTTCGTCAGTGATTTGAGTGGGTGGAGAATCGGAGATTCATCGAGAGAGAAGAGAGATTCATCCAGAGAGAGAGAGAGAGAGAGAGCAGTGAAATGGCCATTGCAAGTGTCAAAATAAGTTGGTTTTAATTTCAAAATTGCCATCGGTCAATTGAGAGTTTGGCTGAGTTCAAGTGAAAACAATAAAAAGGTGTTCTCATTTTATTGGATTTGAGTAACGTTTAAACAGTGAATGAATTAGAGAACAAAAATTGAATACAGATGCCAAACAATCAAATTTGAACCCGAGCCCACCACTTTTTGTATTTAAACACAAAAAACTGTTTTTGAGTGCTGTTACCAAACATACTCATAGGATGCGTACAATTTACAATTCTTTGAAGGACATAACTCCCAACACTAGAGACTGGAAAGTGAAGGTTATTGTTGCAGAAAAAATGATGCCACACACGTCATTGCATAGTCCCAACAAGTATCAAAGGCTTATATTGATTTATACTCAGGTAAGATAAAAAATAAAATAAAATAAAGAAATAAAAATTACATTTTCCATTTACTAAAATCTAAAGTAGCTTTTCTTATAGCTCATTAAGAAAAAAAAAAAATTAGTTACAACTTCATATATAAATATTCTAGAATTTTGACTAAATCATTCTTCCAAATGTTTTTATCTATATATAGGGCAATCAAGTGCAAGCTACAATATTTGGGCGTGACATTCAGCTGCACTGAGGATATAATTAAGCACTTTAAAGAAATATTTTATCACTAATGCACTTGTGACACCAATTACACCACAACATTAGATTGTTAACAACGAATATCAATGGACAAATATAAAAATAAAAAGGGAAAAAAAATTCTTATATCAACAATTTTTTTTTAACAACAATTTTTTTTTTTGGATGAGATATCTTTAAGGAAACAAATATAAATACAAATTTAACGAAAGAGAATGAAGAAATTTGAAGAAATAAAACCAAAAAAAAAAAAAAATTCTTATTCTGTCTTTCGCCTCTTGTTAATTTATTTTTTCTCTTTCTCTTTGCTTCTTCTTTCTGTCTATCTCTATTTGTAAGGGTACATAAATTTTATTTAATTTTTTCCTCTGTTTGTCTTTCCTTGTACGTGTTTAGCTTATGATTGAGACTTCAGAAGAGAACATCAATTTTTCTTTTTCCTCACCATCTCTCTCCTTGTACGTGTTTCAACAGAACGTCATCTCTGCTTATGCTTCTTTTATCTTTTGTCTCTATAGCAGTTGTTGGGTGTTGGGAACTCTGAAAAAGTAAATCCTTAAATTTTTGCCTATTATTATTTAGAATTAACCAAAAGACCAAATAATCCCATACTCTTTAGTCCCATATAACTTGGTAAGGAAGGATAAAAATGTAAAAGAAAATAGAGCTGCAAAGGAAATAAAAATTGCAAAACAAAATTCAGGGGGTCTTTCTATATAGAAAAAAGTAAAGATAAATCGCAGACCCATGGGCCAGAGACTTTATTTGATTTACACTCCTCCCTCCTAAAATTGCCCCTAGGGTTCCATTCCAACCTTCTTCGCAGCTTTGGCTTTTGTCTCTGCCAAACAAACAATGGGAAAACAAAGGAAACCCAAAGAGCGAGACCAATCGCCTAAAACCGACGCCGTTTCGTCCTCCTCGGATGTTTTCAAATCACTGTTCGGAGACACCTCTGCCCCTCAAGACGCCGCCGTTTCCATCTTTTCCGACACCAACCCTTACAGAAGAAAGTCCCAAGAATTAGGGTTTGCTCCTGCTGAATCTCTCAGAGGTCCAGATGATTTCGCCTCTGAAATCCCTGATCTTTCTGGTGATCTGAAGGAGGAGGAGAAGAAGAAGAGGAAGCGGGACGAGAAGAAAAGCCGTAAGCTTGATTCTGATTCGGTCGCCGAAGCCCCGGTGACTCCATTGGAGACGAAGAAATCGAAGAAAGAGAAAGCCCAAAAGCCTAATCTTGCTTCCGAATCAAATGGTGCATTAGAGACTGACAAAGTTGAAAACCCCAATTTGGGTTCTGAATCAAACGGAGAAGAAAACCCTAATTTGGGTTTGGAGTCTAAGAAGAAGAAGAAGAGGAAAAGAGATGAGCTTGAGAGAGAGTATGAGGTTAAGAAATACGGGGCGGAGAAGGAAGAGGAAAAGGAGGGAGAGAAAGGTTTGAAAGAGAAGAAGAAAGTGGTGGTGGGGGAGAAGAGGAAAACAGTGGATAATGTGGAGGATATGGTGGTTTCTAAGGAAGGTTTCGATGACGAGAGCAAGCTTTTGAGGACCGTCTTTGTTGGCAACTTGCCGCTGAAGACAAAGAAGAAGGTTTTGACTAAGGAATTCAAACAATTTGGAGAGATTGAGTCCGTGAGGATTCGGTCCGTGCCCATCTTGGATGTGAGTTTTCAATGATCATTTATGTTTGTTTTCGAGTGTTTATGGATTCTAAGCAATTCAAGTTTTTGTTTTATGGTATGGACTGAGTTTTGATGGATGGCTATGATTTTTGTTTTTGTTTTTGTTTTGCAGACTAAAAAGCCGAGAAAGGAAGCCATAATTATGAAGCAAATCAATGAAGCTGCTGACTGGTGATTATCTTGACTCACATCGATGTTTGGATTTTATACAAGTTTGATTGATTTAACTTCTTTGAAGCCTCTAATGGTGTTGTTCATCATTTATATCGATTGGTTGTTTAACTTTTCTAAGTTTGCTTTTGCTATTTTTCATTTTTGGCTGTTTCGTGTTCAAATAATTTTTGTTATTCATCTTGGGAATTTCACATCCCACAATCGCCAATACAATTGCTATCTTCACATGTATGAGGCAATATGTTTTTTTTTTTTTTAATTGATGGCTTCTAGATAGAATTTATGATTAGACTGAAGAAGGAAGTCTTCTTTCATTTAATCATTTATGTAATTGATAAATGATATGTCTGCTATGAATTTTTTTTTTTGGTTAAAACGTCTTCTATCTGTGTAATTTTCTGATGACAGAGCTTCTTGTTGCAGTGTCCATGCATACATTGTTTTTAAAACTGAGGAATCTGCCCAGGCTTCTTTGTCCCATAACATGGCTGCGGTACATGCTTATCTCAAGTTTTGTGATTGCCATGATTCTGTGTTAAGTTCTATTTTTCTTGCTATATATATTATGTGTTGATGTTTTCTTTATGTGATTCTAGGTTGGTGGAAATCACATCCGTGTTGACAGGGCATGCCCACCTCGTAAGAAGCTGAAAGGGGAGATTGGTTCACTTTATGATATCAAGAGAACTGTTTTTGTGGGTAACCTCCCATATGATGTAAAGGTAACTTGCTTGTGTTGATTTCTGCATGTGTGGGCTCCTAATTCTGCATTATTGTTGTAATTTGGACATATTGTTTTTGTATGTTCTTATCTAATTCTGCATGTGTCTGGATTCCAAATTATTGTTGTAATTTGGACATTTTTTTTTTTCAGGATGAAGAACTTTATCAGTTGCTTTCTGGTATTGATAATCTGGGATCCAGCATTGAAGCTATTAGGGTCATTAGGCATCCTCATATAAGTCTTGGAAAGGGTATCGCCTATGTCTTGTTTAAAACAAGGGTATGACCTTTTGATCTCAAAATAAATCTTACATTGATTTCTTTTTCTTTTCTTTTTTTACCAAATTGTGAATGCTTATTGAGCTTGGAAATGTTTCAGCACATGTTAGTGTGAATTAAGATGGAATTTTACCTTCTTATTTAGTTGAAATCCATTCTCCTAATGTAATTTTTATGAAAGTATAAGTAAGTTAAAACTTGTTTCAATACATTTGGCAGTGGTTTTTTTTTTTACTTCAAAAAAGTATGATACAAAGTTTGCTTTTGGCATATCCAGTCAGACACTTAGTTCTATATAACCACGCACCACTGTAATTCATTTGTAAGGGATAATCATAGATACTCTTTTTGTGAATTCTCTTTACTTTGTGAAAGTAAATTCTGGAGGCAATAAATAGTGTGTCGTGACATTAAATGCTTGTGGTCATCTTTGGAGGTTAATGCTTCCATCTGAAATGCTTTATAGTCTTTATTTTTTGTTGTCATTTGGAGGATCTGTTTTGGACAAAACATATTTGGAGATCAAGCTAGGCGGTATTGTCAGTGAAAACAATCATTTGGGATAGAATATTTATGATATCTTGCATGTTTTATTTTTAACAATTTTGATACTCTCTTAGCTGGGCAGATTTGAATTGTGGAATTAGATTTAGCTAAATGGTTCTAGAACAGCTTGCTTCATCTTCTTGTGAAGGACAGTTTAATTGCTTTGGGTAAAGGTTGAAGGTAGTTGAAAGAATGATGATCAATTTAAGGGCAAAGGGAGATTAAGAAACAGCAAAACCTCTGATAAACCTTGTAACTGAATATTCTGTCTGATCATGAAATCTTTCAAAGTTCCATTTTTATTTCTAAAATCTTTATAGCCATTACATTTCAAAAATAAAGAAACTTGTATAGCCATTATATTACTCATCAATTACATTACGAGTTACTTGTGCATTTGCAGGAAGCTGCAAATTTGGTCGTTAAGAAACAAAACTTGAAGCTTCGAGACCGAGAGCTGAGGGTCTCTCATGCAAGAAAAGACTCCACCCCTTCTAAGAGACCAAACCCATCACCTGCTGAGGCTCCTGGTGCCCCTGCCAAGAGGCTGGCCATGGATCATAGGACTCCCGAGAGCAATACAAAGGCTCCCCTGTCCTACCAGGGCTTGCGTGCTAGCAAATCTGGTGTACAAAAGAAAGTTCAAACCAGAAGCATTAGGCCAGGAAAGCCAAGCAATTTGAATTCTAAAAATCAGAGAGGAGAGAAGCCGCCGAAAGAACGGAATGGCAAAAGACCATCAGTTGCTGCCAGAAAGGCAAAAGACAGAGTGCGAAATGATGGTGGTGCTTCAAGACAAGCAGGGATAAAACGCAAGCTAGATAGCCAGACACCGGAAAGCTTCCAGCGGAAAAAGAAAATCAAGAAATTTAAGTAGGAATACAAGAAGAAATTTCCTGTATTATGATATAGGTGCCTGTTTTAGGGTTATAATGTAACTGTAACTCCCTGCTTGGGTGTATTAACACTTTTTTTTATTTTTTATCTTTCTTTATATTTTTTTATTGAAATGGAAAGTTTAAGTTTCTTGAACAACAAAAATGTCTTCTTTCTTTTTCCTTTTCTGATTAACCCTTTCCCTGTACCTGGTTCCTCCTCTACCATAGTCAACAATCCTTATCTCTCTTTACCAGGTTGTTCACCTCCAAAAGTTTCAGAAATATGTAGGGCTTAAGGTATCAAGTACAAGTTTCAGCAAGAATTTGATGATTAATATTTAGACATTTTTTATGAAATGAAAAATATTTTAAATCCCAATCAAAATTTTATTTATTTTGATAAGTTTTTACCTAAGGAGAGGGGAAGAGGAGATTTAAACTAATAATTTCTACCTCATGTCTCATGATATGTAATTGTACTCATGTTCCCTGTCTCTAAATAATATTATTATTTAGTTAATAAAAAAAATAGTATTTTTTTAAAATGTACAAGTTTTAAGGATTAATGCATAAGTTTTTTTTTCCTATTTACCTTAATATTTTAACATTTCAACATTAACCATTACTTTTATTTTGAAAAATGAAAACAAATAAATTATATTTTTGTAGGTAAATTACATTGATACTCGGAGATTTGACAAAATTAAATCGACTACATCTTAATTTTAATAAATGACACATTCACACTTCGCTTCTAAAATTCCCAAAAAAATAAAATAATTTAGAGCAGAGTGTAATTATTTAAAAGCAAATCTAATTTTACCAAACATCGAAGCTATTAATAAAATATATCACATTTTTCTTTTCTTTTTTCTTTTTTAAAAATAAAATAAAAATTTAAGGCGCGCGTGATAGAGTTTGAGGACTAAATAGCATAAGCTATTTATCCCTCTTTTAAGAGCATTCCCAACGGACTGCTTAAAATTTAAGCTAAAATTTGGCTTAAGGCCCTACTTTTTCTATTTTAGCTTACCATTTTTCAAAACACTCCCATCCGATACTCTATTTTATTAAAATATTATTTTTTTATTATTTTTTTAATAACTTATATTTCTCTTCTCTCTCTTCCTTTCACCTCTCTCTCTCTTCTCCAAATGCCAAAGCTTGCCGTTGTGGCTGTGGGCGTGGGTCTGTAATTTCGGTGCCAACGGACGAAGGTGGAGGCCGACGGACGGCTAGCCACGAGGCGGAGGAACCTCTCTGTCTCCAGCGATCCAGTCACGTCTCCAGCTCTCCAGCGATCCGGTCAAACCTCCAATCCGGTCAAATCATCTACGTCTCCAACCGGTCAAATCCCACCGATCCGGTCACCCATCGATCCGACAAGAGAGAGGAGCAGAACAGAGAAAGAAAAAAGGAAGAGAGAGAAGAGCAGAACATAAGAGAAATTAATAAAAAAATAAAGTAGCTACAGCCATAAATGCCTTGCAACAAAAAACTTGCCTTGGCTGGATTTTGGGAGCCCTTTTTTGGGCTTGTGATTTTGGGTTTATTTTAGCTGTTTTGGGAATTACAACCAAAAAACCCTTCAAGGATCTCTAGCCAAAAATAAAAAATAAAAAACATCTACAACACCTCACCCATCGGACAAGATACTACAGCCCAACAATTGATTTTTTTTATTCTGTTTTTTACAACCAATTTCTCTTGCGTCTGTCTGTCTCTCTCAAAACATTATAACAACCAATTCATGACCATTTGAGGTGAGAAGAGTGTTAAAATACAACGCATAACCCAACAAGAATAACAAGTTTTACTAAAAACATTATATAAATAATGATATATTTAACTCCCGTTCCTTCCCCAAAACAATTTCTGACTCTAATTAGATTAAGAACCCAATTACTTAGAGATTGAGATTACTGGGTTTTTATTATTATTATTATTATTTGATAAGTAATAAGAAATTGATTAAAAAGTCAGGCAAAAATATTTACCAGGTTTTTATTATTATTATTATTGTTCTCGTTAATTTTATTTGATTTCTCTTCTTTGAACTGGCATAATAGGAACTAATCTCTTCAAGGAATTGATTAAAAATGTGGGGGATTAAACAAAAGTAATCACAATTTCCAACTGCTCATTTTTTGTAAGACCTGGTTGACTAGTTTCAATCCTAGATTAAAATACAACGAAAATATACTATTTCCAAGAGCCATCAGAATTCCCCTGGCATTAAACAAACAATCTATTATTGGTCATTGATGAATGAAAGCACATATTAGTAAGGCTTTGGTAATATAACACAAACTAACTAATAAATCTACATGAGTAAGGATGTCTTTGCATTCTGTTTCATAACAACAATATACATATCTATCAAATTGTAGAGCAATTCTTAGATTGAAATTTAATCTAAACATTATGTCCCCCCGGCCTTCTCCTTTCCCAAGCCCCTGAAATCTCAATATTAAACATACCACAATGGAGAAGTATCCTTCACAGCATTAGACTTCCTCACATAATCATCTCCAGTGGCTGCAGAATTGGCAGCGAAATCCACGAGTAGATTGACAGCCATACAATGTTTTTATTCAATGCTAATCTGTACAGAAATGAAGCGAAACCATAATGGCTGCCGTGAGAGCAAGGGCCCACGTACACTAATCAAGTTCTGGTAGTGGGATTCTACGAACTACTCTTGCTCACCAACGTGGGGGTAACAGAGACAATACCAATGAGGAATAGCGTGGCAATTGATTGGAAGTCATAGAGATCCCCTACGGATTGCAACTCTCCAAGAGCTAATCCAGCCTACACATACCAAGGGAGTCAGGAATATTTAGGCACTACCAAAAAGCTTATAAATTCTTAGATATGAGTGACATTAGAGCTATTATTTCAACAACTCAGATTACTTCAAACTATTTGTAGTTTTACTTGTTGAACCTGCTTCAATACCTGGACGGCTTTGGGCTCCCGACTTCTTGCATTGAAGTCAACTGGGAATTCCCCAATGCCATTAGACAATTAGCTATTGATATAAACAAAATCTCTAACTAGTGGGTAATAACCAGATTTGTTGAATTACTTATGAGATTCTTTAATTACTCCAAGCTACCATACCAAGAGAACACACTCTCTACAACCTAACACAATCATATCAGAACAACTGATTATTCGATAGTCCAACAAAGACTCAGTTCTCTCTACAGTTTTATGTTCATGTGCCATAATAAACTCTGTTTCATATCCGAGGCAACCCTAAGTTTAATTAGATCTTTGACCACAGACTTTCACTCACAAGATCAATATTAAATCCAAATGTTCAAGATAATATTCAAAAGAGAACATACCCTGACAGTGACAAAAGCCGCAGGTATGAGGCCAATAACGGTTGCCAGGAAAAAAATATGATAAGGCACATCAACAATCGGTGAAGCAAAATTGATAAATGTATTTGGCAACGTTGGAGTCAATCTTAGAAAAAGCATGTAGTTTAACAGCCGCTGTCTTCTTTTAGCCACCTGGAAGTAAAAAAAATATTACAATAAGTTATTCCAATTTGAGGAGTAAGCTTAACCAAAAACAGTTACTGAGAGAGTTGAGATTAACCTGTGCTTGAAATAGCTTTAGCTTGTTAGGCCAAATCGAGGAGAGAATGGGCCGGCCAATGAGCTTTGATAAGAAATAGCAAGAAGAAGCACCAGCAGTGGCAGTGAAGACAACCAGTGCTACACCTTTGAAGACTCCAAAAAGGGATCCAGCAAGCAATGACATAAACACAGTCCCAGGAATCATAAACGTCTGCATGAAAATATAAACCATGCAGTACCCCACCAGGACTTGTGCAGTGTAGTCACTTGTGTAGTTCTCAAGGTGATCTCTACAGAAAAAAAGGGAAGGGGAAAAAAGAAGAAAATTTTCTATCAATATAACATTAGACAATCTCTGTATAAAGCACTTATGGCAGCGGACAAGCATATTTGTGGAACTAAGGGAAATGTTTTTTGATAATATGAACAAGCCAACAATCAAAAAAAGAGAAACATTGATAAAAAGAAAAATATCTGGTAACATATATTAGATCACATCAGTAGACAGTAATAGTTAGAAGATGCTTGTGACACCAGCAAAAAGGTTGACTTCCATAAATTTTTCTGACTTTCAGTCAATCCTAGGCCATCTATGGTGTAAATGTGTAATGGCAATGTCTCAAGCTTACAAAAAAGGTACATGGGTAGGTTTGAGTTTTGAAGCAGTCACTTTATGAAAATAAATAAACAAATAATGTTAAAGAGTTAGACCAAACGGTCCGCACCAAGACTTCCAAAAGCACACTTAGGTGCGGCCACTAAATTTTGACCCTTTTTGAAGTAAAAAATTCCTTCCTTTTTTTCCACTTCAGGCAGCAAAATGACATATCACATATGTATAATGTAGATGCAAGCTGGTCAAGTAATCTATCTAGCAGAACATCTGGTAACCAATTTCTAATGACTATCCAAATTACCATAAAATCAAATTCAACATCATTTTTTGACAAGTGTTTGGACTCAAGTATCGGTATTCTGAACATTTACAATTTTTTTTTTTTTTTTTTTTAAAAAGAGAGAGAATAAAGAGTGAAGAAAAAAATGACCAAGCAATTTTTTGTCAAGACAATATTTCTGGGATTATCAAGCCTACAATCAGACCACTATTCCAAACCATGACAACCCACCAAACTGCTGCAATTCATACTTGAAGACTCGCTATACATTTCATTAGACCTTCTTCTTTTTTTTGCTACATTGATTATTCATTTCATTAAACCTTATTTTTTATTTCTTTCTCCCAGTTATATAAGGTGTAAAGGCAACCCAATAACTCCCTCTCCCTGGTAATCCAAATGAATAATAATTAAACAGATGTTAACAACCCTAAAATAACCTGAATCAGATAACCAAGTAACTAGATCTGCATTGAACAAGATTTACTAAAAAACCTTTCTTTCTTTTTTTTTTTTCTTTTTTTTTTCTCTCTAAGACTTTCTATTAAGATTAGATTTTTACCCCAGATGCTTTAAACATCAAAACTCATGACTTTCATTGAGCTGAGGAAAAAAAATAAGATTTGCTTTAAATCTATAACCTTTATATAATAAAATCAAACACAACAATAAAAGACCAATACTCCCTATGAAAAAAGAAAAAATCAAATCAGACCCATATGCAGATATGCTACCATTATCAATATCCCATCTCAACCATGACAACCTTAATGACCCAGAACCAGATTTATAATAGAAATTGATTCCTGACAAAAATTTCCAACAAAAATTCAATTTTTTTTTTTTTAATCTAAGCTCCTATTTCTCCCAGGAAAATTTCCCGGGAAATTTAATGAAATAGAAACAATTTGGCTTCAGCCAATGATTAAATAATAATTAAATTGGTAACTGAAAACAACAAATGAGAGAAGTGAGAAATACCGGAGGATTTGAAGGTCGTCGAGATTACGAGGGAGTTTAAGGAAGCTATAATCTGATGCAGGCATGGTGAGGTAAACACCGAGGAGGCCGAGCACGAAGCCCAAGACGACGGTGGAGGCCGCAGTGACTTCCCAAAAGCTGAGCGGAAACTTGGATCCGACAATCACATCCCCATTGCTCTTCTCTCCCTTCCCCATCTCTTATTAATTCCTTTCCTTCCGTTTTTTGTTCCCTTTATCCCAAGGGAAGAGAAAGAGAGACACAGGAAATTTGGAGACCTAAACTTGTGTTTGTTTGCTTTCGGTACACTTCTTGTTGTTGTTGTTTTCTCTTTCCTTGTCTTATGCTCTTATAGTCTTATGGCAAATAGAGAGAGGAAGAATATTCGCTGGTTGGAGAAATTAAGTCCAAAAGGAAACGATATTTCTAAAAATTAAAACATTGATATTTAATAAAAATTAAATTCGTTTCTTTTTCCAAAACTTATATTTATTGTAACAATTTAGCTTTTGGTCCTACTTGCGGCGCCGTACAGTGTCGTCGGTCGTTGCATGCGTTTACACGGAGAGAGAGAGAGTCACTTTGGAGGAAAGGCAGTACACGGCCCCATTTTTTTTCCCTTCTTTTTTTTGTTTTTTTAATAAATCATTTACTTAATACAAATCTTATATCTCGATTTTTTATTTCACTATGTACTTGATCAATTATAATTTAATATGTTTTTTTTTTCTTTTTTTATAAAATAATTGAGATTTAATCAAATGGAAAAAAATCAAACATAATCCGATATTGATACGTGGTATATTTTAATTGATAAAGTATAAGATAAAATACAAAAAGGTGGGATAAATCATTTGTATTGAGTTATTACTACAGTTATTACTACATCAGCATGACAGAGTTAGGTGAAAAGTTTATCGGATCTAAAATTCTTTTCTTTCTCATATCTTTCTTTTTCTTTCTTTCTTTTCCGGTTATTTTTTATTTTATTTTTTAGCTAAACATTTTGATTTAAATGTATCGTGCATACTATATATTGATGGTTTAATTTAAAAAGTCGAGTGGTAATATGTCATCTTCTGTCAAAAGTTAACTTCTTAATAATATTTGATATTATTGCTATACACAATTTAAATTATCAAGAGACATATGAAAAAGTATAGGCTAAAATCCAAACGTTTATATTAAAGAAACAGTTTAATTTAAAAGTAAAAGGAATAACTACCGATAGTACCAAAAATATAATTTTAATTATTTTAAGAATTTAAGAATTTTTTACATAAGATAGACTTCTTCATGGTTGATGTTCTTTATCATTAAACTAATATACCAATTTTTTTTAGGTGGGATTCAAACAAAAGTTTTTTATTCAAGGATAAAAAATTTTCCAGTTAAACAAAGTGAAACTCACAATTTAAGAAATTAGTTGTGAAATAAGAAAATTTTAAAATTTGTGACAAAAATGAGTAAGTATATCACCTTGAATTTTTTTAAGGGTGTACATCCATGATGTCTTGGATTGGTTTTTCATGGCTTGATGCCTTAGTTTGGGTTCTAGTTGGAAAATTTTCAACTCATGTAATTCAATCCAACCTACACTATTAATAATTTTAAAATATTGTATCTTAATATATTTTTTTAGTTTGGTTTAGTTTAGATTTTCATATTTAGTTTAAGGGTAAAACTTAAGTACAGTTCTTTAAGTCAAGTACATTAGGTTCTCCAATTAAATTCAAACACATGGTTGCATTAATCAATGAAACACAAACAATATTATCTTTTCCATGAATATTTAAATTCAATGTATTTGAATTCAACTAAGAACCTAATGTACTATTAACTACTTAAGACTAAGAAACTGTACCTAAGTTTTACCCTAGTTTAAATTTGTTATTTAATTTATTTTATTATTTTGAAATTAATTTTAATAAAAAATTGGAATATTAAGCCTATTTGTGTAAATTGCATTCACTTTATTGAATAATGCATTTAAATAATTTAATGAAAGCCTAATTCTTTTATGAGACCTCACATAATGACTCCAATCCGATGACCCAACCAAACCCAATTGATCCCAACCAATTGGGATTGTGTTAGTTTTTAGAGTTACCATGTGTTGGAAACTTCTCAACCCAACAAAATTGGGTTAGATTGAAAAATATCTCAAATTCAGTCCAATATGTTCCTTGCACGCTCCTAATATCTTTTTTGACAAACGTAGAACACAATTTAATGAAATCACTACAAAATATTTCCTTTGTGCTTTTGTTTGCGTTTTGATTATAGAAATTCTAAGCATTCAAACCAATGAGAAGCATAGAAAACAACTAATGTGAGCTTTTCATATAATAGTAAGTTTGGTGATGTTAGTGGCTTGTATAATCTTGTAACCTTAAAATGTATTGGTAAATTGAAGTGCAAATTTAGATAATTGAGGACAGTTACTAGATGAGTTAGAGGAGAAAGAGTCGTAAAAACAAAATCTTTCTTTATTTATTTCCTACTTTGGTTTTGCCGGTGAGAGAGATGGGTTAATTACTTATTTATGCCTTCAGAGTGACTATGTGACACGTCGGCCACGATAAGCACGTGATGAGCGAGGCCAAATAGAAAAATAATCATTGTCTTACGTCAAACGAAGCATGTGCGTAACGTAACGCGAATATTTCTGTACTCCACGTTTACTAGTGCGAACGTAAAATACCTAAAATATCCTTTGTCGTTTATGCTGTGCCTTTGTCTCTTTCCCAGCTTTGAATTGGGTATTCAAGAATCAGGACTCCAATTTTTGTGTTTGCCTCTGTGGTGGTATATCCAAGAAGGGCAGGACATAGGTCCCGCCATTTAGAAAAGCCCGCCAGTCTGTTTAAGCCATTGGATTTTATTAAAAATTTTGGGCTTCCCACAGAATGTGGAAGTGATTTGAGTTTTTTTTTTGGATAAGTGTGGAAGTGATTGAGTTTTTTTTTGGGATGAAAATAAAAGCTTTATTAAAACCAAATAAACTTTATATAACCCTATAAAGAGGAAAACAAGGTTCTACAAAGGGGACAGCAAGCCCTACAGAGAGGACAGCAAAAATGACATTCGTCACGGCTAAAAACCCTACAGAGAGGGTAGCAGTACAGTACCATAACAACAACAACAATAACAAAACAAAGACAACAACAACTAACAACATCCACAACAACAGCAAGAAAATCATTCGACACAAAATTTGCCTCCAATCCAAAAGATAATAAGAGCAACCACAGTAAGTGTTGTCTGGAACAGCAGCAAGTTTGGAAACTTGATCCCAGTCAACAGACCACGGAAAAGTCGAATCAAAGTTGCCTTGGCAAGAGGCCATTCGATCCGGTTATGATAGGGGCCCTTCAATCAAGGGTTTGGAAGAATCTACCCCAAAGGTAGAGTAAGTGAGATAAACTCGCACCGGAAGAGATTCCCAAACCGGATGCCCTTCAAACAGCTATCGCCGTAGAAGGTCTCGACATCCACTGGAACGGCAAAGGCGTGCCGACAAAAAGGAGGGAATTCGGTGGAGGCTCGAGCCACCCAAAAACTCCAACAAATTTCCTCTATACAAGACCGAATCAAATGATTGAGAGGTGGAATGGAAGGTTGTAGCCGGTAGGGGTGGTGGAGGCGGCTCGGATCCGACCGATCTTGATGCCAAAATAAAAAAGAAAAGAGAAAAGAAAGGGAAAAACGAAAGGGAGAGGGCCATGCTACCAGGATCGGGCCTTTTTTGGTCACGATCTCCCTCACCCGGAGGTGAGGGACGGCGGCGCAGCCCTGACCCGGGCTGAAGATGGTTGGGCGAGTTCAAGAGGGGTGGGTTTTATTTTTTCTCTGGAAGCTTCTGTCCAGATGAGGGGCTTTGTGCGTGTGAGTGTCAGTGTGGAAGTGATTGAGTTTGATACACACTTTTATTATATTTATATGTAGTGGGGTACCATAATACGTTTTAATTTCAATGAAAATGTTTCTAATCCTTGCATAGAATTAAGTTGTTATTTAAATTTAGGTTTAAATATTGTTTTGATTCTTAATTTTTGATATTTTGTTAAATTGGTCTCTAACTTTTCAACTGTGTCAAATTGATCCTCAACCTTTCATCCTTGTAACAAAATGGTCATTACCGTTAAGTGATAGATGTAAAATACTAACATGGCTAACGGTTTTATTAAAATAATAAGAAATGATGATGTAGCATCCAACTTAAAAATATATATATATATATTTAATCAAGACTGATTGTAAAATTTTACAGCAACCAATAAAATCACTCCACATCAGATTATTGCAAATAGAACATTACTAACAACCACACATAATCACAACTCATAAAAACAAACCCCAACTACAGTTCACGCCGCCGCTCACTGGGCCAAGAATCCGTCGGGATGCCGTCGTGCTGGGATGCTGTAGATGCCGCCAGTCTTAGAAAGCCAAAGGAGCCGCTCTGAAGAATGGATCAGGCTAGTCGGTCTAATATTTGGAATGTGAACACTCCCCAAGTCTAAGTGGGACATGAAATCCACGAATTCACAACAAAGAACGGAAAAAATGATGGGTGTGTGAAAGAATTCATAATAGCAGTGTTAGATTCTGAGTAACTATTCTCAAATCTCAACTCTCAAGGCATTTCTTCAATTTGGTTTTGTTTATGTTGTATTGGGCGTCAATGTGGACGCCTTTGCTGCGGATATTAAAAAGGCTTATTACCTCAAGGTAACACCTCTATTCAAACACTTTCACATTTATTTACTTGTCTTTTTTCTTTCCATTTATTAAGTTTTACTCTACGGTCAGAAATGAAATATTAGTATGTGATATATTCCAAGGTCAAATTCGCCAGGAACCTTGAGATCGCTGATAACGTTGCCTGGTACTTTGGAAGGTGAATGGCTGATTTGAAAAAGAATTTTGAGTATCGGTTCCTTAGAAATTACGCTGAAGAAAGGAAAAAAGAAACTCATGTGCATTCATAATTTTTTTTTTTATTAATTTGAGTTGGTATTTTTTTTATTAAAATTTGAGTTGGCATGTTACGTTAGATATTTTTAAAATTACAAATAAACTGTTAGTCACGTTAGTATTTTCCATCCAACACTTAATGTCAATGACCATTTTGACACAAGGTTGAAAGGTTGAGGACTAATTTGACACAGTTGAAAGGTTAAGAACCAATTTGACATAAAAGCCAAAGGTTAAGGACCAAAACGGTATTTAAACCTTAAGTTTATTGTTCGTTTGAAATAACTTTAATTTAAAAATGGGGTAAATAAATAAAAAAAAGATGCGATTTTTAAGAAAACACTGTACCTAATTAGATCAACGAAAAATACACGTCACACCTTGTGTCCTAAAGCATTTTCATAATTAACTATTAGATAAAGTTTTCTTACAATCCGGTTTGGACAAATTTCCTCCAATAATTCCTCCAAACCGGTTAGGTGTCACTCTTTTAGTGGATAATTTGTCCCTGGTCATATGAGAGTCATATGTTCATTAAACAAAACTTAACCAGGGTTAACTCCTCACTCATTTCTCATTATCTCTATTTGCCAGCCCCTTCCCTAAAACCCATCAGACTCTTTCACTCCTCTGTTCTCTCTCTCCTTCGTTCCTAACGCCTCTAACCTTATCTTTTCGTCATTCCCACCTGCACCCTTCTCTTTTTTTCTCTGATGTTTCCATCTCCAGCCCTTCCAATCTTCCTCTCGAACCTGTGGGTCCACCAACAAGGCGATTGAGTCAAAGCGGGGTTGTTGGCCATCGTGTATAGTGTTTCAGTGGGCCAAGTTGATGTCGATGTGCCGCCAATAGAGGAAAAAGAGTTGTTGATGCTAATGGTGTCCACAACTGGTACGATGAAGGTCGCTATTAAAAAAATAAAAAAATAAACAAACAAATAAACAAACAAACAACAACAACAACTTTGATTGAAGGACTTGGTTGGGTTTTTGCCTTCATGGAGATCTTTGCTGAGTGTGCCTTTGGCTTTGGATCTTTGCTGGGTGTGTCTTTTGCTTTGGCTTGCAAAGCACGTGGAAAACTATTGATTTATTTGTTGAAGTTAGGTTGAGTTGAGTTGAATTTGAAACTTATTTGGGAAATCTCTTTGATTTTTTTTCTTCTTGATTTAGTGTTATTAGCCTTTAATTTGGTGGAGTAAATGTTTGTAATTTAGAGCAAATTAGGAAAGTGTTATTAGCCTTTAATTTGGTGGAGTAAATGTTTGTAATTTAGAGCAAATTAGGAAAGTGTTATTAGCCTTTAATTTGGTGGAGTAAATGTTTGTAATTTAGAGCAAATTTGGTTAGCGTGATCGACTTGGTGGATGTTGATTAAATTAGTTGTAAAATGTGACATAAGGTTATTGTTTTTTTGAGTTTGGTGTTAAGCAAATGAGAGCTATGGGCAATAGAATTGCAATTATTTTTTAAACAATATTGTTGTCCCTAGTGATAAGCGTAATTTGGAGGAGGGAGGAGGTTGATTCTAGGTAACTAGGTAAGTTTTAAAAAAGAAAAAGTGGGCAAATTTTTTTATTACCATTATCATCACTTGGATGTAGAGAAAATAGAGAAGGGTCGGAGGTGGAAACAAAGGAGAGAAGGTTGGAGGTGGTGGGTACGTAGGAGAGAGAGATCAAAGGGAGAGAGACTGATGGGTTTTGGAGAAGGGTGCTGGCAGAGAGAGAAAGTGAGAAATGAGAGGAGTTAACCCTTGTCAGTTTTGTTTAATGAGCACGTGATTCTCACATGACCAAGTTCAAATTGTCCACTAAAAAAGTGACACCGAACCGGTTTGGAGGAAATTCTTCCAAACCGGTTTGTAGGAAAATTTTGTCCCCTGCTAAAAATAAAGTGTGTAATATGAAGGCCAAATTACATAATCATCCCCTGGGGTTTAGGTCAGTTGCAAACAGATCCCTTTAGGGTTTTGATTTTGCAATATAACCACCTGTGATTTTTAAATTGGTGAAATTGACCCCTCTAAGCACATTTTTCGTTGATTTTGCTAGTAGAAATTTGTCATGTGCATTACATGTGACCACTTTATAATAAAAAATTCATTATTATAAACCCAAGTGCAATGCATGTGACAAATTTTGTTAGCAAAATTGACAAAAAATGTACTTAAATGGGTCAATTTCATAAATTAAAAAAATCTCATGGTGGTTATATTGCAAAATTGAAACCTCAGGGGGTCAGTTTGCAAATGACCCAAACCTCAGGGGATGATTATGCAATTTAGCCTAATATGAAATTTCACACTGCATAATTTGTGCAATGTCATGCACATTGATATCCTCCTCTCTATTACCCTTCTCATCAAACAAGCATTTGATAGAAGAAAGCAATTGATACAATTTCTTGCATTTCTAACTGTTTGAGTTATTGTTGTTATTTTTTTATTCACTTGTTATTTTATATTGGTGTAAGGATATTTTTGAAACCTTATTGTATCACTTTAATATAAGTATGTGTCAAGGACTCAAGGTGTGTTGTGATTAATTAAGTCTTTTTTTTTTTTTGCACATATAATGTGTTTTTGAAGTTTTTATGTAAAAGAGGGATCAAAAGAATTGATCTGACATCATTGTGGGTTTTGTGGGTTGAAAAAGACAGAAATATAGTGAAGCCATTTGATTGTGTGGAAGTTTTGAGATTGGGTAACCCCTTTGGTAGTGGATTTGTGGAAGTATTGATAAGGATGAAGAGATTTTTGAATATTTTTTATATCAATATAACCGAATATTTTTTAACTCCATATAACCGAAAAAATAAAATAAAATAAAATAAAAATAAAAAACAAAAAAAACGTGGAATCTAAAGTTTTAGAAACTGACTGATTGTGGGACTTGAATTTATGGGATATTTCTTTAATTAAAATTTTCAAATGACCTAAGATTTTGGATTTAGAAACCATTTGTTATTTTCCTTTTTTTTTTTTTCCTTGTTCAATTTGCTTCAATATTTATGTGTTTTATTTTTTTCTTTCACGTAAGCTTATTAGTAAACACCAAATTCATTTGTAGAAAAATAAGGAGAAATAAGGCTAAAAATTAGGAGAAGTTGAGCATTGGGGAGAAGTTGGATAACGTAGTAGGAAAAATGAATTTGAGTGGGCATAGGAGTGGGAGAAAGATTTATATTTAAAATTCAAACATTAGTAGGATTTTATAATTTCTTTTAAATTAACGGCTTGGATTTAATAAATTTTTAAAACATGTGTGAGGATTTAAAAAAGAAAAAAAGAAAAAAGAAAAAAAGTGATAGAAAATGGTGAAGAAAAAAAAAAAAAATGATAAAAAAAAAGATTAAAAAAAAAAAGTGTGATAGAATAAAAGCTTTTTAAGGAGAATGATAGAATTGGTGGGATTTTTTTTTTTTTCTATCCTCTTAATTGGTTTGTACCACAATTAAAGGCTAAAAGTAGGAAAAATGAATTTAAGTGGACTTAGGTTTGGGAGAAAGATTTATATTTAAAATTCAAACATTAATAGGATTTTATAATTTCTTTTAAAGTAACCGCTTGGATTTAAAAGATAAAATTTTAAAACGTGTGTGAGGATTATAAAAAATAAAATAAAAAGTGATAAAACATGTGTGAGAGGATTATATAATATATAAAAGAGTGAGAGAATAAAAGCTTTTTAGTATGATAAAATTAGTGGAAAAATTAGAATATGTTTTTTAGTTTTTTTATTTTGTTAGATTAAGGTGACCTAAAACTAAGGATTTTAAGGATTTGTTAAAATGTTATTTTCCTTAAATAAATATCCGGTGAAAACTCTTTCCCTAAAGAGTTGTACTTTTTTTTTTTTTGATTTTTAATAAATTAGAGAACTTTTAACGTGGGAAGTGGAATTTTGCTTAAAAAAAAAAAAACTTGGGAACTGGGAAGTGTAAGTGGAATTTGGGTTCCTTTTAAAATGGACCCTAAATTTTAGGATTTTGAAAAATTAGTATTTTCCTTATTTGCCCTAATTATTTCAAGTTATCTAATGTTAATGTGTTAGGGTATTTTAGTCTGTGCATTAAAGTGGACATTTTTCTATATTTGGATGTGACTATTATACCATTTTTTCTAAGACACATTATTATTTAAAGTGAGTGATTAAATTAGGATAATTTGAAGATGTGAAGGATATTTTTGACAGTACATTAAAGTGGATATGAGGACATCAATCCTCTTAATAGTATTAGATTAGGCGTCAGTGTGGACACCTCTGCTGCGGATATTAAAAAGGCTTATTACCTCAAGGTAACACCTCTATTCAAACACTTTCACATTTATTTACTTTTCTTTTTTCTTTCCATTTATTAAGTTTTACTCTACAGTCAGAAATGAAATATTAGTATGTGATATATTCCAAGGTCAAATTCGCCAGGAACCTTGAGACCACTGATAACGTTGCCTGGTACTTTGGGAGGTGAATGGCTGTGCAATGGGGTTAGGGATTTGAAAAAGAATTTTGAGTATCAGGTCCTTAGAAATTACGCTGAAGAAAGGAAAAAAGAAACTCACGTGCATTCATAATTTTTTTTTTTTTTTTTTTTAATTTGAGTTGGCATGCCACATCAGATATTTTTAAAATTAAAAATAAACCATTAGTCACGTTAGTATTTTCCATCCAACACTTAACGTTAAGGACCATTTTAACACAAGGTTGAGAGGTTGAGGACTAATTTGACACAGTTGAAAGGTTAAGGACCAAAACAGTATTTAAACCTTAAATTTATAGTTCATTTGAAATAACTTTAATTTAAAAATGGGGTAAATCAATAAAAAAAAGAAGAAGTGATTTTTAAGAAAAAGCTGTACTAATTAGATCAACGAAAAATACACGTCACACCTTGTATCCTAAAGCATTTTCATAATTAACTATTGGACAAAATTTTCCTATTACCCAGTTTGGAGAAATTTCCTTTAATAATTCCTTCAAACCGGTTAGTTGTCACTCTTTTAATGGATAATTTGTCATTAGCCATGTGAGAGTCACATGCTCATTAAACAAAACCTAACCAGGGTTAACTCCTCACTCATATCTCATTATCTCTATTTGCCAGCCCCTTCCCCAAAACCCATCAGACTCTCTCTCTCTCTCATCTATTCTCTCTCTCCTCTGTTCCCAGCGCCTCTAACCTTATCTCTCTATCATTCCCACCTGCACCCTTCTCTTTTTTTCTCTGATGTTCCCATCTTCAGCCCCTCCAATCTTCCTCTCGAACCCAGGGGTCCACCAACAAGGCGATCAAGTTGAAGTGGGGTTGTTGGCCACCGTGTATGGTGGTTTAGTGGGCCAAGTTGATGTCGCTGTGCCGCCGATAGAGGAAAAGAGTTGTTGATGCTGATGGTGTCCACGACTAGTACGATGAAGGTCGCCAAAAAAAAAATAAACCAAAAACAACTTTGATTGAAGGACTTGGTTGGGTTTTTGCCTTCATGGAGATCTTTGCTGGGTGTGCCTTTGGCTTTGGATCTTTGTTGGGTGTGTCTTTTGCTTTGGCTTGCGAAGCACGTGGGAAACTATTGATTTATTTGTTGAAGTTGGGTTGGGTTGAATTTGAAACTTATTTGGGAAATCTCTTTGAATTTTTTATTTTTTTTTTCTCTTCTTGATTCAATGTTATTAGCCTTTAATTTGGTTGAGTAAATGTTTGTAATTTAGAGCAAATTAGGAAAGTGTTATTAGCCTTTAATTTGGTGGAGTAAATGTTTGTAATTTAGAGCAAATTTGGTTAGCGTGATCGGCTTGGTGGATGTTGATTAAATTAGTTGTGAAATGTGACATAAGGTTATTGTTTTTTGAGTTTGGTGTTAAGCAAATGAGAGCTATGGGAACTAGAATTGCAATATTTTTTTAAAGGATATTGTTGTCCCTCGTGATAAGCGTAATTTGGAGGAGGGAGGAGGTTGATTCTAGGTAACTAGGTAAGTTTTAAAAAAGAAAAAAGTGGACAAATTTTTTTATTACCATTATCATCACTGGCATGCAGAGAAAATAGAGAAGGGTCGGAGGTGGAAACAAAGGAGAGAAGGTTGGAGGCGGTGGGAACGGACGAGAGAGAGAACAGAGGGAGAGAGACTGATGGGTTTTGGAGAGGGGTGCTGGTAGAGAGAGAAAGTGAGAAATGAGAGGAGTTAACCCTGGTCAATTTTGTTTAATGAGCACGTGACTCTCACATGACCAAGTTCAAATTGTCCACTAAAAAAGTGACCCCTAACCGGTTTGGAGGAAATTCCTCCAAACCGGTTTGTAGGAAAACTTTATCCCTTGCTAAAAATAAAGTGTGTAATATGAAGACCAAATTACATAATCACCCCCTGGGGTTTGAGGTCAGTTGCAAACAGACCTCCCTAGGGTTTTGATTTTGCAATATAACCACTTGTGATTTTTAAATTGGTGAAATTGACACCTCTAAACACATTTTTCATCGATTTTGCTAGTAGAAATTTGTCACGTACATTGCATGTGACCACTTTATAATAAAAAATTCATTATTATAAACCCAAGTGCAATGCATGCGACAAATTTTGTTAGCAAAATTGACAAAAAATGTACTTAAAGGATCAATTTCACCAATTAAAAAACCTCATGGTGGTTATATTGTAAAATTGAAATCCCAAGGGGTTAGTTTGCAAATGACCCAAACCCCAGAAGATGATTATGCAATTTAGCCTAATATGAAATTTCACACTGCATAATTTGTGCAATGTCATGCACATTGATATCCTCCTTAGTCCTCTCTATTACCCTTCTCATCAAACAAGCAATTGATACAATTTCTTGCATTTCTAACTGTTTGAGTTATTGTTATTATTTTTTTATTCACTTGTTATTTTAAATTGGTGTAAGGATATTCTTGAAACCTTATTGTATCACTTTAATATAAGTATGTGTCAAGGACTCAAGGTGTTTGCTGATTAATTAAGCCCTAAACGGCTAAACCTTTTACTTCTTTCTTTCTTTTCTCTCAACCTCTCTCTATCCTCCTCTTCCTCCCTGCACCCTAATTTTTCATATTTCACAAATCAACTCCTTTACCATCTTGTGGAGGAATGAGTTGTTTTCATCACTCGTCCTCAACCAATTCACTCTGGATTTCTGTTTAAAAATGATTCCTCTAAAGTCTAAACCACTAATGAATTCATATAGGTGGAGCTTCTCCTTTTGGCCAGGACTCTCTAACCGTCTTCTTTGGACAGCATCAACCAAGGCTTAGATGTTGAAACCATACACAAAACAACCCATCCATTTCATGTTAGTGCCCTTTATCTCAATCTTACTATTAATTAATTGTTCAAATTTGAAAATGATATTTACATCATATACTTCCTTACACCAACAAAGTCATATCCTGCTGCCTAACTCATGATTCTCATAGTTGTTCAATTACACCCACAATTAGGAAATAAGAACTCCACAATCTTTATATCATTATCAACCTTAACTCTGAGGATGAAATTACAACAACTTTCTCTTCTTCTTTTTTTTTAACAGGGGCATGTAATTCCAACCGAGCACCTTTCTATTTATCCGATTCAGTATCTACTCCAAGTCCCCAATCCCAGCTATTGCATGATTTCATCTTGTTAAAAACGGTGGGCTTCGACTGGGTTGAGGAATGAGGTGGGCTTGAGTTAGATTAACTGGGTTTGGATTATGTTTGGTGGGTTTTAAATTTTTCATGCTTTTAGGCTTTGGAGAACCGAGCTGGGCTTAAATAAGTGGACTGGGTTTAAATTATATTTGAAATGGACATGGGTTATTGGGTTTAAGGGTTAGGCTTAGGATTTATTGGGTTTGTTTATCAATTTGTCCCCTCCCTCTTCTCATATTAAAATTTTATTTTTATTTTTCATGGATTTGCTTTATGTATTTATTTTTTCATTTATATAATAAAATATGGAATATTATTTATTTTATATGTAAATTTCATTTGTAAAAGTAAAGGAAAAATAAATCATAAATATTTTATCAATGTCTTTTAATGTTTCAAAACCTATAAAAGGAAAACAAATGGTGAAAAGTAAATAAATAAAGAAGCATGACTTTTAATCATCAAAAAGAGAAAAATAATGTTATCATTACCTTTAAAGTAATAAAAAAAATGATAAAGGAAACTCAATTGGAATACATAGATTCATGAATGTAAAAAGCACTTGACACATAGAATTATAATTCAATTGGAAGTACACTTGGCACAAAATGAGAGTGCATTTAAAATCTAAAGACCCTTGGTATTGAATTAGAGTATAATTATAAAAACACTTAGCATAAAATTGGAGTGCAATTCGAATCTAATTTGAATTTTTTATTGAGTTTTTACTTTAATATATTTTATAGATTTTACAAAGTGATTGTTCATATTGATCATTTTATGACAGATTTTTTTTTTTTTATTTTATTAATGAAGGTAATTCCTACTAAAGGTATTTTTGTCATTTGATAAATATGTACATACTTTTCCACAATCTTCTAGTTGGACTTTTGAGGATTTGATAGCAATTGCGTTCTTCCTCATTGTAGGGAAAGCGCCATTATCTTTCTTATATAAGCAAGTTGTAGTTTTTTTTTTTTGGCTAAATATAAGCAAGTTGTTTATAATAAATGCTTATGAATAAGAATAAACTTAATTTTACTAATTTGTGCGTCTCTACTTTCTTCTTTGTAAAGCTATGCATCTAGTTGACAACTTTGTGGATACGTTTAACTTAAATATTATCTCTATCAACTTTGGGGATAAATGTGTTTGCAGCATTTGATAACTTAAATATTATCTCTATCAACTTTGGGGATAGATGTGTTTGCAGCATTCGATAGCATGCGTTAGAGTATTCACATAAAACTCTTCATATCATTCTTTTAGTTAAATTATAAACAATTATACTCAAAATTGGTTCACATCGAGCTCTCTATTCCTTTTTTTTTTTTTTTTTTTTTTTTTTAATGCGATAATAACTACTTACTTATTCACATCAGTTGCTTCAAATTTTGAAAGAAAATCTTTCTTTTTTTTTTAACCAATCATTTTTACAATACATCATACATCACACTTTTCATTTTGCAATACTTTCTATTAAAAGAATTGCAAAAAGAGAGACCAAAGGAGAGAGGACTATGTGAGAGAAAATAAGTATTAAAAAACAAATGAAAGAGCTATTTATGAAGTGGAATAAACTTTGAAAGAGCTGATGCTAATGCTCTTACTGTAACATGTTTTCAAATTTGAAAGTGAATGGAGAGTTTGATGCAGGGGTGTTTGGAACTTGAATTGCTATAATTTAAAGAAGAATACTTTATGAAAGATTTGATGTGAATGCTCTTAGCTCTTTCAATTTGTTTTCTTAATATTGTTTCTCTCATCTCTCATCACTCTCTCATTTATCTGTCTTATTTCTCTCATTTGTTTTGGTCCAAGTCAGGTTGTTGAGTAAAAAAAGGAATATTTATATTGAGTAGTGGATGAAATAAAAAGTGAGATGTGAGGATATTTTAAAAGCAGAGAGTTAAAATGAAAAAAGGAAAAAGAAAAAAAAAATACATTTTTCTTTCAAAATTTGAATAAACTTTGAAAGAGCTGATGCTAATGCTCTTATAAGTTGGCTTATAAAATAGCCAGTTTATGTTTAAAATATTATTTTTATCTTTTGAGTTGGCATGAAATTCATTTTCTGTTTCTAAAATTAAAATTTTTTTTTTTTTTTCGTCCTTGGATTATTGGAAAAAAATTTGTCTTCATGCAATAAGTATGACCGATCAATAGTTTTTATTTTATTTTATTTGAATTGTTAAAAGTGGGGGGGGGGTAGGGATGGCAATTTGCCCCGATACCCGCCCGCCCCGCCCCGACCCGTGCGGGTATTCCCCGCCCCGTAGAAGTGACGGGGCGGTTACGAGTTATATATTTTGCCCCGATACCCGGGGCGGGGCGGTCATGGATTTTGCTTGACCCGCCCCGACTATAATTACAAAATTGCCCCTAGGGTTTTATATATAAACCCATTTTTTCTAACCTACCTCATTTCACTCATTCTTTTTCTGCCCAGCCTCCCTCACGCCGCCTCAGATTTTTTTCTGCCCAGCCTTCCCTCATGCCGCCGGCCTTCCCTCACACAGCCCCTCACGTCGCCGGCCTTCCCTCGCGCTGTCGGCCCCCAACCTTCCCTCACACAGCTCCTCACGCCGCCGACTACCAACCTCCCTCGACCCTCACACACCCCCTCACGCCGCCGCACTCCTCATCCATATAAGGTATGGTTGTCATCTCCATCTTTTGCTGGGTATGTTCTTGTAGACTGTAGTTGTGGATTTAGTAGTCCTTTTTATTAATTGGAACTAAAAACAGTGAAATTGTTTAATGTGAATTGTTTGGACTTCGTTTTTTGCTTGTTGAATGAGGGTGTGTTTGATTGCGATAATGAAGCTGAGAAATTATAACAGTGAAGAATTTGAATAGTATGCGAAGAGGAAGGTTATTTAAGGGAGTTTAATACGGCACATTGATTGAGGTCGGGTCGGGTCGGGTTAATGCACAATAACCCGATTCTCGGGGCGGGGCGGGCAAGCGGTTCGGGAGCGGGGCGGGATAAGTTGCCCCGACCACCGGGGCGGGGCGGGGTCTGGTATTAGTAGTACATGTGCGGGGCGGGTTCGGGTCACCCATGATCCGGTCCTGATCCGCCCCGTTGCCATCCCTAGGGGGGGGGGTTAGAACCTTGGTTCTCGTTGTAAAGGAGATTAATCTTGTAACTAATTGTTTCGTGCCACTTGTTTACCTCATGTGTATCCTTTTTCTTTTCTTTTAAATATATTTTTCATGTAAGACATGTCAGACTCTCTAATCTTAAAAACAGTTCTACCTAGTTAGACAAGTAGAATAAAGTTTACGGGAGGTGACATAATGACAATAGGTGTAATGTTTTAATAGTTTTGGAACGGAAAAAGAATTTTAACTAACTTTATATAAACTTTAGCGACAAAAACAATATTTTTGCTCTCTACATATAGCGTAATTATGTCTAATTTATTTTTAAATAAAATAAAATTAATAAAGTCAAGAGTCTTATAACTCAGTGACATTATTCAGTTCTTTTTATGAAAATAACTTGGATTTGAATTGTCTTTCCCTCACTTGTTGTAATGGAAAAAGAAAATGAAAAAAGAAGAAGAAAAAGAACCAATAACCAAATACACGGTTAAAAGGACATTTGCTCATAAATATGCTGTCAAATAAAATAGCTTATTGACATTATTATTATTAGGATAAATTACACTGACACTCTCTTCTTTTGGAGAAACTAGACTCGCTACATCCTAATTTAGGAAAATAACACTCCGATTCCAAATTTGCAAAATAATTAACACTCCGCCCCCTTTTTATTTATTTATTTATTTTTTTTGTTTACTTTTTATTAATTTTTTTAACCAATGCCTAACTAACCAAAGTTAAAAATAAAAATTATATTCCAATTATTTTAAGTTTAAGTGAAGAATATTCCTTTAAAAATTGGGAAAAAGGAGGCTGAGTGTTAATTATTTTACAAATTTGGGAGTGGAGTGTCATTTCCTCAAATTATGGTGTAGTGAGTCTAGTTTCCCCAAAATAAGGGGGTGTCAGGGTAATTTACCCTTATTATTATTAAAATATGATAGGATGAGCTTTATCAAAGTTAACCGGGCAACACTGTTTTTATATTAAAGAGAGAGTCTTGTCCCACATTATCCAAATTTCCTTGGGTTGTGCAATTTATAAACCATGAGCATCCCTCATCTCTCAAGGCATTTTTTGAGATTGAGTTATGTTCATTGGACTTTAACATGATATCAGAGCCACCCCTTAGGTGTTGGGCAAATCTTCCCCTATTGTTGTCTATGTGTTTGATGATCATGTCACATGTAAGAGGGCATATTAAAGAGAGAGTCTTCTCCCACATTGTCCAAGTTTCCTTGGGTTGTGCAATTTATAAGCCATGAGAATCCTCATCTCTGAAGGCATCTTTTGAGATTGAGTTAAGCTCATTGGACTTTAACATTCCAAGAAGAAAGACAAATAGGCCTAACTCCACTTAAAAGAGCTCTTGTAAGTGGAGGATTGCCTATGACTTATAAAGTGCACAATCCGAAGGCACCCTAGTGATGTGGGACTCAACAATACTCCCCCCTAACACCGGAACTAAACGGGGGGCCAACCTAACAACCCGAGGGCAATCCTGGTTGACTTTGATACCATGTTAAAGTTTGATGGGTCTAACTTAATCTCAAAAGATGTCTTGAGAGATGAGGGATGTCCATGACTTATATATATAATGAATAATATTACATATATGAGCTAAAAATATATTTTATTTTCTAATAAAAATAAGCATTGAATTGAAATTTTTAATTAGGTATACTTAACATATTGAATGGTCTAAATTGTACACCATTTTATATAAAAAGGCATTGTTCTAAATAGATCATCTTGTTGAATAAAAGTTATAATGACATGTAAGGATTTATTAATGACACATTGTACCTAGACACAATTTTGGGTTAAATTAATTGTCAAAGACACGTAGAAGTTCTAATTGTCAAATCTATGATGAGACTACTCCTCTTCATGTGAATACTTAGGGAGTTTGGTTTGGAGGTAGGGAGTTAGTTATAGGAGCCTTGGTTTTTGCTAACCAGTTGGCACAGTGTCTGCTGGGAGGCATGACTGTTAGTTTGTAGAAACCAAAGCTGATAAAGCATGCATGACAAGCCTAATCCTTTTGAACCACACCATCAAGTATTAAATGCTCTTAACCAGCCATTTCAAGATCAGAAGAAGGCCTTGCCCTAAAATCTGCTGAAAGCCTGAAACCATACTTCTTTCCTTTTATGGAATGATTTAAACCATTTTCAAACACTCAATACCATTTATGGTTAGATATTTGAAATCTCATGACTTAAGGGGAAATCAGAGATCTGATTTCCCACCAACTTAAGCTAACCCAATGGCTCTTATAACATGAATCATTAAGGCCTTAATCTTCAGAATAATAAAAACAACTCTTAAACAACACAACACAACACAAGCTAAGCTCATATCAAGTTGCTCATCTCAAGAGCACTCTTTAGTAGATATCCCAAATAGGAGTTCTAAGGTTATCTTGAACCTTAAAACTTCAATCTCCAACCTTAAACATCAGCCCAAACCCGAAATACCATGATCTAAACTACTTATGGCAGATATCCGAGTTACAGCCACAAAACACTATATTGAGCCCATGGTTCTTTCCAACCATAAGACTCACCACACAAAAGCCTAAACATTTTCCTTTCACGCTTCATGCATGCTTTATAGGACTAACTCTCTCCCATTTAGTCAAACTCCTCCAAGTCTCTATAAGTTCATTATTAATGATCCTTATGTTATGATAGATGTTAGTGGTGAATCAAGGAATGGGTAAATTTATGCATGCTTTGGTTAAAGTTGTTGTATTTTGAGCCCAGATCATTTATGCAATAATGAAAGTCTTATTCTATTGTTATTTTGGGCTTTCATTAACAAATCTCTCTTGTTGGATTGTTTGGTTACTGTTCATGTTACTGTTCACCTTGACCTGAACTTGACAGATTCAGTTCTCAGCTATTTAAGGAAGCTACCCCATTAGCCCTTGGCCAACTTTTGGGTTTTTGGTTGAATTTTGAGGTAGTAGAATTGGTGATCTTTGGTGTTGGTGTAACTTGAGCAAGCTAGCTTGATGTAATTCAAAATATTTTGGAGTTAAACTTCCAAACACTAGTTCTTATGTTACAAAATAGTAAAAACCGTAATATGTCATTTTATATTTTTGGGTTAAAAATTGTATACCACAGTATAAAATACCTTTCGAGAAAACTCCTTAACAAGTGATACCTTAGAACTTCCTCCACAACAAGTTGTAAAAAGCTTCACAATAAAAGAATGCTGAGTGCGGAGAAGTTTATCAGGGCACATATGTGGATTTGGATCACACATCAAAATAAAAATCCCAATACTAATCAACAAGTTGTATTGAATATTGATACAATAATGAAATATTCCTATGAACATAACAAGGTATATGCTTGTCTTACAGTAATTAATTTACTTGTGTTCATTGTCCCATGTAAGTTTTGCTGTTCCAGCCTGGTATTTGGTCATGTTCTTTAGGTTGATGAAACATTCTACAACCTCCCCCGCGCCACCCCAAAAATAATGTCACGTCACTATCAATACAATCTAACTAGAATTTTTAATGGATTATCCTTATCAAGAAAGCATATCCATTTTGCTTCATTAATTCTTTTTAGGTTCCATATTCTAAGAATGAAATAAAGAGTGGCTTAACCTAAGTCTAAATTCCTACGTACATAAAAGATTGGTATCCACAAGCAAATGCAGCCGCAACAGTATATATATATATATATGCTAAAAGCATCTCATTGAGTTGCAAGTAATCTTCCTAGTCACGAAAATAGGCAATAACCCTGGAAATTCCTTTTATCTACTTGCATTGATAGCTAGCATGCCATTCTATTCTATCCCATATAACTTATGGGGTAAAACTTAAGTACAGTTCCTTAGGTCAAATACATTAGGTTTCCTAATTGAATCACTCTACTTTTCGGTTCTCTCTCCAATCCGATTTTAAAACCATGGAAATATTATGTGAGATTTCCAGTATCCCTAACAGAACTATTTGTTAAATTCGTCAAAACTAAGGGCTTCTAATCTCCACATGTAAAGCCAATAAAGACACAAATAAGTATTGCCCTGAATTAGGCTCGTTAGCAACCATTTAACAGGATAGCAATATTTCAAGTAATGGTTTCCCAATTCCCATGAGACCACCCGAGACAAGCTTAAAAATGTATAAAATAAAATTCGAGGAATAAGGTACCTAATTAAGCACAAGCTACTTAGAAATATACTCTTGTTGACTCACATAGGGAGCTAGTTCCTAGCTTAGGTACTAGAGTACAAGTAGCCCGTAACACACGGCTGATGTCTTTGTGTCTCTTGTTTCTTTGCAGGTATCTATCATCAAGGAAACAGTGTAATCAATTGTATTATCAAAGAGTATCAAAGTTCTTATTGTAAATGAAGAAGACTTTTTTTAGCTTTATAAGAAAAGAAATTAATACATTTAGTGCTTATTTGTAAAAGAAGATTTAATCACATGATAACTTCTTAAGGTTATTTGATAAAAAAAAAAACTTTTTGATGTTAAAATTGACCATTAAAAGAAATAAAATCTTCCATTCAATGAAGAGCTCCATTTAAATTGTTGTAACAATTCGATTATATTTGAAAAATAATAAATTTAGAGGTAATATTTTCGAAATTGTTGACATGAAATATAATTATTATTATTATTACATAATAAAAATGATGTTAATAATAAATCTAGATGATAGTGATGTTTATATAGACCATTTCAATAATTTCAAACAAAATTATGATTTTTTTTTTTTTTTTTTCCATTAAAACGATAGCTGATTTTTATTCATGAATCCATATGTACAAGAGAAATAATAGAAACATGACAATCTTCCAACCATTCCTGATTAAATTTAGTAGCCAAAATTATGAGCGGGTCATTACTCTTTGAAATAAAAAAGCAAAAGGCTTTTCCCCTTTTCTCTTCGTGTATTAAAAAAGCATGCGTTCCTCATGGAAATGCCAATACCATGACAACAAAAAAGGTTAACAACTCCACTACAACACAAGTTTATAATACCAAAATAAAAAAGAACTCCACTACAAGTTTACAACAATACAAAAGTTTCTTTGTCAAAGAGACCCACATGCCTCGATAGTCGATACCCACTCAATTTGTACTACTCAAGTGGGCATGAAAAATGTGTCTCTCGTGAGAGTAGGATTTCATATTTTATGTGAATTGCCACTGATCGCTACAGTTTCTTTTCCTTTTTTTCTTTTTTTTGATAAGTCAGTTTCTTTTCTTTCTTGGTTCCAGTGTCGGTCGTAGGAATTATGAGACTTAAGACAGTGTAAAAAAATGAGGTTTTTTATCTTTAAAAAAAAGAAAAATCATTGAAAAATTACTCTACATACGGTTTTTGCTACAAAATTACTAATTAAACTTTTATATTCAATATTTTCTAGCAAATCTTGTTCAATAGATAATATGGCTAATCCATTTAATCTTTCTTGTGACATAGTTGATCGCAAGTAAGATTTTTATAATTTTAACTTTGAAAAAACTTCTTTCAACAGATATAACTGTTGAAAAGTATAGTCAATAATATTCTATATACAATAGATACAATTGGAACAATTCAATTCGTTGATAAAATTAGGTATATTTGTCGCTGTCTTTTTTTCTTTTGGTAAAATCTCTTGTAAGACTTTTAAGTCTGAAAATAAATCAATACCATCAAGATCAAAAAAAATTATCAGGTTTTAAAAAACCTTCAAGATTAACATAATACCTTTTCAAATTATCATAATTTAGTAAAGTTAGCTTCTTCACATCAAATAAATACCAAAAATTGTTCTCATACATACTTGGGTTAGAGAAATAAATTATTATTAGGCTTGTTTTAAATATATGGGTCTTTTTAATTTTTGTATCTATAAATATATTGAAACCTTTCAATAAAGGCCTTAAAAAAATTTGGGATGAGGCCTAATTTTGAGGTGAGGCCTAAGGCGGTCGCCCACCTTGCCTTTGCCCAGGGCCACCACTGCTTGGTTCCTAGTCTCCTAGAGTAATGTTAATTTTATCAACAACAAAAAAGAGTACTGTTAGTTTTGACTTTCTGCTAGTGCTAGCGTTATGGCCACCAATAGTCTTAGTGCCTAGTTACATAGTTGGGAAATGAATTAGACTGGGTTTGAATGACTTATTGTTGTCAAAATGGTGTCATCATGTGGACTATGGATGCATATTCCGTCATCCTTTGAACTTCCGTTGAATCCAATAATTTTACATAAGACCTGAATTTATTAGTCAGTTGTCTCGAATTAAATCAATGTAGCATGTGATAATTCATATCACCAGATGTGGTTATCTCGAATTCTTCTCATCAATAGAAGAAGAATATGGCGACAGTATTATTATCAATAGAAGAAGAATACTCGAGAAAAAGAAGCATAAAGAGAAGAACGTGGAGATAGGTGAAAAAGTTATGAAGTGGGTGCTTATAATGAAAAAGTATGAAGTTGAAACACTAACAAGATTTTATAATGAAATTACAGAATTATCCATTCTCTAAAACTAAATTATTTTGTTAAATAAGAAAATAAAATAATAAATAATATTTGGGCCCCTTTATGTTTTAGATTGTTATCAATTTTTAGTGTTTAAAGTTTCAAAATTTTTAATATAATGTTTGATACTTTTTTTTTTGGTTGAAACAATAGATTTTGATTTATTGCATAGAATCCAACAGTACAAAAGATGCTATACAAATTAGGTGGTCTTTCAACCAAACTTGCTCAGAGTTTGAGGACAATATCTCTGTAGCCATATCATACACAACTTTGTTACAATCTTTTATAATGAAAGAAAAACTTAAAAACTAGAAAAAAGAACACCAATATCAAATATCATCAACCATGACTCCCATAAGCGCAAAACAAGGGGAGCCCTGATTGATTAATCCTAGCAACTCTTGACATCCAACATCAACCTCCAGGTGCCGCAACCCAACATCGCTGTTATCTCGCACAAGCACTCCCAAACTAACTTATGAATTTCTTGGGCTTAAACAAAATGCCACATTCATCTTATAATGATTATGCCACATAAGGCCACTTGGGTATTCGGCCCAGTGGTAATCCCCTCCCCAAAAAGCCCATCTCTATGAGGGTGTGGGTTCGATCCCCGGGATCTTCAAAACATACGTGTGTGTGAGTTTAGATTAGAATTTCTATCATATCTAAAAAAAAAAAAAAAAAAAAAGATTATGCCACATAAGTTGAGAATAGTTTGTACTACACTTGCAAGGCATTTAACATGCACTTGGACTCCAAACATAGTGTAACAAAAATATAATTTACCCTAATTCCTAATTAATCGTATACAATATAAACACTTACTTCCTATGCATAGAACACATTTTATGTCACTTATAAATAGTAATAACAACAAATTATAATAGTTAAGAGTAGTTTTTTGCTAAGACTTATTTGAGCTGATGCCAAACAAAGACTACAGTAACTTTGTAAGATAAACTATATAACTAGCTTAATTGTTTCTATATTTTACCCTAACCCATTAGAAGGAGAGGGAGAGGGAGACAAGTATATATATATATATATATAGATGTTGTTACATGAACTATGATCTAGTCAAACATAATTATCTCTTTGATTTGTTCTACACTTTTGTAGATATATATCAATATATGCCATGTAATTGGTGCTCTCAATGTCAACCTTTTTCTGTTTTGCTCTAATCTCCTTAAGCAGATAAGGAGTAGCGTAATATGCACACGCGTCAAACGTGTTCAAACCATGTTATCAGTGGTGGTAGTTATTGTGGGCCATGAGGTCCATGACAAGTTGACAACTATACAGCATAGATCCTTCGGCAAAATAGGAATAGGAAAAAAAAAAATCAAGTTTATTTTGTTTAGGTGACGTGGACAGGACCAACATACTCCAAAGTTTCAAAGTAACTTTGTTCGCTCGAGTCAACATTTTTATGATTTGATGCAGACGTTTCCAAATTGTTGATCGAATTTTTTTAGAAGAAAAAATCAAAAGGGAATTTCTTTTGCTAGAAACTGTTTTTTCTTTTTACCTACTCTTGGAGGAATTTACGTCAACTCGTGAGACAAATACCTTTTAGTTACACAAAGATTAGGTTTAAAACTAATAAAGAATAATTTGTGTAAGAATATCTACATTGGAAAATTAAATTGCATAAAATCCTCTTGGTATTTTTTTTTTTTTTTGATAATTAATCCTCTGGTATTATTTTTTGATAAAAATGATGTATATGCCTCATCTCCATAGACTAACTTTTTTTTTTTTTTTCCTCCACAAAATTTAAGACAATTCTTGAGTTCAAATCCTTCATTTTCAATTATCAAATTATATATAAAAAAAAAAGTTATAAAACTCATTTCTACTACTCATCAAAGCTTTCATAATGAATTTGCCCATGAATAACGAGAGTTACATGAGACATAGTTTAAGTGTATAAATTGTTTCGATCTTATCTAGAAAGTGGGGAAATTGATGTCTATTTAGTTGAATATATTTATTCATAAAATGACATTAATGGTATGGAATTCTCTTTGAGAATTTGCTAGCTAGGGTTTTACACAATTATTAAAGTATATTCCTCCTTAATTATTGGAGAATATGTGACTTAATCTTATTCCTTTGAGGTTTAGATAAAGAAAAAAAAAAAATATATTACATTAATATATCATTAGCATTAGAGTATGGATTCCAAGACCAAGTCCCACGATATTATATTACATGTATAAATTTGAAGGTCATCTTCTTTCACCATTACTGTTCTTGCTTATGATTATCATGGATCCATTTGTAAAGATTGGACAAGTTTGATCACCACGGTCGACCTTGATATTGTAGAAGCTCTTGCCATTAAATGGGCTCTTCAATGGGTCAAAACAGAAAATTTCACCCATGTCCTTGTGGAAAGTGATTCTAAAAAATGCATTGAGTCCTTTACTGGCAGCCACGAAGACATTTGTTGGAAGCTTGAAGCTCTATGTTTTAATGTAAATAGTTTAGCTTTGGAGTTTGTTTCTTGGTGATTTTCATGGGTCAAAAGTGAGGCAAATTCGACAACCCAAGAGCGTGCCAAATTTGTTGCTTCTCTTCATTCACCTTTTACTTATAATTCATCTTCTCTTCCTCTCTCGTTTTTTAGGCTTGGCAAAGAGATTTGCTCGACATTTTCAATAGATAAATTCTGAACTATTAAAAAAAGAAAAAGAAAAAAAAAATTCTCCCTCCACTTGTTATAAAAAGAAAAAAGATTTTTAACTTTACCACATGTACTTAACCCCAAAGTCATAATTGTTTCATACAAATAATATATATATATATAAAATAAATTATTAATTCAAAATATAAGCCCTTCCAAAAAAAAAAAAATGTAATAAAAAGGTAAGAAAGATCAAGGAGACAAGACACATTGATTAGCTCATTGATCAAAAGCCATGATGGTCTAGTCATCTAGTGTCAACTTGAAAAATATTTGTACTTAGGAGAGATATAAATGTCAAATTATCTCTTATTATTTATTTACATTTTAAATTTTAACTATTATATAAGAAATGAAAAGAAAATATATAAAGAGTTATAATTAATGAGACATAAAATAGAATAAAAAATTTGTATTAATACAGATAGTCTTTCTTTTGTTATTTGGACTTAGGATGACTGCGATTATCATATTTTTTTTTTTTTCTTTAACAATAAGAGAAGACTTTTTAATCAAGAATTGTATTATTTGTATATAACTATAGGATAAAACTTAGATACAGTTCCTTAGGTCAAGTACATTAGGTTCTTTCAATTGAATTCAAACACATGGTTACATTAACCAATAAAACACAAACAATATTATCTTTTCCAAAAATATTTAAATTCAATGTATTTGAATTCAACTAGGAACCTAATGTACTTGAGCTAAGCAACTGTACCTAAGTTTTATCCATAATTATATACCCCCATCAAAATCATTCCTAAATCTGTGTGCCAACGGTACTAAACAATACACTTGGCAATGAATGGATGGACGACAAGTGACGTGGAGGCCAATTGCACCTCAGGCATTGAAAAGTGACCCATCCTTAGCTCTTTCAACGCACACAACACGAAACCGAAACCAAAACCAAAACCAAATACAAATACACAAATTTCAACTCTAGTTTGAAATACAAATTGCAAAGTGCAGGAGCAAGAAGTCCACAGTAAAAAAAAGTCACTTTAAATAAACCAAAAATAGATAAAAACATTCCATCCCCCAAACGTTGACCCCTCTGTACCCTGCGCTGTCACTTTTATCCCAAGGCCCCTTCTCTATCCTATCATGATCATCTCACACGCGGTTCCTCTCCTGTGCGGCGCGAATCCGAATATCACCCAGAATATGCCACGTGTCAAGTCCGTTCTTACTAACCCCAGTAAGTTTATAGAAATCCCCTCCTCCCTAACCCTAGTCGAAGTAGGCTAAGAAGCTATATAATCATACCTCTCCCTCTCTCAGTCTCTCTTTCTTTTCTGCCATTTTCCTTCTCTACAAAGCTAACCCTCTCCTTCAAAACACTAAATAAACGACCCGCCGTTTTGCTTTATCTTTTTTATGTGTGCGCTATCGCATTGCCAAATATTCGGTGTCGTTTGGGCGAGAACTACTACGAATCCCAGCAATGGCTGAACGCAGATTCACCATAGGCTACGCCTTGGCGCCGAAGAAGCAAAATAGTTTCATCCGTGACTCGCTGGTGAATCTTGCGGGATCTCGGGGCATAGATCTCGTCAAGATCGACCCCAACCGGACTCTTGTGGGTCAGGGTCCATTGGACTGCGTGCTCCACAAGCTCTACGGTGCGGAATGGAAGCAACAGCTGGAGGAGTTCCTTCTCAAGAACCCTAATGCCGCCATCATCGACTCTCCCGACGCGATCGAGCGCCTCCACAACCGAATCTCCATGCTACAGGTCGTTTCGGAGCTGAAGATCGAGTCCGAAATCGAAACGTTCGGGATCCCGAAGCAAATCGTCATCTACGACAAGGAAACCCTCTTCGATCGTCAGGCTTGGGAGAGCCTCAAGTTTCCGGTGATCGCTAAGCCCTTGGTTGCCGACGGCAGCGCCAAATCACACAAAATGTCTTTAGTCTTCAACCACGACGGCCTCAACAAGCTCAAGCCCCCAATCGTCCTCCAAGAATTCGTCAACCACGGTGGCGTCATCTTCAAGGTCTACGTCGTTGGCGACTACGTCAAGTGCGTCAAGCGCAAGTCCTTGCCAGACGTCTCCGATGAGAAATTGGAGCTTTCTTCATCCTCCTCCTCCTCCGCCGCCGACACCGCCGTGCTGTCGTTTTCGCAGGTCTCGAACATCGCCACCAACGAGAAGTTCGACGACAAGTACTACAAGATTATGCATTTGGACGAAACCGAGTTGCCGCGGCAGAGATTCATCGAGGAAGTGGCGGCCGGGTTGCGGCGAGCCTTGAAGTTGAACTTGTTTAACTTCGATGTGATCCGGGACGCCAGGTTAGGGAACCGCTATTTTATAATTGACATCAATTACTTTCCGGGTTATGCGAAAATGCCGTGTTATGAGACTGTGTTGACGGATTTCTTCTGGGATGTAGTCAATAATAACAATAATAAGCAGCATAATTGTGATAAAGATGTGAGCAATAATACTTGTTGTGGGGATGGGGATAATGAGATTGCTAGGGAAGACAAGGAGAATTCTATTCAACTTTGATTGCCAAGCTACCCAATTGCCAGTGTCTTACTTGGGTATTAGGTTTTAGCTAGGAAAATTTTTTTTTTTTTTTTTTTTTTTTTTTTACTGGAGGAAAAAAAAAATAGTTTTTTAGCCTCTGACAATACATGGTGTTTTTGGTGATGATGATTATGCTGATTTTACATGGTGTTTTTGGTGATGATGATTATGTTGATGTATATTCCATGCTGGAGATAGGTCTTTCTCAAATACTCTTTGAAGTTTTTAGGGGGCTTAAAAAAGTTGTGCCTTTTGAGACTTAGAGTATTTCCTTGCTTGATAACTGATATTAGTTTGTGATTTTGCCACCTTTAATCAATGAAATTTGCCATTTGTCAATGTGACTTTCAATTTTAAATCTTTTGCTTTGTTTGTGGGTTCATTGAATTTGTCATTTTCTTTGTATAAATTATAGAAAATTGATTGATTTGGGTTTACTAGGTTGGATTGTTAGGGTTGCTAACTTCGTGCCATGTCAATAGAACACTGTCAGGAAAAAAAAAACAAAAGAAAACGAGCAGGAAAATCTGAGATTCAGATTCCAAGAGACAAACCTAACTTTACCATGTTAATACATATCTTTGATCGTTGGTTAAATGGTTGTTCATTGGCTTGTCTTTCTTTATTTAATGTATCATATATGCTATCTGATAGCGCCTTTTCTAATAATCTTTTTCATGGGCGTGAGGGTTTTTTATTTTATTTTGTGGCAGTGTAGATACAAGAAACTTTTTAAATCTTAAAAAGTCTGTGTTTTGTTCGTATACTTGCCTTATTTTGGACTTGTCAAAATTAGTTTACCGTTTTTTTATTGTCATGATATAGAGCGTTGCTCTCATGACTTATTTTAGACATAGTTGATTTATGGGCTACAATGTGGTACTTTATGGCCAATAAGCTCTGGCTCAAATAGCATTTCCTCATACGAAAATTGGGTTAAGCTTGAGCTCTTAGGTTCAAAACCCAGTGTAACTTAGCAATTTAAAAAAATGATGTGTTATGTTACGATGATACCTTTTTAATACTTCCATTTTGCTTGTACTGTTTATTCTGCAAATATTTGATTGCATGGATATTGGGACTTCTTTTGAGAGTAAGCACGTGGATGTCTTGAGATTTTTTGATAAAAAGATAGAAGAGTTGAATTTATTCCTTGCCAAGAAAGTTGTTAATGAAATTGAATTCCAGATACATGTCCATCAATTGGAGTGGAAGTTTGGTTTGCTCATTTGTATTTGATAAATTTTGGGTCCATTGGGTGATGCCTAAGAGGGTCATAGATGTTCTTTTTGGATGGGTTTGTAAGCCCAGGAGCTCTACTGTTTGGAATGCAGCTAATCTTGGCCTAATGTGGATTATATGGAGGGAGAGAAATAATGTTTACTTTCAACAACATGGAGATCTCCATTATTCAATTGAAGTCAGTGTTCTTGAGATCATTGTTTGAGCGATCCCAAAACCTTGACCATATCGATGACTAGACAATTGTAGATTATTGATTCTCTTTCTTTTTGTTTGTAATTATTTGCTTATTTGTAGTTTTTAGTAGAATTTTGTGTACACAATATAATGTGCACACTAAGTATCTCATTTATTTTAATAAAATTGTATTAACTGGGTATGCAGACTAAGAATGGAGTGGAAGTTTGACTAATTTGCGTGACCAATACTAGGGTTGGACTGCTGATGATATGTTTCCAGTGATCAAGTGTGGGCAAGGGTTTATACTTTATAGAGGTGCCATTCTTGCATGTTCATGACTTACCTAATGCAATGGCGTTTATCTATGTGGAAAAAGGATTTGAGTGCTGACATTATAAACCTAGATAGAAGGGTTTTTTATTTATTTATTTTTTAAAGGTAAGTTATACACTCAACCAATGGGTCTTGAACCCACAACCTCATCCTCCACCTTGCACTTGCAAGGGGAGGAGGTGCTAATTGAGCTAGAGTTCATTGGCTGGTTAGAAGCCCCGCGGGCTTATTCTGTTGATTGTTGTAATCCTTGTCTACTGCTGTATTTATGTTTAATTTAGTTTGCCTCCTTGTCTACTGTATTTTATGTATAATTTAGTTTGCCCTGTACTGTCACCCAATTTTTTGAGGGGTTTGCCATGTTTAACCCTGATTCTTATGCTTTGTACTGGTGTTTAGATCCGATAAATCATAATGGTGTCATATTTCCAACACTTTGTAATGGTTTCTGATTCATAACACTTCTTGGTGTCTGATTTGAACACCTGTGCTAGCTTTTACAGATCCATGCTTACTAGACGTTTCTATAAATAAATTTGATATAATTCTTACTTGTAGATGGTGTAATATATGTATGCCCTCCAGTCTCCACTTGTTGAATACCGGCACTAGTGGTGATTTTTAAATGTCATTGCAACTTTAGATTGAATTAAGTAGACACGTTTCCAAGTAGTGTACCAGATGGTCACTATTTCTGCTTGAAATATTGGTTTAGGAAAAGGTGATTGCGGTATGGTTTAGTAAGGTTGGGGATAATAATAGGGCAATAGGCACATAATGGGTTAGTATCTGATGGAGTTGCGCTCTGTCATACTTGCAAGTGGCACCTTCATCGTAGTATGAGGTGGTGGTAGGGTTGGGGGTTCTTTGTCTCATGAGTAAATTTACCAAGCAAAAAGAAAAAAATGGTATGAAATTAATGATAAGCATCTTAATAGCTTTGTATTTGCCTTGGTTTTCTGAGTAGGGCAGCTTTTCTGAGAAATTGATTTGTGAATTGAATTACTTTGATGGCATCAATTTGATGCTTTGTTTTTACAGGGCATTTGTACCTCTGGAAGATAATTTTTATTGGAAAATGTGGAATGTGATTCATTGAGAATAAAATTCTTTTATCAATTCTAATATGATGGAAGCCTTTAAAATGATATAGTGAAAGCAAAATGAAAAACCTTATTCTATATTCTCTCTCTCTCATACACAAGGAAAAAGAAAACTGGAGTGTTCACAACTGATTGTGTATATAAGGAAATCTTTACCCTGCCTCGGGTCCCCATAGTCGTTGGTCATAATTACCATATGGAGTGTATCCGTGTTGCTTGCCTCTCAAACTGGAGTGACCTTGTTTGTAAATTTATTGGATCCTGCTTCAAAGAAGGTTTTTATTAGCATTATTTATGATTGCTTCAAAGAAGGTTTCTATTAGCATTTATTTATGTAATATTTCCGTAGGTGAAATGAGGTCAGATGGTTTGTGGACCTGTTGTATCATGGTGTTCATAATCATGATTGCTTTTCAGTATGTTTTAAATACCAGTTGTCATTTGCATTCTCTGAGGGACATTCTGGTGAGTGGTCGGGTACGGATTTGGTTTCGGGTTTGGACAACAGTGTTGGGTCACCAAAAAAACAAAACAAAATCTGACAGCCCAATTAATTGGGCTTGATGGGATAGTCATCGGCCAGAAAATTTTCAAGAATATCCTTTTATTACAACCATGGGCCCTAATCTGTGAATTTTTTTTAAAGCATTGCTTTTAATGTTTTACGGGCCAAAATTTGAAATTTGAAATTTGAAATTTTTTACTAGCCCCTCAATTTTGGGTAATTATAAAATATTCCGGGAGTATATTAAATATGTACTCCCTCCTCTCACCTTAGTGGTCACACTTTATTATTTTGTGATCCTACTTTAGACATCTAAACTATATACTAGTAGCATACAAATACAACTCATCCAAAATATCAAATACAACCTAAGACCCTTGTAATTTAATTGACACATTTTAGTGATTCCAACAGAGACATTCAGGATTTAAATTTTCTCTCCTCCAATTATAGAATTATAGAAAAAAATAAAAATATATCAAATACAAATCCAAATTATCCAAAGTATTGAAGTATTGATATAAAATGAGATTGGAAATTTAGATTATTTTTTGGAATTGAGGGATAAGGTGTCTACGGTATATGTGTTAGATAGGGTTGGGTTTTATTTTTATTTTTATTTTTATTTATTTATTTATTTTATTAACAGTTTCATAAGCCTAAGTCGGTTAGGTCGGGTTGGTTAGGTGAAATTTTCTTTCACCCAACACCTGTCTGATAGTCTGATCACTTAAAAACCATACCCGATGGCCAATTGACAACATAATCGAAACCATCCACAACCCGTTGAGTTGGCTTGGGTTGGGTTAGCTGAGTCTTTAAGCAGTCATAGTTATGTCTAAATTAAATAAGGTGAATAAGAATTATTCTAATCAATGTCTTATTAGACGAAATCATCTGCCCGTAGAATGGTCTCCATAAAAGAGGATAGTTATTTGAACTATGTGAATTGTGGTCCCGATTACATAGTTACTTCCAATAATCTTCCTTGATGCTTCTCATGCTCAAAACTAAAGGTAAATGGACCTCTCAAGTTCTTTCGTTGTAGACATTGTGTAGCCGTGGGTGGATAATTTCTACATCTAGCTGTTTGAAGTGTTTCCTAAAGGGCGAGACGGTGGTAGGCTCTTGATAGAGTATCTTACTTTAGATTCAAATTTCAGACTACACTGGACTGAACTCCACTATTTTGCCACCTATTGAGCTAAACAACAAAATAGCTCGTTTGGGCCAAAGATTTTGAAACAACAAGCGATTCCTCCAATTGGCAGAAGGCATGCAAGGAGAGAAAAGTGGAGGATGGATGCTTGCCTTATTACTATTTGGTCTTGTTAAGAGGTGGAGTTGGCGCGAATGGGGTTTTTTTTTTTTGGTATGTTTCCTTTTATTTTGTCGGAAATATATTTGTTATTTAAATTTTAGTGCAAGTTATATATTGACCCTTGTTCATTTTTTGCTAAAATAGAGAATTTCATTAAATGGACAAAGAATTCAAATCTTTAATCTAAGCCTCGTGAACTGAGGGAGGGAAATTCGAATTGTTGCAATGAAAACAAGAAGGTTGCGAACCAGAAAATTTGGCAAGTGAGTGTGCCAATGAATTTGCGGTTCTACAAACCCAAAGGAAAGAACAAGAATTAAAGGATAGAGCAACTTCTTTAACATTAGCAACTAAGGAGTAGGGACTGTAATTTCCAAGGAACAACTCCAGCAATACCCATAATAGAATCTATACAAACTTTAGCATCCCCTTCCACTATGATATCATGGAAATTCTCACCGTGAGCAATGTCAAGAGCCCACGAAAGGGTTGATGCTTCTACAATGCATGGGTCAGGGATAGGAATTATTTTGGACCAGCATTGGAGTATAGAACCCGCAGAGTTCCTGGCAACCCTTATTCATGTTTGTACCTCTTTCCATATATGATACTCCGAATTTCTAGTTTAATTTGGTTAATGTCAAAGGGATAGTTTCTAACTTCGAATCCATAAAAATAAAAATAAGAAAATAAATAGATGTAAAGGGTGTAAGAGAAAGCAATAGTAAGAGTTTACATAGCTCCGTTGTTGAGAATTAAAAAGTTCCACATTGAGAAATTAAAACTTCTTTTCCTCTGTATAATAGAGTTTTCACATCTTATATTTAGAAAATAAAAAGTGAGAACCCTAGGATAATAAGGAAGTATAGCAATCTTTGATTCAATTACAATATTAATAGTTTTTTAGCATAAGAAACTATTATTTTTGCATATCAAGAAGCCTAGAACAATAAGAAAGTATTGAAAAAAGAGCTTATTTATTTATAATATGAGACTTTTACTCATTAATAATTAAATTTAAGGAGAAAGAGTGACTCATACATTTATAAGTAAAGCCATTGTTAATATACTTTTATTTTTTCAATGTGGGACTTGTTTTGTGGGTAAGACTTCTTGAAAGTCCCACATTGGAAAAAAGTAAGAAGATGCTATACTTACTCTTCTATAAATGGATACTACATTTCCAAGAATTTTAAACTTGAATGTATGGGCTTTTTCTTTTTATGGTCCTACCATTCATTAGTTTAATATTGGGTTATCTTTTGTGTGAGCCTAACATTTTTTAGTTTAATGTTGGACTATCTTTTATGTAGGCCTAATCTATAAAAATAAGTTTTTATTTTTATTATTTATTATTTTTTATTTTATAATTTATTTTTTTTAAAAAATAGAAGATAAAAGAAAAAAAAAATTCAAAATCGGTTGAGCCTATCCGGTTCCGATTTTTACTGGTTGAAATACTGATTCCCAGTTTTTCCTGATTTCGAAGCCTATTGTAAAACCATGCCTATCTTTAATATCGGTCTACGTCACACAGCATAATTGTTATTTTTACATTGAACCTTGAGTTATTCTCAAAGAAAGAAAGGAGAAAAAAAAGTGAACCCTAAGTAGGTTGAATATAATTAGGAATACAAATTGACGTAGGAAAATCCATTGATTGGATTAAAATTAAGGAAAATTAATGTTAATTGATTTTAGTATATCAAATATATCAATGTGTGTTAAATGTAGTATGCATGACATCTTTGAGACCAACCACAGTGACTGACTATAGTCCTATTGCCTGCTCTAATGTGATATATAAATCTATCACAAAGATATTAGCCAATAGGTTGAGAAACTACCTTGGATCTTGATCAATGCAAATCAGACAGCCTTTATTAAAGGAAAGAGTATCTCAAAAAATGTTTTGCTTATTCACGAACTTTTGAAGAACTATCAAAAGAGTAAGGGTCTCGGGAGATGTGCTATCAAGGCTAACTTAAAGAAGACGTATGACTCAATGGACTAGTACTTCATTTTGATGCGTCTAATTTCAGTTGGTTTCCCTCCAAAGTTTGTTAGTTGGGTCAAAGAATGCATTACTAGTATGAGGTTCTCAATTGCTCTAAATGGCAGTATGGGGGGTTATTTTAAAGGTGGTAAGGGTCTTAGACTAGAAGACTCAATTTCTCCTTATTTGTTTGTGGTTGCTAACTACTGAAGAAGAGGGTTCATGAAGCTGGTTACAAATTCCATCCATAATGTGAGCATCAGCAACTCACGCATTTGAGCTTTGTTGATGACTTACAGATTTTTGTATTGACTGACCTTCCCTCATTACAGTTGGTTAAAGCTACTCTTGAAGACTTCAGAAATATCTTAGGGCTAGACATCAATCCCAGTAAGAGTGAAATATCTCCACTCTTGCGCATCCTTCGATATCTAAGGGCACTCCAGAGTCTCCACTTCTCTGTTCAATCTTCTCTTACTTTGAGAGCCTACTCTCAATGTTGATTGGATAGAAGATCCCACTGATCGTAGGTCCACTACTAGGTTACTGCTTCCTTCTTGACTACTCTCTAATCTCCTGGCGAAACAAGAGAATTTTTGTTGTGGCTTGCACTAGTTCCGAGGCTGAATATTGTGCCTTTGCTGATATCGCACCTAAACTCTATCTGGTTGCGATGGTTACTACATGATTTAGGTGTGTCCACATCTTCTAATCTCATATCTGCTGTGATGATAGGAGTTCCATTCAGATTGATCGTAATGATGTCTATCTTCCATGAACGAAATTAATACATTGAGATCGATTGTCATCTTGTCCGGCATCTCCTTCATTTGGTCTCTGTTGCCTCTCAAGATCAACTTGCAAACATCTTTTACCAAGTCATATCCTATTAGGCGTTTCATGATCTAGTTTTTAAACTCCAGTTGGTATTTAATACTCCACCTTGAATTTGAGGGGGCTGTTATTGTTAGTCATAGTCAACCCATTGGGCTTTGAGTTCTATTGTATTTACTTGTATAACACATTCTTTACTTGTTCATATATATATATTAACACTATCCATATAATGGTTCGACTATGAGGACAAAGTGGGGGTCTATGTCATTGAAGGATCATAGTCATTATACTTAATTGTCTATGGCTTAGTTCAGTCATGTTGTAAACATGAAAACGAATATCCATTTACATAACTTGTCTCTAATGTATTTTATATGCACTTTTTTTTTTTTTTCCTTAATTGGTAGTTTGATACAACAGTCAAAAAGAAGATATGCTTATGTTCTTACATTGTTAAGGAATCCCATATTGATTAGAGAATAGAATTGTTGTTTAGTATTCTCCTATAAATAAGATTTCTCTAAACACATTGTAATGATCCAAAACTATTGTAGCAGCTGTGAATAATGGAGATGTAACCTATAAGGTTTTATTCTGTGGACGTAGGCCAAAGTGACGAACCACATGAAACTCTAGCTTTCTCTCTCTCAATCTCTCATGCTCCATTTTTACATTTTTGTTTAGATTATATATTTCCACATACATAGTATGAAGATTTGGGATAAAAAATAATAATTTTGACTTCTATGATTTGGCAGTAAGGACCATTTTCCTTATTCATATGTATGCCTTGCAAACAACAATCATTCCTACTCAATGAGTGAAAAAATAGATAAGATACATACATGGGTAAAACTTAGGTACAGTTCCTTAGGTTATGTACATTAGGTTTCCCAATTGAATTCATACACATGATTGCATTAACCAATGAAACACAAATAATGTTATCTTTTCCAAGAATATTTAAATTCAATGTATTTGAATTCAACTAGGAACCTAATGTACTTGACCTAAGGAACTGTACCTAAGTTTTACCCTACATACATATATTTACGGAGACTATGTTGGCATGCAGTAAATTGGCTCACTAATAAAGTATTGCATTTTCCTCTTGAGTTAACTAACTTGATTAAATTTTCTCAGAAAAGAAAAAAGAAAAGAAAAAAACAAACTTGGTTAATGAATAATGACTATAGATACTTATTGGCAAGACCATGGCAGGTCTCCATCGAATATGTCTATAGGAAACCAAATGGTTGCGCAAACAAACTGAGACAAGCATAAAACAAATTTTTTTTTTAAAGGGTTAAATACACTATTGGTCTCTAACGTTTACCTGTTGTTGCACATTTGGTCCCTAACATTTAAAACGGGTAGAAATGGTCCATACCGTTTCAAAATTGTGCACCATTGGTCATTCCGTTAGTCTTCGTTAATTTTGTGTATATGTGACTAACAGATTGATGATGTTGCCAATTTTTTATTGAGATGACATTTTTTTTACAACTAGGATATGACATGTTATACCCATTTAAAATCAACTCAACCCGAATTGAAATTAATCCCACCCGAATTGAAAATCAATCCAAACCTAAAATTAAACATAGTCTCTCCCTTCTCCCTCCGATTCATTTCTTAAAAAAACAAAAAAAGACACACAAAGATGAGATTGAGAAATTTTAGAGACACACACAAAGAAAGAAATTGAATTCACTTAGTTGAACTTGGCATCAAAAAGCTTGATACCCAGTTTGAAATTCAAAGAACCCAGTTGAGGTACGCAAGAATATGAAGTAGAAAAAGATAAAGATAGAGAATTTGAGCTTCTAGAGGAAAAAAGATGAGATTTTTATGTATATTTTTTTGTGGGATTATATGGAAGTTGAAGAGTTGGGCTTTCTTTTCTCTTGTTGGCTCTGCGTCAATTCAAGCTCACAAATTCTATGTTTCTGAGTAGTTTTTTATTTATTTTTTTCAAAGGTGGGTCACTCCTGGAAGAAGTGGATCTATTTTTGTATCTAGCTCACACATACGATTAACTAATCCATTAGGTATCCTAAATCTACTCTAACAGTAACACAAGTCCAACGTTACAATCCTAAAATTACTGCTGCTTCTGTTTTTCACTTCTCTCTTCTCAGTTGTGTTTTTATCGTACAGATGAGGGGGCTCTCTCTGTGCATCAAAACTAAGTGATGATCACTTTCGGGTGGTAATAAATTATTTGCTTTAATCATTGGAAAGTGACAGTGATGGTGGTTCAGGCAACATACCGAGAGAGGAGAGAGGTGAGAGCGATGAAGAGGGAGAAGAGAGAGATTGGGTTTAATTTTAGGGTTGGCTTGATTTTAAGCCTGTGTTTCGGTCCTCTATGGTTATCACTTATTACATGTCATATCCATGATTTAAATGAAAAAAAAAATTGTCATATAAATAAAAAAATTCACCACGTTATCAATCATTAGTAACGTATACATCAAGTTAATGAAACAAATGGAAAAATCAATGGTGCACGATTTTGAAACGTTAGGACATTTTTGCTATTTTAAATATTAGAGACCAAATGTGCAACTTAGTAAAATGCATTAGAGGATTCAACAATATATTTAACAAAAAAAAAAAAAATTGCTAATAATTCTGTTAAGCATTTGTTGCCAATTCGTCAAAAAATATTTTTCTTACTATGATTTTTTTTTGATTTTGCTTGAAAAAATAATATGCAAAAAAAAAAAAAAAAAAAAAAAAAGAAGGAAATCTTGTAGGCTTTGCTTGCTTCATCAGAAAATATTTTTCCTACTAGATTTTTTTTTTGGCTTCAAAAAACAATAGTTTATTATTATTATTCACTCATTTTATGGTTGAATTTTTTAACGAATAGTTTGAAAAATAAAAAGAAAAAAAGCAATAAACATGGTAGATTGAAACTCTTATTTAAAATTATTATTATTATTATTATTTTATTTTGATAGGTGATGAATTTACTTTCAATTTCATTGGTTCATTTTGTTAAAAAAATAAAAATAAAAAAACCTTCTAGTAAAATTGCCCCCTACTCTTCCGAAAGAAGTTCCCTCTCCTTCTTCCTCTATGTCCCACTACTCGTTAAAAAGTCTTCCTACTATTAGTTAGAGTGTAAGAGTATACGTCCCCTCCCCCCTTCTCATTTTGATATGTTATTCTATGTACTTATTCGTCAAGATTGAAGAAAGTTGGTTATCGAACAAAAATGTAGAAATAGAGATTACAAATTATTTTTCTTTTTGACTTTCCATGAAACAAAAATACCTAAGAAATATGATTTTGACGTGTATCAGACTTGAGAAGACAAGTTCTCTAATGATTAGCTTCCTTCCCTAATCATAAGACAACTTGTGAGGCCTATCAATTTACCTGTTTATTTTTCTTCTTTTTATTGTCATTTAAGGTAAAGTTGGATTGTTCAAAATCAAAACTTCAAATTTGTTATGAATAATAGTCTTAGCCACCATTATTGACTAAAGATCACTTGGGATATAATCCCATGTATCAGTGAACTAATGTCCTGACAAAGTATTTCGTAAAAGAAATCTTCATACTAAATGTAAAGCAGATAGTAGTTATCCCTCTCTATATAGCTATCACCTAGTTTTACTTTATAATAATTCTACTCCTTGAAGATGAGTATATATATGGGTGATATTAGTTGTAATTGATACACAAGAGAATGAAGCAGATATCAGTTCAGAAAGTTTACAATATATTGTGGATGACCACTTAAACAAAAAAGTTTATATATTTTCTCTCATTTATATTTATCTTCTCTTGCTATTTCTCTTTTATTTTACAACAAAATTCATTTTTTGGAAAAATACAAAGACACACTCTTAAATTTTGGGAATAGGATCCTCTCCATTTGTCCATTTTATGGTTTAGGTTTTATCTCATGAATCTAACCATGTACATACTGTCACGTCATTTAAAATTTTAAATGATGTGATAGTCTGTATACTGTTAGATCTATAATATTTAATTTGGACCATGAAATTGACTCTCTCCATTTTATTTCATTTGGAGAGTATCATATTCCTGAACTTTGGGTCAAAATAAAACTAGTACATTTTTCTTGAATTTGAAAGAATAGTCCCTAACAACTTAACTTTGGCCCAAAATCAAATTGAACAATTTTTTAATTTACAATAATAAGTTTATGAATTTAAAAATTCCTAAATTGATTATTATGTTTCTATTTTGTTAACAAAATCATATAAATTTTACTTTTAAATAAATATTTTATTAAAATGAATCACGTGCCTATTTCCATCCAATTCTCAACAAAATGATTAATTTAAACATTTTTTCAAAATTCAAGAACTTATTATTTTAAATTCAAAGAATAAGGGTTAGTTTAATTTTGATCCAAAGTTCAGGGAATATTTTTGTATTTTTCCCTTCATTTTTTTTAATATGGTATAGTTTATAGAGAAAAAAAGATGGAAGAGAAATCGAATCCAATAAAGATGAAAATTTTCCCTGAAGTAATGTTTATGGTTTATTTGCAATCTTCCTCTTTTCTTTTCTTCTTCCCTCTTTTTTCTCTCTTTGCTGGCTGCTAATGACTGCTCCTCATTGACAACATGGCATGTGTCAGTTTGTCTCTTTGAAATTAATATATCTTACTTGAGCTAAATTTGATTAGGATTAATACAGATGGATTAGTTCTTACTAACTGTATGCACAGTATCAGTCTCAGTTTCTGTGACCTCAGACATGTTAAATAACCTTACAATAAGTCATATAGGATAGAGATTGATGGGGTTTCTTTAGAGAAATAAGTAATATAATTAAATCTCTTTTTATACGGGTGAAGACGTATAAGGGTGGGATTGCTTAAGTGTCTCTCTCTCTTAATTACTAGCTAGTTAGTGAACCTACCTAAATCCTTATCTAAAGGTAGCACTTCAATTCAAAGAGTAAAAATGAACACAACTTGGGTGGTTGGTTGGTAAGTGTAGTTTGCAGCAGTCAGTGGCTTGTATTAAACGTAAACAATCTTCATCTCATGGGTAACAATGTATAACTAACAATCTGACTTTTAAACAAAACTTATAATACCATCCAACAATTAATATCATAGAGAAGCATCTTTTTTTTTTCTTTTGTTCTTCATATGATGTTTACACCGTAAGACCCATAAAGGGAAAATAATTTCCTTCTTAAATAATTAAGGTGGAAACGGCGGTGACATGGTTGACTTTGCTATATATGTCACAAAAATGTCAAAATTAATCTTAGTTGATATATACTAAACTATTTTCAGTTTTAAGAATACTAGTCTCTAACCCATACTATGCAAGGAAATACATTTAAAAACAACACCAAATTAAATTATAGGAAAAATTACATTTTAAACCCTATAGTTTAGGAGGTGTAACAAATTAAACCCTATAGTTTCAAAAGTAACAAATTAAACTCTACAGTTTTAAAAGTAACAAATTAAACTTTCAAGTTTCAAAAAGTAACAATTTAAACCTCAACCCATATAAGCAAAATAAGGGTTTAATTTGTTATTTTTGAAACTGTGGGGTTTAATTTGTTACTTTTTGAAACTTCGGGTTTTAATTTGTTACTTTTTAAAACTTCGGGGTTTAATTTGTTACTATTTGAAACTTTGGGGTTTAATTTGTTACTTTTGAAACTATAGGGTTTGATTTGTTACACCTCCTAAACGATAGGGTTTAAAATGTAATTTTCCCTAAATTATAATATTTACATGTGTTTAAAGTATAGTTTATATTATTTTGTAAAGCTATCATTATCTTTTTAATCAAAATGTAAGTTTCTAACATGCACAGAGAATACACCCTAATTAATCCACCTGTAATTAATAAAATGACATCCATATATATATATATATATATTCATTATATTTTATATATATTTCAACACTCAAATAATTTAAACGACAAAAACATCAAATACATAAAAATACTAATTATAAACTAATAAAACAACTAAATTAAGTAGGAATGGAAATAGGTCGAAGTTGAGATGGAAAAAAGCATTTCTAGACTCAAACTCTCTTAATATTTAGCATAATAAAATTGTACCATTTCTTGTTAAATTTTAGAAATTTAATTACAAATCTATCTTATTTATATTTAAAAAACCTAAACTTGTCCTAGACCGACCTATTTATATTATCATGAGTTGATTTGAATAGGTCGGATCAGAAATAGTGGCATAAAAACCCAAGTTTTTGTAAATTTTAATAGAAAAAAGAGAGGTACACTAACTTTTGTTATAGAAAGTAAAAAAATTATAGCTTTTTGTGTGTAAATAAAATTAATAATATGAGTATTTTAGTGATTTAAATGCATAATTAGGTTAGAATCATGTATCTATGGTGTAAACCTAAACCCTTCCCAAAATTTAACGGATTTAACCAAATTAACCCATTTAAAATAATGCAAAACCTTTACTATTGGGGTCAGGTAAGAAAATTCCACTAAACTCGATCCATTGTCATCCCAAAATTAATTGATAAAGAAAAAAAATGCCAAGGGACCTACCAACTTTACAAATTAAGTTCCAAATTAATGAGCTACTCACAACTAAACAGAACAAGAAAAAGAATATAATAAAAAAAAAATCCGAAGGTTGGTAAATCATGATTCTCTAAGATGAGTGTATTACCAAAACTCCATTGATTATATTATAGATATTATAAGAATAAAAATCTTTTGTTCAAATGTGAGTGTTCTACTCTATGCTTCATAAATCTTATTTTGTCACACGGTCCCATTTTTTTTTTCTTTAAGCTAAAAAAAAAAAAAAAAAAATGACATTATAATTAGTGAAACATAAAATATAACATTTTGAGTGAGACAAATGATTTTTGTTCATATTATATATGAGTTTAGTTTCTTCACTTTTAAAATATAAAAAAATTGCAATTGATTTCTTCGTTGAATAAGTTTAGGAACACTCAATTTTAGACTCACTTTCACAACTTACTGAAATAGCGAATTGTGATTGGTGGAAATATTTAAAAAATAAAGGTGGTATAAGTGGTGGGATCATGTGATAGTAATTGTTTACCACTCAAAACTTGCCAAGTCGACAAGTTATGAAAAATTGTGTGTAAATGGGTGTGTCCCTAGACGGATTGTTCCTTGTTATGTGTTGTTTCGACTAATCCCATCAACTCATCTTGTTCCTCATCTTTTGAGATCTCTTGCTAGTTGCCATGAGGTCATAGAAATGAATAACGAGAATGGACTATAACGCGTCACAATTAGCCATTTGAGAGTTAAACACACCTTAGAACATATGATTCGGGTGTTAATTAGTCGTTGCAAAAGAAACTTGGAGACAAAGTTATCACAGGGAGGATATGAAAAAAGAAGAAGAAGAAGAAGGAAAATATCAAAGAATTCAATACAGTACGTGAACACGTTGCAATAAAGAGTTTTACATGAAAAATGTATCTGTATGTAGAGGGAGCTTAACACTAGCTGCCTCAGTATTAGAAAGATTATACAAACAAACCAAAAAAAAAAAATCTAAAAAACAAGAATAATCATGAATGAACCAATATATTTCCCGTGTGAAACTTATAGATTTATACTTCAAGCGAAAAAAGTAGTTGCTCTACCACGACACTGGCAATGGTGATGACGGTGTTGACCTGCAATGAAAAGGAAAATGTTAAATTTTATTCAAAAACATCAAGTATAAACTAATCGTGGCAGTTTACTTTATTGGTGAAGTTATATCCAAATCGTATCTACATATAAGTGAGGACAAAGAAATTGAAAATAAATAAATAAATAAATAATAGATAAAGGAAATAAAGAAAACAAAGTATTAGAGAGTAGAACCTACTCCAATATATCTTTCCAATAGGAGTCACCGGTTTCATCATCCATGATTTTCTCCCAAGCTTCAAAGATAGTGGAGGTAGCTGATTGGTTTGAGAACTGATTTGGGTCACTCTTATTGCTTTCCTTTTGGTTCACAGTGTAAGTCCCAGGAGAGCCTGAAACCAATGCAGGCAGTGGGTTCTCGCATGCTGAGCTGCTCAAGCTACTGTTATTGCTGGCACCAACAACTTCCAGGTCAAATATTCCACCTTCAAATCCTGACGAGTTGCTGGGAGCTTGAGGGATCACTCCCGGGTTTATATATTCCTCATGACCCGTTAGAAAGGGCTCCTTGTTATTGTAGAGTGTGTTTGTCCCATTGACAAGTCCTTCAAATGGGTTAAGATTTTGGTTTCCTAACAGACCATTAACGTTGTCCATGTTAAGAAGTGTGCTTGTATTTATAACCTGCAACATATTTTGAAGTAGTTGGATTCTGGCTAGTTGAGAGGCATCTGCCTGTAGAGTAAGAGCACTGCTCCAAGGACTCATTAAGTTGCCAAAGTTTGCAGCACCAAGTAACTGAGAAAGACTCATAAGGTGATTGAAATCAGTTCTTGGCTTGTGGGTTGCGGGGTCAATTCCCATTTGAAGAAGCTTCTTTCTTAAGTGGGTGTTCCAATAGTTCTTGATTTCATTGTCGGTCCGCCCTGGAAGTTGAGTTGCAATCCTAGACCACCTGAAAAGTTTCAATAAAAGAACATGTTACAATAATAGCTAAATGATTAAATTAATCATTTTTTAACAGTTTAAACTTTTGGACAATACGTACTTGTTTCCAAGAACTGAATGAAGGTTGATAATCTTTTGCTCTTCGTCTTCAGAGAACTTTCCTCTCTTTATATCAGGCCTCAGGTAATTTGTCCACCTTAATCTGCAACTTTTTCCGCACCTATTCAAGCCGGCATGCTTGGGGAGGGATCTCCAACTTCCATGGCCATGTGTGTTAATATGATCAATCAGCTTTTGATCTTCCTCTTGTGTCCAAGGCCCTTTCTTCAAACCGTTCTCATCACAACATGGGGAGCGACCCATTGTGCTAAGTCACAACAGTAATATAATGTGTAAAGAAAAAGAGATGATCAGAGAGTTGAGATGAAGTTAAAGATAGAAGTAGTTTTGGAAATATGGGTGATACATGCTGGTTTTATGTATAAGGTGGGTGGTGGTGGGAGATATGTGAACATGATTTCAAAGCTGATGTCATTATCATTCTTTCTTTTCATATGATATTCTTAACTTCCAAAAGCACGGCAATGAAGGAGAAGCTACCTTTTTGTACTTTTGCGAAGGGAAGAAGTTCATTAGCAAATGAATTTGCACCAATTAATCAGCTGGATTAGGTAGTGTAGGTGTCGTTAATTTAGATAGATAGGATAGTCCATACATCGTAGACCACGTACATCTGTTTTGATTTCCATTTAATTTGTAAGCAATGATGCAATCGACCTATAGCTATGTATGAGTTAATATTGATAATTTACTATTAACCAAAAGCTTATAACATACTATGAGTCTATGACATGCTCTTTAGAAAATATAGTTGTTTATCAAAGGTTGGAGACTATACCTTTCCAGATTTCAATGGCGGAGTTATTAAATAAATACACTTACTTTTCTGAAAATTCTTTATATTTAATTACTACACTTACTGGGAAATTTATAGGATATAATAAAGAGGGTCCTTGAAGACGGATTGCTCAAGGCAGATATATGTTACACCATGCATATCTTTCATGTTAATCCAGAATTCAGCGACCCTGAAAACTGTGTTAAGAATAATTTCAAGTTTATAAATTCCTGGTCATAGATTTGATTTGGTTTGGGTAATCCAAATTGAGGAATGATGAAAGGCATTTATATACAAAAAGATTGCAAATTCTCTACGTGGAAGTAGTATGTCGTTTTTAGATAGCAAATATAACACTGTATACATTCAAATGCTGGTGAAATTATGTTTACAATATATAATGAATCATTAGCAGTGTACTTTGAAGTTGCAGACACACCAATGATATGTACCACACAAGAAGGCTTTTGTATGTACTTTTATTTTTGCGGTTGATATATCCTTCTATTGCCTAAAAATAGGTCTTTATGTTGCAAATAATTAACTGAGAATTTTGAAAATTAAGCTGAGATTTCATGTAAATATCATGGCCAAACATGGTTATCATTTCTTTGCCTTCTTATATTTATTATGTCATTATCAAATATTCTTTGAGAATTGAGATATTGTTTGTGGGGGTGTTTCTCGAATTAATGTTGCATCATTGAGCATCATTATAACTTAATTAATATAAGCTGTTTTTTTTTTTTTTTTTTGTTCTTCAAATACACTTTTGTACATGTATTAATATTCCTCATGCTCTCATGGAATTGGTCATCACTTTTGTCATTTTCTTATTATTTTGACATTATTTGAAATGGTATATGGTACTACTATTTCTGAACTCATTTCCTAAACGAACATAATAAAACAAAGTAGTCTCTAACTGCTCTTCCAGCGTTTCCATTGCAATATTGTTGCTCACCCATTTACCATAGAGTCTTAATTTTTACCAATAAAGTTTGAATTTGATTCAAATCCAGCATTCGTAAGCACAACAGTAACAACATGTGATAAAAATCCATGCAAATTATAAAATAAGTTAAAAAAATATAGTTGTCAAACTGTTTGTAAACCCATGCATGAATTGATACAGTCAGGGATGGCTGCACTACCACTTGTAAAGTTGTAATAACAAATATTTGGAACTTGGAATTTTATTCCATTATTATATACTAGCATATAACCCGTGTAATGTACGAAAAAAAAACTCGATATAAACACACAATGTGTATATAATCAAAATATATATTCAAAATTATTTTATGGAAAATATGTTCCATAAAAAAAATAAAACTGATAATAACAAATATATGGAATTGCACCAACAACAGAAAAATAAAAGGAATTAGATAGTGTATAATAATTGAGAAAAAATTATTATCTTTAATTGATAAAACAAAAAATAAGTTAGAATCTAGCAAAAAAAAAAAGATTACCTTAATTCAATTGCCTCTTAGATCCCCTTGCAGTCATATAATCGTACAAAAACACAAAAATAAAAATAGATCATGATAGAAAAATAAATAAATAAAAAAGAAAAAGAAGTAGAAGAACAAAACTTGTACCAGATTACCATTGTTTAGATGTTACGTAAGCAGATTATGCAAGAATGAGAAACCTTCAATTTAACGTACTCTATTTATCTTCTTTCTATCAATGAGTATGTTTGTTCACTAAATGATATTTTAAGTGTTTGGCAATTATTAAATCAAACCACTTAGGAAATTTAAACAAGGTATGAAATTTTTTTTTTATAATCTTTAAGAAGTCTTCTAGTATTAGGAGATTGTCATAATTGTAAGATTTTTAATATGATATTTTATTAAGATGTCTTTTAGTAGTAGGAGACTTATTTTAAAAAATTTGTTATTATCTGCTTTTATTTTAAAGATTTTTATTATGATATTTTATTAAGATATCTTTTTAGTAGTAGGAGACTTATTATCAAAAATTTGTTATTATCTATTTTTATTTAAAAGTGTTTGACAGTTATTAAATCAAACCACTTAGGAAATTTAAACAACGTATCACTTTAGAAATTTAAACGATAGATAAACATGTAAACCACTTAGGAAATCTAAACAACGTATCACTTCAAAAATTTAAAATAGACATATCACTTGTCATGATGTAAGATATTCTAAATTTTAACGCTCGTGTCCTCTACTTTTATATATTATATAGATCACCTTCCGCTATTGAGGAATGAAAGAATTCTCGTTAGAGTTGCTGCATTTGGCTGTTGACATTCATTTATTTTTAAAACCCAGAATCCGGTCAATTTTTATGAAATAGAGAAAAACTTTAATATATACCACAGAGCTAGCTAACTCGAATTTTAATAAGGTTTTATTTGCATTCCAAATTGTGCAAATTGATTTCAGGTACCTCTCTCTTTTGCAGACTCTATTTAAAAATGCTACAGATTAATATATTGGTCACTTTTTGCTAATTTCTTTCTAACAAAACCAAACATTAATTTTCCAAACCATAATAAACATATCATTGACGGAACAAACTTTAAAAGATGTAAACAGCAGTTGAAAATAACGTTGAGCAGAACTGGTATTAATATTTGTCTGAGCTAGTGAAACTGAAACTTATCTTATATATATGGTTGAAATGCTACTATATGACATGTGATCTAGTACATGTTTGATGCATATCTCATGGCCAGCCTATTTTCTGAAGAACACATTATGTGCAGAAATTACTGTTATAAAAAATATTCTTGATTTTTTATAAGGCATATTCCTTTCCTCCATGTACACATAAAGTACACTTTGTGAGGCAAATTAAGGGGTTTGTATAATATTTCCTAAAATCTTTGACAATTCCTAGAATCTTAGTTGGTTTTGACCTCTTAATAGTTAGCTACTTAGCTCAAGGTTATTCATACACCTTTCAAAGGGGCGTGACATCATACCTAACACGGGTCAAGTGGACGATATAAAGACAGTGAGATATTCCAGACCGTTTTTCAACCTGCTTACCTCATTGTCTTCATCGACAAGCCCTGTTACATTAAAATTTTGAATAAATACAAAGCATGGTTGAATTGGAAGAAGCAAGAATTACCAAGAACCAAGCCCTTTTGACTATATATGTGATGGAGTATCTAAGGGGGCTTTACTTATCAAACTTGGTTTCCTCGAATACTGTTTCTTGGACTGCTGTCATCATATATTAACACTTGCACGTTTCTTCATTCGATGATAACAAGAAGTAGGAGAAACAAAGAAAATAGAAGATAGAAATAACTACATCTTATCCAGGACTTTCACATCCAAGAAGCTTCCAAAAGTTAATTGTTTCAAAAGACTTTTAGTGTTTGGTTACTGGCTAGTTTGAATGTAATGGCTATTTTAATTGCTTTTAATAACGGTATAACTTATTAAAATAAATAAATTATCATGTTACTTGGGAAAGGTCACAAGACAACATCCTTTTTCTCTGGTATTATTGTTATGACAGCTGTTTATATGTCCCTTATAATTAGATACTTTAATAAATCTGGAAAGTAAAATAATAACTGTCCAGGAGTATAATAATCAGTGACTCAGATTTTGTCGTTAATTTTCCAACCAGAGTGTCTTGTACAAGGAAAATATTAGGTACTCCGGGAACATTAAATGGTCTCCCTCCTCTCAAAAGTGGTGGGTCCCATCTAATTTAATTAGCGGGTCCCATAACTTCTTGAGAGGAGGGAATCGCATTTAATGTACCCCGGATATATTAATTACCCCTTCAATAAGTATTAGGAATGATATTTTTCATAAGAGTCCTGTTAACGAATGTCCTTAGGGCAATGGTTAAAGAAGTATTTAATACTTCTATTTTATAGGAATTAGTGAAGTTTTAATATTAAAATAATACAAAAACAACTTTTAAGGGTATTTTAGTCTTTCTATATATTATTTTAATATTAAAACTTCACTACTTCCTATAAAGTAGAAGCATTTAATGCTCCTTAACTATTGCCCTAAAGGCACTGGTTAACAAAACCCTTTTTCATAATTATTGATATAGTTTGTTGTAATTGGTTGTGTCCCAATTATTACTCATTAAATATGTTCTTTTGTAATACTTCGTTAGTTGGGGGAGGAAAGATTTGAAACCTGGTTCTTTTCAAGAAAAAGAAGAGATAATATCAGTTGAGTTACAACACTCTTACCAATTGAGCTACAACACTCTTGATACTAAATAGATATGCATTAATAAGAAGTTTCATAGCTTGCCTAATAAGTTTGATAGAACTTTCAAAACAAAATATTATTATGAGAAGCCTATAACAGCAGCATCAGAATTTTACACTTGTGGGTTGTGATATTCCAATAACATGTAGGATATTGTAAAATGTAATGTAAGAGTCAAATTCTTCAGTCTTGTGCTCCATTTTCCAATAAGCATGTGGTATATACTTGTACACCATTCTCCATGTATTGTCATTATTTTCAAATAGAAATAATCACTCAAATTCACATTAAGTCCTTATGTATGGTGATTAAAAATACAATGAAAATTTTAATACAAGTGTGCCGTATTGATAAGAGAGCACCCTGCATAAATCATTTGTGATATTTGATTTTCATTCTGTAATTATCGTTGTTGCTGTTGCTGAATGTTGATCAACTTATAGTATGCTCCATTCCTGTTTTCTATTAGGGCTGAATGAGTGCCTTGCTCTATTATCTTACCATCTTGTAAAACTGATATTTGGTCTGCATTCTTTATTGTTGACAGCCTATGTGCCACCATGACTGTTGTTCGGTTCTTCATCAATCGGTCTAGAGCTTGTTGCACCACACGCTCTGACTCCACATCTAAAGCGCTAGTGGCTTCATCTAGTAACAAGATTTCTGGATTCTTTAGAACGGCACGGGCAATGGCTACCCTTTGTCTCTGCCCACCAGACAGTTGCACTCCTCGTTCACCTACCTTAGTAGAGTAGCCCTCAGGAAGTGAACTGATAAAACTATGTGCATTAGCAAGCTTAGCTGCTTCAATTACTTCAGCTTCAGAGGCTCCTTCTCTTCCGTAAACAATGTTTTCATATATTGATGTGGCAAAAAGAGCTGGTTCTTGTTGGACTAGTCCAATGTGTTTCCTAAGAGATTTGAGCTTGAGTTTCTTGATGTCTTTCCCTGCAAGAATTTGATGAATGCTTGTTAGACCAGCCTACCAGAAAATATTAATAGGAAATTTCCAGAATGGTAGCACAGAAAAAATTATGTGCAAGCAAAGATAAAACATAAGGCTTTCAGATAACTGACACACTTTTTTTCAAACTGGTTTGGAGGAATTTCTTCCAACCCATCATATGACAATTCATAAAACCTCCAAACGGACACATTTAGGGTCATTTGAGTCATCACGTAGTAGGTTGGAGGAATTTTTCTCTAAACCAGTTTGGAGGTGAACTCTGTCCTTCAAATAACTGTTTGTACTTTCACATCTCTAATTCTTTTCTAAATTATGTTTTGACAATATCTGGTTAGGAAAGGATCTTGAGGGGATTTTTGTTATATTGGCAAAGTAGACAGCATTTTCCTCAATGGACAAACATTCTGTATGCTGCCTATACTACTGTCTTTCCATAGATTATCCAAGAACCTTACCATCTATCATCACTTTCCCAGCCAAAGGATCATAAAATCGCAGTATAATGGCGATGACAGAGCTTTTACCAGAACCACTTTGCCCCACTAATGCCATAGTCTGGCCTGAACGAACTTTTAGGTTAAAGTCCTTAAAAATCACAACTTCTGGCCTTGAAGGGTAACTAAATTGGACACCCCTTAGTTCAATTGTTCCCTCTACTGTCCTTAGCTCTTCTCCAACATCACCAATCACCTCTGTCTTTCTGTCCATCACATCAAAGACTGATGCCACCATTTGGTTCCCCTTCAAGAGATCTGGGGCCAATGCCAATGTCTCACCCATGGCTAATGCTGTTACAATCAAAACCATAAAAGATTTCATGATAGATTTGAAGCTAGCAAGCTCCTTCCCCATCAAAACAGAACCATACCTGAAATAAGTCAAACAAGACTGAGCACTGAATTCGATTTAAAGTCTTCAACCAAGCCATGTAATTCAAGGCAATAAAAGCAGTTATTTTACTATAACCTATAAGCTTTTCTAAGAAGAAAACTACTACTCTTGCATCAAATAAATGCATTTTCAGGCATTCTTTGTACACTGAGACATGTTTGCAGTTTATATATTTCAAGGTCTTGTTGGACACTTTAAAATAACATCAAACAAATGTAACGGAATGTTGAATAAAAAATGTACTAAGGTTCTTTTTTCTGACCTAATGAAGCTAAAGCCACATACCATAAGGCCAAGCCATAGGATGAGAAGATGAAGAACTGGGATATGCCATAAAATAAGCCAGCAATCTGACCACGAGTAAATGAGCGCCTGGAAGGCTCAACAAGTTCACGAGCATAAAGGTCAAGGATCTTGTTCTCAGCACAAAATGCAGCAACAGTTCGGATGTTACTCACAGCCTCCCCAGCCAGCATGTTAGCTTTCAGATAGGCTTTGCTCAAGTTGCCACCATAGCCTTGCATGAAAAGTTTCTGAAATGATAGGGAAAAAGTTTCTAAGAACGCTTTACTTATGTTTACTACTGATTGAAATGAAAATAGGACTAATAGGAAACCTCGCTGATGTGACCGCTAATGATCAGTGGGTATGTGGCCAAGACAACAAGTGTGATCCTCCAGTTCAAGATGAAGGCAATGATAAATGAGGCAACAACCAATCCTACATTCTGTAAAAGAATTGTAGTGCGATCAACAACTATAGTTCGTAACAGAGTTGCATCACTTTCTAGACGCGATGAAAGCATAGAACTTGTGTTGTTTGTGTCATCAAACCATCCAATCTCATTCTTTAAAATGGCTGCAATCAAAACAGGAGAAAAGTTAAGTAGATGGAGTGAAAACCATTGAATTCTAAATCTTGATGAAATAACCATTTAAATTTTAAGCACAAGAGGGCAAAAACCATTGAACTCTAAATCTTGATGAAATAATAAAGTACTTTTGTGTAAAGATTTAGCCATTTACGAGTCAATTGGACACCAAACTTCTATGTTCCACTTTCTTGTTAGAAGATTCATAAAATAAAAATATATGGATTCATCATTGAAAAACAAATGTTGACACTCTTCAAATCAAATAACTTCAGCCAGTTAGCATTGAAAAGATACTATGAATGCAAGCAAAGAATGGACAAAATAAATGTATCCACTTGTCCTCAGCAGGTAAGAAGAAATAAGAAAAATAAACATTTCCATGTGGTAACTTAAATGCCCAAGAACAATTGTTAGAGAAGGGGTAACAGTTGTATTATCAGACCTTACCCGAAAACATATTCTCTCGCACACGAAGAGTGAGTCGTTCTCCCATGATTCCAAAACAGAGATGCTCAATGGCATGAACAATGACTGTTATAACTGCGGCCCCACAGAATAATAAAGAAATCTTCTTGACCTCATGACGTGTTGTGTCCCAATCCATGTAAAAGGAAACAAGTGCTTGAGACACCCCAAGAGCAAAAAGAGGCATCTGAGCTCCAGCTATAAATGCACATATGGTGCCACACACTCCATAAATCCAGTCCGGGCCTATCATGGAATACAGTCTTCTATTAGAAACATGTTTCGATGTAACAGTCTCCACTCCATCAGCACCAATACGGCCAATAGATTCTTTGTCAGAACGAAAACTACCACCAAAGCTTGTTGTAGTGCGGGATAGTTCTCGTGAGTAACTTATGCTGCAAATGAAGTTATTGGAAATGATTGTAATTGACAGATTAATGATTCTTCAAAGGAAAAAAAAAAACAGAACACATATTTGATAACAGCATTTTTCACTTTAATCTTTTAATTATGAGGCAACACTTTCTTATAGAATGAAATTGTGTATTGAATTCACTTCCAAATGTTGCATGATCAAAGACAAACACATACTCATATTTTCAAAGGTGCATTATCACTGGCCTATGACAGGATCACATGTAACTACTGAAGAAAAAGGATTTCTGAAGCCTTTGTGAAACTCATTATCATTTGTGTAAAAAAAAAAAAATACTCATTTCTGCTGATTGAAATTTGAGTATATTAATGAGATTCACGAAATTGTTAAGAGTTATAGTGTTAATGAAGTACCTTGGTAGCCGTCCCAAGTTAGGACCCAGTGAGGGATGGGGTTGCCTAGAACCTGCCTCTTGGAGTTGAATTAGTGATGCATAGGCACTATTTGGGTTTGAAATTAGCTCTTCATGGTTCCCAGTTTCTACTATCTTCCCCCCTTGAACAACAGCAATCACATCTGCATTTCTAATGGTAGAAAGCCGATGGGCCACCACTACAGTTGTTCGTCCAACCATGACACGATCAAGTGCCTCCTGCACACTCTTTTCAGACTCTGCATCCAGTGCACTTGTAGCTTCATCCAGTAGAAGTATCGATGGATTCTTCACAATTGCACGTGAAATTGCAATCCTTTGCTTTTGTCCACCTGATAGTTGTATACCTCTCTCACCAACCTGCAAAATAGCACTTAAAATTACTCTTTGCAATAGATGTTCCCTTAAGAGTTTATTTCCTTACTCTCTCTACAATGTCATAAGGAAAAAAAAAAAAAAAAAAAAAAAACATGGAGATAATAACTACTTATCTGGAAGAATTTTGCCACAAAGTCTCTATCAAGTCTCTTTTAAGGCAATTAATTAGAGTAGCTAGTAGGAACTACTTCCATCTTTAAAGAGATGCATTTTTCAAATTGATACTCTCAAGCTATGTGTCTTTACGTTAACCTTTTTAATAGCCTCCATTTTATTTCCAATAATACTCTTGGAAATCAAGAGGAACAGAAACAAAAATGCATAGCTATATAGGTTCCATGACATCAAGTTTTCATTAACTTCCATCTACTAGGCTACCACGCATGGCACTACAAGTCATAAGTTCTTTTATTTTCTTCTGAATTTCCATTATACACGTATACATGTGTTTATCTGTATCCCATAGTTCTAAACAGCAATGAAACAAGTCAATACCTGAGTTTCAAATCTCTCAGGGAGGTTGTTTATGAAAGAGAGAGCCTCTGAAAGTTTAGCTGCACGTGTGATCTCTTCAGGGGTGGCATCATCTTTTCCATAGAGTATGTTCTCCCTAATGCTTGTAGCAAAAAGGGCAGGCTCCTGATTTACCAAGCCAATTCGCTGCCTGAGCCACTTGAGGTCAAGCACTCGGATATTGTGCCCATCTAATAGTATCTCTCCCGCAAGGGGCTCATAGAAGCGTTCAATCAAAGATATAACCGTGCTCTTTCCAGAACCACTTCCTCCCACTAGGGCTACAATCTTACCAGAAGGGATATCAAGACACAGCTTATTGAAGATTACTACATCAGGACGAGATGGATAACTAAAAGACACGTCCTTAAATTGAATGTGCCCTTCTAGTTTGTCCAGTTTCCTCCCAGTTTGGGTGCTGTTTTTGCTCACTGTATCCCTCTCTATCATCTCAAAAATGGGATAGGCAGCTGCCTTAGCTCGGATAAAAGCAGTGATATCTGGTGCTGCCTGCCCTAGTGACCTGACAAGCAATAGAAGCAGATAATATGATTATTGTTTCATGGAATTTTGATGCCACTTGGATAAGAAGCCAAATGATCATTATACAAGCAACCAGCAAGTTTCAAACACTATGGAGAAGTTCTATTTCCAATATTGTTTTGCAATAAAGTGGAATCCGGAAGAGTTGAGTGTAAACGGAATATCATGACAACCAGATGATGGGGAAACTCCATTAATATCATGAGCAAGTGGATCTTAAGCACTTTGTCAGATTGTCTCACTACCTGTCCTTTTTTGTTCATACAATTTCATTGTATTCAAAGACTGTACAAGATTAAGCAGTAATAAATGGTCCCTGCATACTAAGTTTTAGTAATTTAAGTGATACCACCAACTTGCTAGTATAATCTTCCTTTTTTTGCTAAATAACTTATTATTATAATTAAAAAGTATTAATTTCTACTGTAATATAAAATAAAACTTTTTTTAATGTGCATACAACTTCTAAGTAGCTTATGAAATTTCCACTTTAACCAGAATAATTCTTAATTAACAACATATGCTTTGACATTCCTCGCATTTATCACTGTCACACATCAAAATTATCACTGATTTTAAATGAAAATTTTCCTAATTACTACTGGATTAGTTAAAAAATTTCGCTTCATATTCCATATAATTTCCAAATCACTCTGATGTTATACTTCAAGCATAAGGCAGCCTAACATTGGAAGTAATTACAATTGAAGAACACCCTCTCAGAGTCCATCAACTTTTAAAGGACTCACCATTCATATCTTGTAACATATTTTCACTAAGCTTAACAACTAAAATCACCCAAAGATAAGTCTGTATTGTCAATTTAAAACATCTCATGAAAATATATCCATTACATTCTGATTTTTCCTAGCTTCTAAATTCATATCTCCTCTACTTGGAACTTTTATCAAATAGAGTGGCTGCCAGCCTGCAACCAAATTTAAATGTTTTAACTCATCACAGTATCTGCTAAAGCCTAGGATTGAATCTTCATACCCATCAAGTGAACTTATCTAACATCACAACAAAATCATTTAAAATGCAAATGCAAGGTAAGATAAAAGAAGAATTCGATTCCCAAATGCATGTAACTATACAAACCAGATGTGAATAATTCAAATTCATGGAATGCAATTGAAGCAATAAAAGTAAGGACTTACAGGCCAGCGATAACAACATTGAGCATAGTGGTGAAAGACTCCCCTCCATTTGATATGTGCTTGTGAACAACAATACTAGTGAACCAAACAAGCAATGCCCATGATAGGAACAGGACACAATGCAAGGAGCCTAGTCCTAGTCCCTTGGCTAATCCTCCTTTTTTACCATAATTGTATGTATTCATTAGAGCTTCCTTATATGATCTCACTGCTCTCTCTTCTCCTGCAAATGCTTGGACTGTTCTAACATTTCCAATCACCTGAGAATTACACAACATCAAAGATACAGAGAGACTGCGCGTGTCATTTTTGCAAATAATAAAATCCTCATCTTAATTATGAGTCTCACTAAATAAATTTAAGCTATTAATGTTCCAATATATATAATCAAGTTAAAGTTGTAACATAATTTTTTATATGATCATCTTTATGATAACATTATAAGGTCATGAAATAGAGACTGAGCTGACCTCTTCGGCGATCTCACCCGCCTTGACATAGGATTTTCGAATTCGGACAATGAGACCAGTTGCTACATAGGCATAGAGGCCACCAGCAATTGCAATTAAGGGCACTATAGACAGTGTCACCAGAGTAATTTGCCATACCCTAACAAATCCAATAGTAAAGCCTGATAGAAATCGACTAATGTAGTGCATGAAGTTCCCTACCTGCATCAACCAACAACAATGCGTCTTAGAAATTATATTAACCAAAACAACAAAATTATAGATGTAACAAATTTCATAATTTTTTGTTTTACAACTTGTTGAAATGACAGTTTGTGATTAATACAACATTATTTTCACATGTGACCATCATCATTGATGTCACTTCATTGTACACCAATCACAACTATATTTTCCTACAAGTTATTAAAAAAAAAAAAATTTGAAATTTGTCGTGTCATAAGATTGATTGTAACAGAAAACTTGTAATGGGAAGAAAGCTGCTGAGAGAGAAATTTGTAGTTTAACATAAACTTTTACTATAGAAGGTACAGGTAACAGGAGGGTCACAATAAATTTGGATATGATTTAAAGTTGTTTGGATCACCCACCATGGAAATATTAATTCAAGATGGATTTCTCAAAAAACCTGTTTTTTTTTTTTTAAAAAAAGAAATAATTACCATGATTATGCTTTAAATTGAGACACGTGAAATCAAGGATCAATATTGAAGAAAATTAAAAGCCTCCCACACAATCAATATTGGCACACTGTTTTCATTAAAAATCAATTTGGCACACTGTCCAACGTGTTGTTATAAAGTCAGCAACTTTTCCAGTCTGGTCCGTCCAAGTTAGATTTCGGATGAGCTAGTTATACTAGAGAGGATAGATAGATACAGAGGTCACTTTGAGGGAGGCTAGATAGTAATATTAATTATATAAATTTAAAAAATTAGCCGAAAATTGGTGTAATTTTAATACTATTTAAAGTCATTTGTAAGAATTTTTTGGAAGCCAAAGCGTCATAAAATGAAAATTTTGACATACTCAATTGGCGTAAATCATAAGATCAAGTGTAATGTCATTTAGTTGGACCAATGCAAATAAGCACAAAATTGTAGTCGATAATTTGTCATTAAAAGCATGGTTAGTTAATAACTTAGTTCCAATTGAAAATATTTCTCATTCTTTTTCCAAAGGAAGAAAAACTATAACACAATTCTGACAATATGTTGGTTAAATTAATATCTTATTGAGGATTGAGTTCTCATGTAATATCTAGGGTGTTGTATGAGCTGCAATTCATTTGAATGGCTAGAAATTAAAATTAAAAAGTTAATTTTTAATCTCAACCTTTAAATAAAAAAAAAAAAAATAAAAAGTGTAAAAAAATAAAAGATTACAAAAGTAAAAAAAAAAAAAATTATGAAGAAAAATGTGGTATTGCACCATGGGATCTCATTCCTCTTATTGCAACCTTGGACAATAGGTGTTCCAGGCTGCAAAAATTTATTTTCCGTCCAGCTGGCAATAAGCTTTTGAGCGCTACAACCAGCACAACTAACCCAACTGACTTATAAATGCCACTTATTATCGCATTTACTCCAAAATTGGGTCTCATGCAGATTCATAAAATCAGTCCCAACAATTCTCTTGAAATCAACCCAAGAGGGGTACCACTTGTCTTATTGTTTTTTACTCAGTTTTGGTTAAAATTGATTTGCTTAAGCTGCTTATTTAGATTTAAAAAAAAAAAAAAAAAAAACGGTCCATAAGTGAAAAAGCTAATTGCATGTATTTATTTCTCTATAAAGATTGAAAAAGGAAATTTTAATTCCATTGAAACATTTTTAATCGAGAAACGTGAAGTGAAATAAATTTGTTACTTTTAAGGGCTATGAGGACCCTGTATATAAAAAGGGTGACCATCTACTTGCGACACTCTTTATTAAAATAAACAAAACCCTTAAAGGCCAATAGAGTTAAAAACTGTTCAAGGCAATAAGAGAAAGGAGGGACCGATCGAGGTGTCCTAATCGAAGTACACTAATATGAATGCAAGAGCAATATTTCCAACTCAGGCAATTGAAAATTGCCCTCTTAAACGTGACATGGGTCTGGCATTGAAATAGTAGTACAATTTTCCTCAAAATAAAAGAAAAAGAAAAAGAAAATAAGAAAGAAATCGTGGTACAGATGCTGGATTTAAAAGGGAAAATTAAGATGAGGGGGTGGTAGACAGGTAAGAATTAATTTCTCCAACCATATTGTATCCAATATGGTTGAATTTAAAATAATAATAATAATAATAACAAAAGAATTAATCCATACCTTCTCAGAAAGGGCATCTTGAACAATAATAATATCACTGGTAATTGCAGCAATAACCTCTCCAGTGGAAGCTTCAGTGTCAAAGAGACTAATATCTTGATTTAACATGGCCCTCAAATATGCCATCCTCATCTTTGCCACTTGCCTTTCTCCAGTATGCATCCAACAAGCCACCTCTGTATTATCATATTTATTACACCATTTCCATTAATTCCAACTATAATTATGTAATTGAATAAAAATTAACAATGTCTTTCACATGTTTAGAGTAAGAAGAATAAATAATTGACTGAAGTGATAAAGATTTTTAGCTCATACCTATCCATGAGGAAAATAGTATAGCTATACTGAGATATAAAAAATCCATGGAATACTGCAAAAATTAAGAATTTTTAATTAAAGGCATTGAAAGCCTATAAATAATCCTTGAACAATTTATAAACAAATAGTATTTGAAAAAGGCCAATACCCTCTAGTAGATTAGAACATAGAATGCATGCAAACTCAAGATAGATAATGTTTTATAAACTAGCTTTGCATATATGTATATATATATATACCTTAGCAACTTTGTGTGAAGCTTCTTTTGGGAAGAGGTAAGCCATCCCAATAATATTTATCAACTTTCCAAAGAAAATAAAGAATACAGGAACCGAAGCACCATGAATACATGCACCAACTGATCCGATTGCCATCAGAATGTAATCATAAAAGTCGGCAAATGCAAAAAGTTTCAGCAGTGGAACTTTATTCTGCTTCTTTCCCTCTTCTTTCTTCTTCTTCTTATTATTCTTCATTTCATTGGCATCACTCTTGCCGGAAAATGAACCTGCAGGGTCTGCCATTTTGGCCCCAAAAGATGGCTAAAGAAAAGAAAGTGTTAAGTGAAAAACATGAAGAGTGTGTGTTTATTTAAGGATGAGAAGTGATACTATACAGGTCCTGAAAGTGTTAGAGAACAATAATATGAGGAGGATAAGGTGGTGGGGAGTTGGAAGGAACATTAAATTACAACAAAGAAAAGAACAAAAGAAAATGAGGCTAGACTAAGAAAACAGCTGTGTCATTAAGGGACCAAAAAAAAAAACTAGATGGGCCATTAAGTGCAACTTAATCTGGCTGGTTGACTATGATAGGGATTATCTTGTGAATGACAGATGTAGTTATGATGCTACTTTCTTCACGAATAAATATCATCTGTCTCATTATTTGTGTTCTATTTTATGTTCTATTAATTGATTCTTACATTTTAAGTTTTTTTTTTATGCTATATAAAAAAAAAAGTAAAATAACATTTAGCATATTATAATTAGTAGAGTATAAAGTGGAATATAAAAAGTGAAACAAAGGATTTGCATTCCTTTCTTCAAGCACAAGCTAAGACCATCCCTTGAGATTTTGGAGAAGGTTTCTTGAGATTTTTAAGTAATTGTGTCTTTCTCTCGTGTTAAATTATCCCGTCAAATGAGTGTATGTCACAGCCTCATTAAAGTGCATTGAGGCTGGCAGTTGGATCATGCTCCTGTTATTACTTATTGAAGTATTGTCACAATCTAAAAAAGAAAAAAATGGCCCATTAATTCTGTGGAGCACAATATTGTGAATGACTTAGCTTTTGCCATCCATACTAAAATAATTTGAGCCCAATTTGTACGTATATATATGCTACTTAATAATTTTGAAGCTTATCTAAAGTTTATGCACGTATATAAAGGACACCGCGGATTCCTAGCAGAAGCCAAAGAAGCATATCTTGCTGTTAAAGCAGCAGAACTCAACCTCACACATATAATATGGGAAGGAGAAGCTCTCAACGTGATCCAACAACTCCAAAACTGTCATTAATCTAAGACCAAACCAGAAAAATCACCAGTTATTAAACGTTACAATAACACGTAATAAAAAAATTATATCTAGGTTAATCAATAGCATCTTTATGGCATGGCTAGTCTTGGCCAAGTGGTTCTGCATACCCTTATTGGACAAGTAACATCCTCATCCTTGCGTCTAATAGTCCAATTTCAAAATGCATCAATCACGCGTGATGGCCCGTTGAGATGTTTTGTATTGTTGTGAGAATTTATAACTATACTACCCTTCCCATACCTTTCGCATTGTGATTCTATCCTGTTTGGGGGTCCTATAATGCATAACTCTACAATAATGAGAGAGAGAAAACATACCCAATTTATGACCAAAACAAAATTGTTGAAAAAAAAAAGTGATTTTTCAGTAGTCTCGGAATACAAATAAATACGTACTCCTTTCTCTCACATGAATGGTAGATCATACTAATTGAATTCATGATGGGATACAACACTCTGTGAGAGAAGTGAGTACACATTTATTTATACTCCGAGACTACTGAAATTTTTTTCCAAAAAGAGTTAATTAATACAAAAGTGCATATAACATGCAACTAAATTAATTTTATTTTCCCCTCATTGTCAAATTAAGTGGGTGTTTTAAATAAGTTAGTCTAACACCATAATCAACATAAATAAATAAATTCCGCAATAATCTACAACCAAGACACCAAAATTTTATGTGGAGAACCCTCCATTGAGAAATGAAAAACCACGAAAAATAGTCTAGTAAAAACTTCCACTATAACATGATAATTAAAATTACAATAATTAATCCTCTCTAGAATAAATACTAGAGCTAACCAAAACATCAAGAACACGCCATGTTTGGATCATAACAAATATTCATCACATTAAGCGGTTTCAACAATGATAACAAGAAAATACCTCACCAAGTGGGTCTTAATATCCAAGCAAGCGAGAAGGAACTTCATTGATCAACACTAGCTTGTTAAATGACCTTCCTATTTTGACTTGAAAGTGGCTAGTTTATGGAGTAATTGTTTCAAAATTATTAGCCATAATATATGGAGCTGACAATTTGGTATTTCATACTAGTAGTTCTTTGATTCTATTTCGTAGTAGTACAATAAAAAGACTAAATATCATCAAGAAGTTTACAGTTCACAAACATTATTCCAAATAGTTGCGAATCCGCGCGTTGAGCAAAATATGTACTTCGTGAATTTTATTTTATTTTTTATTAGCAGTTTTAGGTAGTTTTTGATTGGTATTGTGAATGGTTTTCTTGATTCTACCTCAATTTATTCGCATTACTATATTGATATGGGAGCCATTTGCACTATAAGATCTTTTAGTTTTAATATCCATAGCACGTCATATTTCCAAGGCTGTGAATGGCAAAATAAACCTATAAAACTTATATGAAAGAGACCTGAAAGTGGAAATTACCAAAAATAAAATTATGTAGCACACTCTAATCGTATTTATAACAAAATCCCAAAAAAAAAAACATGGCACTATGGAATAGGAAATAAATCTGGAAATCTATGTACTCTATCAAGACTCCTCTAAACAGCTAATTAAATTCTCAACTGAAGAAGCAAAATCACTTGAACCAATTTGTGCCTTCAATCTCGCAAGAGGCCACCACCTGTGAATGGAAAACAAAATTTCAAGATTGACAGTCATAAAACAAAAGGATCAAAGAACACGAAAGACAACTAAGAAAAAAAAAAATCAAAGGAGCAAAACAGAAACATCAAATAAAGAGGAAAAAATAGCAAAACACAATTTCAAGTTGGACGTTAAAAGGAATAATAAATAAATGTGGCAGTCATAAGATCAAAGGAACAAAAAACACGCATAACAAAAAATAAAAATAAACATGAAGTAGAACCCAAGAATCACATAAAGAAATAAAATAAAAGCACGAACCCAACAAATCCAATCGAAAACAAATAGGAGAAAAGTGCACCTTTGAGTCTAAAACAACCACAATACCACAGGGACCACATGGAGTCTAGGAAAATCATAGCAATGGGTTTAAATAGGAGATTGAGGTGAAATCAATCGGGGAGATGAAAAGGTGAAAGAGAGAGAAGTAGATGAAAATGTGAGGTACGTGAAAAGGTAAGGTAAAGGAAAAGCCTGTGGAAAATGAGAGAATTAAATAGAGATAAGGGTTAAATAAAGGTAAGAGTGAGAGAGAGAATTAAATAGAGATAAGGGTTAAATAAAGGTAAGAGTGAGAGAGAGAATTAATTAGAGATATGGTTGAGGTGGAAATGTGTGGGAATAGGAAATTTAAAGTGACATCTTTAGAGAGAAGGCTGAAGTTTCACCTATTAGTTTATATACTAATCATTAACCCGTGCAATGCAGGGGATAGTTTAATAAAAGTTATATATTCTCTTCGTTTAAAGGTACAATTTTTTTTGAACCATTCAAAGGTACAATTACTTGAAAATAAAACTAAGTAATTTTAGTATTTATTTATTTATTTTAAATATATGATATTGTCAAATATATAATATTCATCTCAAATTGTCAGAATACACTCTAACCATCATAATGACATAAAAAAGATTTAAATACCGTTTTGGTCCTCAACCTTTGGCTTTTGTGTCAAATTAGTCCATAACTTTTCAACTGTATCAAATTGGTCCTCAATCTTTCAATCTTCTGTCAAAATGGTTGAAAGGTTGATGACCAATTTGACACAATTGAAAGATTGGGGATTAATTTGACACAAAGACCAAAAGTTGAAGGCCAAAATGGTATTTAAATCCATAAAAAACATGTAATAATACTAAGGTTTTTTTTTTTTTTATTTTTTTTATAATTTCAATTTTTAAACAACTTATTATTAGATTCAATGGCCTTACAAAATAAGGATTTTTAGATTGTACTGTTGTACATATCTTTTTGATCCAAACTCTTATTCTTCAATTTTGATAGCAACAATGCTCTTACACTGGCCTTGAATCTTTACAATATCAATTCTTCTAAAACTTCTTAAATAAAATAAACTTTCAAATTCTTTTGTTGAATCTATACAAATTCCCCTTTGCAAGAGACTTCCCTATAGTTAATGGAAACTCATCTACATATTAGTTTCAAGGAAAAAAATAAAAACAATTACTAAAAGGAGTTGAAAAAAATATGAATATTAGCGCACCCCCTGTAAATAATTAATGCGTGGAAATAAATATATTTACCCCATTAAACTCTTTTGCATGACATAACACAAATTTAGGCTAATATAGACTTGATGACTTGATTCATGCTTTATATAAGGAGTTGAAAAAAATATAAATTAATGATTAAAGATCAATATAAAAATTGTGAGTTTATTGATCAAATAGTAAATAACATCTTATCAAGTGAAATGAGTATGCGTGTTAAAGACAATGAAATATATAATCCAATTATGCGATTTTTGGATCCTATTAAGCATAAGCATAACTCGACAATAGTAGTGAGAGAAAGAGACCAAAACATAAATTATGACCAAAACAAAATGATTGGAAAAAGGAGTCATTTAATATATACAAACTACATACAACATGCAACTAAATTAATTTCCTTTACCCCCCTTTGTCAAATTAATTAGTGGGTATTTTAAAATGATATGCCTAACACCTGTGGCAGAGCCCAAAATATATATATATATATATATATATATATATATATATATATATATATATATATATATATATATTATAAGGGGGAGCTATTACATATTATTTTATTTATAAATAAAAAATTGAAGGTGGGATGAGGGATTTTAAAAAAGTCTAGGGAAGCCCTAACCCCGCCCCCTCCCCTCCGTCCCAGCTGCCTAACACAATAACTTAAATAAATAGATAAATTCTGCTATAATCTATAAACAAGACACCAAAATTTTATGTGGAGTACGCTCAATTTTGAGAAATGAAAAACTTAGTCTAGTAAAAACTTCCATTATAACATAATAAGTTTGCAATAATCCTCTCTAGAATAAATACTAGACGTTACCAAAACATCAAAAACACACCACTTTTGTATCATAACAAATATTCATCACATTAAGCAGTTTCAACAATGATAACAAGAAAAGATCTCACCAAGTGGGTCTTAATATCCAAGCAGAAAAATTTCATTCATCAACCCTAGTTAAAACAAAGCTCTTTTCGTCAGGAACAACATACTGAAATTTCGATAAAATTAAGTTTTAAATGGCTCTGATTAGTTTATTGAGAAATTGTTTCTGTTAGCCATAAAATATGGAGCTAACAATTTGGTATGTCATACTAGTAGTTCTATGATTCTTCTCCATAGGAATCAGTTTTGTTTTGATTTTTCTTTTTTTCTTTTTTTAATGCTGGTAAGATGATAGTTGTCGTTTTCTGATTAATTAAGCAAACTTTATTGTACATATATATCCGATAGTACTCATAGTAGACAATAACATTCTAGTCAAAGGAGAAAATTAAAGAGAATATTGGACAAATAAGAGAGACAGAGAGAAGCATATTGGACGCAATTAATGCTCACCTAAAAGCTTCAGCACCGTTGATATGTTAATTTTCGTTGGTATTTACTATATCCTTTTTTTTGATAAGTAGGTATTTACTATATCCTATTTCACTTGGTATTTTAAAAACATACAATTATAAAATCCATTGGTCAGTAATCTTTTCCTAACAACAAGGCAGGTTAGTATGAGGGTTCCTCCCATTAGTCTGTAGCAAACGCCTATAAAGCCGTTAATTTGTGCATGGTATTATTTTCATGTTATAGAGATCCCAGTTAGAATCCCCTGAATACAACCTATACATGTTTAGCCAGTTTAGGTGCTCGTTTAAATATAACTATCGTTTTAGTTCAGATAATAATAATAATAATAAGATTTGGATATTGTGACTTTGCCACAAATGAAGCTAGTCACTGGTGGCACATCGCAACTATTAAAGTCGGCCCAATTATTTTCTAAAATAGATCTTATGCATGCTTTCCTTAAAACATGTAGGAGAAAATCAAGGAGAGACATTGGAAAGTAATTAGCATTTAGCAAAAATATTATTAGACTCTCAGTCTCTCACTGCCTCATAATATACTTTCATTTTTCTGAAATAGAAATATTCTTAGGAATTTTTTTATGGAACTCTACCTAAAAGTTAGTTTATTGTTATTGTCCAATACCATACATGTACGTATAAATGTCAGATAAAAAGTAATTATTTTAAACATTTAAGTAGTTATATATTTATAAAAAATTAACAACAATAAGTTTAGCTAAATGAACACAAGTGTGCAAAATAGGCCATTTGCGTGTGGACTAGGACTACTAAAGTCTGATTTATGTAAAAGTCTTTGTAGATGGCCCATATCATCATAAATTGCTTAATTGGGTATTACCGGTTGGGAGGGAAACATAAGTGTGTGTTATCAAATCGGAACCTTTTTAGTCCTGCCTGAATCATAAAAATCTAAAACACTCCATGTTGGCACCAAAGTCCAAACTATCTAACTCTCTGATATTTGCATTTAATTTACATTATTCTTCAATATTGTGCAATATCCTGCATGTGACTGACAAACTTTGCTTGATGCGATCGATAACGTGCCCCCATGAACAAATGGATCAAAATTCAGATGGTAAAATGATTTCTTTCCTAAAATATCTTCTTCTTATAATTAAAGGATTTTCTTATCAAGATATGTGTAAGTGTAACGCGCAATTCCATTATTATGATGAATTAATTCAGGCGTATATTTGAAGCATATCGCCACTTCATTTTATAAACTGTTTTTTATAAGAATTGTTTGTGTGCATATTCATCACTGACCGACTAAATCCATAGTATGATGCATGATTCAATGCGTGCACGGTGCACATTGCTCCACAGTCCACATCTCATGGTCAAAACACACAAGAAGCCCCACTTTGAGCATGCATAAGTTTGAAGAAATGGGAATCCTCATTTTTTTTTATTTTTTTTTTATGAAATGGAATCCTCAGATCTTTATTTTGGTGTGTTTAGTGCAATTAATGGAGTATAGGACATCTTATGTTTACGTAATTCTTAGAAAGAAAGAATTTTAGTGAGAAAGTTAATAACTTTATTAATATACTATTTATTTTAATGTATTAAATGATATTCTATGAATAAATAAAATGAAATGAAATGAATATTATCCGAAATTCATAGATTATGAAGCTTTGGTTAAAAAGACAACAATATATCAGATAGAACTTAAATGGGAATAAAATAAAATAAAAGATAGATCTTAAATGCATTAAATACAATTTGTGGAACAATAAATGCTCAACAACTTCTGACTTGCTTAGAGAGCGGCCCATGAGAAAAATGAAGGCATCTTACGGCGAAAATAAGTTAATTTGAATGAATGAACATAGGGAGAGCAGTTGAGACTTGAGATTGAGAGAAGAGGGGGAGACTAGGCAACGAGTTCCTTCTTAGTAGTTGGATGGGGAAAGGATCCTCCTATTGCATTCTCCAATTTCTTCCAATTTTTAACTAAAATTATAACATGTGGCACTTATTTAATTTTGCGTGGTTTCTATGAGTGTTTTAAGACCGTTGGATTTATTTAAGTGCCATATATCATAATTCTAACTAAAAATTGGAGGGAATGAGAGGATCTCAATGAGAGGGATCCTCTTGGATGGTTTTAAAGGCTTACCAAGAAATTATGGCAATTCAATGCCGCTTGCCTCTCTACGTAGACTTCATCAATACCCCTCAAGCATACTCTAATACGTACTTATGTGGGCCACTCTTGGAATATTGCAACTCTGCAACAAGATAAAGGTCAACTCTTACACATGCCTATCAAATTAACTCATGTCACCTCCTCAATCTACTTGCATAATCCTAATCATATAATAATGTATTTAAAATCAGGAAAAATTATCTCCGTTAGGGACGCTATATACAGCGGAAACATAAGATACGCCTCTCAAAAGAGACTCAAAGTTCATAAGAAAATATATAAACTTTGGATGTCTTTTTTGAAAAACATCAAAAGATACCAAATAATTAAATTATAAGACTTTTAGTACTCTTTCATATTAATTTAGAACAAATCTAATGCAACAATTTTTATTTTTATTTCACTTGTTGATATGATAGATTGTAATTAATATTATATTATTTCACTGAAACTATTACCAACATTATTTTTATTATACACTAATATGATCTTACTTATTCAAATAAGAAGAAAAATACTATTGACCAAAAGGTAATTAAAAAAAAAAAAAAACAATAAGTAGGAGTTTGTTTATTTTAGTTTAAATTTTTTACTTATTTTCATTTGTCAATTTGTATACAATTTTTTAAATGTAATATTACATTTATACAACTTACATTTTAAATAAAATAAATTAATAATAAAAAACTCCCTTAAATTACAATTACCTCCCCTCATATTTTAATTTTTCCTAATAATTTGTTAAAAAAATATAAATTAAAAGAAAATTTTCTTATCGCCCCCCTCGAATTATTATTTTTGTTTTTAAGGGGAAACCATTCACAATTAATGCATATTTTAAGGAAAAAATGTTCAAAATTAGGATGATGCATATTTTAAGAGAAAAATGTGCAGGCTTAGGAGACTAATGCTATCTTAAATGTTAAAACTTTAGATGTTAAACATTTAAAAAAAGCTCAAAGATATGAACCTAAAGAAATATATATTGTTTGCTTAGAACGTTTAGTATTGTTTAATATTTTATCTCACTAGTAAGTCAACATAACGTATAAATCCATTTGATGTTTGCTTAGGAATTAGAGGAATTTTTTTTTTTTTTTTTTTTTTTTTTTTTTTTTTTTTTGTTATATTCAGCTGTGAGCTTTGAAAAAATTTCCTGACTCTACCTCTGCTCCCTTAAACATACTATTGTTCACCATGCGACTAAATTCTTCTAATGGGTCTACTGGTCACCTCCCAATGCTAGAAAGGATGCTCATCTCATCTGCTGGTCTCCACCAGCGTTTTCTTTTATAAAAATCAATACGAATGGTGGTATGCTAAGGGTAGCCCAGGTTTAATTGGTGACTCGAATGACATTTGGATAAAAGTTTTTTCTATTCATGTGGGTACTGCTATTTGTATTATCGTCAAACTTTGGGCGATTCGATTTGGTCTCAGGCTTGCATGGGATGTCACTTTTACACGGGTTCACTTGGAATCAGATTCTCTCATTGCCATCCAATGGTTACAACTTACAACACAAATTACTCTCTGCTCCCCCTTATTTAATTAACATTTTGGCTGATTGCAAGTCCTTGCTCCAACGACAGTGGCAGGTGAAGCTTGATCATGTTTGTCGAGAGGCTGATGGATGTGCAGATTGTTAAGGAATAGAATTTCACATTGTTTAAAAGTTTTTTATTATTGTTATTATTGTCATATAGATAGGAATTCACAACATATTACAAAGCACACTATGAATAATAAAAATATAACCCATTAGGCTTCATCTTGTGGATAGTGGAAGTAGACTCACATAACCGAACCACATGAAACCCTAGTCTTCTATCTCTTTCAATCCTTTCTCCATTTTATATTTCCATTAGATTTATGTTTCTCCATTTTATATTTCCATAAGATTTAGATTTTTCACATGCTATCGAAGCCGTTCAATAACTCACGTTCATTGATCCTTGGCCGATTTTCTCACATTGCTTCCGCACCAAAATATGGCCAATTTTCTTACGCTTCAGAACCAAAATAAATTCCATCCATTCTTTTTGTCTCCACAATAAAATAAAATAAAATAAATCTCATTCCAAAGCTCCTCATCACTGATCTCAATTTCTTTGAAAACTGATCACATAGATCAATAGACCCAAAGATCGGTAAACCTCAATTTTTCGATTAGCATCTGCCACTAAACGCACCTTCACGTGCGGTCTAAAGATTCAGAAAGTTCTCTCACGCGCCCAAGCACCGCCCGAACCACAAAGTTCAGATCTACCACTTTACGAAATCGATTCTGGAAACCAGCACCACTACTCAAGAGTACTTAAACCGATCTATCGAACGACGCAAAAATCGAATCATTCCGACGTGTTACGTGCTCCCACGTGCCGCTAGATTTTTCTACGATCCTTCCACATGCCTCCAGGAGCCTCACATGACTCATGCGCCCATTTTCGCTCTGCCCTTGCCACATCAGCAATATAACGTCACCTGCTCTGACCCATGGTTTGACCCACGGTTTGCCCAATCAAATCTGGTTCAATCCATTTTGAACAGTAAGTTCCAAAAAAATAAATAAATAAATAAATTTTCAAATTTCAAATTTCGAAAATACAAAAAAAAAAAAAAAAAAAAAAAAAAAAAAAAAAAAAAATGAGGAACAGTAAGAAATTTTTATTCTATCTTCATGAGCTAAGATTGAGCCAAGCCTTTGAGCCACTGAGTTGAGATCCCAAGCCAAATCATTCAAGATCCGAGCCTCTGAACCACTGAGCCAAGATCAAGCCATTGAGCCATGATCCGACCAAGCCAAGCTGAGATCCAAGTTATCAAGCCAAAATTTGAGCCACCGAGTCATCGAGCCGAGATACTAGCCAAGCCGAGTTGAGCCAAGTCTTTTGAGCTTTATTTTGTTACCAAACTTAAGGTTTCATTAAAATTACACATTTGAGTTTGAGGATGAATGATAAGAAATAGAATCCGACATTGTTTAGAAGTGTTTTGATTCTTGTTATTGTTGTACTATAAATTGGACCTCACAACATATTGTAAAACACACCGTGAATAATAAAGATGTAGTTCATTAGGTTTCAACCTGTGAACATAAGCTCACATAGCCGAACCATGTAAAACCCTAGTCTTATTTCTCTTTAATCCTTTCTCTATTTTATATTTCCATTAGATTTAGATTTCTTAACAAGTTCCAACAGAATGTCTTATATATGACACTTGTCCCTCCTTTTTTAGGACAAAGTTTGGCTGCAACCTAGGTTGTAGCCCTGGCTCCAAACCAACCATTCATCACTTGACAAGTGTCCAAGTCATGTGCATCGCACATGACTAACTTAACACCCTTTAACTCCCGTTAACTTTACCCTCGATTTTCTCTCTCCTCCATCAGACATTCTCTCTTTTCTCTGGTCTGTTTAACCAAAGCCTCATTCGGGTCTCTCTTCTCTCCACCATTCTCCATTTTCATCCCCAAAATACAAATTATAAAACCCTATCAAATTCTATCATCTCCAAAAATACACAAACCAAACCCCCATCAAATCTACAAACAAACCAACGAACACAAACCCATCAATTCTACTGCCAGAACCAACAAAAACCCATTAAAAACCTTTGGTGCATAAAGAGGCAGGTCTAGCGGGACGAGGCGAGTGGCGTGAGACCCAGGGCAATGGATCCGTTTAGATCGCGACCCATGCATTGCGGTTTCTCCACTTTCCGTGGTTGATGCCATGGTTGGGTAACTGCCCATATCATTGTAGATCTACAACCTCAGATTGAAACCCATGCTCAGATCGGAGAGTGAGAAAGACCAAGAGCTGGAGCTCAGCCATGGCGGCTGAGTTCGTGGTTTAAAATCATGGAGAGCTCACGGTGGCAATGATAAAGGGTGGTGAATGACGGGGTTGGTTTGGTCTTTGGAGTTTCGGTCATGAAGGTTTCTAGAGAGAGAAAAAATCTGAAACTAAAAGAAGAAAGGAGGAGGCGGCTGTTTGGGGAACCAGTGGAAAGGAGAGAGAGAGAACGGAAGAAAGAGAGAAAGTAGAGGGATAGAGTTAACGGGAGATTAAGGGAGTTAAGGGTGTTCAGTTGGTCGTGTACATTGCACATGACCTAGACACTTGTCATGTGATGAAGGGTGGGTTTGGAGCAAGGACTGCAACCTAGATTGCAGCCAAACTTTATCCTCCTTTTTTATCACGTCTTAACATTGGGACCGCATGAGGACCCCTTTCAGCTGAGCATGCATGTGATGCTTTTTGTGTTATTAGATCTAGGTCACGTTAGCTGGTTTTTATTTTTTATTTTTATTTTTTAATCTGTTGCTGGTTGTTTATTGTACTTCTCTAATCTGTACTCATTTTGTTTCCTTTTTGTACTTGGCATTTTTAAGTTAATATATATCTCCGATATTTCACGCATAATAAGAAAAACTCATCCTTTTAGCGAAAAAGAAAAAGAAAAAGAAAAAACTCATCCAATCACAATCTAAAAAAGTAAAAATAATAAACAATCTCACCTATTACTCGACTATTGAAGGGCTGGGCAGTGGCATCTTTCACTGATGAAAGTAAAACATAAAGTTCAACCGCATAGTATGACATTAGCAGTGGTATAAATTGTAATGTCTTTTTCACATATAATGGAGTGGGCCTAAAATTTCATGTACATAGAGCCCACCTCACTCTATGAGTGGGAAAGACAGTCGTGACTTGTAACTAACCAAAAAATCCTTCTCATCAAAAGACAATTTCATTGAATGAGTAGTTAGCAAATCAAGTTATATTTATTTTGCATATCATTATTCATTGATTTGGACAAAAGTCAACACAATTCCTTTTTCTTTTTTTTTTTTTTCTTTTTTCTTTTTTTAATTTAATATTTATGAATTTTTTTACAGAATTTATTAAAAGATCTCACCTTTCATTGACAACTAGTACTACTCATTGAAGACAAGACTTTTTTTTGACGTGACATTGAAGATAAGATTTATTTATTAAATGGGAATTGATATTTCTACACTAAAATTTACTATTTCCACACAATCATGGGAAATTATGTATGTAAAGGACCAAAATGCCCTTAAATATGATGATTGTTGATTCAATATTGTTAAATGCATAAGGGTTATTTAGTCTTTTAAAGACACATTTTTATGTTAATGTGAAAATAACAATTTTTAGTGTGGAAATATCATTTCCCTTATTAAATTTTAGTTTTGCTTAATTGTGCTTAATTGATAAGCACAATTAAGCAAAGATATTTATTTATCAAGTTATGGTGGAATCATTCCATTGCTTTAAGTTCCTTTTCTTAATAGAAATGATAAGGACATCACTTGGTTCCATCAATTTCAGAAGCAGTACCTACAAGACAATTTCATTGAATGAGTAGTTAGCAAATCAAGTTATATTTATTTTGCATATCATTATTCATTGATTTGGACAAAAGTCAACGCAATTCCTTTTTCTTTTTCTTTTTTTAATTTAATATTTATGAATTTTTTTACAGAATTTACTAAAAGATCTCACCTTTCATTGACAACTAGTACTACTCATTGAAGACAAGACTTTTTTTTGACGTGACATTGAAGATAAGATTTATTTATTAAATGGGAATTGATATTTCTACACTAAAATTTACTATTTCCACACAATCATGGGAAATTATGTATGTAAAGGACCAAAATGCCCTTAAATATGATGATTGTTGATTCAATATTGTTAAATGCATAAGGGTTATTTAGTCTTTTAAAGACACATTTTTATGTTAATGTGAAAATAACAATTTTTAGTGTGGAAATATCATTTCCCTTATTAAATTTTAGTTTTGCTTAATTGTGCTTAATTGATAAGCACAATTAAGCAAAGATATTTATTTATCAAGTTATGGTGGAATCATTCCATTGCTTTAAGTTCCTTTTCTTAATAGAAATGATAAGGACATCACTTGGTTCCATCAATTTCAGAAGCAGTACCTACAAGTAGGCCAAGAAGTAATTCTAATCATGTGATATAATTAAAGATGAACTAGATATGAGGTAGCAGCAATTCAAAAATATATATATATATAAACTAGTGGCATGCAATTTAAAGGTTTAACCAGTTGCTAGAATACCATAAAATTTCATGTTGGCATTAGGCAAGGCCTGTTGGGCTTGTCCAAATCCATAAAGTGCCCCAGTTCAAAAAAGAAAAAAACAAACAAACAAACAAAAATACAAGAGAAATTATATTTTCACACCAATTCCTGTTATTTTCGTACTATTAGTGTGGAAATAATACTAGCCAAAAACAAACTCTAATCTTAAGATTGATTGCATAAGAGCATATAAGCAATTAATCATGTTTTCGGAATAGAAATGTTCACCCTCATGACCAGTCAGACAGAAACCCTAAAATCTACCATTGCTCTCTCTCTCTCTCTCTCTCTCTCTCTCTCTCTCTCTCTCTCTCTCTCTCTCTCCATTTGGTTATACAACTTCATTAATGAAAAACCCTGAGACTTTTTCTGTGAATACTCATGAGGGCTCATTTGTGATTTCTACTATTGGCAAGCTGTTAAAGATCGTGAAGGTTGTGTTGGTCCTTGGATCAGAAAATGAAAAGGCATCATGGTTTGTTCCTCTTCCAATGCACCCACCAAAAAGCTTGGTATTTATGTGAAACGACGAGACATGTATAAATCCAATGGTTTGATGCTTGACTGTGTTAGGTAGTATAATCCATCATTGTTATCAAAGTCATTGACCTCTTTCTTGTTAATTCCAAGACCATATATGACCCTAAGGGGAGAATCATGGTGTTTTTCATGGATTTCCCAGATTATTAGATTCGAGTTCTCCACCATAAACAACGAGTTTACGGAAACCCAACTAGTACTAAATTGTTTCGGTCATCCAAATGGTTCTACAGGATCAAACAATGTGTATTTTGGTTACGTATACATGGAGATATTTTAGGTTATTCTCTATCCTAAAATGTATCATGTCGAGAGAGGTTTCTATAAACACCATAATTACTAAAAAACAAAGTTCAAATGAGAGGAATATCGAAAGGTAGGTCGGAGCTAGGGTTTTTAGGACCCTAACTGGTAGAAGAAGAAGAAGACACAACAATGAGGACCACCCACATTGGTGGTGTGTCATTTTATATAAATGCAAAATTCTACATCATAATGGGGTCATATCATGGAATTCAAGGGCTTAATGGTCTTTTCCAAGTTAAAATCAAGGTTTTTGATTAAGTGGTGTAAAGAAACAATTTTCATTGGTTCAAATATGGTTTTAAAATGAGCATAGATGCTTGGAATTAAAGTTGGTTAATTTTGACTGGTCCTTAAAAACACTAATAAAACTCAATCAATACCTAAATTCAAATTTGTCTAAATAGAAAGAAGAAGAAAAATCATGGAAATACATGCAAATATTGAATAGTATTGTAAGTGTAAGAACCACGACAAGTGAGTCAATGAGCCTCAAAATGGAGATTCTATTGATTGATATTGATTTCCCTATTCTATAGGGACTTAAATAAAGTTAACACTTAATTAATTACATTGAAATCAAGAAAACATCAGATCTTTATTGATAAATGAAAAATTACAAAAAGTTATTTAACAAAATTACATTGTCTTGGTCCCAGATACAATCTAAGAACGTACAAACTCCATTTCCTAGTTACATTCTAAAAAGAAGAAAATTACACGAAAAAGTATAATCTAAGGACCCCATCTAACCCAGCTTAAGTTGATCTCCTAGGATACGAATTCAACTATTTCATCCAATCATTTGTATAAAGACAACAACAACTCATTCCATATTCAGATTCACATGTGATAACGAAAAGGAAATAACCCTATGTTGAAACGATTAATGATGCATGAAATTATATGGAAATGCATAACTATACTCTATCCTTTGTGCAAATAATTTCTCAACATTATCTCAGAAAAGTTCACAAAAGTCAGAACGTAAATCGGTTTAAGAAATGGCAATTTCACCTTTATTTAGACTTGGATCAACACTCTAGTCACTTACTTTAGTGCTACCCGGATTAGATTTATCAAATTTGTTTCTGATTTTTATGATTTTATAGAGACAATATAAAGTATTTATAAACAGGTACGAGAGCTAATCAAGAAACAAGGCCAAAAGGATTTGCTTGTTCCCAATATTGCCCAAGTTATGCCAAAAATATATATATATATAAATTAATTGAACTCAGGGTTATCATTATAATTATGCAGTAAGAACTTAAAATCACTACTATAATTTTCCCCTCTTCCTCCAGGGCGGGATTCAAAAACAGTTGTATTTTCTTGAGGTAAAAAAATAAAATATTTGACTAAACCTAATCAGTTGAAATTGAAAGGTACATTGCAAACACTTGGATTGGAGTCTGTACTCATGGCAGTAGCGTGAAGCAACCAACTACATGAGACAACCAACATAGTGAGTTCGGGGATATTTTCTCTGTAGTTGTGGCCATTGCACAAAGAACTCATCAGCTATGTGTAACTTATAAAGAAGCAAACCACTTAAAGACAGCCTTCTCACCCTTGCTATACTCTCCACATAAAAAATAGATGACCATCTAACCCCCATTACCTGCACTCGAAATTAATTGAACTTCGTTATCATTTTAAGGAATCAATCAACGTGAGTTAATTAAGTTTGAAAGACCATCACCGAAAAGAAGTAAATGCTTAATGGAACACATCCAAACCTTAAAAAAGAATGCGATTGCACATAGCGGAATACAAGTGCCAGGCCCATTGCAGAGAATCTGGGGTTGTGACAAAGTGAATAATGAATTACAACCAGAGTAATAGAAATGACAGAGAGAATAAACAAGAAGGATAGAAATAATACCACTTGGGGTCGAATTTTAATCATTAGCCGAAGGGCATGAACAATAGCAACTAGTGTTGTCCAAATAGAAGTTATGTATGATTGACCGACCTCCCTACTTCGATAGATCTGCATGAATTGTGCAGTCTTTACCGCCCTGACACCAGTCTGCAGTAAAAACCATTTCAAGAAGAAAGTTCATACATAAACCAGCAAAAATCTGATGAAAATAAAATGCAGCACCAATCAAGCTCTTAATTAGAAGCACAATCCGCAGCACTTGCTATCTATAAAATGCAGCACCAATCAAGCTTAAATAGGCAATGTAATAGCTATGCCCTTTAAGTCAATTTAACTTGTCTCTATGTTCTTTCATCCTATCAATTACCTTCAAAGTAAACAGGAAACAATACCCAATGTCATTGTAGAAAGCTAGGAATATTGGAAGAAAATTATATGAATCACAAAATTAGTAACAAAAATTCAAATTTCCTTCTAATTGGACAATAGTATCCTGCAAGGCTCGGCAACCAAAAAAAGCGTAGTAAGTGGTGAGCAAATGCACTGAAGTCTGTGGGACGTTACCATATAAGCCCGAAAGCAAGCTACATGAGACGAGAGCACACGTTACCAATCTTCAAAACAATGGTTTTCTAGGATCATTGGGGTTCATGCTACATAATCATCAATCAAGCCAAGAATGCTCCTAACTCCTCTCACATACAGCAAACATGCTGAACTTGAAAGCAGATTTGTTTCCTTGCATATAATCAAAATTATACAGAAGAGCACAATATTCTTTTTCTTTTTTTCAAAACTACAGAAGAGCATGATTTTCATAACATGCCTCGTCTCCATTGCCAACCAACAACTCACTTAAGCACAAAACAAGGAAACCAAATTGAGACAGCATACACAGTCTAATGAACAAATTGAAGGCTTAGACCTTCCACAACCAATATAAACATAAGACAGAAGCTATTAGTCATTCACTCTCAAATTGAGCAACAGACCACAATGACTTGGTCCAAATCCACTAACAATGCAAAACAAGGAGGGAGCTTCCTGAAGGAGAATAGATCTCAGATGACTGGGAGACAAGGATAAAAGCCAAAAAATTGAATAAAAAGTTCAAATGAAAAACCAGAATATGAGAAGTGACAACCCAAGCTCCAGTGGTAGTCAAAGATGTGCTACCAAAAGCAAAGCTTGACATTGTAGCCCCACTAAAGCAGGCAACCATCTAAATCTGAAAATAAACAGTGTGACTTCCTCTGACATCTCTAAATAAAACTTTTCCTGGGGACACTCATTCATGCATATAAAGAAATCAAGAAATCAGGTACTGCAATATCTACCTCATCAGCAAGGGAATTCTCAAACAAACGAGCTTTTTGGAGACTCATATTGTCAGTAGCAGCAGCAATGTAGATTCTGGGAGTAAACCTGTCTTTTGGCAGCACAGACAAGAGATTAAGCATCTCAGCAGTGTGACCCCCTACAAGTGTAAAAATGGCCAATGATTAAATGCGAAAAAATAATCATAATAATGAATGAATTTTTTTTTATATTAACATAAATCAAGGTAGATTCAGAAGTTCACCTGAACCTAAAACAATGAGGGTACTGACAGGTTGTGGAGCTCTTGTGTGAAGAGGTCTGCTGCTCCAATACATAACATAGAGGACACGACACATGATTAAGGTGATACCAACGAGAACGCATGTAATTGTAGCACTTGAAGCCATACTGGAGAAGCAACAGCCATTTCCTTTCTCCATTAGAAGAAGCCTCCAGTTCTTAGCCAAGAGTAATATGTGTATGCTACACAGAAATAAGAGGATAAAGAAAACAATTAAGAAAGATATAACACTAGACTGAGGTAGCATTTAAAAAAAAATAACAATAATAATAAAAAAAATTAAAAAAAAGGTAAATTCTTAGAGTAACTATGGATACTAAAATGGGATTTAGGATATGAATTTTTAAATCCCTTGTAATATAAATAAGTCGCTAAAATTGAACCTTACACTAGTCATTTTGAAGCAGCCATGGAAGACTAATTTGTTGTTACTTCGGAATTTTTCCTTTCAAGATTTGTTTATTGGGTCAAAGTGAGACGTCCAATTTCAAGAACAACCAAAGGAATGCATTACAAGGACAATAGAGACTGCAAATAGCAAGATGAACATAAGGCTAATCATGAAAAAGTCAAGACCAAGGAAGACAATAATATTATTGCTATGAATCAATCAACAAAGATTTTAACTTTTAAGTTGAAAAAACTTCCAATCATTGGTTTTATCTTTCCAATGAATTTAATGATATGGTGCAACAGAAAGATTCTTTATCCTTAATGTTTCAAAAGGAGATTGAAGAGTAGGTAACTTGGTATAAGTTTCAAGTTCAAGAAGTCTTATACTCGAAAACTTTAAAACGCAAGGCTAAGTTTTTTATAATCGGGGGAGAATGATAGAGCCATGGAAGAGTAGTTTGTTGGTACTTCAGAAAGTTTTCATGTCAAGATTTATTTTATTGGATCAATGTGTGAAGTCCAATTGAAGTAAAATTCATATGGTTTTAAAGGTCTAGGTATAAATATTTTGGAGTCACAACATTTTTTAATTTGGGTTTTGATTTTACAACTTATGGTCAGTTTTTTATTCAAAGGCAGAACTGTATTTTTTGCAACTCCTACAAATTAACTGTAATTTTGTAACTTTTTTTGATAATTCGATAGGAGAGGGATTTGAACCCTAGATGTCTCCTTTGAAGAATACCAAGAGGTGCCAACCAGTTGAGCTACAAAGATCTTGATAAGTGTAGACTCAAGTAAGTTACCAAATTACACCTTTTTTTTTTTTGATAACATAGGCAACCTTTCTAAAGAAAAGCCCTTTGGACTCGCCTCTCGACAGTAAAATCTACAGGCAACTAATCCCACCCGCCAGAACCAGTTGCCAGGTAATCCAAGGGCATTCACCCTTGACAGGCTAAGCAGTTTAAATAAATAAAGTTTAATTTGATAACTTACTTGAGTCTAAACTTTTCAAGGAGATTGTAAGTATCTTAGGTTTAATTCATTGGAATTTAGTCTTTTATTACTTTATTGTTATTGGGTTGTCATTTATTAGTCAAATTAGGAGTCCTAATACTACTGGTACAAGAAAGAGTCAGCTATATATTTTTGCTCAATGTATTCAAATAATTGATGTAGAGACTAGAGTTGAATGATAAAAATTGAATATTTGGCTTTGAAAGGCATGTATGCCCTAGTGTGATCTTTTTTTCTTTCTTCTCTGTTTTACTTCTTCTCTCTCTTGAGTTACTGTTCACAGGAATTATTCTTCCAACCCTTGAACACCATAATTTTTTATTACTGGTAAGTTACCAATTGATCTTAAACCCTTGAGCTCACCCTCCATTTTGCTCTTATAAGAGGAGGAGAAACCATTTGAGCTAAAGCTCATAGGCTCTTTTTTTCCTTCTTTCTTATAACTTGAAATCAAGCCTTCCTCTTACCTATCAAAACCCTAAAACCCCAGGTACGGGTACCATCTCTATCAAATAGCCATCAAATAACTCATCAAACCAACCTTTAATTCTTAAACACAACTGCTGTCCAGAATTTTCTAGCAACTTGTTAGCTTCAAGAAATAGTATTCTTGCCCTTTCTCCCAAATGTTTTGTTCTTCTTCTTTTTTTCATTAGTAGAACTAGTTAACAATAGAAGGAGGCCCCTCCGGCCTAGCGCTAACTAGTTAGCCCTTTTTCCTCATCTTATCAAACTCTAGTCAATTTTCCCTAAGCACAAATTCTCCTAACCCTAAACTCACCACAAGCACACTTAGACATATTTCCTAAATCAGTCCTGCATCACATTTCAAATCCAATGATTTAGAAAATCAATATTGGTCTAAGGGACTGACCAATACTAAGAGCCACTTTTTGAAAGGTCTCGGGGAAAAACAGCTTAAAATAACTTCACCAAATTCATAGATGCAATTGCTACGATAACTTACTAGAAAAATTAAATTTTCCATATACACCAAAAGGAGATTTCATGCATGGCATATAGAGATATGTCACAAAATGGCTATGAGCTTTAACTTAAATGACACCTCCTCTCCCTATAAGAGTAAGGTGAAGGGTGAGACCTTAGGTTCAAAACCCACCAGATGCGTGGGTAATTACTCAATACTAAACGAGAGAGATATGTCACAAAATTCATCCCCCCCATAGCATATCAAAGCAGTTTGCACCATATACATTGTCTAAAATGAAAAATATTAAAGAGCCCACCCACTATTTTACATGTTCTTGCTGTAGAGTATTGATTAGGCAATTGAAAGTTTCTATAGGTACTTGCTGATCTTGCTGTAGAATAATGAAAGTTTCTTTGGGTCCATATTGGATTGGTCTCGTGTGTGGGGATTTACTTCGTCTTCTTCAATAGGTGATTTTTTTAGAATCTCTAGCTATTGATAATTTTGCTTATACATTATAATTCTTTTCTTTGAGTGCATGCTTTATGCACTTGGAGTTCTTTATCAATAAAATCCTTTTATCTATAAAAAAAATATATATATATTGATTAGATGCAATAATTAGGAAACGGTTTTCTTACTTTTTAGGCAAACAAAGTCAGTTGTTTAAGATTTTCTTTTTCTTTTTTATTGGTAATTTCCACAAGCACACAATGGGTCATGAACCCACGACCTTACCCCCCACCTTACTCTTAAGGTTATTATTCCAAACAATTCAACTCAGATTGCAGCAATGAACTACTTGTCAGACATTTAAATATCTTCTGCTCTAATCCAACAAGAAATTTTCTCCTTTTTAGTTTCAGTCCCTCTAACAATTTCTATTTGCTTATTTAAAAACTGTGTTCTAATTATGAGTCTAGTAATTCTTTCTCCTTTTTTACAAGTAATCTGGATTATAGTACACTTTTATGCATTGATTTAAGATAAATTTATTAGTACAGAGGTAAAAAACATAAACTTTGTTTAATTATCTGTTTTTATTAAGATAATAGAAATAACCCAAGTTTCCAAATGACTATAACATTGTTTGTTTTCCTAAACATCATATTGCTCAAAGTTTTGGAGACAGAATATAAGCTAGAAAGCAAATGGGCATGCATTTAAAACGAAAGCAAATAACTTTTCTATCTTAAAAGCTATAAAACAAGAAGAGGTAGGGAATGAAAGAAGAAACTGACCAACAGTTGGAGGAGTCAAGAGTCAGAGTCCGCAAGTAAGAGCCACCCGATCCAATGACTCAAAAAGTTGAATCGTCTTCTTCTTCTTCTTCTTCTCCTCTCCTCCAAATCCCAAATTGGGTATCAGATTCCAGATTTTTGTAAAATCCTACAGATTCCCATGAAAAATACTGCTTTTGTGTTTGGTCTGACAAAAGCAAAAACGCAGAAATGGAATTCCCGTCCTGGATTCTATTTCGTGCAATGAGCTCTCTTTCTCACTTTTTTTTTTTTTTTACCAAAAATACAAATTCTTTCTCTATCAGTTTTGTAACAAATTTCAGGGTAAAATTGTAATTTTTCCTCTTTAACTATTGAGTCATCTCAATTCCCCCCTTTATCTATAAAATCAAGCAATTTTCTTCCTTATATATTAAAAATATGCAAATAGCCTCATCGTCTAATTTTATGTTAAATACTTAAATCCAAGCCAAAATAAATAAAAACATTTCATTAATTTTGTTGGATTGAAACATAAAATTAGACAATTGGGACTATTTACATATTTTCAATACATAAAGGGGGACATTGCTCGGTTTTATAGATAAATGAGGGAATTGAGATAGATCCAATAGTTAAAGAGGGGAAAGTGCAATTTTCCCCAAATTTCAGTGTATAATAAAAATATAATATTAAAAGTAGCTTCAATGAAATTGATGTTACACTCATCACAATCTATCCCTCCAAAAGACGTAAGTGGCATCACTTTCGGGCCAATAAAATCTCTTCACGTAACATTTACATGTCAGTTAAGTGAGATCATAATACAATGGGCTAAGGATTAATTTCGACTAAAGTACATTTTTGGTCTTTTAAAATTTGGAATAGTAGCCACTTGGATATTCAGCCGCCCAATGGTGATCCCCCTCTCCAAAAAACCTCATTTATAAGAGTGTGAGTTTATATTAGAATTTTTATCATATATCCAAAAAGTCTCCTTTATAAGGGTGTGAGTTTATATTAGAATTTTTATCATATATCAAAAAAAAAAAAAAAAAATTAAAAATAGTTTTCATTTTGATCCATTAAGTTTAAAGTTTTTCATTTTGATCCTTAAAATCTGAGTCTTTCTTTTCTTTAATCTTTTTTTATGACTGAGTATCAGATTCAGTTTACGCGCACCTCGACTAATCTGAGAGGGACACGTAACACCTTACTAACCACAAATACCACAATAGGATACAAAACTTTACGTGGCGTAAGTAGCCTTGAGGAGACTCGAACCTAAGACAGACTAGTTGAGCTACCCTCAAGGTTAATTTGAGTCCATTTTCAAAAGAATCATTTCATCCAAATCTGTAACTCTAACTTTGGTTAAATGCTACCTAAATCATCCAGCTCAGCATTTTAAGCATTATTTAACCAAAAATAAAATTAATTAATTAATTGCAAAATTCCTTTGTTAATGGATTCTAATTCCTATCTTATAAATTCTAATTGTTTCAGGACTTTCTAAATAAAGTTTTTGTCAATCACTCTATTTTTTTTAAATGGATTTTAGACTCATTTACTATGAATTCGAGGTGTTTTAGAATCTAATCATGCACCAATCCATCTTCCACTATCATGTTGCGTCAATGATATGCGCAACAATTGAATATAAGCAAATATTAAAGAGGAGCATATTGTGTGGATTTAAACTAAGCAAATATTAAACTGTGAGAGGTTTGCAGTTGGTGCTGACATATACTGAATTCCACCTTGTACATCCAAATTATATAAACAATTACAAGAAATAAGTAATCTTTTTAGGGTACAACACATATGTGGCTAGCACTTCTTTGATTCATGAAAGATAAGTTTTCAACAATAGCCAATAGAACCAAGTACTAAATAAGAGCTTGAGTTCGTGACATTAGTCCTGCATAGCTGCCTCTAAAATCTGAGCTTATCCTTGGTAAGCTTCTCAGCCTAGTGCAATGTTTTCCATGGGCTCTGGCATGCGGGTAATTATAGAATATTCTCATAGTACATTAATGTCGTATTCCTTCCTCTCATATGAATGGTGGGTCATTCATATGAAATGAAGGAATACGACATTAATGTAATCCAAAAATATTCTATAATTTTCTCATACATAGGCCTTGGTTAAAGGCGTATAAGCAATTGGTAGCCTATGGTACATTCACCCTTGAAAGAATCATGAAATCCATCACCAACAAACCAATCGTATGACATGAATAATACAATTTATCTAAGTGAATTGAGACAACTTGTACTTTGCAATCTGACAGAAAGGCAAGACCTACTACACCTACAAAATACTGAACTTGTCTCCAACCAGAAAACTCAATACAAGTTGAGAAATCTACACAAGATAACACCCCATTTCAGAGTATGATAGGACCCTATTTACTCTCTCCAATAACCACTCGCTGAGAAGCTTGGGGAGCATTTCTAGCAGCCTGCTCTGAAGCATTGGCAAGGCCCTGCAACATTCTCACAATCTCAGTTGTGTCTTCCAAGTAGTACTTAGCCCGACTGGGTTTCTGGCCAACAGTGCAAGCGAACACTTCAGCAACTGGGGAAAGAGATTCCCTTGCACTCATTATCACCTCAAACATGTCCTCATCCGACCTGTCATCCCCAATACACAGAACAAAATCTGGAAGCATTCCCTTCTGTCGCATTGTTGAGAGGAGATGTTCTGCTACAATACCTTTATTAACACCCTGTTGAGTAGTTACAGAAACACGGGAAACAAGATTTTAGCATAGCACTCATTCTGTAAGAATAAGTTTTTCAATTTAAAGGATACCACCTTAACCCAAAAGCTTAAACTATTAGGTTTTGAACATTTCTACATCCCCAACCATTTTGAATGCAAAGATAGCACTTACCAACCACAAATCATTCTAAAGATGAAAGAAAAATCATGTTTGACTTAAACTTGAGAACAATTTTGATGATGATGCAAAATGAGAAAGAGAAGAAGGAATTGATGATGATGATGATGATGATGATGAAGCAGTTTCAATGTTGAGTTCCCCTCTCATGTTTAATAGTAGTTGAATACTTCACACCTGATGCTGTTTAGCAAATACTTCCTTTTCTTCACACAATAGATCACAAAACTAGGTTTATCACTCAACTCAATGAATTGTGGTTGATTACCACTAAACAATATATATAAACGAAATAACCTTTCAGTTATCTCTTGGCTTCCTTATCTTTAGCTTTACCATTTCTAAGGTAGATTCCGATTTATTTAGTTAAGCTTAACAGATAATCTTTCTGGGTATCTCTCCATAATTACAACTTGGCACTAACCCCTATTCTACTCATACAAGATAAGTAATTATTCCAACCTGGAATCTCATTATAACTTGTTTTTCCCTTTCTGCTAGGCATTATAACTAAATACTAACCTATACACATAGATCCTAGGCTACTATAAAATATTCGAAAAGAAATAATTATAAACTAAATAATATTTAACAACATTTAAAAACTGACTATTTCTTAAGTTTCCTAGCTAAAACAAATAAGAATGAAAGGACAATCAGAATTCCATCCGTAATTGGATTGTAACCTGGCCATTTGATTGAGAATAGAAACTGTACAAGTTAACAGAATGACAGCTAATATTCATACTCTATAACCAGTAGAATTTTATAAGTTTGGTACTCTCAGGACGGAACAAGCTCACTGCTACCTCATGAAATGATTCAAGAGTTTTAGTCTGGCTAATTTACTGGAGTTTGAGGCATTCCTTCGGCCTTCAGGCTTTCACTCCCGTCAATTGGCTCTATAAAATAAAACATACTAATGAAATTTCCTTTACCATAGGTCATGGTGGTACCTTTAGTGTCCATAAAACTTTGGCAATCTGGGAAGCAATGACAGCTAATATTCATACTCTATTTTTTTTTATTCTACCAAATAGAACATGGATATCTGAGTTGATACCATTACTAACTATATATAGAAACATATCCGGTGCAAATCTATGGGTCTAGCTATCTGTCTATATATATAGATAGATAATGATCAGGCGGGCGCTTAAGTAAAAAAAGTTCCTTTCCCTTGATCTCATGCCTTAATTTAATAAAGTGGTAAAAGGGGGGAGGGGGGGATCACCGACAGAAGTCGGACCTGATTCACCGAGGATTATAAAATGGTAAAAGGGCAGGGGAGTAGGGATGGCAAAATGCCTCCGCTCCATACAGGTTTCCTTTGCCCTGCGTGTGTATGTGTGTGTGTGTATATATATATATATTAAAGGAATTAATGAAAACAGCAAGATCTATGAAAATTAATGTTAGCAACCAGTTCTCCTGATATTAAATTTCGGCACCTTTTTATAGATGGATATGAGGAAGGTAGAATTGTACCACTAACCTGAGGTTTAACTTCTACTATTGTTTGGCCACTCTTGACAGAAACTGGCTCATTAGTGAGAACACTTTCCAGGTGATCAAGAAGCTCCTTAGCCTGGCACGAGCCAAAATCTGGATCTGCATATTGATAACTCCAAACAAGAGCACTCTCTTTTGTCTCTATGGTAGAACCATCAGTTGTTTCAGTGTATAATTGCATTACTGGCTCAGCAATCTGTTTCCAATCAAAATCTGGCACAGAAACACAAGTTTCCCAATCTGCCTCATGATTTGTCCTGAAAAGAAAAACAATCAAATTGAATCACACAAAAATAATTGGGGTTTGGAATATGTTTCTGTTTTGACAATGTTGTGAAAAATGAATGCCATCAGAGGATTGGATAACTGATGTCGTCAATAATTACAGCCACTATTACACTACTATATGCTAAAACAAATGGAATAAAAGATATAATGACAATAGAAGAAACCTTTTGAAAGCTATGTAACTTCTACATATCATGATAACAATAATATTTATTTTCCCTTGGACCTTGACTCAAGTGGTAAAAGTTGGGTTGGTTGGGGTAGATGTTGGGTTCAAAACTCATGAAGCAAACACATGTCCTTCAGAACTCAGCTGTGATTTTGATTACAAATCTCTCAGAACAGAAACTTGAACAATTATTAAATAAATTGTACAACCATATGCCAGTTTCATTTTATTATGTCCCTTAAAATTGTTGGGTATACACCCATGAGTGGAAGTCCCACATGAAGAAAAAAATAAAGGACTTGAGAATTAATATAACATAATTTGGCCTAAACTCATAAGTTTAAACTTTTAGGTTAAGTGGTATTAAGGCCTCAATTGGAGCCTCTCCAAGGTATTATCTCCCACAGAGAAGACTAGAATTTCCCCGGATAGGAATTTAATATAACACAAGCTTTTAGATTAAGTGGTCTACCTATATGTTATATGATGGCCTCTATCAGAGTCTCCCCAAGGTATTATCGTTTATCTTCCCAACAAAACCCAACCAGAATGCCTATTTTTCAGGTTTAGGGCAATACTCTTCCACTTAGATGATTTCAGCATGCAAAAGTCTGTTAAGCCAAGCCTGAAAAATTTTTAAGACTCACTAGTGGAGCATGGGCCCGAAATCACACACAGCATAGCAGGCATGATAAATTTAGTTTCTTGAGCACAAATACTATCTGAAAATCAGATGTATCAAACAGCAATATATGCAACATTAAGACTTTTCAGGTCTTGGATTTAAGGGCTATCTGGACATCTCCAGTGAACTGCATGGTCCCTTCACATTGCAATTGAAGACACGTTGGTGAAATATGAAGTTTAAAAATTGAAATAACTACCACAACAAGTGGTCAATGTAGAAATCCAAATTTAAGTAACAGAAGCAAATACGTGTAAATGAGATCTAATATAATTTTCTGCAACCCCAGTTTTCATGGTTAATACAAACTCCTAGGCTTTCCAATGGCATGAAGCTGTGGGAATTAATCAGCCAACCAAAATGGATGCTGCACTTTATTTAATTGAAGACACAAACCTAAGCCACTAAATTTGCAATAACTATCAACCATGATCCAAATTTTGAGACTGATCCATTACTACCATAAGGAAACTACTGCTGGTGAAATTAGGCTGGATTAAATTCACTTACAGGTTAAGGGGAGCTAGTTAGCACTTTGTTCTATAAAGAAAACTAGCAAATTCACATTGAGGATCAAATCTTAGATGATGATTAAGAATCAAAAGATCACATTTTGAAGTGTGAAAAGCAGCATCAAGTTTCACATGGATCTATTTTTTGGAAAAGAAAAAAAATAAGAGGAGTGTGTACCTTACAAAATAACCATGCTCTGCTGCAATTCCCAAGATTTTCACAAGCAGAAAACCTCTCTGTTAGAGTATTTCTGCCCTTCCCACTAACAATGAAGACAACATTTTTGGAGTCTCTGCACAAGCTGTTTAAGATTCCAACAACTTCAGTATTAACAATTGTACTAATTGAACCAGGCAACATCATAGCACCATCATAATCCAAAAGAATTGCTCGGCTCTTGGTCCTCTTATAAGCTGAAACAATATGCTCAACTGAAAGTTTTCTGAAATTTGGATCCAAAGCGATCACTCGAAAACCTAAACCAAAACCAATTCCCCAGCACCTCCTCCTCACATGATCCCTGCATGCCCTTTCAAGATCTTGTAAAAAGCTACGTGCCCAATATGCAACATCATGTGTACTGACATACCTATAGTGCTTCTCATGCCTCAACTGTTTTTCAGCCTCAGAGACTATTAAGGCTGACTCCATAGCTTCAGCTACAGCATCAATGTTCCATGGGTTAACTCGAATTGCACCACTTAGTGATGGGGAGCACCCGATAAACTCAGATACCACCAGCATGCTCTTTTTCAGGGTTGATGGGTTTAGCCCTAAGGTCTCATCCAGTTTCGCATTTCCTTGTCGGCATATAATATATTCATAGGGTATAAGATTCATCCCATCCCTCACTGCTGTAACAAGACAACACTCTGCAATTACATAAAAAGCAATTCTCTCAAAGAACTGAAGCGGGGTATCAATTAAGACTACTGGCTTATATCCTTGCCTTCCAAATGTCTCATTGATCCTGTTCACTGTGGCAGTAGTTTCAGATTGGACCTCCTGTACATCCTTCCCCCTGCCCCTTGCAGGGTTTGCAATCTGAACCAAAACAACTTTGCCCCTCTTATCAGGATGTTGGATGAGCAATTGTTCCATAGCCAGAAGTTTCAAGCTGATTCCTTTAAAGATGTCCATGTCATCAACCCCTAGCAGAACGGTTTGGTCTCTAAACTGATCTCTTAACTCTGCAACCTTAGCTTCAGTCTCAGGAAGATTCAAAACAAGTTGGAGCTGGCCTATATGAATCCCAACAGGAAGAATTTTAATGCTTACTGTGCGGCCATAATACTCAAGCCCTATGTAACCCCGCTTTGATTGATAAGAAAGCCCAAGCATTCTACTACAACAAGAGAGGAAGTGCCTAGCATAATCAAATGTATGGAATCCGATGAGGTCAGAATTTAAAAGAGCTCTCAGAAGTTCATCTCTGACAGGAAGTGTCCGGTATATCTCAGATGAAGGGAATGGACTATGAAGAAAGAATCCAAGTTTCACCCTATTGAACCTCTTCCTCAAAAATGTTGGTAAAACCATCAAATGGTAGTCATGAACCCACACAAAATCATCATCAGGACTGATCACTTCCATTACTTTATCGGCAAATATCTTGTTCACTGATAAATAAGCTTGCCAAAGGGACCGATCAAACCGACCACCAAGATCCGGTGATAGAGGGAGCATGTAGTGAAATAAAGGCCACAAATGTTGCTTACAGAACCCATGATAGAATTTACTAAAAAGATCGGAAGGGATAAATGCCGGTACACATTTGAAATTTTCAAGCAAAGTTTGAGCTACATCATCTTGCTCGCGAGGGTCAACCTCTTCTTTAAGACTAAGACAGCCAATATAGGTTACTTCAACATCTTCTCCAAGGCCATCTTTAAGTTGTAAAAGAAGTGAGTCCTCATCCCAGCTAAAATTCCACTCTCCATTGTCACTTCGATGTGCCCGAAGTGGAAGCTGGTTTCCTACAATGATCATCCGTTCTTGAGAGACGGATGAGGGCGCATCAGAGCCATTGCTATTCTCATCATCTAGCTCAGACAATACTCCCGCAACAGTCGCCACTCGAGGAAGCCTCCTCCTCTCACGACTAAAAGTTAGAGAATCGCCAGAAGTAAGATCCAATAAGTTAGAATAAGACCTTGAAACCATTGTGATAGAGGGCAAAACACTTTTGATCTACTGGGAGTACAAAGAGGACTATCTTGATTCCTCAAAATCAAGTTCTACACTGGGAACCAAAAAACAAAAAACAGATTAGAATCAGAACAAATATGCCAGAAATTCTCGAAATCTCTAAGCATATTGAATCACAAATCCCCCAATCACTCACTATCCCTGTAAATGCATATATATATATATATATATAAATATAAAATAAATATAATAAAAAAAATAAAAAACAAACAAACTCAGTTAAGCCTCTCAGATTCTACATATGATTCAGAATTATGAAAGCCTAACCAGGCATAAAAACGGAAAAAGAAAAAAATAATAATAATTAAGTTACTCAATAGTAGGCCTTTGGGAAGAAAGACCTTTAATTGTTTCAAATGACAATTATTCAGTATATATATATATATATATTAAATTCACACTCAACACTTATTCGAGCAAAAACCCATAAGAAATCTGAAGCTATTAAGAAATTCTAAGCAGATTTGGGAGCACCCAGAAGCTAAATCTGACAAAAAATCATCGAATTATAGTGACAGAATTACCTCCAGAATCAAATAATACAGCAACTCGGGAAAGCCAGTAATATCAAGATGGTCTATCGAGACAGCAAAACCGACCAAAATAGCTCAAATATGCCAAATGCATAAGCAACCCAAGTTCCATAGATTAAAAAATTATATATATAAGCTTTAGAGAGTCAACTTTAGCTCAGCAGTGGAAGATGCAGCCAAACTTTAGAAGTGGGATAGTGAGCAGAAGTAGCAGAAAGTGGCATGCAACATGAAAGAAAGAAATAAAAAGAACCAAGAAAGTTAAAAGCTTTATAAAAAACAGAAATGAACTTACCCTTGAAGGTATGTGAGAGAGAGAGAGAGAGTTGATGGTTGAGACACAAAGGAAAGATTCTTTCTTTTTCTCTCCCTACTTTTTTGACAATAGGTTCATTGGCAGAGCTTTTCTTTTACTACCAGTTTGCACAAAGCTTCATTGTGATTTTATTTTTGCTCCAACATCCGAAAACAAGTGGGATGGGATGTCTTTATTCAAAGAAGAACTTGATTCTTCACTCTCTCTCACAGTCTTTGAGTGTGACAGTGTGTGTATGTGTTGGTGAGTGAGTGATGAATAATGAATGATTACATGAGGAACAGAGAACAGTACACTCCAACGTTGTAAACCATGGTTAGCTTTTTTTTATTAATTACTTGCCTCGTCTACCTAACACAACTCAAGGTAACGGGGTGTTTTAGTTCAAGGTGCATTTTAGCGCGTGTGATACACGAACACTGAATTTCTTTATTTTTTATTTTTATAAAATGATGTTTGAAAATGTAAACTAGTTTGTAATCATATTATAATAAAATTGATAATAGTTTAATTTTTATTTTTTTTATGTTCAGTTTTTTAAAATCTTATTATTTCTTCTAAATTATTTTTAAATAATAATAATTTTTTAGTGCAATTCCTCAATCATTTCCGATTGTTATGATAGAAAAAGTGGGATTCGATTTAGGAAAAATAGATATTTTTATAAAGCGTTTTTCTCATAACATGTCGATCCTATAATAGTGGAATCTACCAAATATACGAGGAGTGTTCCATGAATCAAACTCATGAAATAATTTCTTTGCAATTTAGAGTGATGCTTTCGTAAGGTTTTGAGACTTTGAATCCTCAATAGTTATGTGAACATGCAAGATTGCGGAGTTAAATGTTAATTATTTAGTACATCTCTAGTGCTACTAAGGTTTGGACTGTGATGTTCGTACTTTTGAGTTTATTTTCATCCATTAGAACATTGATGTGTTTTCTAAAGATCGTTATTAAAAATTACTATCAAATTCTTTATGATTTTGAAACAACAACAGTATTCTTTATTAAGTAAGGGTCTCTAACTTTTTTCCAACTTTATAGAAACAATGAGTTAATTGATATTCAAATCGATTTAGGAATTAGGATGCGTACGTGTGTTGTATTTTCGAAAGAGCTTTTGGAGAAAGACAACTCCATTTAAAGTAACATGGCAGGTATCACCACTTAAAAAAAAACATATAACTTTTAGGCTAACTAAAAACCAAACCCATTTTTAACAGACCTTTTATTTATTTTTATTTTTTTTGGAAACCATGTTCTTGAAAAAGACTGTGCATCTATTTAAATATAAATAAATAAAATTCTAGTTTTCTTGTCATCTTCGTTTGAGACTCCATTGTTGTTAATTAATTTGTTTGCAAATAGGACAACATTGTTAGTTGTACACAAATTGTATTTTTTATCTCTTAATTTAATTTAGACCTTGCTTAGTCATATAACCATATAATCTTGTTAGGTTTTAGAATTTGCAAATTCCATGTGTAAGACAGGGTTGTAATTATTGTATCTAATTATTTGTTATACAAGTAGCTGATTGAAGAATCTAAAGCATCAATGTTTTGGTCGAGCAAAACTTTACTTTGCTAGAGTGAATCATTAAAGCAGACAAGAAATTTGCACGACACTTGCTCAAGCGAAATTACAAGAATTTGTTTTCCAAATTTTACTTGAAGATTGTTTTCTACCAAACCTTAACCTATTTAAATAAACCCTTTGAAACACGATTTTCAAATGAAGGAAACAGTCGTATAAAACTAATACTTAGGGTCTTTCTCATTGTGCCTAAATGGAGAACCTTCGTGTGATTTATTCACCCTTGAACCTAAATTTTTATTATTGAAACCATAAAGTTAGTTCTTCAACAATATATCATTGTTGTTGATTTTTAGAGTTCCGGTATTGTAGACAATTCATTCGTGTAGAAGAATTCTAGAATTCTAGGGCCACTGCGGTGGGAAAACAAACAAGATATTTGCTGAAGTTATATAAAGAGTCTAGTTTCAAAGGTTTGTAAGTCGGTTATTATAACTATTTCCTCTATGGTGGGTTTGTAAGTCGACTATTGTAACTATTTTTCCTTTAAAGGGGTTCTTCATTAATTTTCCACTTCGTTACTAGATTTATGTGCCTTTTATTGTATCATTGCTTTTAGATTTGGTGATTGATAACTGCGTTTAAATTAACTTTATTTTGTACTAATATGTTTGGAATAAATCATAATTTCATCAATTAATATGTTGCATAAGATTTTTTTTGAGTCCAAGTCGAATTTTTGGAACAAAATAGATTTTTTTTAAATCTTACATGGCTTGTCTCCTAAGAATGTACTTGAGGATACATTAAACAAATGTGTATTAGGACTTTAAATCTCTTAGCCTGCTCTAAAGCTTGTCTGATGACATGAATTCCCAATCTTATATTGCATGTCTCTTTGGAATGTACTGGATGAAACATTAAACAAACATGTACTTCATGATACATATTATCTTTATTTATTTCATCAAAAAAGAAATATCATCAAAAAAATATATACAAATAAAGTATTCCTCATTTATGAATTCTACACTACTTTACCAAGTAAGAACAAAGAAGCAGTTGTTGTCAAAAAAAAAAAAAAGAACAAAGAAGCAGTTACTGGAAAATATTCTTCATTATAAGAAGCAAAAAGGAAAAAGGAAAAGATTTCTTATTTTGAGTTCAGCAACATGCATGGAATTAGGCATGCTTCAGTCTTCCCATCTGTTGGGGTACTGAGTACTGACTATACATGCACGCGCTATGTAAGATTCCATCAATTATATAACTTCAAATATATAACTAGCTAAACTAATAAATTATCTGTTGTCACTTGAGTATTCGGCCCAGTGGTAATCTCCTTCTCCAAAAAAAGCTCCACCCCTTTATAAGAGTGTGGATTCGAATCTCGAGATCATCAAAATATATGTGTATGTTTAGATTAGAATTTCTATCATATATAAAAAATAAATAAATAAATTATATGTTTGCATCGGTCTGTCCGCTGATATATTGTGAAGGCAAGTCTTTAGCAGGATTGGAATCTAGTACGATGCCGACAATTATAAGCTAGTATATCATTTAAGGGTAAAGTTACTTACATTTTCTTAAGCTAGGTAGATTAGATTTCCTAATTCAACTTAATTGAATTCAATCAAATGGTTGGGTGGTTGGATTAACTAATGAAACACAAAAAATATTAATTTTTTTCCAAAAATAAATTAATTCAATACAATTATATGTCTGAATTCAATTAAAAAAATCTAACGTACCTAACTCAAGCAACGGTACCTAACTAAGTTTTACCCATAAATTAAAGTTTCCATTTGTCAAAAAAGTACTTGATAGTGTTACTTTTTCTTTGGTACACATTTGTTCTTTGCTTTTCTTTTTTTTTTTTTTTAATTTTATAAATATTTTTGGCCAAATTACAAATTACATCCTCTAAGTTTGGTCAAAGTTCAATTCAATCATTTAAATTTTGACCGTTTCAATTTAGTCCTCTAAGTTTGGTTTGGCTTTAATTCAGTCTTCTAAGTTTTGACCGTTTCAATTTAGTCCTCTAAGTTTATTTTTTTTCAAAAACTTAAAAACAAAAACTAATAAAAATTATTTATAAAAAAAATTCGTGAAAAAAATAAAAAGTTAGAGGACTTAATTGAAACGAAAAACAAACTTAGAGGACTAAATAGAAACAGTCAAAACTTAGAGAACTGAATTCAAACAGTAAAAAATTAGAGGATTGAATTGAACTTTAACCAAACTTAGAGAGTATAATTTGTAATTTAGCCTTATTTTTTCGTATATCCCTCTATAATCTATTAATGGTATCTCTAATAGATAAAACGTCATATTTGATGGTACCAATTTATGGCAGCTCCAGGAATTTTTTCCAGAGTGTTCATTACAAAACTTGAATATAACATCACAAAAATAATAATAATAATAATAATACATGACTCTTGCGGTATAGAAGAATTTTGTCTGCTATTATAATCATCATGTTTATCTTTGGTAGAAGATGAATCTTTCTGTATAAATGATTTCTTTAGTAAAAAAAATAAAAAATAAACTATAAGGCATTTAACACATGATGTGTGGATAAATAGACAAAAAGAATTTAATTTGATTAAGTTATATGATTAATTAAATTATTAATTAAACACTATTATTTCAATTGTTAATGTTAATTATAAAGCCACAAGCCACAAAGTGACAAAACCACAAATCAAAGCACAAACCCACACAAAGGACACAGTAAAACTGGGAATTGAAACAAACAAACCATCGCATATCAAACCACCAGTTGTTGTTATTTGAGCTTATTTTGTTATTATGGTTGTCGTTTGAGTTAATTTTTTGTTGTTATTTGGGCTCTTTTTTTTTTCTTTTTTTGGTTAAGTGGAATGAGTTTATTAGAATTAGGGTGTTCAAAATTTATTTGAGGGTGTTCAAAATTTTATTTAAGGGTGTTCAACACCTATACAATACTTATATAAATTTTTTTTTTTTTTTTTTCTTTTGCTTTAACACCTTTTTTTTTTTTTTTTTGAGAAATAGAGTAGTAAATTTATTGATTGTTGAAATCAATATGAATTACATGCTATAAATCAGGAGGAACAGACTCCATCCAAGAGGCAAAATCACTAACAGTAATGACTCGTCTAGCCAGAGCATGAGCCAACTGATTAGACTGGCGTATGGTATGGGAGAAAATACAATAGTCAAAATGCACCATCGATTGTTGCACATCTTCCACAATGTGACCAAAAGCAGATAGGTAGCGTTCCGAGGAATTACACTCTTTTACTAGAGTTTCTGAATCACCCTTTAAGATGATAGAGTAGAAACCCATTTCGAGAGCTAGCAATAACGCACGACGCAGAGCCATGTCTTCCACCGCCCCACTCCACCCAGGGAAAGGCACTTTCTGGCTAAAGGAGACCATTGGGAGGCCCCTATCATCCCGAATGATGATTCCCAACCCTGCTTCCTTGGTCTCGGAAAACACAGTACCATCATAATTCACCTTATAATAGCCCGGTGGGGGAGAATACCAAATGGATGTGGGGTTGGAAACACCTCGAGGAATCTTAAAATCGGTTGAGGCAGTGAACTCAGAGACCAAAGCTAAGACCCGCTAATTAATATTCTCCAAACCATCGCTACTCTGCTGTAATCTCTTCTTATTGCGCACCGTCCATATAGACTAAGCAAGGAAACCAAACAGAACCACATCACTGGTGGTTTCCCTTGAGAATATGTGGGACACAACGTCCATAAAGTCCAAAAAAGGGGTAGTTAAATACTGGCCCAAACGCGGTTCCCTCTGCCACACCGGGGCGACGATTGGACATAACCACAACGCATGCAAAGAATCTTCTACCCTTTCCTGACACTTGTCGTAGACGGGGTCTGGAAGCACTGTACGCTTCCAAAGATTGAGTTTCGTAGGTAGTGCCTCACTGCAGGCTCTCCAAAGAAAGTTTCGGACTTTCGGAGTCACTGATAAACCCCATATTGACTTCCATAAAGAAATTATAGCCTCATTGGTAGAGCTACTCGGGTTGGAAGAGACTTCCGCGTTGAGCAGAAGGCGATAAGTTGATCGGACCGAGAATCTACCATCTTGGGATGCATGCCAAATCATAGTGTCTTTCACACCAAACAGGCTCAGGGGGATACGGTGGATCGCTGCAACCTCGAAAGGGAGAAGAAAAGGCTTTATCTCTTGAAGAGTCCACACATGATTCACGGGATCAATGAACAGCTACAGGGAGATCGCGATAAGGAGCAGGGCAAGGAGATATGAGGCGAGGGAGGTGAGGTTCTGTGAGCCAGTTATCACCCCAAACCTTAGTGTCAGTATTGTCTCCAACTCTCCACCACAAATCATCACAGATTAACTGTCTTGCCTTTAAAATACTCGACCAAGCATACGACCCTCGAGGATTCTTTTTTGCATCAAGGATTGAACCAGTTGGGAAGAACTTCGCATGAAACACCTTATAGAATAGAGACTGCTTTGCATGAAGGAGTCGCCACACCTGTTTTGCTAGGAGAGCCGTATTAAAACTCCGAAGCCCACGAAAGCCCATCCCTCCCTAGGACTTTGGTTGACATAAACGCTTCCAACTAATCCAACAGATCTTCTTCTTTTCATCACTATGACCCCACCAAAATCTTCGCATGAGACCTTCCAGATCACTACATAAACGGTCAGGGAGGCGAAAGCAACTCATAGAGTACGTCGGAATAGCTTGCACAACGGCTTTGAGGAGAACCTTGCGACCCGCCTGTGACAAAAGACGTTCTCGCCAGCCTTGGAGTTTCGACCACACTTGTTCTTTGACATAAGCGAAACTCTGCATCTTGGACCTTCCTACGAAAGAAGGCAAGCCCAGATGTTTTTCGTAAGACCGAAGCACTAGAACCTGAAGAAAAACTTTTATACCTTCTTGGACATCCAGGGGAGTGGATTTACTGGAAAAAAAATCGTCGTCATATCTCTATTAATTTTTTGACCCGACGCTTGCTCATACAAAGTTAAGATATCCAGCACCTTCTGACATTCCTACACATTTTCTCTGCAAAATACTTTTAACACTTCAATTGCACACCCTCATACGTGGCGCCGCCACTGGTACCAATATCACATATGATGGTACCTACTATCACATTGCTTAGTACCCTAAATTTTTATTTAAATTTAATTTATAAAAAAAAATTAGATAGTTCCAACATCACATTGGATAGTAATGGCATCACATATAATAGTAACCATGTCAAATTTGATGGTAATAATGGTTAATATTTGAGTGGGTATCATAACCACACCAAAAAAAGAAAAAGAAAAAGTGTGGGTATTTGTAGAATGATCCTATCTATACATACTTTTCTTTTCTTTTTTCTTTTTTTATGAATGAAACATTTTATTGAAGAAAAGAAACAACTACACCGCAACAAAAGGCTCAGCCTCTTTTGAGATATCACTAACAAAACTCAAGGGACACAAAAAGAATCAAAAGATCCAACAATACCATTCTTAAGGAACCAAGTTGTAACAAAATGAGCAGCCATTTTTGCTTCTCTATATACCCAAATAAACTCACATGAAGGACAGGACTAGAACCAGACTTGATATCCAAAATCAACCCATTAGTTCTCCATGAAGGCCTAGAAACAGAGGGAGAAACAACATTTATGCAAATTTAAGAATCACTCTCAAATACCACATTCAGTCAATTTCGCTCCACTTCAAAATAACTACCCACCTTCGAGGTTCTGCTTCTTGCATAGGAACATTGGTGTTAACTTTTCTTAAGAGGGAAAACACCATTATCTATACTTACATAAATATAATCAAGAACTGCAATCCTATTAGACTAAGGTCATGTTGAAATATAATTCTTTTCATTTAGCTTTGTTTAGTTTGAAGGCTCAAGCAAAGCGTGTAGCTACAAGGAAACGTATGATTGGGACTGAGATGGTGCGTAAAATCTTGTTAAGATGCCTCAAAGATGACCATGACTGAGTCAGTACACGAGCATAGCCAAGTCGAGTATTGAATGTTCAGGATTGTTCATTTAATTTTATTTCAAACACAAGCCAAGCTCGATGTTATCAACGAACTAAAGTACATATTCAAACTTATTTCAATTTATTGTCAAATAAGCTCGAGCTTGTTCACAAGCTGCTTAATTAACTTATTCTTTTCTCATATATAATAATACCACAACTAAAATTTTATATACCTTCACAAATTTATGATAATAATTAATAAATAAATTACGGTTGAAATTATATTATTTGGGTTACTTAAATGATATAATTTTGGTTGATGAATTTAATTATAAAAAAATTAGATTTACGAATCTTATATTCTAAAAAATCAAATATAATTTATACTATGAAATTCATTGTTTATATCATTAATATCATTAATAGTATCAAATATAATTTATACTATGAAATTCATTGTTTATATCATTAATACTATGAATTTCAAATTAGATTTACTAATGTATTGAACGTAAAGAATTATAACTAAGTTTTACAAAAAAAAAAATTATTATTTATCTAGGCCTTACCTTTTCTTTTTCTTTTTTCCATCTCCTCCACTCTTTCATCATATCTAACGTGAAGTCTGCGATTTTCCCCATGCCAATAGCTCTTCCCACCACTGGCCTCAAAATAACATAACATAACGACAAAGATGAAAGAAGCTTCTTTGGCATAATTCAGCTTCGTACACGCGTCATGCATTAAGAGGGGTTGATGAGTTGATCTTGATGTTTCAAATTTCTTTTGTATTATAATGAGTAATAATGAGTTTTGTTTCCAAAATGACGTATAACATAAGGTCGTGGACATTGAATCCCACAACTTGACCGCAGGCCCGCAGCCAATGCCAATGCCAATGCCATCCATCATACGCATCAAATTAAGTGATGTGACCTCACTTCATGCATCTAATTATAACGCTGCATTCTGTTGGTGGGTAGGTTAAAGTTTCTTCCTCCTTTTCTAACTGGAAATAGGCTATCATTAGTCATTACAATAATATTGCAATGTAAAAGTGTAAACCCTACCAAACTCGCTTTCCATTTCTTTCGTCATTTTTGGGTTTCATTCCTCTTTTCTTTCTTTATTTTTTTCGTGGGGTTCTCTTGGATCAACTTAAGACACACTTAACCTCTATATCGAAGTCTTAATATTGCTTTAAAAGTAAGATATTATGGGACAACTTGATGCATATAGTATAAACATAGATGTACGTATAATAAAACTCTCATATGCGAATGAAAAGTGTGATTTTTCCCCCTTATAGCCAGTGTGTTGAGATTATAATAATATGATTGATTAAATTTTTCTTGCTCAAAATTCTTCAATTAGAGAGCTAGGGAGCTCATGATGAAAACAATCTGCTTGATACTATGATAATAACACCGTTCTTTCTATTTTATTTACAGTATATTAACAATATGTTCAGTTGGAAGGAAAATAAAGGAAAACAATTCCATAGTTTTGTTGGAGATAAATTGAGGGAGGAAAAAAAAAAAGGAATTGTTTTCCTTTGGTCTACCATTTTTCCTTTATCCCAAATTGGTAGGGAGCAAGAGAGATGAGAGAATTTTGCATGGGCCCCACCATTTTATATTTCTTTCTTTTTCCATTCTTTTCTCTTTGCAAACCGATTATCTTGCTTTCACTACCCTTTCCCTTCTTTTCCTCTCTCTTCTTCTTTGTCCTTTCTCTTCCCCTCCCCTCCATTTTGCCACTACCCTTTCCCTTCTTTTCCTCTCTCTTCTTCTTTGTCCTTTCTCTTCCCCTCCCCTCCATTTTGCCAAACATAGTGTAATTTATTTGTCTTTTTTATTACTATTGGTGAATTTATTTATTTACTTTTTTTTTTCTCTCTCTCCTGGTATAAAATTATAGATATATTTTCTTTTAGGAAAACAAAACTAGCTTGACAAAACCAAATCCACATTTTCAACAGCCCTCGAGCACCCAGCCTTATAAAAAATATCTAAGAAGGATCTGATATAATTGGGAAATGCCAACATATCAATACAAATCGAGGAATTCGTAACACGTTAAAAAACTCTAAGTTTCTTTTTAGATAATCTATTTGTGATCAATAAATATATCATATATCACTTATGTACGTGAGCTAGTCTGGATGAGTTTATTTTCTTAAAAAACATGTGTAAAAATATAATAAAAAAAATAAAGCTCTAGAAATCTATAAACAACTATCACAAAAATTGCCATTTTATAAGCTAAAACAAACATATCCTTAAGCCTTATATACCCTCTAACTTTTTTTTGCTGTGCTTATAAACCCTCTAACTTATTTCAAGTGGGAAATGGAGTTTGCATAGCTCTTAAAGTTATAAATCTTAAAGAAATCAATAAATAGACATATCACCTAAAAAGTTAAAAGTGACATAATAAAAAGTTATTGAATAAAATAGCACCAACTTTCCTATTTCGGCAAAACAAAACTTATTGTCCGTCATAATATAACTTATATAAGTAAAAATACTACTACATATCATCACTGTAAATGATGGATTACCTCTATGATGCAAATGATTACTTCTTATGCTCCACTAAGATTCTAAGATTGACAAGTCATTAGTGCAAAACATTCTCTATTTGGGAAACTCATTATATAACAAAGTAACACTTCATTGTGTCTTTTTTGGTCGAACATATCACAAGGTAACAAATAAGAAAGGGCAGGCAGTTGTTTTGCAATTGGGATAGTGATCATTTGGAGCTTAGCGATAAATAAAAAAAAGCAACCAGCAATCTACCCTTGGAAGCCAACGCCGAATTTGAGGGGCCTACCTCCTGAAAAATAAAAAAAGCGCGCGCACACACATACTAGTGGCCGGATTAAGATATATATATATATATATATATTTTATATCTCTAAATCTACTTTCGGATTAAAATAACAGGTTGTGATTGACTAAATATTATTATTACATTATTCTACTGTTGGTAGTCTTGAAATTTTATAATTTTTTCAATCAATCATATATAACATGAACTTTCAACAAAATTTTGGATTTAAGTGTACAAAAGGGTGTCTCCCTATATTTTTTCATATGTTAATGAATAACGACAAATGCATCAATGAAGTTACGTTCCAACCACAATAGATCCCACTGGCAAATGGAGCAGCAAAGTTAATTAGTTAATTAAGCATGTCATAAGGAGCTGGAGTACTATTAAAAGATTAAAGTTCCATCCAAATGATGGAGGGTCCCGATCATTATAATGAGGTGTCCCAACAAAGGGGTGCAGGATTTGTTTGGACCTGTCCAAGTTGAGCTTGGTGAACATGACAATACGGTGGGAAGCATTTAGAAATATATATATGACTTTCTTTCTTTAGAAAGTAAAGACAAATGTGTGCTAGGTGGGGCTAGATAGTTGCAATTCCTGGTTGAAGATTTGGTAATCCCTTGTTGTGGTTGAATACTTGAATGGTTAGGTATATGCGTGTAATGGAAAATGGAGATCCCACCAATTATTGTTGTGTGACACCATTCATTTGTAAAACAATAAACGAGCGGTGGTTTATTGTCCCAGTCCCACTTCCACGAGAGGTGGTAATATCTAATATGGGATCGATGGAGCTTGCTCCTTGACCCTGAGAAACAATTTCATTTGATTGAAAGGAAATAAAAATAAATAAATAAATCATGATGTTGTTTTATTTTTCTGTTATGGTTTTGGATTTTTAACAATTTTAAGAGGAATGGGACTGTTTGGATTCAATTTGCCAGTCGCATCGTGAACGGATTCAAAAAATCAGTACCTAAGTGAACATTCTGTTTATGGTACATTGACATTCCTGGATGCTCAGAACCAAAAAGTAAAAAATAAATTCCTAATTAAATTTGAGCATGGCCGTCTCTTATTTCTGGTTAGAGTTATGTTACAGACATCACAATATTTTTAAAATAGTTGAGTGGATAAGTTTTTATTAACTCTCATCAGTTGTTGATATTGAGTTGTATTTCATAATATGTTAGGTTGAAAATTTGGTATGTGTACCTGAGTAGGGCTGGCTCTAGGTATAGGTCAAAGGTTCCCACCTGTCCCAAAAAATTAAAAGGATATTAAGGCTCCCCATTACACAAGTAAAAAACCTCAAAAATCTACAAAATGTCCTAAAAAATTATAAGATGATAATTGATTTTTTTTTTTTTTTTTAAAGAAAAAATATATAAGTGAGTTTTGTATTCTTTCTCTTACCTCGACAAAGGCCCTCAAAATATTGAGCCAGTAGAAATCCAACCTAATTGAAATCCTAAACTGTATCATTTCACAAATAAATAAAGTGTATCGGATAATCATTAGCAATCAAGTCAATTACTTAAGATCACTTAATTAGTAATTCACTCTAATAAAAAAAGAAGTTTTAACACAAATATATATATATATATATATATATATATATATATATATATATATATATATATATATATATATATATATATATATATAATAAAGTTAAATAATTAATATTTAAATATTAAAAAAAATTCTACCTAAATTATCGCCTTAAATCCCAAACTAACAATGGGGCTCAATTGATGGGAACCAAGTTGGGCGTAGTCTTAAAGATCCTTTGCAAGTTCCAGATGAGCCAATTACAAGATCAAAAGCCAAGAAGATCAAGGAAGCAATGCAAGGATTGGTGCAATCCACTTGGGATGAAGCTAGCAAGAGCCCAACACTCAAGATGGGTTTGAAAGAAGGAGAACCAATTTTGATCCACTTGATACAAGCTGTGGAAGACATGACTTAGGGTTTATGAAGGGTTTCAATTTATTAAATGATTGATTTTATTAGTTTAGAATAAGTGGGCTTAAGGATGCTTCGCCCACATATGTCTTATTTCTTATGAACTAGGGTTTTGGGAAGGCCTTGTATTATGGCTAAGGGCTTATTTGAAAAGTTACTTTTTAGGAACTAGGGTTTCAAAAAGTTACTGTAGCCGAATTACTGTAGCGCAGCATTGTTCATGCAGGGGTATTTTTGGGAGAAAGGGCTTTATTTTGGCTAGGGTTTTAATTAGGTTTTGGTTTAAATACTCTTTGTAGCCTTATTTGAAGGGCAGACAATATTGAATTTTCATTGTGAGTTGAGTTTACTCCTCTTGTTCTTGATTGAACTTTTGAACTTATCAAAGGTAAATCACAACCTTTTGTGGCGTTCCTCCTTGTAATCTGGATTCTTGAGACAGGTTCTTCAACGGGTCTAGATTTTAATATAATCTAGGTTCTTGAAACGAGTTCTCAATGGGTCTAGATTCTCCATCCATTGACTTGATTTTGGCTTTCTTGGGTGAGTTTTCAAATTGATTGTGGGTTCAAAGGATTCCATTCCCGCGGGTTCATATCATTTGGTATCAGAGCAAGGTTTCCAATCAAGTCTGATTCTATCTTTGATTTCTTGCATATTTAATTCTAGGGCTTCATTGTTCTAGGGTTACAAAAAATAAAAATAAAAAAAAAAAAAAAAAGGTGGCTATCGAATTTCATTGTTCTAGGGTTTGTGTTGGCCGAAATCTCTTGTTCTAGGGGCTGCCGTATATCACTTATTCTAGAGTTTTTGAGTTATTGTTAAGGTTTTGTCAATTGCTTATTCTTTTGATTGTGATCAAATCAGTTGGTGAAAAGAAAAAAGAAAAAGAAAAAAGGAGTATAGAAAATCCGAAATTTTTTTCTTGAGCCTTATCATCAAAGGGGCTGCATACATCATTATAGTTGGCATCTTGTCTTATAGTTACTCTTTCATTCGTATAATTTCCTTAATTCTCATGTCGTTTTTATTCCTTCCGTGTTTCTCTTGTTCTTGTTTCTTGGACCTAATTACTAGTTGGGATAAAACAAGGTTGCATTGTCTTGATTGAGTTCAAATGGTTCTTAAAGAACTTGAGTGGGAAAACTCTTGAGGTAAAAGGCAAAAGAGTGTGAGACTATTATCGGAAAAAAAAAAAAAAAAAAAAAAAAAAAAAAAAAAAAAAAAAAAAAAAAAAAGAAAAAAAAAAAAGAAAAAAAAGCCAATTAAGAGTGAAATACGAGTGGAGTGCCATTATTCGAGTGTAAACACGTAAGGGAGTGTGTGAGGTTTTCCACTAACATTCTTTTTGTGCAGCACATTACGATGTCTCATAAGAGTGACTCATCACCAAAGGGGATGGCAGATAACTCATCCTTTGTGTTGCAAGCCATGCAACAACAGTTTGAGCGGTTGAACTTTGTGTTGGGTGAAGTGAGGGATAGGATGGATCATCAAGAAGCAGCGATTAGAAATCTGCAAGGTGGGAGAGATAGGAGGCGACGTGAGCCTAGGGTTGAAAATGAGTATGAGAATGAAGGAGATGGTGAGGATGAGGAAGACTTAGCATCAGAAGTTGGGTCAGTAGACATAGAAGAGTTAGGCGTGAAAGAGGACTTGAGGGGAACTTAGGGGGTCGGGACGGTGTAGATAGAGACCTTGGGAGCATCAAAATGAAAATACCATCTTTCCAAGGTAGAACTGACCTTGAGGTTTATAAGTGGGAGAAAAAAATAGAGTTGGTGTTTGATTGTCATAATTACTCTAAGGAGAAGAAAGTGAAGTTGGCGGTAATTGAGTTCACTGATTATGCTATTATTTGGTGGGATCAATTAGTGACCAATAGGAGGAGGAATTATGAGAGGCCTGTAGAGACGTGGGGAGAGTTGAAAGCTCTCATGAGGCAAAGATTTGTACCTAGCCACTACTATAGGAACCTTTACCAAAAGCTCCAAAATCTTACACAGGGGTCTAGGAGTGTGGAGGATTACCATAAGGAGATGGAGGTGGCGATGATTCAGGCTAATGTAGAGGAGGACTGGGAGGCCACTATGGCTAGATTTTTTAGTGGTTTGAATAGGGACATAGCCAATGTAATTGAATTGCAGCATTATGTGGAGATAGAGGACATGGTGCACATGGCTATGAAGGTGGAGAGGCAGTTAAAAAGAAAATGGATAGCAAGGTACACTTCGGTTTCTAATACTACTTGGAAATCAAAGTGGGATAGGAATGATCCAGCTGAAGCAAAGAGAAAGACCGAACCACCTAAGGTAAAAGATGAGGGAACTAGCAACAAACCCAAGGTAGAATCTCAACCTTCACGGAATAGAGATATTAAATACTTTGAGTGTTTGGATTCAGGGCACATCGCTTCTCAATGTCCAAACAGGCGGGTGATGATTATGCGTGACAATGAGGAGGTGATGACTAAGAGTGAGGATGATAGTGATGGGGTGCTCGAATTGGTTGATGCTAGTGATGATGATGGAGTGGTATACCCCGTGACAGGTGAGTCTCTTGTTGCCAGGCGTGCTTTCAATACACACATTAAGGTGGATGATGCAGAACAACAGAGAAAGAACATTTTCCATACTAGATGCCACGTCAACAATAAGGTACGTAGTATGATCATTGATGGGGGGAGTTGTACTAATGTGGCTAGCATTACTTTGGTTGAGAAATTGAATTTACCAACCTTAAAACACTCTAAACCATACAAATTGCAGTGGTTGAATGATTGTGGAGAGGTTAGGGTGGATAGACAAGTGTTAGTTACTTTTTCAATTGGGAAGTATCTGGATGAGGTGCTTTGTGATGTTGTGCCTATGCATGTTGGCCATATTTTGTTGGGGAGGCCGTGGCAGTATGATAGGAGGGTGACACATGATGGGTTCAAGAACATGTACAGCTTTGTAAAGGAGGGCAAAACAATTAAGCTTGCTCCTTTAACTCCAAGCCAGGTCTATGAGGACCAACTGAAACTGAAAAGTGAGGTTGTTCAAAAAAGAAAGAGTGAAAATGAGAGTGATCAAAAAAGAAAGCGTGAAAATGAGAGTGATCAAAAAAGAAAGAGTGAAAAAGAAAGTAGAGAGGTGGCTGAGAGTAAAGAAAAAAGAGTGGTGCCACGAGAGAAAAAAGAAAGAGAGTCTGCAAAGAAAAAAGGAAAGACAAAAGTGAGTTTCTATGCAAGAGAGAGTGAGGTTAAGAGGGCTTTCTTCGCAGATCGCCCTATGATTTTTCTTGTCTATAAAGAGTCTTATCTTAATCTTGATGAAACTAACCAGTCTCTTCCTAGTTTGGCTGTTTCTTTGTTGCAGGAGTTTGAGGATGTATTTCCAGAGGAGATGCCTAATGAGTTGCCACCCATTAGAAGCATTGAGCACCAGATTAATTTTGTGCCCGGAGCTGCTATTCCAAACCAACCAGCCTATAGGAGTAATCCAGAGGAGACAAAGGAGCTTCAGAGGCAAGTTGAGGATTTGATGAACAAGGGGTACGTGAGGGAGAGCATGAGCCCATGTGCAGTACCAGTGCTACTAGTGCCAAAGAAGGATGGGACGTGGAGGATGTGCATTGATTGCAGGGTGGTCAACAATATCACAGGTAAAGTATCGCCATCCCATTCCTAGATTAGATGATATGCTTGATGAATTGCATGGCTCATGTATTTTCAGTAAAATTGATCTTAAAAGTGGGTACCATCAAATTAGAATGAAAGAGGGTGATGAATGGAAAACTGCTTTTAAGACTAAGTATGGGCTTTATGAATGGTTGGTTATGCCATTTGGACTTACAAATGCGCCCAGTACTTTCATGAGATTAATGAACCATGTCCTACGTGCGTTCATAGGCAAGTTTGTGGTTGTGTACTTTGATGATATCCTAGTATACAGCAAGGACTTAAATGAACATATTGAGCATTTGAGATATGTGTTTGATGTGTTGAGATGTGAAAAGTTGTATGCTAATTTCAAGAAATGTACCTTTTGCATGGAAAAAGTTGTTTTTCTTGGTTATGTTGTTAGTACAAAAGGTATTGAGGTGGATGAAGAGAAAGTCAAGGTTATCAAGGAGTGGCCAACGCCAAAGAGCATCACTGAGGTAAGAAGCTTTCATGGCTTAGCTAGCTTTTATCGGCGTTTTGTTAAAGACTTTAGCACCATGGCTGCACCACTCACTGAGGTAATTAAAAAGAATGTTGGGTTTCATTAGGGAGCTGATCAAGAGAATGCTTTTGCCACTATTAAAGAAAGGTTGTGCTCTGCACCTATGTTCGCATTACCTGATTTTAACAAAACTTTTGAGATTGAATGTGATGCCTCAAGAATAGGGATTGGAGCCGTTTTGATGTAGGATAGGCGACCCATAGCCTTTTTCAGTGAGAAGCTAAGTGGGGCGTCCCTGAAGTACCCTACTTATGACAAAGAGTTTTATGTTCTTGTTCGTGCATTAGAGACTTGGCAACACTACCTGTGGCCTAGGGAATTTGTGATCCACACCGATCATGAATCGTTGAAGCATCTCAAGGGTCAAGGTAAGTTGAATAAAAGACATGCTAGATGGATGGAATATATTGAGACCTTTCCATATGTCATCCGTTACAAGCAAGGTAAGGAGAACATTGTTGCTGATGCTTTATCCCGGAGGTATGTACTTCTTACTTCTATGAGTGCTAAGATGCTTGGGTTTGAATATGTGAAAGACATGTATGCCAATGACGCTGACTTTTCTAATGTGTATAAGGCATGTGATAAGGCAGCATTCGGTAAGTTTTACAAGTATGATGGTTATTTGTTTAAAGAAAGCAAACTTTGCATGCCAAGTTGTTCTATGCGTGAGTTATTGGTGCGTGAGGCACATGGTGGGGGATTAATGGGACACTTTGGTGTCAAGAAAACTTTAGACATTTTGCATGAACATTTCTTTTGGCCTAAGATGAAGAGAGATGTCAATCGCATTTGTGGCAGGTGCATTACATGTAGAAAGGCCAAATCTAAGGTTTTGCCACATGGGTTGTATACACCCTTACCCGTTCCTAGTGAGCCATGGGTAGACATATCTATGGACTTTGTTTTGGGGCTACCTAGGACAAAAAAGGGTAGAGATTCTATTTTTGTGGTTGTGGATAGATTTAGTAAGATGACACATTTCATTCCATGCCATAAAACAGATGATGCCACAAACATAGCTGACTTGTTTTTCAGGGAGATAGTGCGACTCCATGGTGTACCTCGGAGTATTGTTTCTGATAGGGATGTTAAATTCCTTAACTACTTTTGGAAGGTGTTGTGGGGAAAATTGGGTACTAAGCTCTTATTTTCCACTACTTGTCACCCGCAGACTGATGGTCAGACTGAAGTAGTTAATAGGACTTTAACTTAGCTTTTACGCACTGTTGTTCATAAGAATTTAAAAACTTGGGAGGATTGTTTGCCATTTATAGAGTTTGCATATAATAGGGCCATGCATACTACTACTTCATATTCTCCTTTTGAAATTGTTTATGGTTTTAATCCACTTACTCCTTTAGATTTGATGTCCTTTACCTGTTGATGGCAGGAGTAGCTTGGATGGACAAAAGAAGGCGGAGTTGGTGAAGTCACTTCATGAGAGGGTACGGCTTCAAATTACCCACAAGAATGAAAGGGTTGCTTCCCAAGCCAATAAAGGGCAAAGGCGTGTCATCTTTGAACCAAGAGATTGGGTTTGGGTTCACATGCGCAAAGAAAGATTTCCAGCCCATAGAAGGACTAAGTTGCATCCTCGAGGAGATGGACCTTTCCAAATTCTTGAGAAAAATAATGACAATGCATATAAAGTGAATCTTCCAAGTGAGTATAATGTTTCTATTACTTTCAATGTTTCTGATCTTTCTCCTTTTGATGTAGGTGAAGATTCGAGGTCAAATCCTTTTGAGGAGAGGGGGAATGATGGGAACCAAGGTGGGCCTAGTCTTAAAGATCCTTTGCAAGTTCCAGATGAGCCAATTACAAGATTAAGAGCCAAGAAGATCAAGGAAGCAATGCAAGGATTGGTGCAATCCACTTGGGATGAAGCTAACCAGAGCCCAACACTCAAGATGGGTTTGAAAGAAGGAGAACCAATTTTGATCCACTTGATACAAGCTGTGGAAGACATGACTTAGAGTTATTGAAGGGTTTCAATTTATTAAATGATTTATTTTATTAGTTTAGAATAAGTGGGCTTGAGAATGCTTCACCCACATATGTCTTATTTCTTATGAACTAGGGTTTTAGGAAGGCCTTGTATTATAACCAAGGGCTTATTTGGAAAGTTACTTTTTAGGAATTAGGGTTTCAAGAAGTTACTGTAGCCGAATTACTGTAGTGCGACACTGTTCATGCATGGGTATTTTTGGGAGAAAGAGCTTTATTTTGGCTAGGGTTTTAATTAGGTTTTGGTTTAAATACTCTTTGTAGCCTCATTTGAAGGGTAGACAATATTGAATTTTCATTGTGAGTTGAGTTTACTCCTCTTGTTCTTGATTGAACTTTTGAACTTATCAAAGGTAAATCACAACCTTTGTGGCGTTACTCCTTGTAATCTGGGTTCTTGAGACAGGTTCTTCAACGGGTCTAGATTTTAATATAATCTAGGTTCTTGAAACGAGTTCTCAACGAGTCTAGATTCTCCATCCATTGACTTGATTTTGGCTTTCTTGGGTGAGTTTTCAAATTGATTGTGGGTTCAAGGGATTCCATTCCTGCGGGTTCATATCATCAATACCTTTACTTAGGATGTACCCCACTTGCTACACCAAAGTTTGCAGAAACTGTGTTAAAATAGAAGATGGAGATTTTTTCTTTTTTTTAGGCTCTTTTCGATTCTATGAGCTGAATTTTTTGGATTGTTTGTTAAAAAAAAAGGGTTACTATTGTTCTAATGTTTACATAGATTGCACGTTTGGTCCTTTATGTTTGAAATGCACTAAATTGGTTCCTAATTTAAAAAAAAAAAAAAAAAAAAAAAACATGCATCATAGGTCCCTAGGGACCAATATTGCGCATTTTTTTAAAAAATTAGGGACTAAAAATGAGCGCTATTGTTTCCTAAATTGCACTATTTAGGGACAATAACGTTTACTTTTTTAAAACTTTAAAGATTAATTGCGCTCACTTTTTTATACTTATGGACTAAAAAACACCATAGAAACTAATAATGTACGATTTTGAAACATTATGCATCAATTGTACGCATTTTAAATATTAGGGACCAAATATATCACCGGTGTAAATGTTAGGAATTAATAATATATTTAACCAAAAAATCAAATAAACAAACAAAAAAAAGAAGAAGTTTTTGGGCTGAAGCTGTCCGCCACAAGCCCACAATATATATGGCAATGGCAAATCACCCACTCTCGTATTTCTCTTTTATTATTTAAATTATTTTCTCTGCCTCTCTCTTTCTGTATTTATAAAATTTATTCTCTTTTAGACTTTTAGTATACTTTTTCATTGTATTAATCAAAGATTCTTTCTTTTTTTTTTTTTTTTTTTTTTTAAAGAGATAGATTTTTATTCAGGCTTATAAAGAGTTCAGTGTGTACAATGCTTTGGAGTTTGGATGACTGGAGGACATTCCTCCAACCAAACCACAGAATTTTTTACGCGGCCATGCCTCTTTAGCTAAGTCGCCTCTTTAGCCAATGAGAACTCATGTCGTCCAGCAGCAAGCCCGTTGCCCGTTGGAGTGCTGTATCATAGATGCGGACTGTAATCTAATGATTCCAAAACGCATAGTTTTATGTTCACATATTGTTTGCATTGGGCCATATAGTTTGGCCCAAAGCCCATAAATAAACCCCCTAACTCTACGATTTACTGTAAGATATTATTGAAACATAGTCTGTGGCCTCCCTCATAGCCACCCACCCAGGGGCCAGGGGCGGAGCCACCTTAAGCATTGGGCTCCAATTTTTTTAATTATGATGTAGCAATTTTTTAATTTTTTAAAATAATATTATACCAAAAAATAATGAAAAAAAATATTTTAATCTTGGACATCTAAAACTAATACACGGTATGATCTCATTCCAGAGTTCGATCGTCATCACTTCTAGTTCTTAAAAAAACCATTCAAGCTTTAGAAAATAGAAGTAAACCCCAGAATTCGAAAATACAAAAACTCAAAAGACAAAACCCAATAAAATTTATTTATTTTTAGGACCCAAAACTAAAATACTGATGGTGAATTGATTTTTTTTTTTAAATGGATGGACTGATAGTCAACATTTGGTAATTGGTGGAACAGGGTGAGGGGATTTTTTTTTTTCCCTTAAATTTTGGTGAATAATATTTTAATTTTTTAAACAAGAATAAAAAATGATAAAGTAACTGAGGTTGGTAACAATTCCCTCTAGTTTTTTATTTCAAAGATGTCAGATTGGGCCTTCAACCATCTCTATTGACAGCAAAAAAGGACTTATTTCGACACATAAGCCCAACCCAATTACTCCAATCAGTCCATTAAGTTAGATAGTAGACAACAAAATAAAATAAATAAAATTTGCGAGGCAATATCTAACATTCTAGACTAAAGTTTATTTTGGACCCCTTAACGTTGTGGATGTTTTTATTTTGAACCCATAATTTTAAAAGTTTTCATTCGAATCCTCTATGTCTAAGTTGTTTTCAAAATGACATTTTCATCCAACTCTGTTACTTAATTTCCGTTAAGTACCACCTAAGTGCTCCTAATTAGCATTTTTAATATTATTTAATTTAATTCTAACATTTTTTAATTAAAAATATAATTTCTTTTTTCAACTCAACTCAACTTAACTTTTTTTTTCTTTTCTTTTTTATTTTCATTTTCAACTCTGCTCTTTTAAAAAAAAAAAAAAAATCAATCTTAAAAAAAACGTAAAAACAAATCTCTCTCTCTCTCTCTCCTTCAACAAAGATCTAAATATGTAATTGTCTCTCAAATCTTGTTCATGCTACACCCAAGCCGCAACACCATGGGTCCATTACTCAAAATCGGAAAACCTCTCTCAGGCTTCGTTGATGATTGTTCACAGTGCTCTTCATTCTTCTGAGCCACTCAAGCAAGCCGGATCAGTGCAAAACCCATCTACAGCAATTTGGGTTTGGGTTTGTTCTTTGAAAAAAGGAAACCCAAATATAGCAAACCCATGCTGAGCTATGGGTTTCAGTTTGTTCTTTAACTCCAGTGCAGTTGTTCAAATGGCCAATTGGGTCTCTATTTGTTTGTTTTTTTTTTTTAATAAGAGGTAGAATTTTTATTACTAAATGAAAGAAAGTGTACAAGTAAGACCAATGGTCATTAGGAGAGGGGCATAAAAACGCCCAGACCACAAAACTAAGGGTACGTTTGGTACACAGTAATGATTATTACATTGTAATAAGAATTAGTATTACAAGGAATAGAATAAACTGTAATAGAATAAGTATTACTATTCAACAGTTTGGTAACAACACATGAATAGAACCCTGAATCTGTATTCCATAGTTTGATATAGTATAATAATGTGGTAGAATGACATTATATTTTAGTCAAATTCCTAAAATACCATTTTCGAAATGCATTATATATTTACACTTTTTGTGAATATTGTTTAGTATTCTATTAGGTATAAACTGAAAAATACCAATACAGTACAAATTTAATAATAAAAACAATACTGGTATATACTTTAAACACAAAAACCAAAAGCAAAAAAAAAAAAAATTATATAATTAGTTATTTTTTCCATGAGTAGTACTGTATAGATTAACAACGATGGTTATATAAGAAAAAAAAAATAACCAGTACTATATAGATTAAAAACACCAGCCAATAAATACAAAAACCAATTAATAGATATAGACCATAGATCATAATCCATCCTCTCAATGGCTAGTTACTGAGAACCGGGCTAATCCATATCTATATGTAAAGGTCTCTAATGACCGACCTTTCTTTTCAATAATATAATGTAATACCATATTTTTTTCAAACAAAGCTTTCTCCTATTTTCTTTTATATTTCTAAAGATAAGATTTCAAAACAAATAAAAGGATAAAATATCTCATTGGCAGGATTCAGAGTTAGGCCAATCTATCATTTTTAAATAAGATTTCAAAACAAATAAAAGAAAAAAATATCTCATTGGCCTAACTCTGAATCCTGCCAATGTTGAATGGAAAATATAGCATCATGATTCACGAGGAGCCAATTTCCTTTTGAATTTCTTCTTGCCACATTGGACGGAGCATATATGGTTTCGGAACAGATTGAGTTATTGAGCATATATGGTTTCCAAATTTTCATTTCCTTAACTTTGAGGGTACATTTGGTACACAGTAATGATTATTACTCTGTAATAAGAATTAGTATTATAAGGAATAGAATAAGCTTTAATGGAATAAATATTACTATTCATCAGTTTGGTAACAACACATGAATAGAACCTTGAATTTATATTCCATAATTTGGTACAGTATAATAACGTGATGGAATGATATTATATGTTAGTCAAATTCCTAAAATACCATTTTTGAAATTCATTATATATTTACACTTTTTGTGAGTCTTGTTTATTATTCTATTATGTATAAACTGAAAAATACAAGTACAGTACAGTATTTAATAATAAAAACAATACTAGCATATGCTTTAAACACAAAAACAAAAAGCAAAAAAAAAAAAAATTATATAACTAATTATTTTTTCTGTGAGCAGTACTGTATAGATTAACAACGATCGTTATATAGGAAAAAAAAATGACCAGTACTATACAGATTAAAAACACCATCCAGTAAACACAAAAACCAATCAATAGATATAGACCATAGACCATAATCCATCCTCTCATTGGCTAGTTACAGATAACTGGGCTAATCCATATCCATATGTAAAGGCCCCTAATGACCGACCTTTCTTTTCAATCATATAATGCAATACCAGATTTTTTTCAAACAAAGCTTTCTCCTACTTTCTTTTATATTTCTAAAGATAAGATTTCAAAACAAACAAAAAGAAAAAATATCTCATTAGCAGGATTCAAAGTTAGGCCAATCTATCATTTTCAACATTGGCCTAACTCTGAATCCTGCCAATGTTGAATGGAAAACACAACATCATGATTCATGAGGAGCCAATTTCCTTTTGAATTTCTTCCTACCACATTGGACAGAGCATATATGATTTCGGAACGGATTGAGTTATTGAGCATATATGGTTTCCAAATTTTCATTTCCTTAACATATTAACAACAATGGTTATATAGGAAAAAAAAAATAACCAATACTATACAGATTAAAAACACCAGTAAACACAAAAGCCAAAAGCAAAAAAAAAAAAAATAATGGTGTATGCTGTAAACACAAAAACCAAAAATAATTCTTTTATTTTTTTCCCATGAGCAGTATCGTATAGATTAATAACAATGATTATATAGAAAAAAAAATAACTAGTACTATACAGATGAAAAACACCAATAAATACAAAAACTAAAAACAAAAAAATAAATAAATACTGACACATGCTATAAACACAAAAACCAAAAGAATTTTTTTTTTTTTTTTTGTTTTGTTTTTTCTTGAGTAATACTGTATAGATTAACAACAAAATGATTATATAGGATAAAAAAAATAACCGGTACTCTATCGGTTGAAAAATTGGCAATGGTAATACCGTATAGATTAAAAACAATGATCTTAATCCATCCTTATGAACCTCGGAGACGGGGTAGCGGCAAGAAGTTGGCAATCAAACGCCAAACAGAAACCCTGCACATAAAACTCAACTCAACAAGACAAAACAAAAACAAGTTTTTCAAAGCAAAGACATTGATTTGTTGTATTCTGGGAGTTAAAGTTTGATATAAATATCGTTGCAACCACGTCCACGTCTACATATAATATAACAAAGCTTGCACAATTTGAGGCCAGACAGAGACAGCTCTCTTCGAATCCGCCGTCATGAGTAGTAGTAGCGGCAGAAGAGGCCAATACCATCGCCCCCGCCACCATAACCACCGTCCTCTTCAAATTGATGATGATCATGATCACGATCACGATCGCCTGCTCTCACCGCCTTCATCCTCCTCTTCTGCAACCACCGCCACTGTGCCCAGCTCCAATCCCGCAACCGGAATGCGTCGGAATTCGAGATGGGTGTCTAAGAATCGGCGTGCCCATGGATTCAAACCCAAACCTGAGGTGGGTTGTCTGAATTCTTTGGATTCTCAGTTGGGTTCTTTGAGTATTGCTGAGAAAGTCAATGAGAAACAAGAGAAAGAAGAAGAAGAAGAAGAAGAAGAAGAAGAGAGAACAAGTGAGGGTGTGGATGGTGTTTTCAGTAGATTGGAAGAATTGCAGTTGGGAACGCAGGAACCGGAGTTGTCGGAGGAGCTGCTGAGGATCAATGATCAGTTACAGGAGGATGAGGTAATTAATATTTATTTAATTCAGTCAATTTGCCAATCCTATCAATTTTTTGTTTCTTTAGCTTTGTCATGACTGATGATGGTATATATGTTGCTTTTGTTATTGCTAAGAAGAGTTGTTGAATATGTTAAAGCCTGATTGTAACATATATGCATGATAAAGTATCTGTCTGGCTAAAGTGAAATAAGCTGTTATTATGAGGCAAAATAGTGCATTACCAGGATGATGTTAATGGGATTGTAGGTTAGTTCTTGGTTAGTGAAATTGTCTAGAAAATTATATGAATTAATGAATTATTTGTTGGAAGTACAATGTACATACTGCAACAATTTTGGTTTTCAAACAATGTTACGCAAAGGTAAATTGATCAGTGAATTCATATTTGGATGGGTGGTTGAATAGGATGGTCTTAAAAATATATTGTGCATACTGAATCAAAATTGATATCTGAAACTATGTTTCAAAGTTAAAAAAACTTAGGAGAGTTATAAAAAAGAAAAAAAAAATCTAAGACAAGAGATGGTGTAATGAAGTGAGTGGTTCAGCACATTGGCTGTGAAATGAGACAATGGTGGCATTCATTGGGAATTGCATTTTTTTCGATCTTTGCAAGATTCGGGACTAGAGCCTCTGTTTGGTTTCATGGATTTAATTTATTTGAATTCATTGATGGGGAGAGGGGTGTATAAGCTTTGTTGGATGCCAGCTATAGGACGGGGATTTGAGGTCAAATCATATTATTGTCTCTTGATTTCTACGGAGGGGATGGTTTTCCCTGGAAAAGCATGTGTAGGGTAAAAGTACAACATTGAGTTGCATTCTTTTTGTGGATTGTGACATTGGGGAGGATATTGACAACTGATAATTTAAGAAAGCAGAATATTATTGTGATGATTGGTGTTGTATGTGTAAGAGGAATGAGGAGTCTATTGATCATCTACTGCTTCATTGTCCTATAGCTAATGAGTTGTGGGCCATGATTTATAGTTTGTTTGGGGTTCAATGGGTTATGCCGAAGAGCGTCATGGATGTGATGTCTTGTTGGGAAGGTAGATTTGGGCGACATCGCAATATACAAGGTTGGAAGGCCATCCCAAATTGCATCATGTGGAATCTCTTTTTTGATAAGTAATAAACTTTATTGAAAAAAGCCAGATAATTAATAAACTTTATTGAAAAAAGCCAAGTATACTAGGAGCATACGAAGGGACACAAGAGCCTTAAAAAGTACAGATATCGATCAACTCCACTCATACAGCATTTGAAAAAAAAACAGCTTTAGGTCCGAAATAGTTCTTTCGCAATCCTCAAACTGACGGGCATTCCGTTCCTGCCAAAGGCACCACATCACACAATGAGGCACAACCCGCCAAACAACAGAACACCCATTCTGACCTGAAATCCCATGCCAACCCGTCAAGAGATCTAGAACACTACACGGCATCATGTGGAATCTTTGGCGAGAATGGAATGCTCGTAGTTTTGAGGGGTATGAACAGACACTAGCAGATTTGAAATTAGTGTTTTATCGTTGTATGAGTGGACGCTAACTTTAGATTCAGGCTCATTGTGAACCTAGGATTTTCATTTCTCATTTGGAAAAAAATTTTACTTATCAAAAAAAGAAGAAGGAAGCATTCACATGATATATATTGAGTTGAGTCTAAATCATCAAGTAAAAGTATGTTCTTGTAACTAAGTTAATGTATATAGACTAAGCCATCCTTGAGAACAATCGGTGGAAAATGGGTTGAAATATGTAGAGCTACATCAGCTTGGAGGAGGCTCATTAATGTATTCCTTAGCTTAGGTTTTCTGGATGCTTATAGAGCTAGGCTACCATAAATAGATAGTTTTGACACTGCAACAATTCTTTGCCTAAAAGTAAATCATATGGAAGTTAAAGGATCTTACAAGTCTTTCCAATCATATATCAAGCTAGGAAAACTCCCTATTGATCTTCAGTTGAAATACACTAATTAGATAGAGAATGAGGTAAAATCCCAAGTTATTGTAGACTTCGAATCGGACATGTCTTTGATGGTTGCGATTTTGCTTTCCAAGCATCACCCACCTCGAATAGGAAATCCCTAATTGACCTCCAGTTGAAATATGCAATGGAAAAAAGTGTGAGTAATATTATTTAGGATGTGATGTACCAATGTGAAAAATATGATTTTCTTGGTCTCTCCCAAAATATCTTATCTTGTTATTAATTTTTGAGTGAGAAATTAGGAAGATGTTCAATTATGAGCTTATGGCTGACAAGGGATTATGCTTTGAAAAAGACGAGTCTTTTTTCTTTTTTGATCAATAAAGACAAGTATTATTAAAAAGACTGCATGTGTGCATAAATTATGGACACATAGCAGCCAAGTGAATTACATCATAAAGAATGACTCAAAGATTCAAGAAAACCCCCAACAGTCACCGAGGTTGTAAAACCCCAAGCCCTAGACCATTCAAACAAAGAGCACATACAAGACTCAATAAGCTTATCCACTGACAGCTCTAAATCTTCAAAAGTACGCTTATTTCACTCCCTCCATAAGGACCACATCACGCAGGTAGGGACTAAATTCCAAACCTCCAAATAATGCTTGCCAAACCAGTTCCTCCAACCCGCCATATGATCCAAGACGGATCCCAAAATCACGTAATCAACACCAAACATCCAGAAAACATAACTCCAAAGCTCCCTCGCCACCGGACAATGAAGCAAAAGATGTGCCACCGTCTCTCCATTATTTCTACATAAACAACACCACCCAACCACAACAATACCTCGACAACGAAGATTATCACAAGTGAGAATGTTGCCCCAAGCCGCCGTCCAAACAAAGAAAGCAACCCTTCGAGGAACCTTAACTCCCCAAATTCCTTTCCAAGGAAACCCTCTACCCCTACTACCTCGAATGGCATGATAGAAGGATCTAATATCGAAAGTCCCACTTTTCCTCAAGCTCCACTTAAGAACATCATCCGACTCATGAACCGCAGACTTGGAATGAATGAGGTTAAAAAAGACAGCCACCGTATCCACTTCCCAATCATTAAAATTCCTCACAAACTAAAGCTGCCACTCCCTTGTCTCCACCCCACTAGAGTGCATGAATAAGGAATCAATGAAAGCCTCCCGATCCCTAGAACACTCAAATAACAATGGGAATTCGTCCTTCAACGGACGATCCCCACACGATCTATCATACCAAAAACGCACCTTATCTCCTTTTCCCGCCTCAAACACAATATAACTTTGAAAAAATCCCAATTTGCCATAATCCCTTTCTAGAGACTACATCCATGAGAACCCCGAACCGGCCTAGTACACCAACCTCGCCCTATCACCCCATATTTGGCCGCCAACACCCATCTCCAAAATTTCGAATCCTCCACCCCAAACCTCCACAGCCACTTCCCCAACAAGGCCTTATTGAAAACAGTAAGGTCTCTAAACCCCCAAACCACCTTGAGCAATGGGTGTACAAACCTTACTCCAACTTACCAAAGGCAATTTGAACTCATCCCCCACTCCACCCCATAGAAAGTTGCGTTGAAGCTTCTCAATTCGCTTGGCCACACTCACTGGAATCTTGAAAAGAGACAGAAAATAAGTCGGAAGACTTGACAAAGTACTCTTCAGGAGTGTTAAACGCCCCCCCTTAGACAGATACAACTTCTTCCACCCTGCCAACCGGCGTTCAACCTTTTCAACAATTGGATTCCACACTCCCAAAGCCTTAAAAGAAGATCCCAAAGGCATATTGAGATAAGTCATTGGAAGCGTACCCATACGACAAGACAGGATATCAGCTAGGTAGGAGAGATTTGTCACCTCCCCTATAGGCACCATCTCACTCTTGCTCATATTTACCCGAAGACCTGTCACCGCCTCAAAACACGTCAAAACCTGCTGAAGATATGTCACTTGCTCAGGACAAGCATCACAGAATAGAATGGTATCATCAGCATATAGCAGATGAGAGACCTCCAATCTATCCCCTAAAGCATCCCCCACCTGAAAACCACGGATAAAACCTCCTTCTTCTGTCTTTTTCAACATACGGCTTAACACCTCCATAACCAACAAGAATAACATTGGTGATAAAGGATCACCTTGCCGAATACCTATTGAACTTTGAAAGAAACCTGCAAGAGTACCATTAATCAAAACCGAAAAACACACCGTGGCAATACACATATGCATCCACCGGATCCATCTACTCCCAAAGTCCATGCGCCTCAACACATACAGCAAGCTATCCCAATTAACATGATCATAAGCGTTCTCAATATCCAGCTTGCAAATAAGACCAGGCAAACCACTTCTAACCCGACTATCCAGACACTCATTAGCAATGAGAATTGAATCCACCATCTGGCGACCCCCCAGAAAAGCGTTTTGCGACTAAAAAATCAGGCCACCCAACACTACTTTGAATCTGTTAGCCAGCACCTTTGCTAAAAGCTTATACATACTCCCAATTAGGCTAATAGGACGGAAGTCCCTAATATTCGAAGCATTTACCTTCTTGGGAATAAGAGTGATAAAAGAAGCATTCAGAGAATGCTCAAATTGGCATTGAACATAAACCTCCTCAAAGAAGTCCATAATATCCTTCTCCACAACCCGCCAACATTTCTGAAAAAAAGCCATAGTAAACCCATCAGGACCGAGAGCTTTATCTCCTTGAAAATCTTTCAAAACTTGCACAATTCCTTCTTTTTCAATTCGTCTTTCCAAAACATCCCGCTCATCTCCACTAATCGAAGCAAAATGAAGCCCATCCACATGTGGTCTCCACTCCTCGATTTCGCAAAACATGTTTTTATAAAACTGGACCACCTGATTTCTCATCTCCGCCTCCTCCTCATAATATACACCGTCGACCTCCAACCCACCAATATAATTGCGTCTACGATTAGAGTTGGCCATTTTATGAAAAAACTTAGTATTATTGTCTCTCTCTTTAAGCCACAAAACCTGAGATTTTTGACGCTAAGAGTATTCCTCCAATTGAGCCAAACGATTCACCTCAGCTTTGAGCACCTCTCTAAGCTGAAATTCTGCCTGAGAAAGCCCACCACACCCTTCTTTCACATCTAACTCCATTACCTCCCCCATATGCCTTCTCTTCTTAAACCGGATGTCCCCAACCACCTCACGGTTCCAAAGCTTTAAATCAGCCTTTAAAGCTTTCAACTTATTTGCTAACACAAAGCTTGATGAACCAGTAAATGAATAACTGGACCACCACCCCTGAACTCTCTCCACAAAACCCTCCTCTTTAAGCCACATATTCTCAAATTTGAAGGAGCTTTTGCCCCTCATCAGACCTCTTGCTTCCACCAAGATTGGGCAATGATATGAAATAGGACGAGGAAGCAATTTTTGGATAACATCCGAAAAATGCTCTTCCCAATCCGAGGAAACCAAAGCCCGATCGATTCGAGACATCACAGGAGGCGTCGCCTCACTACTCCAAGTGAAGGAGCCCCCAACAAGAGGTAAATCCACCAAATTATACTAGTCAATCCAGTCCGAAAACTCCATCATAGCGGAACTAAAGCTAGTACAACCCAACCGTTCACTTGGGAAATGGACAACATTGAAATCCCTAACAGCACACCAGGGAACATTCCAACGCTGCCGCACACCCACCAACTCCTCCCACGAACTAACTCTTAAAGTATCCACAGTTGGACCATAAAGACCAGTACAGGCCCACACAAACCCATCTGTAATACCTTTCCCGCAACAAGACACAGAAAATGTGCCAACCACTGAGTCAGTCATCTCAAGCATCCTCTTATCCCACATAAGTAAAACTCCCCCAGCTGTGTTAACCGCATCTAGGGCCACCCAACCAACATATTGGTTACTCCACAAGCTGCGGATTACCCCCCAATCAATTCTAGAAAGCTTAGTTTCCTGCAAGCACACTACATCACACTTCCAATCTCGAAGGAGATTTTTGACCACATTCCTTTTCTGAGGGTTATTAAGACCTCGCACATTCCAAGATAAAATGCGTATCGACATAAATAATCAACCAACCCAACAAACACAACACACACATACCTCAGCGAGCACACAATTGCTTCATCTCGTAATTAACAGAGGAGACTAAATTTCGCAATTCACAGGTACCTTTCATCCCTGATTTAGTGGATTTACATTGTGGGGTGGTTCTTTTCTGGAGATTTCGACCTGCTTCAATGCGATGAAACAGCGCCAAACACTCCTCCTCAAATTCATCAATTGGGAAGCCCACAAACTTACTGAACCCACTCATATGTCTATCCACTCTTTTTGACTTTTGAGAAATCTCAACCTCGCTCCCAACTGTAATCTCTTCCACCCCCAAAGCTGGAAACCCAGGAGGATTTAATTGGCAAAGAGGCTCACAAAAGATGGGGCTACACTCCTCCTCCTTCTCCGGTCCCCCAAAAACCATCATTGGAAGGTTGCCGGTTTCAATCGCCAATCCCTTCGAACTTGGCGAGATCCCCATCGTCATCGGAGTCGCAGGACAATGGAGAACCATGTCCAAGCAATCCTCCACTGGATGAGACGCCACAGGCGAACTCTGAGGCAAACCGACCCTTGTGACCAACCCTTCATCGGCACCGGAACATGTCTCCAGGTCATCGTACGTTTGTTTCGACCCGCTTCCGTCACTCTTGCTCAAGGAGCCTTCGGAGGAACACTCTAGACTTCTTGATTTGGTGGGAATGACAAAAACACCCCCAGCCGGCAACTGAGTTCCCAAATTAATCGGCCCAGACATGTCAATTACTTGGTTAGTGTCCACTAAAGTCTCCACAGGCCCAACTACGGAAGCCTCACACTTTTGTTTCAATGGGCTTGCTCCTTCCTCAAGCCCAATCCAGGAGACTTTACGGCACAACCCATGGTCCAAAGTAATCTTTAATGTTTTGGAAATGGGTTTCCATTTAAATTGGCAAGTCCGGGTCGGGCATGGCTCATGTTTTGCCATAAGTATCCGAGCATTTGACTTTCGCCCATTCAAATCTTGTAATGGAAATCTTGGTTCCATATCTCGCGCGGATTTGGTGCTCCTAATTTGTCTCGGTTGCCTAATCGGCCGTTGCATGCTGTTCCAAGCGTCAACCTTTTCTACCGTCGGAATCCCCTCCTTGGCGCTGCGTTTGTGAACTACTTGGGCTGCCGGAAATTTTGTGATTTCACCCAAAAAGAATTTACGTACCTAGAACTCAAATACCGACCAGCCAGCACCACGCTGTCCTTCTAGGATTCGGATACTACCTCGGTGAGTCCCACTGTGATATTCCGTTACCTCCACAAATCTTCCCCCACGATTTGTGAGACAACTGAACTCCAAAATTCTATAACCATCCCTGTGAAACTTAAAAAAACCTTCTAATTTTTTATTCGGGTTCTGCAGCATAATAAAAACATCAAGTAACCATCTTAACCCTTCAAGACTGACCCACAAAGATCCCCTGAAACAACCCCTACGTTCCTTGATATTATAAGGGTCCAACCTGCCCCCATCAAAAACCAAAGTGAATGCTTTAGCATCAATGCTAAACACATTCCCCCCAGTCTCAAACTTGCCTCTGTTCTCCACTCTCTGACCAGCTCCACCATCCATTCTTTTTGGTTGAGTGGATGTTGGATTAGTGGCTGGTTTGCATGGGCCAAAAGTATTTAAGGGTGGGTTCTGCTGGTATGTTTGTTGTTTTGGAAGGTTGGGGACGGCTGGGTATTGGATTATTTGTGAATATGGGATAGGAGCTTGGAAGGCTGAGAATTGTGTGTGATTTGGGAAGGGTTGGGGAGGTGCAGGCAGGTAGGGCTGGAATGAGGGCTAGACATGTGAGGGCAAAGGGTTTTGGTGGAGGTGTTGGGAAGGTATGTATGGTGGAAAGAGGTGTGGGATGGGTTGAGGAAAGGGAGGGGGCAAGGGAGGGGCTGGGAGCATTCTTAGATGAGATGCTTTAAGAGCAAAGTCCTTGGTTAAAATTTTTGCTCTGTTTTGACTGTTTAGCAATCAGATTCAGTAAATAATTTTTAATCAACGTTTAGACCAAACACTGTTTAATTAATTCCCCCCCCCCCCCCCCTCCCCTCCCAATGTACTTGTTTAGTGTGTATAGCTTGGTTCCATCTATGAGTTTTATAGCTTGTTATTTTTTGTTTAAAGTAATTGAAATTTATGAAAAAGCGCAAAAAGGGGTGCAACCCTAGTATACGGGAAGCATAGGGAGGCGAACGTATAAAAAGAAAAGAAAAGAAAATTAGCATCTAAAATACATCATATCTAAGTAGGTCTTTACTCTTTAGTAAGTAGAATTTTAAATAAGATCAGCTGAAGATTAGGGAGAGCTGGTTGAGATGGTCCATAAAACTCAGGCATTAAGGAAGGTGAATATTAAATGGGTGAAATTATATAAACACGATGCCTTAGACAAAAAGGGAAAAAATGAAAGGAAAAAAAAGATTTAGAGGTTTTAATGATTCTGATATCTTAACTATAAGACCTCAGGCTACTAAATGATTGCCTCCTGTGCTGGTAGATTATTTTAAAAAAAATATTTTTATTACTTATAGACGCTTCACAACATAAACATGTTAGAAGTGGCCCACTTTCAGCATTACTATCTATATTTTCTCTGTAAAAATCTTGCAGGGATTCTGAGTTGCCTTTATTAGAAGTGCAGACCAAATTAGTTCAAATTTTTCTTACCGGCATAAAATTCTGCATTTTTCTATAACCTAGTTAGGGATTCCATTCACGCAGTTATTATAGGCTATTTTATTTTTGTGTCCATGTATCAGCAATTATTTGAAATTTATTTATAACTTCCTAATTAAATCTGGTTAAAATTGGTATACAACTTGACATCTTAAACCTTTCACCCAGAATTTTGTTGAATTGGTTGTTGTTTGAGTGATGGTTGAAATTTTGAAATGCCAAAGGTTCAGAATTGTTTGCAAGTAAAATGAATATGAAGTTCTGAAAAAAAATATTTCTTAAATTCAAACCATGCCTGTAGGGTAGAAGAATCATGGCTTTGTCAGGTAGGTACTCTATGACTTCTTTATTTTTCCTACCCTTTATCATTCTTGAGTTTTTCTTTTGCAGTTACTTGCTATGGAATCCATTTATGGGGACAATGTTTTCAACCTTGACAGACACAAAGGCTTAAGATCTTTTCAGGTTTTGCAATAACCCAATAGCTTTGCATCTAACTCCAATATCTGTAAATAAGTGAATAGTTGACACCTGTATATTATTTTGCAGATTCATATACATGTTGAAGCACCAGGTGAAATCGTATTGACTGCAAAGCTAAATTTATCTGGTGATCGTAAGACCAAAAATGACAGTTCAGATGATTTCTCGTACTCTTTCAAAGTCCGACATCTTCCACCAATTATATTGACTTGTTTGTTACCTAAATCATACCCAAGCCACTTACCACCTTATTTTACAATATCTGTTAAGTGGTTGGATTCCAGTAGAATTTCCAATCTTTGCTCCAAGCTGGACTCTATATGGATGGAACAGCCAGAGCAGGAAGTCATATACCAGTGGGTGGAATGGCTACACAGTTTTTCTCTTTCTCATCTTGGGTTTGATAAAGAAATAATGCTTGGTCCTTATGGCATAAGACATGCAGGGGATAGGCGTGCTGTTTCTGGAATTGTTTCCCTAGATGTTGATATTCCTTCTATGAAAACTTACAATGATGAGAGACACCATGAGAACTTTCGGAACAACTTGCATGAATGCTGCATCTGTTTTACTGAGTATGCAGGTAACTCTCTACCTTTTCTTGACATAAATTTTATCAAATCTAAGTTTTCAAAATACATTTCTGTCTTGGGATATTTGGTGAATTGTCCTCAACATATTTCATTTTAAGCTTCTTAGGAAATACTTAAGCTCTTAACTTTGACAATAATCAATGATGTTGGACAAATTGGCAACGAGGGGTGGATATAAGTTATAACTTTGACAATAATCAATTTAATCCCATACAGGTGCATGAGTTGTATTTACCTATCAATAGAAGAAAATGGTATGATAGATCTTTTAAACTGCTTGAGATTGTCTAGATGTGTGTATGTAAGCATCACAAGAATTTGTGCTAGAAATATAACTATATAAGAACTGAAGCACCAATGAACTGATAAAGAGAAAACACACACACACACACACCCCAAAAAAATCAAACTCTCATCAGCTCAGAAGCATAAATAATTGCATAATTTATTATTATTTTTATATAGAAAGAATTACATTAAAGAATACGGAAGATATACCCCTTCTTTTGGATGTCATAAAAGTTAAAATACTCTTTCATTTCATAAGCTTTTTTTATATTGACTTCCATTCTGTACCTGTTTCCAGGATTGTGTTTCTTGATCACATTGACTTCTTTGAATTGATTTCTTCTGTTATATATATCTGCATGGGTGTTTAGTGTTTACACTTAGTAATTAGTATATCTGTCCAAAATTCTAGCTATACTATTTTTCCTTTGTAAATTTGTATTCCCAGGTACTGAGTTCATCAGGCTGCCATGCCAGCATTTCTTCTGTTTCAAATGCATGAAGACTTTTTCTGAGATGCATGTCAAGGAAGGCACCATTAGCAAACTTCAATGTCCTGATGCAAAATGTGGGGGTATGGTCCCACCCCCTTTTTTGAAACGATTGCTTGGTGATGAGGAGTATGAACATTGGGAATCCATAATGTTACAAAAAACGCTTGAATCAATGTTTGATGTTGCCAATTGCCCAAGATGTGAAACACCCTGCATAGAAGATGAGGACCAGCATGCTCAATGCTCAAAGTGCTTCTTTAGCTTTTGTACAATTTGTAGGGAGCGACGCCATGTAGGCATAGCATGCATGACACCAGAATTGAAGCTTCGTATTTTGCAGGTAATTTTTTTGGCAGATTCATCCCTGCCTTTTTCCCCCTTTTTTGGCAGGTTTTTTTTGGTCCCTCTGTGTTATGGGCATGCCATTTAGTCTGTCAACTACTTTTTGGTGGAAATACGGTCTTATACCTTGTATGAGGCTGGTGGTATACTATGTCTATGATAGTGAATCAGCTGAATCCTAAAAATATAGAAGTAGTCATCTTTGCCCAAAAGCTTTTATATATAATTTGCATTGAGGATAGGCTATATGATTCATGGAATAGGCTGGGCTCTGCATAAGGCTACCCTTGGATTCAGTTTTTTGCATGGACCTTTGAGTTTGTAGTTTCCTGTAGCTTGTTTAACTTTTGAGTTTGGTAAAAAGATGGCACTTTAACTTGAGCCTTGAGAAGAGACTCTACATATACCTAGAATATAATTCAGGCTGCATCATTCACCCCCCCCCCTGTGCGTGGGGGGTCCTTTACCCCGGCCAAAAAAAAGTAAAAAGAAAATGCATACATGTACTCCATATTATTTCACTAATTGAATAACATTCTAGAGAGTTTTACTGTAAAATGTTGGATTTTTTTTGGGATGCAAGTTCATCAATAAGGTGTAACTTTCAAGTCATATCAATAGGATAGCTTGCAGAAAATTTGAATAAATTTATCCAAATGCTTGATCACTTTCTTGCACTCCCTCAATGTTATACAAATAGAAAAGGTCCATATTGGGATTTGATTGTTCATAAGTCTTCCATCTAAATCCCATCCTATGTTCCAATAAACTTTGCTAGCTAATTGTTCTGTTTTTTTTTTTTTGGCCTCTCCGTTTCCATTTAGGGGTTGGCTATGGATCCTCAATAGTTTACTTGGGGTTAGCCACATATATTTTTCTCTGCCATTCTATCCTATTTAAATTCATACTTTTTGTCACCTGTTTAATTAACTTGTTATTTTTACTACTTCATCCCTATCTTTAAATGAATTTCTTCATTTAATGTCGTATCTTTTTGTGTATTTCCACTTATCTTTCTTAACTCTCTCATTTAAGCTATGCTCATTTTGTTAATGTGTTGCATCTTAATGACCCAACATTCAATACCATGGAGTATAGCTAGTCTTAGCAATCTTATAAAATTTTCTACTTAATAAATATTCTACGGTCACACACTACTTCTCATGCACTTCTTTACCCTTCTCTTATCGTATGATTCACATCCTTTTCTATCTCTTCATCCTAAAATAAAATATTGAATCATTTTCTACCAATATGTTATTCTCGTTGTTCTAGTAACCCTAAGGACTAAATGTTTTTCCTTGCAGAAGTGGCTCCAAAACATGATTCTTCTTATGCTAATTATAATTTTTAACCTGAAAGTATACAACTAAAAGACTGACCTCCCATATGATGGATTTTTCGGATTTTATTGAGGCCTCCCACCTTGTTGACTTACCTGGGGGGGGGGGTCCATATACTTGGAGTAGTGGTTCTGTGAATCCATCAATGTCTTGAATAGATAGATTTTTGATTTCTGCTGATTGGAAGGATCATTACCCTGATGTTGTTCAGAAGCTGTTGCCTCGTCCTTTATCAAACCATTTTCCTCTGGTGCTGGAAGTTGGCAGTGTGGTTCGAGGTAAGTCTCCCTTTCGTTTTGAAAATATGTCGTTGCAGGATGAGGGCTTTGTGGATCGTATTGCTGCTTGGTGGTCCAGTTATTCTTTTTGGGAACCTCCAAGTCGTGTTTTAGCTAGGAAATTGAAAGCCCTCAAGGAAGATCTTAAAAAGTGGAATTACCATAAATTTGGTAATGTGAGTTTTAAGCAGCAGCAGCTTTCTTGCGAATTGGAGGTTTTGAATCTTAAGGAAATGCAGGGGGGTCTTTCTTCCATAGAGAGAGATCTTCGTGGGTCTTTGCTTTTGGAGTTGGATAAATTAGCTCACTTTGAGGAGACTTCTTGGCGCCAGAAATCCAGGGTTCTCTGGCTTAAAGAGGGAGATAACAACACCAAATTTTTTCATAAAATTGCGAATTCTAATAGGAGGCGTAATCTTATGGAGAAACTTGAAGTTGATGGTATTGTCTACTCTAAGGAGTCTATCATTAGAGATAAGGCGGTGCAGTTTTATGAAACTTTATATACGGAGACAGAGCACTGGCGGCCTTTTGTTGCTGATTTGCCTTTTTCGAGGATTGAAGCCTTGGATCGCAACTTATTGGAAAGTCGGTTTGAGAGGGACGAAATCCTCCAGGTTGTTAAGGATCTTCAGGGAGATAAATCTCCAGGACCGGATGGCTTCATTATGGCTTTTTTCCAGAAGTGTTGGCATGTGCTTGAGAAGGATATCATGGGTTTCTTTGATGAGTTCTATGATAAAGGTACATTTGCTGGTTCTTTGAACGCTACATTTGTCACCCTTATTCCGAAGAAGCAGAATGCTTTGGATATTAGGGATTTCCGCCCCATTAGCCTTATCGGGAGTGTTTATAAGATTTTAGCTAAAGTTCTGGCTAATCGGTTGAGGAAAGTGCTTGATGGGTTGGTTTCTGAATCTCAGAATGCTTTTGTGGGGGGTAGACAGACTCTCGATTTGGTTTTGATTGCGAATGAGTGTCTGGATAGTTGCCTTAAAAGTCACATTCCGGGTGTGGTGTGTAAGTTGGATATTGAGAAGGCTTATGATCATGTAAATTGGGATTGCCTTCTTCATCTCTTGGATCGTATGGGATTTGGAAGTAAATGGAAAATGTGGATTAAAAATTTTATTTCTACAGTTCGCTTTTCCATTATGGTGAATGGTTCGCCATCAGGTTTCTTTGGGAGTTCTAGAGGAATTCGTCAAGGAGATCCTCTTTCCCCTTTACTATTCCTCTTGGTTATGGAAGTCCTTAGTCGTATGTTGAGTAGAACGGAGGAGGTGGGGCTTATTCGGGGATTTAAGGCTGGTAAAGCTCAGGAGGAAGGTCTCTTTATCTCTCACCTTCTTTTTGTTGATGATACTGTTGTTTTTTGTGATGCGGATCCTGAACAGCTTCTTCATTTAAGGATGGTTTTGTCTTGTTTTGAGGCGGTGACTGACCTGGGTGTTAACATGGGTAAGAGTGAGTTGGTTCTGGTGGGAGATGTGAGGAATGGCTCTCAATTGGCAGATATTCTTTGTTGCAATATTGGTTCTTTACCAATGATGTACCTTGGTCTTCCCCTTGGGGCCTCTTTTAAAGCTTCTATGGTTTGGAAACCTGTTTTGGAGAAGGTTGAGAAGCGGCTAGCTGGGTGGAAGAAGCTATATCTCTCGAAGGGAGGGAGGTTAACTTTGTTAAAAAGCATGCTTTCTAGTCTCCCAACATACTATCTGTCTTTCTTCACTATTCCTAAACATGTGGCTGCCCGTATTGCGAGATTGCAGTGCAATTTCCTTTGGGGAGGTTTGAGAGACGGTTCTACTCAGCATTTAGTGAATTGGGTCACAGTGTGCTCTCCCTTAGCTCATGGTGGTCTGGGAGTGAGAAAAGTGGAAGTGTTCAATAGAGCTTTGTTGGGAAAGTGGTTGTGGAAGTTTAGTAGGGATGAGACCCATCTTTGGAAACGGGTTATTGCTGCTAAATATGGGCTGGATTGGGGTGGTTGGATGTCTAGGAGTCCTAGAGGGACTCATGATTGCAGTGTGTGGAAGGGCATCTTCTCTGGATGGGATGTTTTTCATCATCATCTGAAGTTGGTTGCTGGCTTGGGTACTCGTACTCTCTTTTGGCATGATAATTGGTGTGGGGATATACCTCTTAAGGTCATGTTTCCAGTGCTTTTCTCTTGCTCTTCATCCCAATCTGCCTCTGTTGCATCTTGTTTGTCTGCTTCCACTGTAGGGGTGGGTAGAACTTGGAACATTACCTTCATTCGGGATTTTAATGATTGGGAATTTGAAGAAGTGTTGGCTTTCTTCACTTTGATTCATTCTAAGATTCCAGCCACTCTTGATTTGGATTCTTTGCTTTGGAAGCTCTGTCAGCATGGGGAGTTCAATGTTAAGTCCTTCTATCATGCCCTTGCTGGTCATTCTGCTATTTCTTTCCCTTGGCGTGCCATTTGGAGGGTCAAGGCTCCGCGTAGAGTCTCATTCTTCTTGTGGTCTACGGCTTGGGGAAAGATTTTGACTTGTGATAATCTGATGCGGCGTGGTTACGCCTTGGCTGGTTGGTGTTGTATGTGCCGTAATGCTGGAAAGACCGGGCCTCACCTTTTGATCCATTGTGTTATGGCTTCTGATTTGTGGCATTTGGTTTTATGGTATTTTGGAGTTCTCTGGGTGTTTCCAAAAACTGTTGCTGATCTTCTCTTTGGTTGGTTTAATTGTTTTGGTAAGCATAAGTCCTCGATCTGGAATCTGGTCCCTCATTGTTTAATGTGGACTGTTTGGCGTGAGCATAATAGTTGTATTTTTGAAGATGAAGAACACTCGAAGACTAAGCTTGCGGAATTATTTTTTGGTCTCCTTTTTGATTGGGCTCGGGTCTGGAGACTTACTTCGGAAGTCTCCCTTGCTAGTTTTGTTGTCTCTTTAAATTTTTCTCTAGACTCTACTATTAATTTGTTGTAATCTCCCTTCCTCCTTGGTGCATGCTCTATGCACCTAGAGGGAGTCTTTTTCCTTTCTTAATAAAGTCGTATTACCTATAAAAAAAAAAAAGTATACAACTAAAATCCGTAGGTACAAGCTACTCATCTGTTTAAAGCTGAAAATTCCCAAATGTCATTTGTACTTCCCAGAAATAACTGATCTTCTACTATAAAACCTTCTTATACTCATAACAATCACTTACATTGGAAGTTGAGGAAACACACATTTATTTCTGGCATCTTTGACTGTATTCTACCTATTAGTTTGAGGACTGACAAGATAGTTTGAGAGTGACCATATAAAAATCCTTCCATAGTCTCCACTGCGATCAATCCCTATCCACTTCATGTAGATGATTTTACACATGATTTCCATGGATTAATCAATTTTTAGAGTTCATGTCATAGGGATATGTAAGAAACCTCAGGATGTCTTCAGATAATTTTCACCTTAGTTTGCAAGTTTTTCCGATTAAGTTCTGGCTTTTCTTCCCCCTGTTCTCTTCATGATAAATAGGGTTGTCCACTGTAATCGGGGCTTTACTTGTTGCTTGATATTTTGCAAATCCACTCTATTCATAATGATGTCTTCTGTTAGTTTGAGTTTTGAGGTTTTCTTTATTACTTCCATTTATGTTCCCCAGAGTGTCCTTGTTTTTCAGGAAACTTCCTCTTACTAAAGAAAAATTTCCAGATTACTAAGACTTCTATGTCTTTACTTTTGCCTGCAGGAGCGCCAAAGTTCATCTCAACTACAGGATGGTCAAAGGCGTAGAGAACGTGAGATGATCAACGAAATCCTTAGCGTTAAGGAAATACTCCGTGATGCTAAGCAATGCCCATCTTGTAAGATGGCAATTTCCAGAAGTGAAGGTTGCAACAAGATGGTGTGTAATAACTGTGGGAATTATTTCTGCTACAACTGTAACCGGTCGATTGATGGATACGATCACTTCAGGTATCTGATTTACAACTTGTTTAGAATCTATTAATTATGCTTGTTTTGTTTATACATATATGTGCATTTACTGATTTTATATGACTTATAACTTCTATTCATTCAAGGAATGGGATGTGCGATCTGTTCCCACAACAAATGATTCAAGAGTGGCAAGAGCGTATAAATCCTCGCCAAGTGTTGGGTCAGATTCAAGCTGAACATGCTGGACATGGTCTACCATGCCCTAGTTGTCGTCAATTCAATGCCAAGGTGCTGATTGGGCCTCTCTTAAACTTCATATATGATATGGATAATATTATTAAAGTTGCTTCTATATGCTGTCGGTGTTCTTTTTCGCATTTGTCTGCTTTAAACAGTTTTTCAGTACCTGAATCTGTCTTGGTACATCTTGTGGTCGGCATTGTCAAATACACTAATAAATGCATTAAAAGTGAAAATAAACTCATTAAAACCTGAGAATTGATAGAGAAGAAAAAGGTTCACTAAAGCAATCAAGTTGATAAAGGATACTCCAAACCCTGAATAACAAGGCTAATAGATTGGTCATATCAAGTGATATTTAAAAAACCATGGGATTTAGTTTTTAATTCTGCAAAGGGTGGTGCTATTTCCACACCAAATGTTGTTATTTCAGCACTATTTGGTGTGGAAATAACAAATAATAGTGCAATATTGAACTTTTATTTGTTATTTCCACACCATATTGCACTATTATTTGTTATTTCCACACCAAATGGTGCAGAAATAACAATAATGAGTGTGGAAATATCATTTTCCTTCTGCAAAAACTGCAGTATACGTGCTTTTTTCTTCGTATGATTCTCTTCGTTGGCTTAGAGCCTGAGATGCCAAAAGACAATTTTAGTGCATTGAAATCCTCTTATTATAACATGTTTCTTTTATTCGTGAACAACCAAAAAGTTTTTATTGTTTCTATTGAGGCAGTTTTTAACCTTCCTTGCCATGATGTTGCAACCTTTGTTATTTAAGAAGAAAGGCCAAATTGCATAATCACCCCCTGAGATTTGATTCAGTTGCAAACAGATCCCCTGGGGTTTTGATTTTGCAATATAACCACCTGGGTTTTTAAATTGGTGAAATTGACCCCTCTAAGTATATTTTTTGTCAATTTTGCTAACAAAATTTGTCATATGCATTGTATGTGACCACTTTATAATAAAAAATTCATTATCATAAACCCAAGTGCAATACATATGACAAATTTTGTTAGCAAAATTGATAAAAAAATATACTTAGAGGGGTCAATTTCAGCAATTTAAAAACTCCAGGTGGTTATATTGCAAAATCAAAACCCCAGGAGGTTTGTTTGCAATTGAGCCAAACCTCTGGGGGTGATTAATAAAATTTAAAGAAGAATGAAAGAAAAAGGAAAGAGAAAGCCCATATTGCCTTGGATGTGTCAGCTGTGTTTCCCAATTTGAAGACAAGACTTAAATCTATTCATATAATTGAAAATCAAACATCTGGCCATGTCCCTGTCAAGCTTGAGTTGAATGTCACTAGGGCCTAGAGCCATGTAAGTTAAACCTAACATGAAGGGGATCTACTTCAATTAGTTTATTAATAAAAACTAACAAATTAAAGAGTTCCCTTCTTGATTAAAAGAATTTCAGATGATGAATTGTTCTGTTGACACTTGACAGCCATTTTGAATATAAAGTCTTCTTTTCATTTGAACTACATAGAGTTGTGGTAGACTGATATATCCTTCTGTTTTCCCCTTTTCTTGGCATGCACCAACAGGTTGACAATAACAATCATATGTTCTGCTGGGCGTGCCAAAATCATTTTTGCTATTTATGCAAACAGATTGTGAGGCGTAGCTCTCAGCATTTTGGACCCAAGGGTTGCAAACAGCACACGGTGGGGTAGTCAAGAACACAACACCGTCTGGCGTAGCCTATTTGAAGGAGCAAACCAAACATCTGTTAATAATATCTGCAAATAGCTGTGAATAGCCGTGCATCAGGACCAAATATATTGAGTCTCATGGTGATTTATATACCATCCCAGCGGAAGATCCTTCTACTACTGAGGAAATTAATTATTGATAATTCAATTAAAGCATGTTGTCCATGCAATTTTTTCTTAGTGTTCTAAGTTATATGTTTTTCAGTTTGCTTCAGCACTTTGGGATTACATTCTTTTCTTTTCGGTAATGTTGATTCTTCTTTCTGATTCCAAGTTGGATGCCGGCTGTAGATAGAGAGCTATTCATGTACTGATCATGCTCTTTCTGTTTTGGTGTTGAGCTTGGGAGTGTTCAAGAAATAAGATATGAAAAATAAAACTGCAACAGTGAGTTAATTTATACCATTTTGATAGTTTTTATAATCTGATATAAGCATATGTTGTGTATGCCAAAAGCTTCTTAGGTGGTCCATAAATGGATATTGATTTCCATAGCTTCTGAGGTGATTCTTGGATGGAAATTAATTCTCAAAGGTGTTACATTGTACAGGAACAAATAACCTTCTAGCATTTAGTATTCAGCATTCTAGCTGTTGCATCTTTATGGCATTACCATGGAGCATAACTTTGTTTAAAATGTAATTAGAAAATGGCAATGAGTATGAAAATCTATCCCAAAGGATCGGAGTAAATTACTTCTAAATAATGCCTGCTTTGTCTTCTCATCATCAACCAAATTTCTACATTGATGTTGAGTCTTTAACTTCCGATCTTACCCTCTTTTGAGTCTTTAACTTTTAAGTCGTACCCTCTTAGAGGATGTTTGACAAGCCATAGCAATAAAATTAGCCAGTTAGTATGGTTTTGAATAAATTTTAGTTAAAAACTAGTTCAACATTGAACTGATTTTAATCAGTTCAAATTTATATGTAGCTCATTTTAACAATTTATGAGACTAGAAATAAAATATTAAAAAAAAAAAAACAATTTATGAGACTATGCATGCATGACAGATAAAAAAAATAGATAGGTATTTTACAAAAGAGACAAATGAAAAAAAAATTAAAATCAATAATATTATGGTTAAAAAGCCAACAAGATTTGAAATCGAAAAAAAAAAAAAAAAAAAAAGATTTGATATTGATATCTTCTCGATAATACCAAGAAACTATATCAATTGAGTTGTAAAAAAAATCAATTGATATAGGTGGAAATGGGCATACCAATGATGGGTATAATAAGGGAATCAAAATATCAAAACCAATCAACACAAAGCAGAGCTGCTAAAAACACCAAATTGCATTAACTCTAAGCAGAGTTACAAGAAAGAATCAGAAATCCTCCGCAAAGATGACAGAAATAATAAATAAAAAATCCACCAACAAAAAGCATTTATATAGACAAGTCGTTGAATGTGTTCAGGTGCGGAACCAAAAAAAAATTGTTGGGGGTGGGGACAATTCCAAATTTTATAAGTTAAATATTTAAAATTCTTAATAATTATACATATAAAAAGATTTGCAGGAGTCATGTCCCCCAATTTTTTTTTTTGCAAAATAATATTGTTTTAATATTAATTATTTAAAATAGTATTGTTATAAAATTATTTGTGAAAATAACCTTTTTTTTAAATCATGTTCTCGTTACACGATTTGAACTTCTTTAAAATCGTGTTTCAGTGACACAATTTCAAAGAAAATTAAATCGTATCTCGATAACATGATTTCAACATGGAATTGAAAAAAAATAAAAATAAAAAATAAAAAAAATCACAACTCAGCAGCATCACATACCCTAAAATCGTGAGTTCAAAACACGATTTCAACATTTAAATTCTTGTTTCCAAAATACGAATTTAAAAAGAGGCTACTTTTCCAAATAAGCTTTTTGTCTAGCAATTATGGATAGCATTTTTTGGAATTTTTTTCCTCTAATAAATTGCCACCATTCTATGTAATTTGATTGGGACCCTTAATAGTTGTCCACCTATAGGCTTATCTAGCCTCCTATGTTTTTTTTTTTTTTTTTCTTAATTATCTTGATATTTGACCTAATGACATAAATTAACAAGACATTTAAAATATCTAGTTTTCCCCTAATTGGAAATAACACGTAACACCCTTGTGCACTTTTCCTAAAAAAATTACAAATTTCATAATTGCTAAGGTGATAAATTGTGATTGATGTATAATAAAATGATATTATTGTAAAAGTGATGTTACACTAATCACAATATTTTATCTTAACTGTTGTGAAATTTTTTGAGGTTATAGTATTGTTATACAAATAAAAACACCTACTTAAATTTTGGTTTATTTAAGACCACAAATTAAGGTTTTTTAAAAAAAAAAAAAAAAGTATTAAGTGTGGAAAAACTATATATTTTTTAAATGTCTTTATAATATATGTTATTAGCTCAAACCTTAAAAGTATGTTTTGAGCTTTCCCCTGTTTGGTTCCCTCCTTATATTTTTGGGTTCACGGTGATTGAACTAACGCTCTTATAAAAGGATGAATTTTTTTTGAAAAAAATTTACCACTAAACCGAATGCTAAAGTGGCTAAACTTTTTTTATTAAACAGACGCCGTATAGTGAAACCTAGACTTATAGACTAACCTTAAGTTAGTTTACTTGTTGTACAAGTAAATAGTTTGAATAAATAGTAACAACAAAGATTGCAGAATTTGAGGTCAGAACTTTGAATCCGCCTTGAATAGAAGTAGCAGAAGAGGCCAGCTCTCACCGCCTTCCTCCTCCTCTTCTTCTTCTACTTCTACTTCTTCTGCAACCACCACCGCCAGTGTACCCAGCCTCAATCCCAAAATCGGAATGCGTCAGAAAGTCATTGGGAAACAAGAAGAAGAAGAAGAAGAAGAAGAAGAAGAAGAAGAAGAAGAGGAAGAAGGAGAGGGAAGAGGTGGAGAAGAGAGAAGTGAGGTGTCTGAGTCAAGTGAAGGTATGGATGGTGTTTTCAGTAGATTGGACGAATTGCAGTTGGGAATGCAGGAGCCGGAGTTGTCAGAGGAGCAACTGAGGATCAATGATGAGTTGCAGGAGTATGAGGTAATTAATATTTATCTAATTTAGCTTTGTGATGGCTGATGATGGTATATATAATATATCTTGCTTTCTTATTTCTAACAAGAGTTGTTAATTATGTTAAAGACTTATTGTAAGGAACATATATGCATGATAAAGTAGAATAAGTTAACAAATTAGGAAAAACAGTGCTATTATCAGGATGGTATTTTAAGAGATTGAAATAATGCATAGGTAAGGTAAGCTCTTGGTCAGTGAAATTGCCTGGAAAATTACATGAATTAATGAACTATATGTTGGAATTACAATGTATTAGTATTACATACTGCACCAATTTTGGTTTTCAAACTACCTTGCGCAAAGCGAAATTCATCAATGATTCATATTTGGATGAGTGGTTGAATCCGATGGTCTTACATATATATATATATATATATATATATATATATATATATATATATATATATATTTTACATACTGAATCAAAATTGATATCTGAAACTATGTTTCAAATTCAAAAACTTTAGGAGAGTTACAAACAAAAGATCTAAGACAAGAGGTGGTGTAATGAAGTTAGTGGTTTAACACATTGTCTGTGAAATGAGACAATAATGCTATTTTGCTAGGCATACAAAGTAATAAGAATTTCACATGATATATATTGAGTTAGAGTCTAGATCATTAAGGAAAACTATGTTCTTGTAACTAAGTTAATGTATAAAGGCTAAGCCAGCCTTGAGAAAAATTGGTGGAAAGTGGATTGAAATATGTAGAGCTACATCAGCTTGGAGGAGGTTTATCTTAGCTTAGGTTTTCTGGATGCTTGTAGAGCTAGGCTATCATAAGTTGTTAGTGTTAATTTCACTCAGGTTACCGTGTTCCTGCTAAAGAGAACTTGCTCTAGTCTTTGAGTTGTTGACCCTGTGATAGTTTGACACTGCAACAATTCCTTGCTTAAAAGTAATCATAATGAAGTTAAAGATCTTAGAAGTCTTTCCAATTGCATATCAAGCTAAGGAAAACTTCCTATTGATCTCCAGTTGAAATAGGCTAATTAGTTGGAGAATGCTGTAGAATCCAAAAATATCCTAACTTTGGATAGGACATGCCTTTTGATGGTTGCGATTTTGCTTCTGCCTTTGCCAAATATGACGGCTTCAAGAAGTGATCAAATTCCAACCCTACAATACAGGAATTCAACATATTTCAGATTTTGGATCTCAGTGACATGTATGCTTCATGTTGTTGTCTCATTCTGCCTTTTAAATTGATTTCATGATTGTGTTTGTATGTGCATGTGTGGCAATGACAGAGAGAGGAAGGGTTGGGTATGGAGTGGGTACAACGATCTTGGCTAGTGATTTCCACTAGACAATACTTGAAAGAAAAAAATAAAATATATGTTAATTTCCTTCGTTGCTTCTTTCAAATAAAACAGAAATTGACCAACTGTGAAAAAATAAAGTTTAAACCACAGTCTTGATAATTTGTGGGTATGAACCAATGCTTTGTTGAGCCCAGCTTGAACTGCATATTTGGCTCGGACTCAGCTGATGACGAGGTGATTTTTCGAGTAAGCAGAACTCTTTTGGCCCATTGGGCCTTGGCAATACTTTTGAAGAGATATTTCTATTTAATGTTAGCCTACTCTAAAATCTAAATGAGCTTTTTTTCTGCCATTGATAAATTGCTCGTATATTTTCTGGGTCAACTGGTACATGTTCAGTTGATTTGCCTTATTGATGAGAATATGCATTGTAAAAAAGTGTGAGTTAATATTATATAGAACGTGATGTACCAACACAACAAATTTGATTTTCTCGGTCTATCCAGAAATATATTCTTATCTTGGTATTCATTTGTGAGTGAGAAATCAGGAGGATGTTTCTGTCAAATATGAGCTTGTGGCTGACATGGGATTATGCTTTAGAAATGACGAGAGTCTTATATTAGATGCTTTAAGAGCAACGTCCTTGGGTAGAATCTTTGCTCCGTTTTAACTGTTTAGCAATCAGATTCAGTAAATAATTTTTTAACCAACATTTAGAACAAACGTTATCAGAAATTCTGCATTTTTATATAACGTAGTTTAGGGATTCCTTCCATTCATGCAGTTATTATGGATTATTTTATTATTGTATCCATTTATCAGAAATGATCAGAAATTTATTGATAACTTCCTAATTAAATCTGGTTGAAATTCGTATACAACTTGACATCTTAAACCTTTTTACCCAGAATTCTGATGAATTAGATAAATTTGTTGTTTGAGAGATGGTTGAAATTTTGAAATGCCAAAAGTTCAGATTTGTTTGCAAGTAGAATGAATATGAAGGTCTGAAAATAAACTTTTCTTAAATTTGAACCATGCCTGTGGGGTAAAAGAATTATGGCTTTGCAAAGTAGGAACTCTATGACTTCTTCATTTTTTTCTACCATTTATCATCATTGAGTTTTTACTTTGCAGTTACTTGCTATGGAATCCATTTATGGGGACGATGTTTTCATCCTTGACAGACACAAAAGCTTAAGATCTTTTCAGGTTTTGTAAAAACCCAATAACTTATCATCTAACTCCAATATATGTAAATAAGTGGATAGTTGACACCTGTTTGATATTTTTCAGATTCATATATATGTTGAAGCACCGGATGACATTGCTATGACTGCAAAGCTAAATTTATCTGGTGATCTTAAGACCAAAAATGACAGTTTAGATGATTTCTCATACTCTTTCAAAGTCCAATATCTTCCACCAATTATATTGACTTGTTTATTACCTAAATCATACCCAAGCCATCTACCGCCTTATTTTACAATATCTGTTAAGTGGTTGGATTCCTGTAGGATTTCCAATCTTTGCTCCAAGCTGGACTCTATATGGATGGAACAGCCCGGGCAGGAAGTCATATACCAGTGGGTGGAATGGCTACACTGTTTTTCTCTTTCTCATCTTGGGTTTGATAAAGAAATAACTCTTGGTCCTTGTGGCATAAAACATTCAGGGGATAGACGTGCAGTTTCTGGAATTGTTTCCCTAGATGATGATTTTCTTTCAATGATGAGAGATACCATGAAAACTTTCAGAACAACTTGCATGAATGCTGCATTTGTTGTAGTGAGTATGCAGGTAACTCTCTACCTTTGCTTGACATGAGTTCTTTTTTCTTTTCCTTTTTATAAGTAACAATTTTCATTAATAAAAAAGTAATAGCCCAGGTACACAAGGAGTATACTATGGGTACATCAAAATCAATTCTGAAAGTACAATGATCAAGCAAATCGATTACATTTCTGCTTGATATCAGTTTTATCGAATCTAAGTTTTCAAAATACATTTCTGGCGGAATATTGGTGAATTGTCCCCCATGTCGTTCATTTAAGCTTCTTAGGAAACTGTAGCTCCTGATTTTGACAATAATCAATGATATTCAACCAATCAGCATCTCCTCACCCCATAAATGAGAGGTGGATATAACAAATTTAATCCCGTATGATATTGTATTTACCTATCAAGAGAAGCAAACGGTAGGATAGATCTTTTCAACTGCATAAGATCTGTTTGTCTAGGAGCGTATATTTAAAAAAGCAGATTCTCATCAGCTTAAAAACATCAATAAATGCATTAGAACTTTTTTTTTTTTTTTTTTAAAATTTTTAAATTTTTAAAGGGGAAAAAAAAAGAATGACATTAAAGAGCACATAAGATAAACCCCTTCTTTAGGATGTCATAAAATTCAAGAATGCTCTTTTCATTTCATAAGTTTTTTTATACGCTAGTTGGTGATATCACTAGGATACATGGATACTCCATTTTGGCCCACATACCCGTACCCATATCGTACCTAATACATGTACTCGTATCGTACCCGATATCTGATATCCATTGTTACCCACATATGTTTCTTAAGAAATGATTAATGATGTATCCTTGTACCCATATTTGTATTGTACTCGATACCTATCCATATGACCGTGATATGCCCATAGTTGAAGTGGAATAGGAGACCCCAGTAATGTTGATGATGCCTTCATTTGTTTGGACCAACAAAAACCTGATAGTTTTTCACTTTGGTTATGTTTACTGCCTCCTTATAGGTTAATCATGTGTAAACCTAAAACCAAAATCAGTTTTTCATTTGCTTATGCACTGTCCTTTCTTTATATTGTATTAATTTTATCTTCATGTTAGGTCACAGACTTGCATTGTCTTCTTTCCAACTGAACAATTTCTAAATTCTGAGGGTGGTGCCTAAGTTCATTTAAATGCAAATCCATATAACTTGTTTTTGGTTATAAGACATTAGTGTACACCCTGCATTGATTTGGGCATAGCTATATTCCCCTTGTCCTATGCCAAAGAACTTCCTTTTTGTAGCTGGTTTCAGGATAGAGTTTCTTGATCGCATTGACTTCTTCTCTGAACTGATTGGTGTTTACACTTTTTGGTATTTCTGTCCACCATTAGTAAATTTATCATTAATTGAACATCCAGAATTCTAATTATACTATTTTTCCTTTGTAAATTTGTATTCCAAGGTACTGAGTTCATCAGGCTGCCATGTCAGCATTTCTTCTGTTGGAAATGCATGAAGACTTTTTCTGAGATTCATCTCAAGGAAGGCACCATAAGCAAACTTCACTGTCCTGACGCAAATTGTGGGGGTATGCTCCCACCCTCTCTGTTGAAACAATTGCTTGGTGACGAAAAGTATGAACAATGGGAGTCCTTAGTGTTACAAAAAACACTTGAGTCAATGTCTGATATTGCCATTTGCCCAAGATGTGAAACACCCTGCATAGAAGATGACCAGCACGCTATATGCTCAAACTGCTTCTTTAGCTTTTGTACAGTTTGTAGGGAGCGACGCCATGTAGGAATGCCATGTATGCCACCAGAATCAAAGCTTCGTATTTTGCAGGTAAATATTGCAGATTCATCCCTGCCCATTCCTTCTTTCTTTTCTTTTTTTGCTGTTTTTTTTGTCCCTCTGTTTTATGGGCATGCTTATCGTTTCCTTCAAAGCAGGATAATTTAGTCTGTCAACTTCTTGTTGGTCGAAATACAGTCTTATACCTTGTATGAGGCTGGTGGTATACTATGATAGTGAATCAGCTGAATCCTAAAAATATAGAAGTGGTAGTCTTTGCCCAAAAGTTTTTATATAATATGCGTTGAGGAGAGGCTATATGATTCATGGAATGGGCTCTGCTTATGGCTACCCTTGGATTCAGTTTTTTGCTTGCACCTTTGAGTTTTGAGTCCCCGGTAGCTTGTTTACATGTACTCCCTATAATTTCACTAATTGAATAAGATTCTAGAGAGTTTTACTGTAACCATGTTGATTTTTTTGTTTGGGATGCAAGTCCATCCATAAAGTGTGACTTTCAAGTCACATCATAGAATAGCTTGCAGCAAATTTGAGTCAAATTATCCATTTGCTTGATCTCTTTCTTGCACTCCCTCAATGGCATATGCATAGAGAAGGTCCTTATTGGGATTTGATTATTTATCATTCTTCCTTCTAAATTTCATCCTATGTTCTGAGAGACTTTGCTAGATAATTGTTTTTATGTCCTCTCCCTTACCATTCAACAACAATAACCATAAGTCATAAAATTTTGGGGTCGGTTATGGATACTTAATACACTGATCGAGGTCAGCCACGTATATCTTCGCCTCCATTCTATCCTATCCAAATTTATTCTCTTTGCCATCTCTTTAATTAATATGTCAGTTTTTACTGTCAAACCATCATAAGTAACTCTCCTTGATTTTTTCATCAACAGCCATCCTTATTTTTAAAAGAATTTCTTCATGTCATATCCTATCTTTCTCTGTTTTTCCACTATCCATCTTAAAACTCTCATTTCAGCTATGCTCGTTTTGTAAACATGTTGCTTCTTTATAACCCAACATTTTGTAATAGCGAATTGCTAGTCTTTAATAGTCTTATTAAATTTCCCTTTTAACTTAATAGATATTCTGCAGTGACACACTACTTTCCCATGCACTTCTCCCACCTCTCTTATTGTATGATTCACTTGCTTCTATCTCTCCATCTTGAAACGAAATATTGAAAAATTTTCTACCAATATATTTATTCTTTTTGTTCTAGTAACCCTAATGAGTAAATGTTTTCTGTTGCCGAAGTGGGTCTAAAACATGATTCTTCTTAAGCTAATTGTAATTTTTAACCTGCAAGTATACGACCAAACTCCTTAGGTACACCCAACTCATCTGTTTAAAGCTGCAAATTTCTGAAAGTCATTTGTACTTCCCAGAAATAACTGATCTTCTATTATCAAACTTTCTTATACTCATAACAATAGGTTACATTGGAAGTTGAGGAAACAAACGTTTACATCTGGCATTTAGACTGTATTCTACCTATTAGTTTTAGGCCCGAAAAGATAGCTTTAGAGCGACCATATAAACATCCTTCCATAGACTCCACTGTGATTAATCCCAATCCACTAAATGCAGATGATTTTACCCAAGAATCCCATCGATCGATCAATTTTTAGTGTTTGTATCATTGGAATGTAATAAAGATGGAGCATCCAATCCAAAAATAATTGGTAATGGATGGAGAGGCCAAAGATCTTATATGTAGAGACTAGAGATGTAAGGTTTTAAAATCCAATATGGGACTTGTTGATTCTCAACCAGATATGTAGGATTATATGGTCAAATCAATCCATGAGTATCAGAGCATTTCTTTTGGCCATCTCTTGTATGACAAAAAGTACGTAATGTCATGTCTCATTATACTATCCTAAATGCCTCCATTAAGTCAGAAACCTCGAGATGTCTTCAGATAATTTTTCTACTTAGTATGCAAATTTATCCAATTAATTTCTGGTTTTTCTTCCCCCTGTTATCTTCATGATAAATAGGATTGTCCACTGTAATTGGGGCTTTACTCTTTGCTTTATATTTTGCAAATCCACTCTATTCAGCATTCATGATGATGTCTTCTACTGGTTTGAACTTTGAGTTTTTCTTTATTACTTGCATATTTATGTTCTCCAGCTTGTCCTTGTTTTCGGGAAACTTCCTCTTACTATAGAAAACTTTCTAGATTACTAAGAATGCAATGTCTTTACATTTTGCCTGCAGGAGCGCCAAACTTCGTCTGAACTAAAGGATAGTCCAAAGCGTATAGAACTTGAGATGATCAGATAAATCCTTAGTGTCAACGAAATACTCCGTGATGCTAAGCAATGCCCGACTTGTAAGATGGCGATTTCCAGAATTGAAGGTTGCAACAAGATGGTGTGTAAGAACTGTGGGAAGTATTTCTGCTGCCAGTGTAACAAGGCGATTACTGGATATGCTCATTTCAGGTATCTGATTTACAACTTGTTTAGAATCTATTAATTATGCTTGTTTTGTTTGTGCATATATGTGTATTTTATTGACTTTATATGGACTTATAACTTTTATTCATTCAAGCGATGGGATTTGTAATCTCATTTAACAAGAAGTGATTCCGGGCTGGCAAAAGCGCATAAATCCTTGCCAAGTGTTGGTTCAGATTCAAGCTGAACATGCTGAACATGGTCTATCATGCCCAAATTTTCGTCAATTCAATGCCAAGGTGAAGATTGGGTCTATCTTTAAGTTCATATATGATTGGGAAAGTTATGTCAAAGTTGTTTCTATATGATGTATTTAAACGGGTTTTCAGTATCTAAATCTATCATGTTAAATCTTATGGTTGATGATGCCGGAAGTACAAGGAAATATTTATTTAAATTTAGTCTTATTTGATTTTGGAGTCAATTGTATTTATTGGTTAGTTGTTTTTTTATTTAGGTCCTAATAGTTAATTATGTTATTAGTCTTTTATTACCTGTGGAGAGTGAAGATTATCTTGATGAAGAATAAAATTTCTCTTAAAATTGTTCCGATAGTCTGGTGTTGACTCCAATCAACCCTAGGTGTTGAATTCTAAATATTTTCTTTTTCTTAGTGTAGACTTCAAACAAGTCTAGGTGTTCTCCTAAGTTCTCTTTCTTTATTGGCTTTTATTAATGGATGCCCTTAGGGCATTTATTAAGGTTGACCAATTACCACAATACTCTTACTTTATGTTGATCAATTACCACAATACTCCTGCTTTATGGGTGTAAAAGAGATTTTTTTTTTTTTTGTCTTTTTCTAATTGCTTTTCCGACAACCCTGCAAAAGTGTCAGTTTTTTTTTTTTTTTTTTTTTTTTTTTTTTCCATAAAGTAGCTCTGTTCCCCAAAAATAATAATTTAAAATTCCTCTTTAACGGGCATCTGTTAACTGGACCCTTCTTTATTTTGCTATTACAAAGTTTTGGTTTGTCCTATGTCCTTTTCAAGCATCCCGTAGTCAAACCAAAACCAAAAAATGATCCAAAAAAGAGAGTAACTTACATTAATACCTCGGAGGTATGATGGAATACTCTTTATACCCAATTTGTAACCAAAACATTCCACGAGCTTATTTCATGCAACCAAACAAACTTGACCATTTACAACCAATGCCTTAGGGTCTCTATAATTAACTCCCACGGAAAACCACAAAAAAATTTATATAAAAAAAAAAAAAAAAAAAGATTGGGTGAATAAATGTTCAAAATCCTTTGAAATTCAAAGCCACAAAGGACGAGGCTCGTTGAGATTAATGGGAAAGACACGATGCATAAGGCATTAAGGCCCATAAATGAGGTCGTAGGTCCAACAACAAAGACAAGAAGACTTCTCACTTTGGGACAACAAGATTCTGACTTGGTGGCACTCCCCATGTCTTTGAGGAGAACAGTGTGCAAGAAGTAAGTAAGAACTCACCAGGACGTGTCAGCCGCCACAAGCGCGGAATTAGAATTTAAAAAATAAGGGGGTCAAATTAACAACAATTATAAAAATTTAGTCAATTTAGAAAGATTATATAAGAAATATGAAGAGTTTGAGTTTGAGGATCATATATATATATATATATATATATATAGAGAGAGAGAGAGAGAGAGAGAGAGAGAGAGAGAGAGAGAGAGAGAGAGAGAGAGAGAGAGAGAGAGAGAGAGAGAGAGAGAGAGAGAGAGAGAGAGAGTAGAGGAAACTTTTTGGGGGCCTCAAGCAAAATCTTAAATTGGGATTTTTTTTTATTTTTTTTTATTATTATTTTTTTTATCATTCAATACTTAAATTAAATTAATATCTATGATTTTTTTTTATTAGAATTTCATTTTTCTTGCTCTTTTAGATGCAAAATTATTGCTATTTCATATTTTTTGAGGAGCCATATAGTGAAAAAAAAAAAAAAAAAAAAACAAAAGTAACAAGCCAAAAAAAAAAAAAAAAACAAATAACAACAGAACATTTTCAGCTAAAAAACAAATAACAATAGAACAACATCACCTAATTAACAAGTAAAATTTAATAAAATTAAAATAGAGAAGTATAGAACAATAGAATTTGATTGCGTTGATTTAATGATTTATCCCAATAACCGCATAAGATTAAATACCCTAAACAATGAACATCACAAATTCACAATTTAAGAAATCTTCATTTAAACCCTAATTGCAAATAAATAAATAAAACTATTCAAGTGGGTAAAAATTGATAATTACCCATTTATGTGTTGAATCCAATTTTTGTAGAAAATCTCAAGACTCAAATCCTCAAATTTGAAGGCTTGAAAAATATAGAAAATATAATACCTATTGACTGTTTTAGTGAGAGAAAGAGATGTTTAGAGAGAGAGAAAGTGAGAGGCGTATAGAGAGAGAAATAGAGATACGTAGAGAGAGAAAGAAAAATACGTATAAAGACTACTGACTAGAGAGGTTGAGGGAGAGAGATACGTAGAGAGAGAAATTCAAGACAATGAGGCCGTGGGGATAAAAATAAAAAATAAATAAAAAAATTTTTAGGCTTTCCATTAGAGAAAGAAAGAGACGTTGAGGAACTTTGGGAGTGACAAATGTGTGAGGTTGAGAGACCCAGAGTGACAAACGTGTGTATAGAGTGAGAAACATCTTATAGTTTCTGGGAAAAAAATTAGGTTTTTATTTTTTATTTTTTTTAATGGGTTATATAGACTATTAAAATTTGGGAACCTCAAGCCATTACTTAAATGGCTTAACATGTGGGTCCCCCCCTCCCCCTCCCCCCTAGACAGAGGGGGGGCTCTATATAATTTTGCCACTGAGGGGAACTAGTGGCCGAAGGAGGGGAGGTTAAGGCCCAGGGGGAGACTGTTGGTGACTAGATTCATAAATGGTTTTGGCCTTAGCTCCACAGAGTGAGTGAGCCACACCGTCGTAGGCTTACAACATCAACAGTGGTTAGGTTTCATCGATATAATGAGTGCATTGTGGTGGGTCCAATAGAGTAGAGTGACAAGTCATTAGTCATTAAAAGAGTGAGAAAATTTTGTACTAAAGTCCAATTTTCACCCCTTAACTTTGGTGCGTTTTTATTTTGGCCCTTTACTTATGATTCATTTTCAAAAGAGTTCTTTCGTCTCACAACAACAAAAAATAAACAAAAACACAACCCAGGCGCATAGTTACGATTCCCCACTTCAATAGTCTAATAGGAATAAAAAAGACCCCAAAATCGGGTTGGGCCTTACAGTGTATTTAGATGAAGAAATTGTTAAATGCACAAAATTTTACAAATGATGGGATTTACGTCCCCATCATTTTTAAATTTCATTAGTTGGTTGTAATAATGTAGAAAATTTAAATAGATAAGATGTAATATTTATCCATAAAAACAAAGTTTTAATTTAATAGGATGTAATTTTTTATTTATTTATTTTTTAAGACAAAAGTTCATAATCTATTCTTTATTGGAGTCTATTGATTGCAATTCTCACCAATTGATAATACTCTCCTTGAAATCTAAACTAACACATTAAAATAGATGTAGTGTGGGCTTGGTTAATAATAAGTTATATATTTGTTTTTTGCTTTTTTTCATTTTTTTTTATCTTAGTTTTAATTTAAAATCTCAAAAAATTAGTTTTCTTTTTTCTTTTTTTTTTTAAAAAAAAAAAAGAAAGAAAGAAATTAAATAAGCTAACTTATAAAAAACAGAGCCAAGATTACTTGGACAGGAAAAGACCAACTCCTCGCAGTGCAGTTTTGTTGCGTGATGCAATGAAAATAAAAGGTTAAATCCGGTGATGTTAGCAGTACCCAATTTGTAGCACCTGTGGAGGACAGAAAAAGTGAAGCGTGGCTGTGTGTAACGTTGAAAGTTGAAACTAAATAGTGAAGGGTTTAAATTAGACAATTTAAACACACAAGGGGCCAAAATGTGTTTCATAAAAAAAAAAAAAGGCGCGCTTACTGAACGCTGCACGGCTGTGCTATGCGTATATACTATATACTGCCGCCACACTAATTGATCCCCCACGAGGTTGGCCCTTCCCTCTCTCTTTCATAGCTGCTTTTTATTTTATTTTATTAATTGAGTTGGGATGAGATGACGCACTTTCTCCAATTGCTTCAAATAACTCTTTTTCTTTGTTAATGGGTATTTGCTCATGTTCAACAATATCTTTATTTCACTCGCCTTTGCTTCCATACATTTTCCGTCATAAATGTCTTGTTAAGACTTATTACGCTGCTGCTTCTTCAGCATTGTTTTCAGAAGACTATATGTTCGATCAATGTCCTAAACCAAAACTTGAACTTAATGTCATTCATAAAGTTTGTGTTTTGAGACACAAAAATCCCAAACTATTTCCCTTAGTTTCTACTGTGTTCAAGTCTTTGAATTGGATGGTTGCTAGGGAAATTACATTTTCAACAGCCGTCACCAACCACGGGTTTTCTCATGCAACCAATGCATTTAGAATGATGGTTCATACTTTCGCATTAGCTGGGATGAAGATGGAAGTGTATGCTTTGCTCAGAGATATAATTGGATATTATAATCAAGTTAATTATGATGCGTTTGAATTGTTCCCAACTTTGCTGGATTCACCTCAGCACGCGGTGAGATCACTTCTTGTATTTGATGTACTAATAAAAGTATTCGCGGCCAATTCAATGCTTGAGTATGCCGTGGATGTGTTTCTACGTGTTAAGAGTATTGGGCTTAAACCTGATATTTGTTCGTGTAATTTCTTGTTGAAGTGTTTGGTGGAAGCAAATAAAGTGGAATTTGTTAGAAGTTTATTTGAAGATTTAAAAAACTCTGGGCCAGCACCAACTGTCTACACCTACACAATTATGATGAATTTTTACTGTAAAGGACATACTGGTCGGGATGTAGATATTGGACAAGCGACTGTAATTCTAGAAGAAATGGAAAGGAGTGGGGAAATCCCAACGGTTGTGACATACAGTACATATATCCATGGACTTTGTAAAGTAGGTTGTGTCGAGTTTGCCTTGGATTTAATTCGGAATTTGAGATGTAGAAATCAACCTCTCAATAATTATTGTTATAATGCTATTATATATGGGTTTTGCCAAAAAGATAAAGTACATGACGCTTTAGAAATTTTGGAAGAAATGAAGAGCAATGGAATACTTCCAGATGTTTACAGTTACAGCATTTTGATGGATGGGTTTTGTAAGAAAGGGGATATTGAGAAAGGTCTTAAATTGATTGAGGAAATGTATCATAATGATTTGAGGCCGTCGATGGTTAGCTATAGTTCACTCTTCTATGGTCTATGTAAGAGCGGACTGATGAACATTTCACTAGATATGTTCCATAATCTTGGGGCTACTGGTTATGAATTTGATCATATTGCTTATGGAATCTTAATCAACGGATTTTGTATGCTGGGTGATATGCATTCTGCCAATAAACTTTTGGAGGAGATGATCTGCAATAATTTGGTTCCTAATGCTTTCAATTTCCACTCTCTGATTCATGGGTTCTGCAAGATGGGGCTCTTAGATAAGGCCTTGGAAGTTTTCAATATCATGCTACAGCATGGTGTCTTGCCTGAGACAATCACTTGCAATGTTATAATCGATGGATATTGCAAGGAAGGGTACTTGGAGGAAGCCTTGGAACTTATGGGTGAGATGCAAGAACTAGGCATTTCCCTTAACTCATATACCTATAATGCAGTTATTAACGGGCTGTGCAAGGCAAGAAAATCAGAAAAAGCTTGGGAACTTTTTCCTCAAATGCTTAAGAGGAACGTACTCCCTGGAGTTTTTAATTATGGTACACTGATGGATGGTTTTACCAAACAGTCGAATTTTAAGAAGGCCTTAATGTTGTACACAAGAATCCTAAAAGCTGGGATCACGCCTGATACAGTCACGTATACAATTCTTGTTAACATATTTTGCCAGAGGGGCAAAATGTATGCAGCATATAATCTGTTCAAGGAAATGACTGAAAAGGGTTTCCTTCCTGATAAGATTTCTTACACATCTTTGATAGCTGGATTTAGTAGGATGGGAAACATGAAGAAGGCTTGGGCATTGTTCAATGAAATGCAGAGGAAAGGCCATATACCCACTGTCGTCACTTATACCTGTTTAGTTCATGGATTTTGCAAGTTGGAACGCATGGATATTGCCAAATTGTTGGTTGATGAAATGATGAGAAATGAAGTGACCCCAGATGTGGTAACTTACACTGTTCTCATTGTTGGTTACCGTAGACTTGGAAATATTGAAAAAGCACATGAATTATTCAATGAAATGAAGGCAAGTGGTATTATTCCAGATGATATTGCACATATTGCACTGGGGCTTAAAGCTGATGCAGTTTCCGAAGGCTAAGAAGCTGCTGGAATGATTTTCTGAGGACCAGAAGGTATATTACTACTCCTCTCTTCCTATATATAGTTTGGTATTTACATATACTAGTTTAATACATAAAACTTTCTTGTGAAGCTAATTACAATCAATCTTCCACACTTTATCTACAATTATAAATATATTTCTATAAGGGATTCCTTTGCGCATATACTGGCAGATATGCAATTTTCTGAAGATCCAAATTGTTGTTTAATATTCTGAAAGATATATCATTCATAACCAAGAAAGTAACCTACGTTATTTATTCTTTTTCGGGGTTGGGGGTCAGCGTGGAGACTGCAATTTGAAACATGAAGCGTATTCCTCCAAAGTCTGACTGCTTGCGACCTTATAAGTGCATAAGCAGCCTTTGTCACATCTAGGTCCCTCTGATGCAATTTTCTAGATGATTTAATGAAGTCCCAAACAGTTTGCTACTTTAAATTGAAAATACATAACCTGATGCTGTCCTGTTACTCCTGTATCAATAATTTTTCATAAATTTTGTTGTAAATCATGTATATTGTTGATAATGTGAAGTTTCTTTCATATTTCTTTGTTACTTTGGAAGATTTAGTATGGCTTAGCATGCCATGTGTTTCCTTAGTTGATTCATTTTGTTCAATAGTATTCTTCATTCTTTTCTTTTATCTTAATAGTTCGCAATTCCTCATTCTATCTAGAGTTTGTAATTTTTATTTGCTTCCAAGCTTCCCACATCAAAAATTATTTTCACTCTTGCATGAGCTTGGTGCAAAATGTTTTGAACAAAAAATTATTTACTTTGGTCCTGATGAGGCGACTGCTTAAGGGGATTTTGATGTCAGAAGTTTTTGTTATGGAAAGCACTATCAGAAATTCATGTAAGAAGTATGTCTAATGTATCGTATGATGCTATTCCCTTGATCTGTGACTTTTATTTATAAAAAAAAAAATGTATTGTATGATGCTGGACTGCTTTTATGGGTCATTTCCTAGTTGAAAGGTTCACTAAGACTGAACTTCCTAGCTTTCTTCCTTTGCAGTTCAAAGGATCCTTAAAAGTATTGAATGAACAAAGCATGCTCACCTTGTCTGATTAATCAGGGCACTAATTGTTGCCAATTTGCAAATGCCACCTCATAAATTATTCCTTGTGACCTGAAGAAATTCTGCAGGTGTTTTGTTCTTGAATTGTAGATTTATTGAATAAATTATGATGGTAGCCTATTTCTTTCACTTTGTGCCACAGAATCAGTGAAGTGGATAATGCTCATAATGCAAGCTTTTCAATGATTGAAGGTGTATTTATTTCTTGATTATACAGCTTAATTAGTATACAATTGGATCGGTTATGGAGTTGGAGAACATTGCAAAGGCCACCATGGTATGGATTCTGGGACCCCATCTCATTTAAAACTCTTGTAGTAATTTTGATTTTTTTTTTTTTTTCAGCAAGCATCTTCTTTTTCTCATCACATTATTTTGCATCATTTTTGGTATAAGGCATGATAAAAATAACTCGTGGATAATTTATAGGCTCTATGAGCTGAGGAGGATACCCCCTCGGCCCCTCCTCCTTTCTATCTCTGTTTTTTTTTTTTTTTTTTCTTCTGTTTCAGTGGGGGGAGTTATGGTTGAACCAGCTCAGATCGTTCTGTGCACTATTATTTTTGGTTTATAAATGCAATTGGGTAAGTCAGTTCGCGTGAAAATTATTTCTAAGCTTGTTGCCAATGAGTTTGTGCTAAATGGCACTTCCTCTCCTTGTAAGAGCAAGGAGGAGGGGGAGGTTGTGGGTTCAAAACTCACTGGGTGCATGTGTAACTTACAAATTAATAAATAAAATTGTCTAAAAGTATTAACAATTTTGCAATCCAAAGGAATTGTCTCAATAAATGTTGGTTCAACCTGTAATGAGTACTATTGACATTGTTATTTGTGTTGTCCCATGTTTGACCTCATGCATTCTTCTTATTTGTGTTGTCCCATGGAATTGATTTTTTTTTTTTTTTTTTTTTTTTGTGTGTGTGTGGATAATTCGATAGTTGGGAGAGAGGAGACCCATGTAATTGAATTTAGATGTATCTTGCAGATGCTATAAAGTATGGACAATGAATACTCCTGAAAATTTTCTCTAAATCTCCAAAAGGGCAAGGTATGCTTATTTCTCCATAGTTTGACCTGTTAAGATAATTTTGAATTTTGCCCTTTAATTATTCATCAAGCTTGCTTAGTAATGAATGGCTTCTTAACCAGTTAATGATTTTCCATTAACAATTTCTGAAAATTTTCAGAGGCAGAGTACTTTCCCAATTAGAGATTTGTCATTAGTGATGTTCTCTGTTGCTATTGAATGATGTTCAAAGGTTGCTCGAGTCTGGGGTTAGTAATGTTACTCTCTTTCTGTCACTCTCTCTCATATTGCTTCTAGTGATGGATCCTATTCTGCTTTGTCTGCATACTTCTTATATATTGAAGCACTTGTGTGTTCAATTCCTATGATTCAAATGTATGGTGATTTGGTGAGTCTTCTACTTAATACAACTATTTTGAGAAGATCTTTTATATTCAAAGTTTAGCATAACCCTTGTATGTTCATATTTTCATCTTCTTCTTTTTTCTTTCTTTTTTGAGTAAAAAACGACAGTATGTTCATATTTTCATTGTTCAAGTTACGCCTACATTTTTTTATAACATTTCCCATTTATTTAATTTAAAGATATTTCCTATTCTTGCAGTACATGGGTGTCAATGGAAACGGATCATGGGAAGAAGTTGTAAACTTTTCTAACAACTATCTCTTTGTACATGGTGTTGCATGAAAATTTATTAGCCCCATTGTCTTTGAAGATTGAAGCATGAGGTTTTGGAGTTGTGAAATATGAAAGCCATTTGACACGGAAAAGGGGCATCTGTTTAGTGTGAGTATGAAAGCCATTTTATATATTTTCTGTTAGGTTGTGTTTGGACGGAGAGTTTTTAAAATTCTTAGAATTTTCAAAATGATGAATTTTAAATTGATGGGAATTTCAATATAAGCAATTTAAATTTTCATTGTTTGACAGGAATATTTAAAAATAAGACCATTGTCAGTGACTTGGTGATGGTAGTGGTATTATGTCATGGTGGTGGTAGCAATGATGACAATATTGTCACCGGTGGTAGGAGGGCAGGTAGGTCGTGGTGGCCGTGGTAGTGGTGTTGGTGATGACAGTGCTGACGGTAGCAGTGATAACAGGTGATGGTGTTAGTGGCAGCAATGGCGGCGACAACAGTGATATGGTGGCAGTATGAAGAATACCGATGGTAATATACAATGGTGGTAGAATTTCTCTAATGACACCTTCTGGCTTCCTCCATGAAATTTAAACGTAAGATTTGGGTGCTTGAAAATCTAAGTTCAGAATTCCACAAAAAAAATTTTAGTAACTTTTTTTTTTTTTATAAGAATTTAGTAACTCTCTTATTATAACCTAAAGAAGTTAAATTAATATTTGAAATTCTCAAATTAGTTTCAAGTGAATCCCACCTCAAAGTCTTTAATCCAAAGACACTATTAAGGTTTTGGCAATAAAGAATTATGTTTTAGAGGATATACTTACATGTTTGTTTTTTAGTGTTTTTGCCGTAAGAGAAATAATAATGTGTAGATAACCTTAACATATATTTTTGGGAAAATTGCATTTTAAGCCCTATAGTTTTCAAAGTAACAAATTAAACCCCAAAGTTTCAAAAAGTAACAAATTAAACTCTCGAAGTTTCAAAAATAACAAATTAAACCTTGAAGTTTCACAAAGTAGCAACTTAAACCTCAACTCATGCAAGTAAAATAAGGGTTTAATTTGTTACTTTTGAAACTATAAGGTTTAATTTATTACACCCTCTAAACTATAGGGTTTAAAATGTAATTTTCCCTATATTTTTTTTACTCTTTATGTCATATGAGAAATAATGATGTGTAGATTACATTAACATATTAGTGCACATTTCATATGCTAAATAGTAATTATATCAGGAATAAAAATCAATATTAAGAATAGAAGAAGTTATAATGGAATAAATGTTTTTTTATCCATCTATATTTTGTTGGAAACTTATTATAAAGCTCCCCAATGTCCTGTTAAAAAAGATGGTTAGTAATACAATTCTTGGAATTTACATTCAGTTCCAATGAAGCTTGCAAATACAAACGCTGTTTTCGTTCTCTTCTATTAAGAATAATTTATCAAATACAAAAGATTTATAACATGACAAAAATAATTCAAGAGATTTAAAAAACTTGGGCAATTATAGCTTTACTAAAGCTCAAATAAGTCTGATCTCACCTTGTGTGGATCAGATCAAGGCTGAAAGAGCGTTGGCTTGTCAGTTCTTTTAAAGTTTGAACCCCCACCATTTCTTCCTCTACTCTGATGTTTTGAGGCAGCAGTGAGGCCTTAAACGATTGGGCAAGGCTGAGTAAGGCCAGACTCAACCAGTCACATCCTGAGGTGGCTCATAAGTCCCAAATTTAGAGGGTGTTTTTGGAGGCGAATCAGATGACAGGGTTCTGTGATGCAACCCTTAACTTTTATTTTTTCGCTTTTTATAAAACTATCATATGTATCATAATAGCTATCCAAATCCTTTGGAGGAATGGTTATTCCTTAAAAATGAGGAATAGCCATAATGAGTGAATACATATTCCTGCTGATGGAAGTGCAATCAAATGACTAAAATAGTTGGAATAAATTCAGTTACTTATTAAAAAGAAAAATCTATTACAAGGTCAATTCAGCATACCGAACAAGCCCTATCCTTAGTCTTATCAATTAACATGATAGCTTCTTACTTATTACTTACTCATGGATTAATGTCCCGTCATTTTTATAGTACATCCATATTCTCTCTTTAGAAAAATATGGCTATGCATAAATGATGGTGGTCCTTTTGTCTTGGAGCTGCAATCATAGTGTACAACCGAGGTGGCTGGTCGTTGCTTAAAACCCAGTTTTAAACACAAAAAAAAAAAAAAAAAAAAATTTTTTTGAGGGGGGCTTGGCGGACAGAAGAGGAGAGGGTCAGTATTCAGTCATTGTGTAGATGATTGTTCATACAAGGAGTATTCTTCTTTACACACATCTACACACTCATATCGATATAGGAACTTTAACAGCGTGATCTTATTCCTGAAAATGAATAGATTCAGATTCTTTAAATATTTTACCTAATTAAAGGAAGTTGCTTGCTTGTTTCAGGTATGCTGCTGAAGGTGGCGATAGCTCACACTGCCTAATCAAAGGTCTTATGTTCTATTAAATTGTAAAGATGTTACAGGGAAAATTCATATAATAAATTAAGAAAAGACTACAGGTGCTATGCCTAGATTAATTTTTTTTCCTTTCTTTTTGTTGTGACTTTGCAATTGAGCTTTGTGCGAAGGATTGCTGCTAGGATGATAGACTATGTTTTTCCGTGTATTTGTGCAGGTGTAAGGCATTGCAACGATGAAGGAAACACGAGTTGATTAGCTCTAGCAGGAAAGACAATCTATTATTTAACACAAATATAGGAGCCACCTGAAGGCCTTGAACCAAGTCTCATTTGCTTTCTCCATAGTAGCTGGACAAGGCTTTCTGATTGTTGTTGGTCAATAAGCATATATTGCAGCTTGTTGATAACCTCCATTTCTAAATTTCATTAAAAAGAATGTTTTTTTTTTATATATATATATATATTTTTTTTTAGTGTAAATGAAAAAAGGAATTTCAGTGTCAAGGTATTGCAATTCCTTCTTTAATATATTGCAAAAATCTGTTGGCAGATAGTTACTATATCAAGGAACATAATTCTACCCTTTTTTTGCTTATAGGATAAATTGCACTCGTTTTTACTTTAGTGCGTACACCATCAAGACAAATCCTTGTGTATCGTATGTCTTTTTTTTGGGCTAAATTTGCCTTTCTTATGTTGCTTCGATTGAAACAACAATGACGAATGCAATGACAGCAATAAAATAGCAGTGGATGCAAAAAATGTTCTTCAATGAGCTGTTCGCCTGTTCCTAACGTTCAAGAACTTGGTAGCCCGTAAATTGCATGCTGCATTGCTGCTATTAAGAAAGTAGTAAACAAATTCGATTGTGGCAATCCTAAAATTCTCAAATTCATACTATCATGTTGAAAATTTTACTGTTTAGCTAAATATAGGCCTGATCACTGAGTAGCACTAGTAAAAAAACAAGAGAACGATTACCATTTCACTTATCAATTAATTCAAGGGGTGGCCAAATGGTAAGATAAGTTTTAATATGCACTTAAAGAACTAAAAGTTGCGAGTTTGATACTCTATGACAGTAGATTCCTTTGAGGTAACCCTAGGGTTATCAGGTCTAATAATTATTTAGTGTATGAGACGGGGGATTGCATGTACCCATGAGATTAGTTGGGACGAAATTTCGAATAAAATAACCAAGCATCAATTTAATTTTTTCTTTTCATTATAATTTTTGGTTGACTTCAAGAATACATTGGAGGTATCCTACATTATATTCCAGAAATTATGACAATTCTTCCACAGGAAGTAAGTGTATTAATCTAGTTATGATATGTGCGACTAAACATAAAATAATTGCTGTAGCAATAACAGGTGAAGCGTGTATGAGTGTATCTCTTTCCCATCTACACAAGTGCACTAATCAATTAAAAAAAAAAAAAGGTGCATTAATCAATAAAATTGTACAAAAAGTATGCAAGTAGGAGTAGAGTAGGACTATAGGACCAATAAATTTCATCACGATTAAAGGCTTAAAGCTTGAACTGAAAACAGTGGCGGGGGAACGTGTGAAAGCAACATAATCTAGCTTCCAAAATATCCCTTTTTTCTTTTCCGTTTCTTTCCTAATTATTTGTACGCTTTTGGAAAATTTATTTAGACTAAGTTCTTAATAATTAGTTGTGCTGATAATCAACAAAGGGATCTGTGGCGCAATGGTAGCGCGTCTGACTCCAGATCAGAAGGTTGCGTGTTCGATTCACGTCAGGTTCAATCCCCACAATTTTCATTTTGGCCAATCACTAAATGCCACCTGTCCAGAAATTCAATGAATCCTTCATTCTACTGTATTCTCAAACGCCTGTATGATTTGAGTTCAAGGGGAGACACACGTATGCACAGGAACGCACATGTGTGTATTCAATTAAAAAGAAAGATCCAATTATAATAGAAAGACATTTATATGAATACACACAAAAGAATAACATTTTTTTTTTGCTAAATAAGAATAACATATTCATTATATTGTGTATTTGCGTTTACCTCATGAATCAATTGTTCTTGTAATTTTACATTATCACAATTCCACTTATGCTTCTTAATTCTTATTAAATAAATTTTTTTTAATGCACATTTCAAGTGCTGTAGAAAGGATTGGAATCCTAAATGTTTTTCTTTGTAAAACCAGGAAATACCATTTGACCTAAAAGTTATTGGCAATATGAAATGATTTTTAGTTGTGATCTAGACTCCAAGTACAATTTCCAGTAAACATTTATGTACCTAAAACTTATAAGTTTTAACCTGATATTATATTAAACTTTAGCGTTTGTAATTACTTCAATATTTTATTGCTTATTTTTTGTGAAGAATAATAATACATTTTAACGAAAAGAATTTGAGTTTTTATTATCATTTGTAAAACACTTTTGAATGGTAACAATAATATTATATTATTTTGCATTTTTTTTCTTTAAATTAAAACTCTTGCTTCTTTATTAATTTTCTAAATAATGTTTTACTTTTTATATGCTTCATTGCACCATCAAGAACCGTCTTGAAATAAGAGGAAGACTTGTCTGGATCGTGTGCCGAAGTGCGTTCGTACATGTTTGTTGTTGATAATTTATTTAGGTCTATTCTAGAGGTACATGCCTAAACCCTAACTTTTATTGATTGTCAGTGTACTAGTATGTAGCATCTGTATTCCTCAACATCTTACAAGGCCAATTGGGTTCTAACTTCTATGTTCATCTACAACTTGTAAGAATAAGGAAATGATTCCCTCCAGTGCACTGAAGCATTGGAGGGAAAACTAGGCCGACTCATGGCCATTTTAGCACATTGTAAGAATAGAGAAAAAGATTCCCTCGAACGCACTGGAGGAGACACTGGGACGACACGTGACCATTTTAGGACATGTGTCATGCTTGTGTCTCCTCTAACGCTAAAATGGCCACGTTTCGTCCCAATGTCTTCTCCAATGCTAAAATGATCATGTGTCAACCCAATGTCCTGTCCAGTACACTAGAACACTAGAGATAAGTTGTGTCCATAAGAATAATTATATCTAAAGAATATCCCTCACTCCAAATCTTACAAAGCGGATTAGGTCCTATGTTTCATTTACAAGACTACAATTTGCAATAATAAGTATATCTAAAGAATAACCCTCGCAAGGAGATAGATTATTGAGCTACCATGGCCATCGTACTTCAGTATTTTGATTCCTTAAGATGGACCATAATTCCGATATTGGCCGTGTATAATTAACGACATTTACGGAGAGAAATAATATTAATACTTTGCCACCCAATCAAATATATATCAGTAACAAATTCAATTTATCTAACATTTCCACCTTATTTCGCTTGCATCCTCTGTGGTCCTCTTCATGGGTTAGCAGGGTCGCCAACCAAGCTGCCCATGAGTTAGCTGGGTGGTCTCAGAAGTCCAGATTTTGGGGTTCTTTTAATTTTATCTCTGGGCCTCCATGTTTTGTAAATGCTGTTATGAAGGATCTTTGTGATCCTGCCTTAGCTGTATAATGTTTTCTCTTAAATGATATTTCTGTTTCTCATAAAAATATTATATATATATATATATATATATAATATAGAACGCCAAACAAAAAAAAAAAAAGAAAAAAAAAGAAATGTAGAATTAGAGGAAGCAGTATGAACTACGATATAGATGTCCTCGTTCCCTTCTTATGTATTCAAAATTTTCATAAAAGGAGAATACTGGGAGGAAGTGAGATTCATTGACAAGGTATAATATACAACCAGTTGCAACTTTCTTTCCTTTTTTTTAAAATTGGTAACAAGTAGCCACAGAGTTGTTAGCAAATGTTATTCATTATTAGTGTCTTCATCTTCCTCAGGTTTCACAAAGAACTCAATATAAGCGATTCGACTAGGCTGCTGATAGCCAGCAGAGTCAATGTGTGGGTGAGGAATGGATGGCCTTGCAACTGAAACCAGGTGCTGAACTTTCAGCATTCCACCTCGCCCAATAGTCAACTTGCTTCCTCTGTTATCTCTAATAACGCTGCTGGGTATATTTGAAGTCGTCGCCCGGAGGAACTTGTATTTATACCTGTTAAACCAACACAGTTATTTTCGTGAAAGTGAAATGGTGCATTACATGAAGTTAATAAAAAATAGTTGAAAAGTACCTGTAAGAAACCTGACGGTCACAACTAAATGCGATCAAGAGATCAGTATTCACATAATACATGAAGTCTATCTGCAAGAAAAGGCACGGATTTAAACATGTGGAAATATTAAAATCCTTTTTTGATAGGATGTGGAAATATTAAAATCCAGATAAAGTAGGTGCTGTCTTGTAAGTTTAAACAGAAAACCTCACCTGTAAGTCACCATGGCCTTCACCTTTAAAGGTGACAGAAGGAGGAACTGGTTGTAGCATGATCTGGATGCTTGATCCAGGCCATTCAAGATCATCAATAGCTTCCTTCAATGCTGCAGACTGTGGTTTAAATATCACAGTTTGAATTATTAGTGGTACGCTCATTTGCTGAAAACCATGCATATTCACCTATTACAGGAAAATTTTCATGTTCAAAAGTTTTTTTCTCAATATTTTTAGTAATTTATTTGATACATGACTTGTCCCTTGACAACAATCAGTTACAGGCAAATATAATGTTGAAAGAGAAGTCTTACATTGAAGATCTAAAAAACACCAGCACCCTATGTAACTTGTCATGGTAAAGGACAGATTGAATTTTAGTGCTTCAGCACCTTCGAACCATATAACCAAAGAACCGAATACATATGTGCTACTTATATAACTAAGGAACATTCCTAGAGTCCCTCTTTAACAACTTAAAAATGACAACATACACACATAACATTTTCATACATGCTGACACATCAATTACCACATGCAAACAATTTAAGGTCATTTTATGTTGAACTCTATGCAATAACAAACTTGGAAAAGTATATTGAAGCTGAAAAAATGCAGGAAGGAATGGACAATGGAAAAAAGGTTATTAATAAAAAGAAAGTCTTTTTGGCTTTAAAGTTTAAATATATTGAGTTAGTTTTCGAAATGCCATATAATATACCCTAGTTACCTCAACAAAGCTATATCCCATTGCCTTGTGGAGCTGCGTTGCACTTATCAACAAACAAAAAAAAGCCTTATATCCAACTAATTGGGGTGGACAACAGAAATTCTGTTTCACCATCAGGCACTTAAAACAAAGACATTTTGAATTAATATCAATGAATAAATTCTTGCATAAAAAAAATTAATGAAATGTTCTTAAAATATTACTTATGCATAAGTGAATATTACTTAAATCGTAACTTTAAGGACCCATCCAGTGTAGGTGATGTTCAAAAGAGGGTACAATTTCACAAGCACAATATGCATGCATTATCATTCAGAGAAGCAGAATTTGGAGAGAGATATGCGAAGCAATTGAAAATCAGGATGGAGCTACAAAATTATCACTATCATGCTATGGAACATAGATGACAAAGGAAAGGTCAAATCAGTGGCTAAAGAGTATGTATAAGAGTACCTTAACAGTAAAACTTAGTGGTGTGGTTCCTGCAGGTTCAAAATTATAGTCCCATGAAATTGTTTCTGGGATTCTTGTCCTGATCTCCGCATAAATGCAAGCTTCCAGTGAATCAACAGACCTATATATATAGCCTCAAATTACAATTTGAATTGCAAACTGCAAATCATATTAATAAAATGTGAGCGTGAATTGTCCTAACCAATTTAACTGCAACCACAGGCCTTTCTATTTTCTCGAATCTTAACCAAAAACAACTATTTCAGCAACAAACAAACAAAAAACATTGACGATATCCAGATCTGAAAATTTTCATGTAAGATCCGTCTCCCCCAATTCTAACCGACAATCTAATAACAATGCAGTAAAAATTAAGAAGGCAAGTATGTCAAAGTACAAAATCCACCATACACTACTCCTCCCAAAGATTTTTCAACCTAAAACAGGAATTAAGAGCGCCTTGGTTCATTTCTGAAACACAGAGAGGAAAGGAAAGGAAAATGAAAGTGTAAAGCTCAAGTTATCCACTATCACTACCACTACTTAGGTTTTGAATAAAAGAAGAATTAAAAGTAAGGCAAACACTTATCCACTCCTCTCTTGAAAATGTAGCATATAGTAACAAAGATACATAGATAGAAAGTTACATACTTGAGAAGGAGCTGCATATCAGGCCCGGGATATCGAATTTCGATGGCGGTGGAACGGCCTGGAATCGAAAATGTGTTCAAGCAATCGACCAAGAGGCCCAAGCTCACTCCGAACCGGGGCCGCCCTTGTGCATTGTACTCATATACAATGAAAAGCTACCAACAAATAAATATCACAAACTCAACTCAAACTAACACTAAATGCGCAAGTTTTTTAGTTCAATTTTCGAAAGAGAGTACCTCACGCTGAAGATAAACTTTGGCCTGAAGACAATTGCTTTCCTCCACGATTAAAACGACGCCGTGCTCCGACAATTCCACCACGGCGTCCTGATTTTTGACAATGAATCAGGAAAACCCTCTTTTTGTTAAAAACACAGAAAGGGAAAAAGAAAAAGTTGAGACCTGGTGGCGTTTCCATCGGACAGCGGTGAGAGCATCAACGATGCCTTGGACGTTGTCCAGCTGGCACACCAGATCAGGGGCTTCGCCCTCTATCGCCGACGAGCTCATCACCCTCTCTCTCTCTCTCTCTCTTCTCCTTCCCGCCAATTATTCTTTCCCCAATATATATTAGAATAAATTATTTAAATTGTAAAAATAATTAGAAGAAAAATACCCCACTGGAGAACATTATAAATTTATAACCATATGATATGGTATGATAGATATATGATCGTTTTTACCATAACATTTTAACTTCTAAGGTTCGCTCTATAATAATTGATTAGTTAAAGCTTGTAATGTGCTAGAAAAAGTGTGACAAAATAAAATATATTTATATATCATGCATATTAATTTAATAATTACCAGCCTCTTCATGATTAAAAGCTCTTCTTCAAAAAAAATACATCTAATTTTTTTTAAGTGGTTACAGCTTACAACATATAATTATTCATATAAAATATGTCTTAATGTTTTTTAATTACCTTTATATCTTTAATTTGTTTTATTGTTATTTTTAATTAGATAACAACGTTATTTTTGGAAATATAGTAAAGTGGATATTAAATATTTCTATCCCAATTATATACACTAGCATCGTCAAAATTTATGCATTTGTGATTTGTCCAATAATATAACCGCAATATTTAAACTATCAAAATGTATATTAAAAATCCATGTAACCAAATTACATAATGATTATTTGCAATATAAAAAGGTTTGGCACTTTTTTTTTTTTTTTTTTTTTTTATGAATTTCCAAGTTCATGTCATGTTTTTAAACAGACTTTCACATCCATATTTTTTTGTTGCAAATGTTAATACGTTATCATTAAAAAAAAAAAAAAATCACTATATTATAATAGAAGGATCACATTAATACCGTTTGAGAAAAATTGTGACCAACATGACATGATAATTTTTCTAGAAACCAAATTGAAATTTTGTAAATTTTTTAAGAATCAACATATAGTTTAGCAAAAAAGATGAAAGTATGTGTCTCCCACCTATGAGGATTTCAGATATAGGAATTAGGACAAGCATAGACCAACTTTCTTGGGATAGTCAATCCTCTCAAGATTCCTTGTTTCAAAATCTCGTGAGAATTGCAGGTGAAGTGGTTGATAATATAGTTACGCTAGTTTTTCTTGGAAAAATATATAGTTATGGGAAAAGTATATTGTGAGATATTGGAGAAGACCAAAACCCCCCAATCAGTGGCGGAGCCATAGGTTGGCCAAATTTGCTAAAAGATGCTTCTTCTTCTTCTTCTTCTCTCTTTTTTTTTTTAAACTAAACAGAACTTTTTTTATATTAATTTGAAAAATAGACTGATTAAAAATCGTCTTGCACATGACTTGGAACACACCCGAGCACTAGTGGGGCAAGGTGAGAGGTTTGACTGGCTTCTCATCACGAAGGCACCACCTAGGGTGGTTCCAAACACACTTTTTTTTTCTTTGATAAACGTTCCAAACACACTAACAAAAAGAAATAAAAGAAAAAAGAAATGCAGAACCACTATCAAGGTTTTGATTTTAAGCTTAATGGACCAACCAACAAGAAGCGTGGATTAATAAGGGGCCCCTCTATCAACAGTTGTCTACTTAAGAGTTCATAGGCCCAACTGCTCATTTTTGTATATCTGCAAAGGGAAAGACTGGGGGGGGGATCCAAGTACATGCTCCAAAGTTGAATTGAAGTCAATTCTCTCTCAGAAAACAGCTCATGAGTTGAAGCTTATAGAGCTTATGTCGAATGTCCTAGTGTATAGGAAATTTGCCACATGTTTACGTGTACGCACCAATGCATATGAGAGAGATAGAGAAATTGCACAGAAAAGCATGAAATGAAAAAATAACTAGCCAAATCACATTACTCATGAACATTCTTTATCTCTTGTAGAGTTAATATTTCGGTGTAAATGTTGTCCACAAGGATGTTGTGACATAAATTATCATCATAACAAAATTTGAAAACTCTACCAAAAAAACATGTGCATGCAGTCCATTTAAAGAGAATGCATGCCATTTTTAAGTCATGGTTCATCCCTTACATCACTCATCAGTGAACTCAATACCAGACATAGGCACCTTACCAATAATTTGATTACCATCATCATTATCCTTACTCCCATCACCAACATCCATGGCAGATCCCTTTTTCACAAAGTCCACTTTGAAGTCATAGTCATCGTTCATTGCGTCTTCTGGGATTGATTTTTTTAATTTTTTCTTTTGCTTCTTCTCTTCTCTCTTCTTCTTTGTATTTAGCATACCTTCAACTGCATATAGCTTCTCATTCTGCCTGCTAGTAGCAGTTTTTCCCTTGTTCCTGCCTACCTCATCTTCTTCACATGCCATGGACACATCGTCACCATCATCAGCCATGTCTTTGGGGTCTTCATCACCTTGAATTGATTGTTTTGGTTCTTCATCATTCTAATGCATAAAAATGCAAAAAAGGAGTTGGACATTAAGGTATTAGTTTCAAATATTTAAAAACTACGTATAATGAAACTTCCACTTTGATTTAAATTGCATTTCATAGTATTTTTCCAGTTTGCTACCCCTTTTTTAAAACATGTTCAGAGTATTTCAAAATATCTACCGGCAAACAATGAGGAGGTGTTTTCCTCTCGGGGACGAAGATTTGGGGCACCTAAAGTCGCTTCACAGCCTAAGACCAAAAATAGATGCTTAAAACTAAGAGAGATCACTAACCTCTAGTATATCCTCATCAAAATTGAGGGGGCAACTTGGAGGAACTTCCACAGGATTGAGATCATCAACAGACTTGAGGCTTCCGATGAATGAAGATTCAATGTTATAAACCTCATCAATATTAAACTCTTTCCCAAGCTCAGAAACAATCTTGGCCTCGGAAGGTTCTCCTTGATTCCTAATTGGGGGCATAGTGTAATATGGAATCTTACCTACAAGAAAATCAAATTATTAACATCACTTTTTTCTGAAGTAAAACATTAGATAATAGGGGCATTCCGAGAATAGAACTTGGGCCTCTTGCACACAAATTATTAACATCACTTTGCATCTTTAAATATTACAATTTGCTTTTCTTGTTCTCTCTTTGTTTTATTTGTGTATTCCGATGGAACATAAACTATAAATGCCTAACACATACCCTCATTCCAGTCATGCAGAACGATTCTTGCAGCAGCTTCAACATCCACAACACCACCCTTTTTCAGCTTACCCCTAACAGAAGCCACTTTCTGCAGAAAGTCATCAACCAAGTCAAAGCTAGGGATCTTATACAAAGTTACCAACATTCTGGCCGGGCAAAGCTTTAGAATCTCCTTCACTGCACAGATGGAGCAGGGACAGTATAATATCAATATCTGCTGATAGAACTTAATATAATAACACACAGGATCCACACAAAAAAAAAAAAATTACAATTAAAAGGATTTCTTCCTAGAGTTATATGCACCCAGAATTTTCAATCAATAATTCATCTCCTGGTGCAAACCTGTAACAGAATTTATGTCACTGTAGTTTATTTAATTAACACTCATTGTCTTTGATTCTATAGATACCATTTCCTTACATATAAAGGCAAGTGGAGGGACAATGGGAATTGGGAACTAATAAAGGGACAAAATATTGTATTTCCTTAGCCACATGAAAAAGCACTCAAACAGAATAGCAGATAAACCAGCCAAAAACTAAGGCTGAGTTAACTCACCTGGACCAATTGGATCATCCAACTTCTCAATTCTTTTGCAATTTCGAAGAGTTATAGATGCATCATTTGCTCCAGATTTAAGCATCACGACACCAGGGCAGTCTAACAATTTGACATTCTTGTCTAACTGAACCTCTTGCATAGATCTTGTTAAGCCAGGAGTAGAACCAACATTGACGACATGGGATCTCTTTAAGCTATTAATGAGACTACTCTTACCAACATTGGGCAGGCCAATGACACCCACTGTAATTGATTTCTTGATCTGCCACAAACAATAGAGCACAATAGATTAATATGGCTGACACTATTTATCCAAACTCTAAAACCCAAATAAAAATATGGTAAAAATTTGTTAACTAAAATTGGAGAACTCTTAGTAGGCATCTTCTAGTCTACACCGATGACATCAATACTAAAAAAAAAAATATGGTAGAAATCCAGAAACATTAAACACATCAGATGCCTCGAAACTATGTCGTACATGATCATCATCATTACTGTGGCTAGAATCAGAATACATTATCATCAAAACGATACCATCATCATCATTAATGACTATTCGCTTTTTTTTTTTTTTTTTTTTTAAATATTGTTATTTATTATGATAAGGCCAACCCCTATGCACCAAATCACGGAGCATATTCAATTAGCAAAATAGACATCATTATCAATGACTATTCTCTTTTATTGTTTTTTTTATTTTGCTTTCAACACACATGTATCAGATAGTGAACAAATCACCAGGTAAAGAAAAGATAATCAATTTTAGAGTTGACAGTTCTCAAATCTATGAACTCATCCAGCAAACTATTATTCCCACAAGAATTACAAATTGCATGTAGTACTATTTTCACTTTTTCAGTTTAAGATGCTTTCCAAGATGAAAGTTTCACTTGATGGGCAGAAAATTTTATGCTGCATAGAATCAGACAAATAATCTTGGTACCCAACGTCCAATTAACATGCTAGGGAACTCATTCAAATTAATTTCCTAACAAAAGAGAAGTTCAGTTTCAACCCATATTTTCTAATTCTCTAATTGACTATTTCACCCAAAAAATGGGGGTAAGACAGCCTACCAACCACCTCTCCCAGAACTTAAAGAAGTGAGAGCCCTGCGCACTGAGTACAACCTTTACTATTGATAGTTCCTTTCCCTCACAGTACCATGTCAGTATCAATCATCCAGGTATGAAATGAGCAGGGCTGGTGTTATTAATAGAAAAAAAAAAAATCACTTTGCTAAGTCATTCTTATATCAAAGAAAAACACAATTTCTGCCACAAATGCCTAATAAATAATGTAGGAGCCTGTGCACCCCCGAGAATAGTTGGAGCAAATGCTGTGGATAACCGGTGCCAATCAAAACAAATAATGTTGGAAACATGAGACCATTAAGATAATAAACAAAACCTAGATGCCAGGGCTTTGCCAATAGTAGCACAAAGCAACCCAAATTCCTGGAATCAATTAGAACCTCAAAGGAGCTCTTGCTTAGATTATAACTATGGCCAGTAGATATATAAACTTGATATAAAAGTGGAACAAGGTAAAACAATCTTCACCATGGTTCCTAATTGAGAAGCTTTGATATGTGGCGTAAAAAGACGATCAGCACAGGTTTTGAAGGGCATACTTTGAGGCCCACTTTTAAAACAAAACTTCCCTAAAAGAGAATATTTGGTCAACTAGGCATATAGTTGCCTGATATCCACAAGAACATAAGAAATAAGCATCACACAACTGGCTCATATTAACTGATTAATCATCAAAATTTCAAACCCATTTCACCTCATCCAGAAAATTTACTTTGCAAAACACTGCACAAAGACTATAACAATAAACTAAATTCCAACCAAATACAGCAAGATATAGCAAGTCAAGCAAACTACACATGCTAACATAGAAAATAAACTGATTAAAAAAAACAAAGAATACATGCATGCAGACCAAGACAACAGAAGCACATGTACAACAAACAAGCATAGAAGAATATCACCAATGGGACACACCTGCTCATGCTCATTCACACAATGCACATCATATACTATATTGGCAAGAGAAACCCCTAGAACAAACAGAATACCCCATGTCAAATCTAATAACGCTTCAGAGAAGTTATTGTAGATGAAATATGTGGTCCCTGCAGAAGACAAATTGGTAGACTTACATCATGGCTTCTTGAGTAATTCTTCAACAATTTAATCAGAGTTTCAGCTCCTAGACAATCACTAGTTTGTAGAAGATTGCTTGGTTTGTCTGCCTTTGAGCGTGATTTCCACCCTAAGTTTGATCTTTGCTCTTGAGTACTGCACTTAAATGCAACAGCTGGTAATTCTTCCCTAAGATACTTGAGCCACTTCTCAACAGCTTCTCGAGGAATAAGATCTGAGACACAAGTAACAAAGATAAATAAAACAAGATGAAACCATATGGACAAGAAAAATAATCATTTGCATGTGACATAGTCTATGAACTTAAATGGCAGCCAATATATGATTAATTGTTGTTTGATAGTGAGAACGTGACATATAGAGCACACTCAGAGTTATATGTGTGTACTCTTACAACGATGGTCCTCTGCTATTTTTGGTCAACCCATTCTATTACACATCTAATCATATTGAGCTTCTTAACTGTTTCCATTATCTAACTTCTCCAAAATTTATACAATCAACATAAGAATCACGACACAACTATTAAACACATTAAAAATGCAGGGGAGAGAGAGAGAGAGCAAAAGGATTACCAATTTTATTCAGAAGCAATACTAGATGCTTATTAGGACCTGCTTTCATTACCAACTTCTCCATATCAATACAACGTGTACCAAGGGGATCACGAGCATCAAGAACTTCCAAAATGACATCTGATGCTTCAATAACTTTTACCAACTCCTTGTAAAAAGCCCTATCTGAGTTATCTGTATGAAAAGTAAGAGATATTAAAAAATTTATATTCCACCAAGAATACATCTTAAAAAAAAAAACATTTAGAATCTAACATACCCCGGTTTTTCCCAGCTTCACTGGAATTCGGTTCTCCTGAAAAAGCTGATTTTGACACTTTGGAGAATTCATCATCCTCTAGTAAACCCAACTTCCTCTTTTGAGCCTTAAAAAAAAAGAAAATTAGAGTAGAGTACCACCATAAATTTAAGTATACATTAGAGGAAGTACAAGAAGGCTGATAACTGATGAAAATATCTACCAGTACCATGACAGTAAAATATCATAGTTTAATTTGCAAGAACCCAAAAAAATTATAATAATTATTGAACCCAAAAAATATTCTATCTTTTTTTTTTTTAATATATAACCCCACCCGCCAGAACCAGTTGCCGGGTAATCGAGAGGCATTCACCCCTGACGGGCTAAGCAGTTTAGATAGTTCCACAGCTATCAGTATTAGAAGCTTCAGAAAATCAAAGAATAGCAATAAAGTTATACCCTTTCTTTGCGCTCGGCTTTCTTTTGGTCTATTTCCTGGATAGCGCGTTCTCGGCGGGCTTCGAGGGCCTTGAGTTCCTGTTCCTTGAAGGGCCAGTCATTGGGGATTCCGGGGTCTTTCTCGGTCTTGTTCTTGCGATTGAGGCCGAGCTTCTTCGCCTCCTTCGCTTTCTTCTTGTGGTGCTCCTTCACTTTCCGTATGATCTTGTGCTTCTTCTTCAGAGGAACCCTCTTGCTCTTGCTCTCTGAAAGTAAAACATAAAACAAACACATGAGAAAGAGATTTTAGAGAAAAATGAAAGGGAAATATCAATGGAAAAGGTGTGTGCTTACTTTTGCTCTTCTTCACCATCTTTGCTGCTTCGAGAGGGTGCGAGTGGGCGTTGTCTAGTTTCTAGGTTTTGGGCGACTACAAGTAAAAGTTTAGTTCAGCTAGGGTTTAGCTAAAAACCCAAACGGTACCTCAAAAATCTTGCTTCTTATTTTTCTTTTTTGTTTTTATAATGGCGAAAATTCTTATGTCCCGTAGCGGAACGGTCCCGCAAGGGTAAAATTGTAACCTGCTGTGTAGGTGATCGGTCTTATTATAAATGACAAAACCATTACAGGTCATGATACCAACCTTACAAGCCCAAAGAAAAACATTACTAATATTAACATAACTATTATTATAATAGACAAAAGTATTATAACAACCATCAATCTAGTTATAACACTTACGATTATTTTTACCACAATTGACATATTCACTTAAATTTTTTTTTGCTAAAAATATTCACTTAAATCTAGGGTGTCAAATGGGTGGGTTTGGGTGGGCATTAAATGGGTTGGGCTTTTAAAACCCAATAGTCCATTTAAACCCATTTAGTAAAATAGATATTACCCAAACCCAACCCAACCCAATTATCTAAGCTAAAATCCAACCCACCCATTTAAACTCATTTAATAAAGTTGATATTTACCAAAATACCCTTAAAGCCTATAAAAGGATGAAAAAACAATTAAAACTTAAAAAAATTATTGAAATACCCTTGAAATCTCCAAAATAACCAAAACCTCTTAGATTTTTATTTATTTATTTATTTTTTATTTATTTTTTTATTTTTTTTTCGGGTTTGGGCTTTTTGTTTATTTTTCCTTGCTTTTTTTTTTTTTTTTTTTTTTTTTTTTTTTTTTTTTTTTTTGGGTTTGGACTTTTTGTTGATGCCCAATAAGCAACCTAATTAAAGTCCAATTAAACCCAACTTAATTGGGTCTAATTGGGCTAGCACCCATTTGCCCATTTATTAAATAAGTGGGTTTGGATGGGCAATTAGTGGGTGGGTTTGGGTGGGCTAATGGGTTTGAGTTTTTTTTGCCGCCCCTACTTAAATCAAATGAATACCCTTTACAAATATATACACCTCCATTACCAAATTTTTGACTTGGTAAACCAGAAACCCAACCTAGACCCACAATTGACAATTGGTAAATCCAACCTATACGAAGATATCAAATAAAAGTGTTATAGATAACTCACTTCCACGCAATCCTTCAAAGTTCAAACAGAGAGGCCCATGCGTTTCTTGACTTGGTTCCTTAATTTTTTTTATTATTTAATCCATTAGCATGTAAAAATGGTGGTTTTTGATGAGGCTTGTGGGTGTGTGATTGGGGGAGGTTGGTGGTGGTTATGGACTTATGGTGGAGTTGCGGAATAGAACGGTGGTGATTATGGTAGGAGAGAGAGTTGCAGAGATGAGAGAGATGGTTTCTCTCTGTTTCTTTTTAATAAAGTTTGTTTCTCTCTCTTGCTAACTCACGGCAAAACAAACACACTTAACTCCGTCTGTCTCTTGTTTTAAATGGCCAGGTGTTGGTTTTTTAGCAAAGGAACTGGATGTACCGTACCATTATATATAAGTTTTGCCCTTCCGTAAATTTCGTTGGCGAACTTCCTCGAATTGCACGGGTTAGCCATTCCGACCCGGTTACGAGCTTGATTAACCGACCCGTTTGGTTCCCGTTATTCTTCTACGTTCGCGGTTCTTCTTGAGTGCTCTCTCTCTCTCTCTCCTAGCCTCCCCAATGGACGAAACCGATAGAATTACTGGCGAGTTCGCCGATGACGATGAAGAAGAAGTATTTCAAGAACGAGAAGGAGAAGACGCAAGAATAAGCAGCGTGTTTTCACAGCTAAAACCCTACTGCGTGGAGCTTTTGGAGCTGGTCCAAAACCCTAAGAAGCATTCCTCTGCACTCCCCGCTTTGCTTCAAGTCCTTCGCACTTCTCAGCCCTCCGCTCTGCAGCCTTTCTTCGAGTATGCCATTTCTCACATACATACATTGCATGCCTATATATGCTTCTTTGTTTATACTAGAAATTGATTTTGGTTATTTGCCACCTTCAATTTTGTATTTTGTGATGAATAAATTGAAATTATTGAGCTTTAATTCCATTATTTTTGTTTTTGGGTTGTTTCTTGGAATGAACTCTGTCTACAACAAAATTTCATTTTTTGTTTGTTTTAAGTTTGATTGGTTCTTTGTCACCTTTAATATATGCTGCTTAGCTTGTCGGGGTGAACACCCCTGGATTACTTGACAACTGGTTCTGGCGGGTGGGGTCAGTTGTCCATAGAGTTTGATAGCAATGCCAATTGTTGTGTAGTATGCTTTGCGAATTGCAACACTCTGAGTGAAGTTCTCCTATGTTATAAAAAAAAATAAAGTTTGATTGGGTCAGGGATAAATTTTTGAGTATTAAGACTTAAGAGTGATCTGCTTCATGAGAATTTACTTTGGCTTCATTTGGGTGTGAGCTAAGCTAAGTGGTTGAAGAGCAAGCTTGGTCAGTATTTTTCTGATGAAGATGGTTGCTTGGTGGAAATGGGGGTTGGATCTTCTATAGTAAATGTCGTATGTTTTTTTTGATAGGTAATAGAACAGATTCATTAAAACAGATGACTAAGTGTGCATAAAATATCAACACAAAGAACATCAAAATTACAAAGTGTCAATGATAGAAGAGTTGTGTAAAGATGCAGTAAATTCTAAAACAGAATGATGAGAAGTGAAACCCAAAGCCAAAGCCCAATCGAATAACTGGGCAGTGAAACAATCTAGAAGTTGCTGCATATTTTTGGACACATCCTCGAAAGTACACCGGTTGCGCTCTCGCCAAACAGTCCACATCAAACATAAGGGGACCAGGTTCCAAATCTTAGAAGAAAACTTCCCTAAGCTATTATGCCAACCAAACAAGAAATCCACCACCCTTTCGGAAACTACCCAATCGATCCCAAAGGACCAAAACACAAAACTCCATAAAGCTCCAGCCATGGAACAATGAAGAAGGTGGTCCACTGACTCCCCATGACAATCACACATACAACACCAATTAGCCAAAGCATAGCCCTGCCGCATAAGGTTATCACAAGTCAAAATCTTGTTCCAAGCTGCTGTCCACACAAAAAAGCAAACCCTTTGGGGAGCCTTACTACACCAAATGCACCTCCATGGGAAGGCCGACCTAGGGGAACCTCGGAGACCATTATAAAGAGGTCGAATATCAAAACGCCCATTACTCTTTAACCCCCACCAACCTACATCTTCGCCAACCCCCTTAGGAGTATTGGAATAAATAAGAGACATAAAGGAGATGACCTCCTCCACTTCCCAATCATTGAAATCTCTAATAAAGGTCACATTCCATTCAACTGAGTCATGATGAAGAAGAAGAGCTGCTTCAATAGTACCCTCTTTAAAAGAAGCACACTCATGATGTGGAGTTAGATTAATAGGCCTACTCTTGTAAATGACAATGGTTTGTTGTGAATGGTTCAGTGACTGAATGGGCATGATGACATTTTTTTTTGGTTTCCATGCTAGTTGTGCTTAAGGAACTGATGTTGGGCTTGTTGGATGCAGCGGAGCTTCTTCAAGAGTTGCATTATTTATTTGCTTAATGGGTTTGGCTTGATAAAGATTTGGGTGTTTAATAGTATCGATTCTCTGTTGTATGACTGAATATCTTGCAACTATGGCGAAACTTGCAAGAAATTGTGGTAATGTTTTGAAGTGTGGTCTATGGTGGAATAGGTAATGAAATGTGATTTGTATTTAGTTCTAAAGAATTTGGTCTTGTGATTTAACAGTTACAATAAGTGTAGACTCTCAAGAAAGGCCACAGCTATGGTATAGATCATGGGTGTTTTTACAGACTAAAACCTATGAATGCAAACCAAATAGATGGCTTTTTGCAAATGGGAGAAGCAACAATATTTGTTAAAAAAAATCCTTATCTATGTTGAATGCCGCGTTGGGCACTATTGTAACATTTTTTTCATTTGTGTCGAATATGCCCTAAGCCCTTCCATTATTCTTTTGATTGGTAAGTCACACACACACACACACCCAATGATTATTGAACCTTATGAACTCATGCTTCACCTTTCCAAAATTTTAAAATGAATTATTCTGATAGTACATATGTGGATGAAATGAGGCCACATGGTACACATTGGAATAAAACCCTGTTTTTTTTTTTTTTTACTGTACAAAGAGATTAAAATAGAGGAGATAAATAGTATCAGGGAGCACAAGGGGTAATGGGTGAGGTGGGGGGAAGTGGTAGTAGCAGCAGAGTAGGAGGCATTGGAAGAAGATTATGGGTGTCTTATTTATATTGATGTGTTCTCTCCTTGTCCTTCTCTTGATATACTAAAGTCACCAAGCTGGTTTGTCTGTATGACTGTGTATCATTTGTATATGCAATGTTAGCGTCCGTATTTATCACCCCAAAAAAAGGGGATCTATTTTAGTGTTCATGTAGTGGTAGTGTGAAAGGATCCTCTTGATTATGCTTCCTTTGATCCAATCTCACACTTACAATCACTCAATCTTGTAGTTCTTAAGAAGAACTAGGCCTATTTGATGAATTAAACTAAGAATTACACTACAATTACACTAATATTCTAGAGAGATAAACTAGAGAGAAGATAGAGCAACTAGGCTTTAGCTTTGCATTTCAATGGATAAAAATGAAAGAATGAAACAATAGAGAAGATATAGGCTCGGCTTGCATGGCAAGAATGCATGCTAGCCTCCTATTGGTCGATCTAGATCAAGGCCCTCATCGGCTAGACTAGATCGGGGATGTACAAGCCTATTGATGCTCTAACAACCTAGGTACAAGTAAGGGCTGCACATGCTAACAAACTATGTACAAGTCCCTCAATGCACATACTAACTAACTTGGTACAAGCATAATAAGCTTGTACCCAAATGAACATGAAAATGAGCTTAAAAGTGAAATTAAATGCAAGGAAATAAAGGTAGCTAGTCAAAACGAGCATCTAAGCTTAGCCATGCAAGGCTTGGGTTGACCTAGGCGTTAGGTTCTTAACATAGTGTCAGACCTTGTTTTATATTATAAAAATCAATCAACTGAGAAAAAGCAGTTTTGGTTATGGTACTGATTATGAATGTTTTGGTGTATTTGGCATGACCAAAAACATATTGAACCTCTAATAGTCAGTCATGCATTGAATCATAAAATGTTATAATCGTACATCATGAACTAGGGGAAGACCTGATATTTAACCAAAGACTTAGAAAGAATAAATTTTATTCATGAAAGTGATTTTTCCCCTTACACAGACTCCACTTTTTTGAGGACCTTGTTTTCTTCTTCTTAATGATATTTCTGCCATAATGTTCAAATCTATTTTGATCGGTGTGTGTTTATAGAAGTATGTTCGGTTGGGTTGGCCTTGTTTCGATCAGTGGTGTCTTATCTTGTTGGCCAAGGTACAAAGGTTCGTTTCCAGCTAGATTGGTGGTGTGGGGAAGGAGTTCTTAAGGATGTTTATCCTGATCTCTATGGTGTTGCTCGGAATAAGGGGCTATGATGGCAGATTATTTAGGCTGGCATGGGGATTCTATGGTATGGGATGTGTCTTTTGTTCGGCCTGTGCAGGATTGGGAGTTGGAATCTTTGTCTAGATTTCATTTATTCTGTTAAGATTAGGCGGTCCACTGAAGACAAGATTTGCTGGTGCCATATGAAAAATGTGGTGTTTGAAGTCAAAATCTTATTATAGAGTCCTACGAGCTGGAGTGTCTTCTTCCTTTTCTTGGAAGAGTATTTGGAAGATCAAAGTCCCCCTTAGGGTTGCTTTCTTTTCTTGGAATGCTGCTTTGGGGAAGATTCTTACAATAGACAACTTACGTCTTCGCAAGGTGTTGGTCCTTGATTGGTGCTATATGTGTAAGAGGGTAGGGGAGACAGTAGATCATTTACTTTCATTTACTTCTTCACTGTGCCTACACTTGCGAGACGTGGTCTTTTGTGTTCTGTTTGGGGTGTTCTGGGTTATGCCTTCTAGAGTTATTGACTTGTTGGCTTGTTGGAGAGGGGGATTTGCCTGGAAGGTGCTGAGTGTTATTTGGAATGCGGTTCCTTTGTGCGTTAGGTGGATGCTACGGTGGGAGAGGAATTGTAGGGATTTTGAAGATTCAGAAAGGTCTTCAGTGGAGTTGAAGATGATTTTCGTCCGGCCTCTTTGTGATTGAATGGATGCGTTATCAGGCCATTCGTTCTCTTATGCTCTGGATTTTGTTGATTTATGTTTTCCTTGTTGATATTGCTGTTTTTTTTGTGTGTGTGTGTTTTTTCTTTTTTGTTGCTGCTCCAATATATATATTATATTCTGTGCGGCTTCTTTTCTCTTTTTAATAAAGATTACTTTCATAAAAAATAATGTTCTAAGCTATATGCAATGATAATTACACTATTTATAAATGCCTTAAACTTTTTTTGATCAAGACTGTAGTTTCCGAGGTTTATGGTGGTAAGATAGGTATGTGGTTCAACTAACACTTCAGTAGTGGAATTAAAAAAAATCATAATATGGATCTGGTCCTTCAATTTCCTTAATTTTGGTCTATTATATATTTTGAATAGTTGATATCTTGACATGTTGGTTTCTTCATCTCTCTTTCAGCTATAGCTTGTTCCCATTGCTGCTTCTATTGGATGCGGCAGTTGATTGCAGGTCCCAACAGAAGGTTGATACTGAAGAAAATTCTTTTATGCCTGATGTCCAAAAAATGCCTCATAAAGTGAGCGATAAGGTGGCAGAAGGTGTGCTTCAATGTTTGGAAGAACTTTTGAAGAAGTGTCATTTTAGATCTGTGGATCAGGTGGTCTGATTTCCATGCCATTCAACTTGGACATGTTCCATATCATATAGAAGAGTGATATCTTTGGTATATACTGTTTTGTCAAGGCAACTAATTTTCAATAGGGATTACCATTTGAAAGAAATTTACTTCCTTTGAAATAAGGATAGTGTAGATAGAAAAATCTAAGACAAAATTGAAGTTTCCATAGAGTTTCCTGCTATATATGCTTCTCTCTCTATGATATATTGAATTTTTCAGTATATAATTAGCTTCTCTATGGATTCTTAACGTAATGTGTCACTACTATGCTTTTTTTTTGTTGGACTGTTATGAACTTAGAAAATACAAATTATTTTCCTCTTCTCTTTTTTAAATGGTGAGTGCTTGTACACACGGGATGTGAAGGCTTATGTGCTAGCATAAAATTTGATATTTTCAACTCAAACTCTTTGTAAAAACTCTAATGGCCTTCAATTTTCTCCCTTCCCAATTTGGTATATGTGATACAGTGTTTTGTTTTGTTTTCCCTTATTGAAATTCTTGGTAATTAAAGGAAGTTGCACCTTTGGGATATTATAGATATATTACACTCATGACATAATATGTGAGTCTTATGGATTGCTCGTTTATCAAATTTATCATGCATATGCAATTCATTACTTCTTGATCACGCGCGGGGGGGGGGGGGGGGGGGGGGTTGGTTGGGGTTGAGTGGAGTCCGCCTCCCCTACCTTAGGATGTTTTGTAGGATGGAAGCAAAAAAAAGAATGGAGAGTGTAAAGATATAATGGTTTAATGAGAACAAAACAACTTTCATAGACTTGTCATAAAATCCCTTCTATCTGTACCCTAATTTGCCAACATTAAAGGACTGGTTTTGACAGGCTTGAAGGATTTTCCCTTCTCCTCCCTTCTCCTCTCCATTTTTCATCTTTTCAACCAAATAAGGGTATTTACCCTTTTTCTTTCCCTCTCCAGCCTTTTTAAAATCATCCCAAACAAAAATAGGTTTAATGGCTAATCATTTACGTGTCTATTTGGTGGTAGATAATAGTGACACTAACCTCAAAAAGCATAAAATGTTGTCTGCAACTATTGTTCAGCCTATGCCTTTAGGGGAAGCTATGAGAAAAGGATGTGATGCCATTTAATTAGCAAATGTTGTCCCCTAGATATGTTTGCATGAATGTTAATTATGTTGCTTTTTCCTGAAGCTTGATGATGTGCTTTTGCAGATGGTTGTGGTGCTAAAAAAATTGACTTATGGTGCTTTGCTTTCTCCTTTTGAGGCTTCGGAAGAGTTTCGTGAAGGAGTAATTAAGTGTTTTAGGTCTCTACTTTTGAGTGTACTCCCATGCTCTAATATGTGTTGCTCATGTAAACAAATTCATGGTTTGCCTACACTTTTAGAAGACAAGTCTATGGAAACTTCACTGTGTAGATCTTTGAAATATCATTCAGAATCACAAGAATGCTTGCTTTCATTTCTACAATCTCAAACTGCCTCTGCTGCTGTTGGACACTGGCTATCGCTTCTTCTCAAAGTACATCAATTTTTGTTTTGTTTTTTTTTTGTTTTTGGTTCCTAGCAATTGATTCGTTTTGGAGTACTTCATTTTGTCTTAGGTTTTCTAATCCCAAGATGGTTTTATACAAAGGCTGCAGATATGGAGGCTACACGAGGACATCGGGGTAGTGCAAAGCTCCGCATTGAAGCCTTTACAACCCTACGTGTGCTTGTTGCTAAGGTTAGTTCTTGTCACTTTCAGTTCCTAATCCTTATATGTTTTAAACTAGTGTTTATACATGTGCTTTTAATAATAGTGCATTTTATTGATGAAAAGACCACTTTGTGTAATAAAGTATGGACAAACAGTAGTGAGAAGTTACAAAGAAGAAGATATGTAAGAGGGGTGTAGAGAGTCCAGAAAGGAAATAACTGAACCACATTGATTCCCCAGTTGGCCCAATCGTTAACTATTAGAAAAAAGTTTTGCATTTGTGAATCCGAGTCCGAGTTCTCGAAAGAGATTATTCCGTACACCATAAGGTCCAAAGAAGACAAAGAGGAACCATTTCAAATCTTGATTGAACCTTCCCCAAACCATTATACCAACCAAATAAGAGGTCGAGAACACAACCTGACAGCACCCATGTAATGCAATTTCTGAAACACAAAACTCCATAGCCCAACAGCCTTATCACAATGAACAGGAGGTGATTGATGGTTTCCCCATCCCGCTGACAATACAACACCACCCTGCAAGCTGGTACCCTCTCCGCATAAGTGCTACAGTTAAGATTCTACCCCATACTGCTGACCAAACAAAGAAAGAGACCCTCTTCGGGGCATGAACACCCCAAATGGCTTTCCAAGGAAAAGTCACTGGTTGTGTATGCCTCAACGCAGAATAAAATGATCTAATATCAAAAATCCCGTTGCCTTTCAATCTCCACCGTAATCCATCACCCCCTTCTCGGAAAGAAGAATGGGAATGCAAAAGCTCAAAGAAAGTAGCTACCCCCTCCACCTCCCAATCATTAAAGTTACGAACAAAATGAACATTCCAATCAGATCGGGAGCCCGAAGCTTCAGGATTGAATGAATAGTTGACGATTAGACGCACAGGCATACAAATCCGGAAACACATCCTTTAGGGGACGCTCTCCACACCATCTATCAATCCAAAAGCGGATGCGGTCCCCAATACCAACTTCGAAGTCCACATATGCAACAAAATCCACCCATCCAGAGTTAATACTCCTCCACAGGCCACACCCATGGCTGCCACGATAACTTTTGGTAGACCAACCACCTGAGTTGACCCCATACTTAGTTGCAATCACCCTACGCCAAAGTTTTGATTCCTCAATGCCAAACCGCCACAACCATTTCCCAAGTAAGGCTTTGTTAAAGAGAGCAATCTTTCTGACACCCAATCCACCATAATTAACTGGAGAACAAACAACATCCCAGTTCACCAAATGATGAGTACCACCATCTCCATAGCTTCCCCATAGAAAATTACGTTGGATCCTCTCTATCCTGTTGGCAACACTAATGGGAATTGTGAAAAGAGAGAGGTAGTACGTGGGCAAGCTGGCGAGGGTACTCTTCAGCAACGTTAATCTACCCCCCTTTGATAAGTAAAGACTCTTCCACCCTGCCAGTTTGCATTCCATTTTCTCCAGGATAGAGTTCCAAACGGTCTTTGATTTGAAATTAGCCCCCAGAGGCATCCCAAGGTAAGACATAGGAAGAGAACCAATATGACAGCCCATAATATCAGCCAAACCCCTTAGGTTGGGCACATCACCCACGGGCACCATCTCACTCTTGCTCAGATTGACTCGGAGACCGGTCACTGCTTCAAAGAAGGTTAGGACTAACCGGATATACATTAAGTGTTGCGGATTGGCATCACAAAAAAGGATGGAGTCATCTGCAAAAAGAAGGTGGGAGATGCTAACATCTCGCCCAATGGAGAAGCCAGTCAAGAAGCCATCTTCCACCATCTTCCTCAGCATTCTGCTTAGAACTTCCATAATAAGAAGAAAGAGAAGAGGGGAAAGGGGGTCCCCTTGTCTCAATCCCCGAGAACTACTAAAAAATCCGGAGGGGGAACCGTTAACTAGAACTGAAAAACGAACAGAGGAGATGCAAGCTTTGATCCAACTACACCAGCGACTCCCAAAGCCCATTCTCTCTAGAATATATAACAAACAGTTCCAATTAACATGGTCATAAGCCTTTTCAATGTCCAGCTTACATATGATTCCCGGATTACCACTCTTAAGGCGACTATCAAGGCTCTCATTTGCAACTAGGACCGAATCCAGGATCTGACGGCCCCCAACAAATGCATTCTGAGTCTCAGAGACCAAGTTCTCCAAAACAATTTTCAGTCTATTAGTCAAAACCTTCGCCACCATTTTGTACATACAACCAATTAAACTAATGGGACGAAAATCTCGGATGTTAGAAGCATTTTGCTTCTTAGGAATCAAAGCCAGAAAAGTGGCATTAAGAGACTTCTCAAAGGAGCAAAACTCGTGAAACTCATCAAAAACAGCCAACACATCTGCCTCAACCACTCTCCAACATTGCTGAAAAAAAGCCATAGTGAAGCCATCAGGGCCGGGAGCTTTGTCTCCATTAGCCTCTTGAATTAATCAAATTGCACGTAGCCTTGATTAGTTTTTAACTGTTTAAGAGTAAGAGAGTATTGTTTCAAGATATAATTCTTAGGTCAATTTATGTGAACCTTCAATGGCATGCATGTGCTTTGAAAGATAGATGGAGGCATAAAGGTCTCAACTTCTTTCCAAGACAATTTTAATGAGGTTTTATTTATTTTTTATTTTTTGTGATTTCCTTTCCTAATTTAATTCTATTAATTGAATTTATATGCTTTGTAATAACCGAACTGCATGCTGCTTTGGGTTGCCATCTTTTTATTTTTCCATGTAAAGCATTGCCTCTATCTCTCCAAGGTTGACTTTCAATTCCTTGTCTTTATCATCTTATCATTAAAGTTTGCTATGTCAATCAGTGTTTGATATACATGACTACTTTTAGTAGGATAGCTGATGAGAAATTCTCAAAGATCTTGTGAGGAACCATTTTTATTTAGGAAGATCATTTTTTGTACTTCAAGACTAATTTATTGGTCAAATCGATCAAAGCACACATCTTTGGACTGTATTGATTTGTGTTGTCAAGTCCCACATCGCCGGGGTGCCCTTGGGTTGTATGGACAATCCTCCTCTTTGAAGGGCTCCTTTTGAGTGGACTTAGATCCATTTGTCTTTTTTCTTAGTTTCAGAGCCAGGTGTGCTCTTGGGTTGTTGGGTTGGCCCCATTTAGTTCCGGCATCGGGGGGGAGCGTTGTTGAGTTGCCGGGTTGCCCCTGGGTTGTGCCCTTTATAAATCATGGATAATCCTCCACTTGCAAGGGGCTCTTTTGAGTGGAGTTAGGCCCATTTGTTTTTCTTTTAATTGTTATTCTAATTACCATTATTATTTTCGTAATTTACTTTTTTTTTTTTTTTTTTCTGTTTCTGCTCACTGGCTGTATATTTATTCAAAGGAACAGGTTCTAGTGGAAAAGGCTTGGTTATTGATTGCCTTGAGCTGAGAGATTCATGTGTCTGGTTTTCTTGTGAAAATGTGCTTGTTCATGTATGAAAACTTGGGTTAGTGTTATCTAATGGCATTTCTTTTGCAGGTGGGTACTGCAGATGCATTAGCATTCTTCTTACCAGGCGTTGTTAGTCAATTTTCCAAAGTTTTGCATGCCTCAAAAACAATGACAAGTGGGGCTGCTGGAAGTGTTGAAGCTATTAACCAAGCGATTAGAGGGTTAGCTGAGTATCTGATGATAGTCCTTCAGGATGATGCAAATATAGCTGGCCTTGATATTTCAAAAGATTTTATTACTAAATTTAATTCAAGTAAGTATAAATCTGCGCAATGTTTTCTGGAGGAACTCCGCAGTTTGCCGGATACGGCTCAAGGGACAATTAAAACAGTAGCAGAAGATTCAAGCTGCGAAGCAATAAAAATAGTTACTTCCGAATCTGAATTTGATGAGGCAACCACTGGTTCTGGCAAGGGGATTGGATCTTTACAAGTGAACCGTACAAAAGATTGGATTGAGAGTACTTCAGCACACGTGGATAAACTTTTAGGTGCAGCTTTTCCACATGTATGTTCTCGTCTTTGATTTGATGGTAGTTACTCCCCAAGGCTATGTTACAGCATCACATATTATTTGGAGCTTTTACTCTAAAAAAAAATTTCTTTATTTGTTGATGAAATGTTTCAAATCTTTGTCAGATTTGTGTTCATCCATCGAAAAAGGTGAGACAAGGACTCCTAGCTGCCATACGAGGCCTGTTATCAAAGTGCAGTCATACGCTGAAGAAGAGCAGGCTGATGCTTTTGGTGAGCTGAGAATTAGAATGAGTATTTTCCCTGGTTTGGGTTTCATTACGTATTAGCTCATGCTCATGCATCCTCATTACATAAATTTGAATAATGTGGAGTTTACTGAATTTGGTTGTAAAATATTTTTATATATGTAGCCCCAAGGGGCAGCTCGGTTGGGGACCACGCCTCATTAAAACGGAGGTCACTAGTTCGAATCTCATTTTCCCCTAAAGTTAGAGAGATATTTTTTTTGTGGGATGGTGTGGGAGATAAAGCAAAATATCTTTTGGTGAACTGGGGATGGTTTCTTCAATTTAGTTAGAAGGTTTGGACATTAGGAAGCTTGGTGTTTTTAGAAAATCCATAATGGAAAATGGCTTTGAAGATTTGCTACACAAAGGGTAGTGGGGATGGAATATGGGAGAAGTGGATAATTTGGGTATTGCTGGCAAGAGAGCCCATGAACATGTTTATGGAAGCATATTAGAAGAGGTTGATAGGTTTTTCCAAATCATTTAGGGTTTCTTGTTGGGGAAGGTAGTCACATTTGATAGTGTCTTGAATTATAATGCATTGGTGTGCCTTTGAAAAACTGATTGTCTTGCATTGCAGTAGATAGAAAAACTATTGTATGTAATTATATGCTTGACACATGGCCGAAGCCTTAATGGGCATTGATACCAATTTTGATGTAGGATCTTTAGGATTTCTGATGCAGGGAGAACAACCAAATTTTCAAAATTTATTATTTCAGACTTTTCCTTATTTGATGTAGGACAAATAATTTGGAAATAGGAAAGGATACCCGATCCAAGAAAAAAGAGAGAGACCCAATCCAAAATAAAAAGAGAGAGAGAGAGAGACCTGATCAGAAAAGGATACTCGATTCAAAAACCAACATTGCAGCACCCATATGACCCATCTGACCCTAGAACTCCACGTTGTAGACCCGACCCACGAAGACCCAGCTCAATTCGCCGACACAGGCTCGCACTGCCGTTCGCGACTATCCAGCGCCGTTCGCCACCCACGTCGCACCACCGGCCTCAACTTCGTGCCCTATATCCCCACGCCAATGATCACCCTTCATCGCCACTGAAGAGTCCTGTCACCAATTCCACCGAGAAGTCCTTTCTCTCTATTTAACGCTATTTTCTTTGTTTGCAGTCTGAGCTATTTGACTTTGGAAGTCTGTGTTAGACTTTTTGATTTTTTGTTATTTGAGTTGTTTAGAAAGAAAGAAAGAAAGAAAGAAAAAGCACAAGAGTCTATAGCACTTACTTACGACAGTAATGCTGACCAGTAACCCTACATGACAGCATTCTGCGCCCAGTCCAGATTTTTGTCTCAGGTCTAGTACCCCCTAGTTCCAACTCTCAATCTACAATGGAACCAACCTCAGAAACTATCAGGAAGGCCCCCCAATAAATTAAACAAAACACTGCTAGGACTAATGTCCGACTAGACAAAGTAATTGCATCTGTCCAAACACTACTCAATAACCTGCGAGAGTAATGTTGAGGCACCAATAGATACAGACGTAGTACAGCCTAAATCATGTTTAGTAGGCCCGATTCAGCCTGTTGAAGAGTTAGATTTATTGCCTATTGTTGAGAAGGAAGATTCTACCATACTACATGAAGAGAAGGTTCTACCAGAGAATAAAATTTTAGAGGTGCACATGATGTGAAGTTTGAGTTTGATGAATGTGCTATTGATCAGCCCTCTATTGTGCTTGAAGAGACAAAACTTGATGAAGTGTACAAGATTGATACAATGGTGTTTTCTATGGCTGAAGAAAAGATGGTTTCATTTCCAACATCGATTCCACATAATGATTTTGTAATTCCTAACAAATTTAATGATGTGATGGACTCTAAGAATTCTTTCTTCTTCGTGCTTCCGATGGTGATTCTAGACTTGAAGCAAGTGTTACGTGCCCAGCTCTTGATCCTTCGATACTTCAAAACTCGAGGTCGAGTTTTCTCCAACCAAGGGATTATGATTCAGGGAGAACAACCAATTGAGGATTTTATGGGATTTAATGGGGCATTAATGTAATCCCCAAAGCCTATTAAAAGGGGCTCTAGGAATGATTTGGGATGGAACAATATGAATAAAAATATCCTGATTAGAGAATGTTTTTCTTGTCTTTGTTTGGTGGTGATTTCAAACACCTCTTAGGTGGTGATGCATAGGGTTTACGGCGGATTCTAGGTGGTGAAGCCTAGCATTGATCCTGTTTTATCTTTCTTTTCCCTTATTCGTATTTCTAAATTATTTGTCCTAAATCAAATTCAGTAGTCAGCACTAAATTAGATTTGTTGATGAGATCTCGAAGGGTTCTTGAATAGGGTTTGGAGATTAAGGGTTTAGGTAATAAAAATATTGGATCTTGATTCTTGAATATGTTTGATAGCTGTTTGGTGTTATAAACAGTGAATATAATGAGAAATAAAGAGAGATAAACACTAGGCAATCAACCTTACTATTTCTGAATGTTATTGACCACCTTTGAAGGTGTGATTGCCTTCTCTTACCTAAGTGTGATTGCTTATGGAAACCTGAATGTGATTGCCTAGTGTTTATCTTTCTTTATTTCTCATTATATTCACTGTTTTTAATACCAAACAGCTATCAAACATATTCGAGAATCAAGATCCAGTCTTCTTAGAGCCTATATTTGTTGTTGTCCCCGACTGAAGTTAAGAAGCTCAGTTGGATTAAGTTGTTTGGTCTTCTAGTATATTAATCATTTTGGTTTTGTTGATAAGAAAGCTATAGCATTGTTAGCCTTTATTTCCAAATTAGTTACTAATATATTTTGTTTCTGCTACTCATGCAGGAGTGCCTGTGTGTTTTGGCTGTTGATGATTCTGATGAGGTGTCTGCGGCTTCACAAGAGATCCTTGATTATTTGTTCTTGTCAAGTGGGAAAAATAATTTAGAATGTGACGTTGCTGAGATTTTTAGAAGGTTTGTTCTATATCACTAGTCTGAGTGTTGGGCTGTATTTGGTCTTTTGAAAGGAACCTTATTAGAGCTGTATTTTATTTTCAAAACCAGGCTCATTGAAAAGCTCCCAAAAGTTGTGCTTGGGAGAGAGGAATCACTTGCACTATCACATGCTCAGCAGTTACTTGTAGTAATATATTACTCTGGTCCTCAGTTTGTGGTGGATCACCTTCTTCATTCTCCTGTATGTTGTTACTTCCATTGTGGTATCCATATGTAAAAGTTTTTTATCCTTCTTCTCTCAAGTTAGCTTTACCTTGATATTATTATAATCATCATGAATTATAAATTCATGTAAATGGCATTTTTGGTAAAATATGATTACAAACCAATTGAGAATAAGAAAGTCTCACATTGGGCATTTAAAACCTTGCATCTCTACATATTAGATCTTGGGCCTCTCCACCCATTGCCAATTGATTTTGGGTTGGATGCTCTGTCTTTAATATAGTATCAGAGTGTGTTATTTCTTCCACGTCACCCAATATAATCAGCCCACATGTTTGGCTGGTCCTGCCACACGTGAAGGGGTGTGTTGAGAATAAAAAAGTTCCACATTGGGCATTTAAAACCTTGCATCTCTACATATAAGATCTTGGGTCTCTCCACCCATTGCCAATAAAAAAAAAAATTATACATGATTGCTTAATTTTCTATGGTTCTTATGCACACAAACACTTAGATGCAACATAAAAATAAATAAATATGTTTGATATTATAATTTCATACACATATGATAGCTGTGTCCTTGTGACTTCATTATTGGGTTTTTCTATGTTCAACTCCCCATGCCCATGTCAAACTATCGCACTTGTGTCTACATCCAAACTTGTACTAAAATGCATTTTCCAAGATCAACATGGCTAATTGTTTAAATGCATATATAATGTATATTTGGAGGAGCAATAAGAACAATTTCAACTGCATGTATTATACATGTTTGGAGGAGCAATATGAATAGATTACACAAATCAACTTTCAGGAAGCTCTAGTGAAAATTTGTGAGGATGTGTCCAGATTATTTTATGGGGTTGATTTGTGAAGTCCAAATTAAGCTAGATTTGTACGGTTTTAAAGGTCAAGTTATAATCAGTTTTTAATTTGGGTTTTATTTTACAAGTTAAGTTTAGTTTTCTAATCAAGGATACATCTGTAATTTCCACAGCTCCTTTGAATTAAGATTTAAGGGTATTTGGCAAGTGAGTCGAGTCTAGAATTTTTAAGGAGATTTTGAATGTCTTGGATTTATTTCCCTTGAGTCCCAGTTAGTAATTTATTAGCTTTATTTATTTATTTTTTTTTATTAGTCAAATTAGAATTCCTAACATTTCTAGTTTAAGAAAGAGTCCTTATATCTTTGTGCTCACTATACTTAAAAGAATTCAGAAATTTGATTAATATAAAAAAAAAAAAAAAATAGTTGTTTTGCTTTGTAGAGGGCTTGTTTGTGTAAAGTGCTTCTTGATCGTCTTCTTCTTCTTCTTTTCTTCCTTCTCTTGCAACACCAATTCCCTTCCCCTATCAGACCCTAAAAATTTCACATATTGTTCCTACCAAATAGCTACCAAAATTCAAACTTTTGAAACTCTAATTCAATCTACAAACCCTAAGTGTTTCTTCGAAGATCCTAAACCGTAAATGCCCAAATTATTCTGACTGTAAGCCTACCACAAGCACATGTAGATATGTTATTCCTAAGTCTGTTCTAAGTCAGGCATTGTATTCCATACCTTGCTTCCAAGCAGTTTGCGCTTCCTTCTCCAAGAAATTCTTAAGGTACATGAGGTAATGCATAAATTGTATTAGTTAAGGGTCATTAAGATATTTAGCATGCCTTTGGGTGTGTTTGGGGGCAACACAGGATTTAGGACGCTAATTACTTCCTTATGCACTCAAAGGCCTTTCTTTTTGGAGTTTGCATGTGTATGTTTTATTCCTGAAAATCAACTGTGCTGCTCACCAGTTCTATGTATATACTTGTTTCAATTACTTCTCTGACGATAAGCTTCCTGACTTTGAAAACTGAGTATTCCCTTGATCCCGAATTGAGTGTCTTACTTTGGAAAGCAGCTCAACTTTTAAATAGTAAGAAATGCATTAACTCCTTATATTTTACTATTGCTTCGAAATAAGCTGTGTAGTTTGATGTTCAAACCCATGAAAGGACATAATTTATTTTTGGAGAGTGATGTTAGGGATATTACAAATTTTTCTAAATAAGCTTTACAAACTAATGTGTCAACTTTTAAACACAAAACAAAATAGTAATTAAGAAATTTATTTATTATGTTGTATATATGACACCAATCATATTCATTGTCATGTCAGCTTGTAAGTCTATTGTAATTAAATTGGTAGTACCTTTCGCATTTTCAATTTTTGAATTGAGGAGTAATCTGGGAAATTACCGAGTTTAATGCTTTGAATTTTTATATGATACTCCTTTTAGGACAAACTAAGCAAGATAGAAATTCATTTTTGAGATCTCATAACACACAATATTTGTCTTTAGGTTGAATTCAAAATCTTTGTCCACTGTCCACTGTCCTTTTCCTTATCTTCTTCTTTTTGTTTGTTTGTTTGTTTGTTGTTGTTTCACCAATGAGCTCTAGCTCAAATGGCACATTTTCCCCTTGTAAGAATAAGGTGGAGGTGAAGTCATGGATTCAAGATCCACCAGTGTGTAACTTACCAATTAAAATTCTTCTCTTTTTTGTGAACAATGTACTTATCAGGTAAAAGTAGAATTTTTATACTGTAGTCCCCCTACACCCACTCTTTCTCTGTTCATGTTATTTATGTCATTGTATATTTGTAATCTCACTTCTCAAATGCATAGGGATTTTTTTTTTATACTCTATTTAAAAAAAAAAAAAAAAATGTGTGTGGAATTCTAGGTTACAGCTGCTCGATTCTTGGATGCCTTAGCTGTCTGTCTGAGCCAGAATTCATTGTTTGCTGGTTCTCTTGGCAAGCTTGTTTCTACAAGGCGATCCTCAGTTGGCTACCTTTCATCTATTGCTGAGTTAAAAGCTGGAACTAACTTCACCAGTAATTACCTGACTATCATGAGTGCAACTCCATTTGAAAATTCAATGGCCACGGGTATTCAAGAAAAAGATATGGAGTATCCACCGGATAATGTACAGAAAAATTTTGAGCTTCCAAGGATGCCCCCTTGGTTTGTTTATGTTGGCAGTCCAAAACTATACCAGGCTCTTGCAGGAATTCTTAGACTTGTAGGTCTATCTTTAGTAACAGGTCTATTCCACTCTTGGCATTCAAGTTCTTTGTTTAGACTTATGTCTTTTCTGCTCTGTACTTACACTGGGTATCTTTCATTTTGTGCTGCTAGACATAAGGAGCGAAGGTCATTTGTCGCTTATCACTGATGTTCCGCTGAGTTACTTGCGTAAATTGATTTCTGAGATTCGTGTGAAGGAGTACAATAATGAGAGCTGGCAGTCTTGGTATAATAGAACTGGTTCAGGACAGTTACTGCGCCAGGCAAGCACTGCAGTGTGTATCTTAAATGAGATGATATTTGGTCTATCGGATCAAGCAGTTCACATCTTCACAAGGATGTTTCATAAGTTCAAGGCAAAAGGGGAAGAGGCTCAGGAGTTTGATGCTGGACTTGCTAATGGTCAACACCACAAAACTGAATGTTCTTTGCCTAATGAATCTGTCTGGAAGGTTTCTCAGGATAAAGGTGTAAGGAGTCACTTGATTGATTGTGTTGGCAGAATCTTACATGAGTATCTATCTCCTGAAGTGTGGGATCTTCCGGTAGAACATAAATCATCTCTTATACATCTTGATGGTGAAGATGAAGATATTAGTTTACACTTCTTCCGTGACACTGCTACGCTACAACAGGAAATTTACATTTTCCTTCACCTAACATATATGATTACTGAATCTTGCATCAATTTAGCAGGTTCTGCTTAGCATATTTACATAGTACTGATTGTAGCTTTGTTTTCCTCAAACAGGTTATAGTTGATGGAATAGGCATCTTTAATATATGCCTTGGAAGAGATTTTGCTTCTAGTGGATTCCTTCATTCATCTCTTTATCTGTTGCTTGAGAATCTGATTTCTTCAAATTTTGAGGTTAGGAGTGCTGCTGATGCTGTCTTACATGTCCTTTCTGCTACATCTGGCTATCCAACGGTAAGGTTGAATGACACAAACTCAATATTTTCCAAGGATTCTGTGATGCATGACTGTTGTAAAAAATATTTGTTGTAGGTTGGGCACTTAGTTTTGGAAAATGCAGACTATGTGATTGATTCCATATGTCGGCAATTACGACATTTGGATCTTAACCCTCATGTGCCAAATGTGCTTGCTGCTATGCTTTCCTATATTGGAGTAGCTCAGAGAATATTGCCTCTATTGGAGGAACCGGTATGACTATATATCCTTGAGTCTGATAGCTATTGAGGGCAATAAACTTACTCATCTTTCTACTTATAAAAAAATGTAAACTTGCTCATCTTTCTGATGTTCCATTAAGAGTGTATGTTCCTGTACTCATCTTGGAATATTTCTTTTCAGTTAGTATGCTCTGCTTAGAGGTTTTATCAATGTCATGACTTTTAAATGTAATTTGAAGTTCCTCTGTCAGTTCTTATAGTTTGATTTCAAGTTGATTTTCTCCAAAGCTTTTCATCTGTGCTGTTTGTTTTTTGGCAATGCATACACGGGGTTTGTGTCTGTCATTTATTTTCTCCCCAGATATGAATTTTTCGTTTCTTATGTTTTGTTCCTTGTGTTGTTAGAAAGTAAAGAATTGACTCTAATGTCATTTACAACTTTTGGAAAGTAATGTTTTGGTCTGACATTGTAAATTGAACAGATGCGCTCTGTTTCAGTGGAACTCGAGATTCTTGGCAGGCATCAGCACCCTGATTTAACAGTTCCCTTTTTAAAGGTAAACTTTATTACAATGTGTACTTTCTTTGTGTTGCATCTGTAATTGCCTGCTTTTTTGTCCTTTTGCGATTTTTGGTTATTTGAGCTCTCCATTAAGAGCTGCATTAAAGAGTTCTAGAGTTTCTTGTCTCCTTTATCCTACCTTTGAACTTGCACATTATCATAATCCCATTGCACATTCCGAATTCCTCATACACTCATTTGTTAACTGCAGACATATTTAGAATGAAAGCAGAAACAAGTGGGTGAGAGTTGCTGCCCTTAAATGCCTTACCCACTGAGAGAACTGGTGGAAAATAAGAAGAAATATGATTCAATCACAAAATTTTCAACAAGATAACTTGACATGGTCAAATAGTCTTGTGATTAGTTAAGATGGCTCAATTAAGTTTTTTATTCATTTTTGAACTCCAGATAATGAAATAGTTTATGCTTTTAGGCGCTGGTACATTTCTGTCCATAGTTAATCAAAACAACAGGGTTTAAGTGTGCATGTATACATGTATCATATGTGTGTACATATACCTCAATAGAACATTTAAGCTCTGGTTACTGAGAAACCAAGGAAAATAACTGAAAATTTTGAAGCTTGTGACAGGTTGTGTAGGAATGGAACCTGTAATAGTATTGCATCTTCTTTTTTCTCCGACTATTTCTTAGCTCAAATGAGCAACATTGATGGTGCTAAACTGCCAATAACTTGATGCTTCGACCCAGGGAAAATCAAAGTTCAGAAGATATTTGAGAACATTTAGGATTAGATGAGAATGCAGGGGAATTGATGTGGTTTTGTGTGTGCAAATTATGACTCTGAGTAATGGTGGAAGATTTGCTTCCAATCAACAATTTTGGATTTACTGGAATGGCACCTGTTTTGATGAAGGAGCTATACCCCCACACACCTCTAAAACTGCCCAAAGTACCTCTCCAAGACTCCAACATAGCAAGGAAAGAATGGGGTATAACCCCAGTGACCCCTAGTAAACAAAGTAACATATCCCACAGTTCCCTAGCAATGGGACAATGTAGGAGAATGTGGGCCACGGACTCGCCATTGTTCTTACTCATACAACACCAGTCCACTGTTATGATTTCCCTCTTTCTTAAATTATCATGTGTCAAAATTTTTCCTAGTGCTAGTCCATATGAAAAAGCGACTAGGTGGGAGTCCAACTTTCCAAATGCACTTTCAAGGGAATGGTGTGGATGAAACATGCCTGATGCCTCAACTGGAGCACCCAATAAAAAATGCTAACTTGGAAACCTCTCGTTGCTGATAGGAGCCACATTAACGATCACTTTCTGAAGGGGTGACCTTCTCTATGTATAAATCATCAAAAAGTTGTTCCAACGATTCTAACTACCAATCTTGAGCTTCTTTAAGAAAAAGCGGCTTCCACTGCAATTGACCAAGTAACCAAGGCATAATGAACTCATTTTGGCGCTTGAAAGGGAGACTCATCTGTCGGTGAGGGAAGGGTGGAACCACTAAGGTTGTCTTCAACCAGGGAAGGGAAGGCTTTATTATCAATGATTAGTATGCTAATTACAAGTATGCCCCCACTTGTGGCAAAAAATAACAAAAATATTAAAGCATGTATTTTTTTAGGTAAGCAAGAACTTTATTAAAAATAAAATAGAATAATCATCCCTTGTATACAAGCAGTATACTAGGGAACCTACAATGACAACTGCAAAATTACATAAATCTAAAAATTCCTCCAAAGAAGAGAATGAATGAATTCTTAACCAGACCATCCAGTCATACAAAGAAAGAAGAAGAAATTAATTTCAATTCCGCAGATGTTCACTCAACCCCTTCATAAGTATTGATGAGCGGGTTCATCAAGTATGTTGGTTTCTTTCCCTCCAGATAGTTCACGCGACATAGGGGAATGGCCCTCCATACATCAACCCCGTGACTGGAATGTCTTTTTTGGGAGGGATTTCAATGATTGGGAGTTGGATCAGGTGGTGAATTTCTTTTCCCTTCTTCATTCTCATACCCACGGGGTGTTGGAGTGGACAAGTTAGTGTGGAGACCATCCTGGAAAGGCATCTTTGATTCTCGGTCTTTCTATCATGTGTTACGTGTTACCCCAATGATTTGTTTTCCCTGGAAGTGCATTTGGGGTGTCAAGGCCCCTCCCAGGGTTGCCTTGTTTATGTGGACTGTGGCTTGGGGTCGGATTCTCACTTGTGAGAATTTGAAGCAAAGGGGCTTGGTTTTGGCTGGTTGGTGTTGTATGTGCAAAAATGTGGATGAGTCGGTGGATCACCTCTTGTTGCATTGTTGGGCTGCTAGACAGTTGTGGAGCTTTGTTTTTCAGTTTGTGGGGATTGAGTGGGTGTTTCTATCTCAAGTTCCCGAAGTGCTATTGGGCTGGTGGAATTGGTTTGGGAAGAGGTCCTCGGGTGTCTGGAATTTGATTCCTTCTTGCCTTATGTGGACTATTTGGAGAGAGAGAAACAAGCGAACTTTTGAGAACCAGGAGACTTCAATGGCTAAACTCATTGAACTTTTCTTTAATACTTTGTATGATTGGTCTAAGGCTTGGGGTCTTACTCTTTCTCCGTCTGTAGGAGAGTTTTTAGCTTCTTTAGCTTTTGATAGTTCTATTTAACTTCTGTATCTCTGCTTTAAGTGCATGCTTTATGCACATAAAGCTTTTTGAATAAATCTTTTACTTATCAAAAAAAAAAATGGCAAGAGTCTTACCAACTCCCTGTCCAACACCAATAAGTCCACCACCCTCACATGCATAATCCACTATAGCCCAAACAGACAATGCCATAAACCAAAGCTCAAATGCATAAGCACAGTGGATCAGTAAATAATTTTTCTCAACACCATCATCATTTATTTTTTCTGGATTGGTTTTGAGAAAGAATATCATAAAAGTTGTTGAGTTTTATAAAGGGGTTTTTGGAAAGAAGCTTCTAGAAAATGCATTGACATTTGTGACTGTTTCTTGTCTACTTAGTATAGACAAAAGAGTTTCTAGTTACAAGTGGCTTACATGAAGGGTTAGTTACACAGGTTGATTTTGTTGCTCATATTAGAGATGGGGCTCAAAATATGTTATCTGCAAATGTGCATCATTGGTTAGGATAAAAAAAGAAATAAAGAAAGAAAAGATAAATACTTGAGTTTTGTCCTACTTGTAAATTGTAATGGTTGAGATGCAACAATGAAATTGAATTTTAGATTTTTCAATTCCTAAGAATTTTGAAAATGAAAATCATTGAAGAGTCTTGATTAACTTATCTGTCTTTTTCTTTCTTTCCGTTTATCCTAGGTACAATGCTTAACAGTTTAGTTTAGTTTAGCTGTAATCTCACATTCTTTTTTTGATTGTAGTCTCACATTCTTTAAGTACTAAAAAAAGAAGAAATTTTGATGTTATTTTTCACTAGTTGTGCTAGGGCAACTAAATAAATGCCATTCAAATGCTTGGCCAGAGGAAAGTGGTGAAACTTGTATGTTTAATTGCATTCTATCTCGTCATTTATGGATTTGTCTAAACCTTTTAGTAAGTCAAATCTAGATAAGCTCATGATAGAAATTTTACTGCAGTCTATTTATATAATTTGCTTCAATTTGAAATTCCAAGACATATCTTCATAGGATAGCATTTTACATTGATATCTTGTGTTTTCCTTTATCTTTAGTACTCCATCTATTATTTCTGCTTAGGATGAAATGCCTATCTCATAATCAGTTTTTAATGTTATATTTAGGCTGTAGCAGAAATTGCCAAGGCATCAAAGCAGGAGGCATGCTCATTGCCAAATCAGGCAGAGTCTTATTTTATGCATGTGAAGTCTATAAGCTCTGATGTGAGGAAGAAAGCTAGAACGGGATCCAAACAATGCTCAAAATCATCTTTTGATGATGATATTGTTATGTCTCATATGGAGTCAGGTGGTTCTTTTCTTTTCTTTTCTCTCTTTTTTTTTTTGGTAAAATTTTACTTCTTCCTCAATGAAGGCCATGTAGAGGTACAGGTTTTTCATATTAATAAAATTTTTTATTTAAAAAAAAAAATGAAGACCATGTAGAGATAAACTAGTGTTTTAGGTTTACCTATTTCTTGTTATATGCATACAAAAATATCAGTTATATAATCTACTTTGACAATTGCATATCATTTATAAGGGGAGTCACTTCTCCTAGTTAATTTAACCCTATCACTAATTACATATTTTTTCAGGAAGAAAACACAACTTTATTCTCGAGGGAACCTTTAGCAATTAGTTAGACCTGGTTATAAAATAAAATCAATTCTCTTTTTGTCGATGTAATTAATAGTGTTTCTCAAAACACTCTAGCAAATCATATGATGCCTCCTCTTTTCAATGTACTTCATGATGAAAGAACAAGAGAGGTGTTAGATTAATGATTAAATGTTTAAATTTACCATTTCCTAACAGCTCAAACTTTTGGGACAAATGGTAATTTATGTATGAGAGCACGTGATCCTCATATTTAAAAAAGTTAAAAAATCTCATGTGTTGGGCCCCACTTATTTAGGGAAAGTCTGGGCCCACACGTGAGGGGAAGTTTAGAATAATGGTTAGGTGATTAAATTCACCATTTCCTAACAGCTTAAGCTTGTCGTAATTTATCCAAAGACTCAAACTGTTAATGCCTTCCTTTACTTTGATAAAAATAGCATCTTCTATATTTTTTATTGTCTACCTTATTGATAAAGTTTTAGCCTTCTCTTATGTATACCTCCCATAAAGTGGAAGTTCTTCAAGCCAATCATGGTTTTCCAAGGGGCTTATATAGATTTGCTCCTTCTATGGAGCTCAATGGGGCTCCCATGATGAGGACATTTGTCCCACATGGATAAAGAGGCCGGCTTTTCACAATTAATGAACTTAGTGGAAGTTCTTCATGGTTTTCCTTGGGGCTTTTATTGATTTGCTCCTTCTATAGAGCTCAATGGGGATCCCATGATGAGGAGATTAGTCCCACATGAATAAAGAGGCCGGCTTTTCACAATTAATGAATTAAAGTTTTTACACAATGTGGTTAATTCCCAAGTATTCTATACTTAAAGGGGTCCACTAAGAACCTTAAGTGGTGTGTTCCTCACAGGCATATGATGTGGGCTTCTTTAGGGTTTTCTTTGTTTAAGTCTTGTTATGCCTTATTTGTGGCCCAAGAATGGTTTTCAGACATTGGTTGACCACTGGCCACGGTTTTTGTTTATATACATGCTTGTTAGTGCTGTTTAGGTCATGAAAGCCATTGGGTTGGCCATGTTGGTTGGGGCTTGTATCTGCTAGTTGGTTTAATTATGTGTTTCTACAGAGTAACTGATGGAGGAAGGAACCCTCAAGAAAATAAAAGGCATCCCAAAGCTACTTCTAATACCCAAGCATTACTTTGGCACATGTCAGATGATGCCAAGGGTACTTGGGAGCTTAAATAGGCATGCTAGTAGATTAGCATTAAATAGTTATGGTTTGATTTCGTATAATTTTATATGTTTTTAAGTGTCATGGGCAATCTTGTAATTTCTGGGCTTGGACTAAGGGTGGCAAAATATACTCAAACCCATTAACCCACTCAATCCACTCACTAATTACCCATCCAAACCCACTTATTTAAATAAATGGGTAAATGGGTGCTGACCCAATTAGGCCCAATTAAGTTGGGTTTAATTGGATTTTAATTGGGTTGCTTATTAGGTATCTAACAAATTTACCCAAGCCCACCTATTAATCATTTGAGGGTATTTTTGTCATTTTTATAGGGTTACATTTGTCATCTTAGAGATTTTAGGATATTTTAACCATATACATACATAAAATTGTTGGGTAAATGGGTGGGTTGGGTTTTACTTTAAATAATTGGGTTAGATTGGGTATGGGTAATACATACTTTGTTAAATGGGTTTAAATGGGCAATTGGTTTTTAAAGACCCAACCCATATATTACCTGCTCAAACCCACCCATTTGACACCCCTAGCTTGGACCATACTATTGGTCCATTGGATCTTGCTATGTTTTTTTTTTTTTCGAGTTTGGTTATTTACTTTGGTTCTTAGTAGTAAAATCCCAAGGAGTCCAACTCTTATTTGGGCTCTCCTAAGTAAATTAAAATAAGAGTTTAGTCATAGTAGTCTATATAAGATGCTATTGTACTTCAATGCAGGAAGTTTCCTATTTAAACTTCCATTGAAAATTTCCTACGGCATTCTAGCCAACCCTAGATTTTGATTCGTACGTTTGTTTCCTATCGTTTGGTTCTGATTCCAAGCAAGCCTAGGTGTTGATTCCTAGGTTATTTTTATTTTTTTTGTTCTTCAACTTAGATGTTGCATCAGTTTTAGTTTTGTCCTGTCACAAATCCTATGATTCCTTTTCCCCATACTATTTTCCAGCCTTTTTCCTGCCAAACCCTAAACCTAATTCTTCGAAGCCCTAGCTGTCCAAAAGTTCCAAATCAGATTTGGCTTCATTCCCCTTTGTCCTACATCAGTCACTTGTCTACAGTAGATTATTTGTTGGCCAATAAAGCTGCGAGCACAACAAAATTCACAACCATTTCACAACAATGCCCAGCTGGCCTACCACCTCACACAAGGGCCCACCACAATCTGCAACTTAAAAAGAAAAGAAAAAAGTAGAACAAAACAAGATGGGGAAGAATAGATAGGTGGGGGATATTTTGAAGAAAAAAAAGGTCTCAGACCCCAATTTTTAACGCAAAACCCTGAGATTTGTTATCGGCTTGCCGCTGCTTCTCTCAAAGCCCATGAGACCGGTGAGAGGTTCAGCGCTAGGTTTGTGGCTGGCGGTGTCCTCTCTTTCTGATAAATTTATCAAGCATATTCGGCATGGATCTCAACCCAGTGAGTTGACTCACTTTCTTTTTTATTTAGAGGCAATAATAGGTGCAGTGAGTAACCCGAAGAGTTGGTGGGAGTGTGGTGTCGGGCGGTCTGTAGAAGAGCATATGGAGGCACTAGAATACAAGGGGAAAAAAGGAAATTTGAGAAAATAGGATTGAGGTTTTTATTTTTTGTTGATAATTTGATAGTTGAGTTTGGGAGGATTTGAATTCTGGATGTCTCCTTTGAAGAACACCAGGAAGTGCCAACTAGTTAAGCTACAAGGCTCTTGGGAAAATAGGATTAAGGTTAACAATTGGGGTTTTTGGAAAAATATAAAGAAAGATAGAAGGATTAAAGTGAAGTGAGAGTGTATTCTAGAGGAAGTTCGGGGGGTGTGGGATTGATTGTTTTTTCCTCTTCTATGAGAAATTCTTTCGTCCTCCCAAATATCCTATTCTCACGCAAAAGCTACTGTTTTGTTTTCTCTTTTTTATTTTTATTTTATTTATTTCTAAAAAAATTAATTTGCAGATTGTGGTGGGCCTGTGTGTGAGGTGGTAGGCCAGTTGGGCATTGTTGTGAAATTGCTTGTGAATTTTGTTGTGCCCATAGCTTTATTGATTTGTTGGCAGATGGGACCCCTAGACAATTCTCTGTGTGTGTTTTAAATAATCAGTGCCTTTATGCTGTCCTATCCTTCATGTATAAATTTTTTATTTGTTCTTTGTTTTGGAAGGACTTTATATTGCTTTATGTAGCAAAATGACTAACTTATGATATCTTGGTATTCTGCTGAAAAATGAAGGCCTCTGGCTCATATTTTAATGATATTGTGAATATAGAGCAATTGGAGAGCATTTCGTTCAACTTGAATGATTCCAAAAGGTATAGAAGAACAGTTGGATCTATTGCAGGTTCATGTATAACAGCTGCTACCCCTCTATTGGCTTCGACGAAGCAAGCTGCATGCTTAGTCGCACTAGATATAGTTGAGGTAATTTACTGCCTGAGTTGTTTTTTCAGCTACTGTTTATGTTCTTGGTGATGTATCTTGTTATAGAAGTAAAATATTATCATTATAATTATTATTTACTTTCTAAGTACTCTTGTAAAGTATTATCAGTATTGATATAACTATTTTTACTTTTTAAGCATTCTTGTCGAATTTATTAGTGAGATATCTGTAGTTGGAAAAATGATTAATTGATGCAACTTTATCTGGCGCTATTCAAAGGGACCTATAAGATGGAGGAAATATGAAATCTTTAATACATGTTCGATTTTGTGGTTATGTTAGATATAAGATCAAATGCATACCTTGCACTTTTCAGGATCATTGCCAAATTGACTTGGGAAAAAGAGTCTTTCTTTGATGAATTTAGAGTTGTTGTAATCTTACATATATTTGGGTCACATATTTCAATAGACATGGACATCATACAAAGAGTTAGGAACATGAAAAATGAGTTAAATGCATATTGGTTTTTAATGAATAAAATCATAATCAATGTAATTAAAATAATAGAAGCTCCATAGTTTTGCATTGGAACTTGAAAATGATTTTGTGCCATGGTTATAGCGACGATTTTCATTTTTCTCAGTCACTCCTTGGCTAATGGAACTATATCTCCAAATGATAAGTAAATCAAAGTGGAATCAATTAAGTTCATGGTATATTGGAAAAGGCACATATGATCTTGTTCTAATATTGCATTGCAAGATGGATGAGAACTTTTAGCTGTGTCAACTTCCAATAAAATTTTTTTACTAAAAAAAAACCGTGCTTGTGTCAACTTATGATGAATGCTTTTCTTTTTTTAAGGATGGCATTGTGGCACTGGCAAAAGTGGAAGAAGCCTATAAACATGAGAAGGAAACTAAGGAAGCAATTGAAGAGATGATTCGGTCGTGCTCATTATATCCGCTTCAAGATACTCTAGATGCTGCGGATGAAGGGACTGATGAGAACAGGTTGCTTCCGGCGATGAATAAAATATGGCCCTTCTTGGTTGTTTGTATTCGAAATAGAAACACAGTGGTGCGTGTTCATTTTTCCTCGCTAATCACCTTAAAGGAACTTAGTTACCAAGTAGGATTTAATAATGAATTGGATATATATATATATATATATATATTTTTTTTTTTCCTTCTTTTGTTCAAATAATTCTTTGTTTTGGATAATAACTATGAAATTTGCTGGACGAATCATGAGACTAGTTCCGTTTTTGCTACCATTTTTCTAAGATTGTGACTTTGTTATGTTGCAGGCTGTTAGGAGATGTTTAAGTGTTGTAAGCAATGTGGTGCGAATCTGTGGTGGAGATTTCTTTTCACGCCGATTCCATACTGATGGACCCCACATCTGGAAACTCCTAACCATGTCCCCATTTCAGAGAAAGCCCAATTTAAAACAAGAAAGAACTCCATTACTACTTCCCTATAGAAGCACCTCCATTTCTCTGGAGGACTCAATGGCTGAACTAACCAACTTGAAAGTCCAAGTTGCAGTGCTCAATATGATTGCTGATTTGTCGAGAGACAGGAGGAGTGCTTCAGCACTGGAAGTAGTTTTCAAGAAGGTCAGTGGTATTGTAGTGGGGATAGCTTGTAGCGGCATGGTTAGGCTTCACGATGCATCTGTGAATGCCCTTCTTGGACTTGCATCTATTGATCCGGATCTTATATGGCTTCTTTTAGCTGATGTTTACTACTATATGAAGGGGAGAGATATGCCTTCACCACCCATTTCAAATTTACCAGTGATTGGTCAAATTTTGCCCCCTCCCTCATCTCCTAAAGAATTCCTTCATGTACAGTATGGAGGGCAGAGTTTTGACATTGAATTCTCTTCTGTTGAAACTGCTTTCAAGAAACTACATTCCCAAGTTTTTACTGACCAAATGTGGAGTTAGAGACTCATCACTGTATATATGTACATAATAAAATATTATCATTTCATCATCCATTTTGGGTAAAACTTTCTTTTTATTTTTATTTTTGGGTAAGTTAAACATTCAACCAATGGATGTTGACAATCATGTGCACCCTCTACATCTTTCCACCATGTGCATAACTATGTTGACAATCACCTTACCACTTGCAAAGTTAGCTACAAGTTTTAGCATTGCCCTGGTACTTTGTGCTCAGCACTCTACATCTTATATAATCCATTATTCCATCTGCACAACTTTCTTTATGCTCAAGATAAATGTTGAATTACTATAAGAGTTTTAATGAGTTGATTTCTATAAGAAGACATGTGAGAGTACCGGTTTTTGCAATAGATTCACTATACTTTGGTGTTAAATTATTTATATTTATGTATATTGTATTTTGTATTTTGTCAAAGTGTGTTGTTTACTTTCTAATCTTTTTGTTTCTACAATGAAACTGATGAACTAGTTTATTTTTTTAGACTAGTTGAACTTGATAGGGCAATGAAAAATCCTCAAAACGCTGTGTAGTTAAGAGGCCATGTATTTTGCAGTTTCTCTACAATTGTCGTTAAGAGGCTACCGCCACAAACAAAATCCACATAACTCACTCACCCACAAAACCATTGCCAAATCTGTTTGGTCGTTCTCAGCGTTGCGGGCTTACTCTATTTTGTCGTGAGCCTTCTCGCTGTGGTCGTTCTCTGCCTCGCTAAAATCTTGCTATGGTTTGATCTCGGCTTCCACAACCCGATTTGGTGTGAAGTTGAGAGATAGAGGGGAAGTGAGAGTCGAGAGAAAATAATATAAAATAGGAGGGATTTGGTTTGTAGATGAACAAGTGCCTGACCTCTTGGGTGAGCAATTGTAGAAAAGGTTGGTTGCGTTTGATGTTTGAAGAGGCTAGTGTGTGTGAGAGAGTTTTGTGTATAAATTTTACGAAATATACGGTATAGTGAGTTTAAAATTTAATGAGAATGCTCTAATACCACTTTTGTATGTATCTTTTTTTTTTTCAGAAGAGACAAATTTGGTGGGACTAGAATTATTGGAAGAAAAATAGATATAGAAGCGAGAGGAGTGGTTAGTAATTGACACAATACGTGATACCGGTATAATACTCATAGCATTCGTGGTGAGTGGTGACCTTTCCAAGTCCAAAAAGCGCAAAAAGTTGCTGCTTCCCCTTCCTCCCTAGTCCCTACTATTCCTATATAATATATTATCAAGACCACCACTTTTCCCTTTTCTCTTGTCTCTTGTCCGTACAATCTCTCTCCCGATCTTTCTCTCTCTACAAATATCTTTCCCATTTTCTCTCTCGCTAATCTAGGGTTTTACTTCACTCCTCCGATGGCCTCGCACTTTGCAACTCTTCCGAAACCCTAATCCAAATTCCTCAATCCTATTTTTTCTATATTTCTATAAATTTCTAAACTATGGACGGAGTGAATAGTGATGCCGACGCCGCCGGCTCGAGCGGCAGCGGAGTAGGATCCGCGCAGCAGCAGCAGGCGCCGACGCCGATGCAGAGCGGGAACGCGCCGCCGCCGTTTCTGAGCAAGACGTACGACATGGTGGATGACCCGGCGACGGACCAGGTAGTGTCGTGGAGCCCCACGAACAACAGCTTCGTGGTGTGGAACCCGCCTGAGTTCGGCCGGGACCTTCTTCCCAAGTACTTCAAGCACAACAACTTCTCCAGCTTCGTCAGGCAGCTCAACACTTACGTATGCTACCTTTCTCTGCTTCTTCTTCATCTTTTTTGTTATTGCTTTTCAATTTTGTGTATTTTCATTTTTTGTTGTTTAGAAAATGATTATGTCGTTGATGATGATGATGAATATAATAGTGAAATTAGAAATTAGGAGTATATTTTAGCTGTGAAGTTGGCTTTGTAGAAATGAGATCTATTAGATTTTGAAATGCTGAAGAATATGCCTCTACTAACTTAAGTTTAGTGAAAACCTTTAAATTTGACTTCTGACTTAGGGATAGGTTGCGTTACACATTGTCATTCCCCCCCATTTGGTTGCTGAGAACCCGTTTCGTTGAGAGAATTTGATGACAAAACTGGGAAAAGAAATGGGAATCAATGGATTATGTTCTAGTTTTTTTATGTTGCTTTCTTTGTTTGGAAAAATTAGGAACTTGTTTCAGTGACCGAGTGGGTCTTGAGTTTATGTGGAACTTTGATGTTATTTCTTTGTCCAAAACAATGAAAATGTTGTAAGATTTGAAGTTTTGATATCTCGTCTCCCTATTTTTATCAGCAACCAAATGGAGCAGAAGGGGGAGAAAAGGAAAGAAAGCCAGTCTCAGTTTGATCATGACCTGATAACAAGGTTAATAATGATTTCGTTATTTGTATGATCTTGTTGTTGCATTTGTAGTCCAGTCCTAGCTGAAGGCAAGGGCAAGCATATGAACTAATTAGAGAGGGTATGGATGCACCTTTTGCGACATAAAAAAGAGCTTATGAGAGATTCAGTTCTGTGATCTACTGGATAGGTTATGGAAATTCCGATAGTTCTCTTTTGATGATAAATGCGTTGTTTAGTTTTGTTGAAGGCTATAAATAGGTCACTATGGTCAAACCCGAATCATAAAAATGGTGAATGAAGGTACATGTTTTCTTCAAGACCATACATAACGCATTAAGGTGATGTTCTGATTTTTGGTGAATGAGTCTGACTCTTCCTCAAAGCCTAAAGTGTAAGGGTGGATATTCTAGTTTTTTGGTTTAGATCATGAATGCAAAGGAATGTGGTGACTCACATCCAAACTGGCTGACATCATATGTGGCCCAACATATGGTTGCATCGAGATCAAATTGAGTTTACTCTCTAGTTGCAGGAGAAGATCAATTTGGTTTGTGTTGAGAAGTGATCTGAGAAGACAATCATGTTTGTTGCATGTGAATAACATGAAGATTAGTGTGACTACATAGGTAGGGTGTTGGCAAACATTTCCAAACCCCCATTCTTTATTGCAGCAAACATCGTATATTGAGGCAAATTTGTTTGGAGAATGTACATTTTGTGAATGTGGTTGGTGTCAAGTTGTTGAAATACATTCTTTTAATTGATAATATTTGTAGTAGTCAATGATACAAGGTGTAGTCAATGGGCATGTGTTGTATATGCAACATGGAACATGGACACATGGATACAAGGTGTAGTGCACAATTCTTAGGACTCTAGATATTGGGACTTGACTATTTTTTGTCCAACCCAAATCTTCACACACATGGCAGTAGGCTGCCAGCCCGTTTTCTTCTTCAGATTTTTTAGCTTTTAATGATAACTTGTCATTGCAAGGGAAAGTGCTACAGAATATGATATTCTCTTTGAATTATTTGTTTTCTAAATATGGAATTTAATAATGATGGTAAATATTAATAGGCTTTTATTATGATTTTGTTTGTTTATGCAACTATCTATTATACCATTTAAAGAAGAGATGATATGCCAAGATTTTAATGGATGAAGTATATATATATATTTATGAATAATAAGTTACATTAAATAAATAGGAAAAATAGTAGACTAGAATATACTCCAAATACAAAATTATGGACCTCTTAAGGAACATGGCTCTAAATATAGGAGTTGTTATAATCTAAGTTGCACGAATATGGATATGGTATCGGGTATGATACCGGTACAGGTACGGGTACGGGGATACATCATTTGTTTTTTATAAATATATTGGCCATTTGTAAAGAGTTCTTAAGAAAGCATTCTTCTATCTATCTATCAGAGTCTCCTTTCCCTCGAACATTCCTTCATTCCTCCCTCCAAATACACAACATCAAGCATAGGGGAATGGCCTTCTAAATGTCAATTCCTTCATCTTTACAGAACCTTGCTTTCCACCACTCTGTAAGACCAATTACAGCACACAGTCACTAATTAATCCCACCAAACAGAACACATTTTCCATTACTCACGAGCAATGTTGTAGTGGAGAAGTAAGTGATCCATCAATTTCCCATCCATCTTACACATACAACATCAATCCACAAACATAATACCCCTTGTACGCATGTTGTCCATTGTAAGCATTTTACTGTACAACACCAATCCACAAACATAATACCTCTCTTACGTATGTTGTCCATTGTAAGGATTTTACCAAATCACTGCTGGCCATACAAAAAAAAGCCACTCTAGGTGGCACCTTAACTTTCTTAATGCTTCACCAAGGAAAAGAGCCCCCGATTTCAAATGTAATAGGATTTAACTTGGAAACCCTACTTATCGAAGGAAGTCAAATCATTCTATCCTCTTCCATTGCATTAATGTGAACATAAATCCTCTAAGGACAGTCATGGACTCGAATTCCTAATCACATATAGTGAATACCACCATTTGTTCATTCTAAGTAATCTGCCACCATTGCTCTTCTATCCCTTGCAATGTTGTAAAACTCAGGATAAGCTTTCTTAAGCGAGCTGTCCCCACACCAACAATCATGCTAGGAGCTAATTCTTGTCTGATGCCCTACCTTAAACTAAAAAAATCTCAAGAATTTACCCGACCCAATTGTATACTTCCACAATTAACTCCAGACAATGTCTAGAAATATCTGAGCACCACCAATCCCAATACACTATACTTCCACAATTAACCCTTCTCTTTTCTCAAAGTTTCTTAGGTAGTTTTCCTACTTCTTGTCAGACTCAACTAGCTTGTGAGCTTTTGTACTATAGTGGGAAATGTATATTTGAGGTTGGGAGGAAATAAATAGTTTATTGAGCCATATTGTGCAATTTTGGGTGGTGATGAGGAAACTTGAACTTCAATGAACGTTGATGCAATGCAAATGCTTAATTGTCAGGAACTAAGCTTTGAAACGCTGCTCCTGTAATTCTTGGATGAGCTAGGGTTTGTTTTCTTACAACGAACTTTATTCAATGAGTTCCAGTTGTCCCAACAATTAAAATTATCCTTATATGTGGTAAAAGGTTGCATACTTGTTCAGCCTTATTGTTCTTATGTAACTATTTGAGTTTTTTATTTTCATTTATTTATTTTTTATTTAAATTTAGAGGTAGATATAATTAGTCCAGTTTCTTTGTTCATAGATGTTTGTGTCTCCATGAATTCTATTTGTAATTTTCTTTTTCCTGTTTAGTGTCCATTGTTTTGCTAGGATGGGATCACTAAACTCTATCCTCTTTGTTTATTTTGCTGATTGAAATTGTTCTCTGCCCCACCCCCTTTCTGTTTTTCCTTCTCTTGTCACCATTTGTTGAACAGGGCTTTAGGAAGGTTGATCCAGACCGCTGGGAATTTGCAAATGAGGGTTTTTTGAGAGGTCAAAAACACTTGCTTAGGAGTATTAGTCGGCGGAAACCTGTACACGGAAATAGTCATCAACAGCCACAGCAATCACATGGACAGAGTTCGTCAGTGGGGGCTTGTGTAGAGGTCGGAAAGTTTGGCCTGGAGGAAGAGGTAGAGAGGCTTAAAAGGGACAAGAATGTGCTTATGCAGGAACTTGTCAGGCTGAGGCAGCAGCAACAGACTACTGATAATCAGCTGCAAACAATGGTGCAGCGTCTTCAGGGCATGGAGCAGAGGCAACAACAAATGATGTCATTCCTAGCAAAGGCTGTGCAGAGCCCTAGCTTCTTGGCTCAATTTGTGCAGAATAAGAGCAGCAGGCGCATTACTGAAACCAACAAAAAGCGAAGGCTCAAGCAAGAAGGTATTTCTGAGAGCAAACATTCTACTGCTCCTGATGGACAGATTGTTAAGTATCAGCCACCTATGAATGAGTCAGCTACAATGCTCAGGCAGATCATGAAAATGGATGTTTCTTCCAGGCTGGAATCTTTAAACAACAAAGATAGTTTTCTGATTGCTGATGGTTCATCTCCTTCCAATGCAATGGACAGTGGTAGCTCTCCAAGCCGTATATCTGGAGTGACTCTGCAAGAGGTCCCACCAACTTCAGCGAAGTCATCTTATATGCCATCAGCTTCAGAGATATCAGGGCATGGCCCCTCAGCTGCAACTTCCGAAATTCAATCTTCACCTTGTGCTGCAACTTCTGATAAAGTTACAACTCCATTCCCGGATATGAGTGTACTGGTTGGAGCACAAAATGTGCCTTCCATTTCTATTCCTCAGGCAGATGTAATCATGCCTGAGCTCTCTCGAATACCTGAAATGATGCCTGGATGTAATGTTGATATTCCTGAAGAAACTTACAATGGTGGATTTCTAGATCCCACTTACAATGGGCCAATTCCCATAGATATTGATAATCTCTCCCCAGATCCTGATATTGATGCCTTACTAGATGATTCTAACTTTTGGGATGACCTCCTTGTGCAAAGTCCCTTGCCTGAGGAGATTGAATCAAACTCCACAGATGGTTTGTCCAAGGGAAATGAAGCGCAGCCAGTGGAGAATGGATGGGACAAATCTCAGCATTTGGACAAGCTTACAGAACAAATGGGCCTTCTTAGATCAGATGCGGAAGGGGTTTGATATTGGTTACTAAATGTACAATAGTTTCACTCGTCCTCTGAGGTAATACTAATAATCTACATAATCACATGGTCCTCTTATATTGTCATTGGAAGAACAGCTAATGCCTCATGTATTGCACATATGGGGACCCTAATATCTTTTTTCTTTTTCCTTTTTTTTTTTTTTTTTAAATTTGGATTTTCCATTGCCTTATGTTGGTGCTGAGTCAAATGAACTTGACAAGCAAAGTGGTATTAGCAGCTCTAGCTTTGGTTTTATGTTCCTTTGTACTGGTTGATGTCCCCTTTGTTCTAAAATTTTAGTGTTTGTAGTCATCTTAAATATTTCACTAGTTACATTCCCCTTCTGTAAATACACTTTTGTTCAAAGTTATCTGAAACGTTCTTAGTAAATATATGATGCTTTTGATATTTGACGTAGTAAATGTAGATTCTGGAACGTAGCACTGGAGGTTTTAGTTATTTGGTAGGTTGCTCTAGTCTGGATGCAATACGAACAGATAGACAAATTAATTCTAGTGCATATGAATGTCCCATGATCATTGGTTAGTCAATATTTTGCGTAGAATCACAGTTGAGCGACAGTTGAGTCACATGTAGGCCTCTGTTATCATTGAGATAAATAGGGAGCTAAATGTGGACAGTAATGTAGCTTGAGCAAGATGCATCGACACCTTAAAAGTGATTTTTATTTTTCTTGGATAAGTGAGTTTTGGTCCCAAGGGGATGGGAAGCCGGGAAGGAGAAATTTGAAATAGTGACCTTTGCTTCATGAGACGACGTGGTCTCCAGCCGATTGTGTGAGCCCTGTGGTTAACATCAGTGATTTTAATAGAAATGATATTTCTCCAGAGATATATGGCTGGAACGGGGGAGGTTTTAGGTAATCTACCTTCTCAAAGTCAAACGAACAAAAAATAGGACCTCACATAAGCCAGCTATAATTGTAGTTTGGCAGTATACTAATGCAAAGTTATATCAGTATTTGATATGGCTTTTGCTAGAATCTTGGAATGGGTGACAGATTGTGGAGCTTTATATTTTTAACAATATGAACCGAATTGAATTCTCTAAAAATTAAGCTTCTTCACTGCTTTAGACACATATCCTCCCAATGTCTGACATTTGTGAATCCACCCAAGGATAGCCATAAGCTGATGCCAGGGCATTCCATGGAAAAACCTTGTTGGTCCGTCCGTTTTCTGTGTATTGCGACTTATGAATGCCAAATGTTCCCCTGCTCAACCAAGAAAAAGTTCCCTCACTCTTCAAAGTTCTAACAGCTTCCAAAGAAATAGCCTAACGTTGAGTTTTCGTTCTCATACGTGCATGAAAAGGAGCAATTGCTCAACCCCAAGCATAGCTATGCATATCCTATAGGCTTCTGTTAGTTAAGGGAAAAGCGGCTGTTACATGGCTTTGCCTTCCATTTCGGCTTGTGATCCTAATATTATGATTTCTGGATCCCGCCGGCACAATTCCCTTTATTAGTATCTGTTATTGTACCAAATCCTAGAAGCTTCGCTACATGCACCCTTTGCTAATTGCTATCACACCCTTGATCACGAATGAGGTCATCTTAGATCTTCCAAATGTAACCCATGAGTTAGCGATCAAGATTGTTCATAAAAAAGGGCTTCCAGTTACCATAATAAAAATTTTATATTAAAAAAAGTGTGTCAAAGGAAAATACAACAAATTTAAACATTTTTTTTTATTATTATTTTTTTTATATGGCTGAGTTGGTATGTTATGATTGGAGTTAATAAAATTGATGTTAGTGATTGACCTATGTGAATATGACGGTTTCAATCACAATTTATTACATCAATAATTGTAAAAAAAATTACAAAAATTATTGTGACTTTAGCATTACCCTATGCAAAAACAAACTACTAACATATAACCACAAAAACCTCACCTGCCCTTAAATTATGGGATAGTCGCATCCAGTTGTTATAGCTGTGTGATCTGCTTGTGGGTTCCATGCACTCACCAATCCCAAGTATTAATACTCGTCAGATTGATTTTCTTTGCTAATTGCTACACAAATACACAAAGTGAAGAAGTATTTATAAGCGACAGAGGGAAAGAGAAGACAAGAGGCTTTAAGAGTGTAAATGACATTGGTGAGAGAGAGAAGGCACCAACAAGCACTAAAGCTATCCTTACCACCACCACTTCCAGCAGCTGAGTTCCAACACCAGACCCACCTGCCAGAAATATATTTGCCAACCCCAACCCCTGGTCCTGACTCTCCAGGCATTGAAAACCTCTCTGACCTTGAGAAAATGGCAGTTCTTGGCCATGGCACTGGTGGCACTGTCTACAAAGTCCTTCACAAGAAAACCACATCAATATACGCATTAAAAGTATTCCGATTCCATCAAAACACAATCACCATTCGCCAACAGGCTGCACGCGAGGCTGAGATTCTCAAACGAGTTGATTCACAATATGTCATAAGGTGTCATGCAGTTTTTGATAATGGTTTCATCGATACAGAAAATGGGTCGGGTGATCTTTACTTTGTTATGGAGTACATGGAAGGAGGCTCGCTACATGATGTGTTGCGTGCACGTCAAAGATTACCTGAGCAGGTAATCTCTGGAGTGGCTAGATGTGTCCTTGAAGGACTGCATTATCTGCATGGAATGCAGATAGTGCATAGGGACATAAAGCCATCAAACCTACTTGTAAACGATAAGGGAGAGGTGAAGATTGCAGACTTTGGGGTTAGCCATGTTGTGGCCGGGACATGCGAGGCATGTGACTCAAACATGGGCACGTGTGCATACATGAGCCCAGAAAGATTTGATCCGGAGAGATGGGGGGGTGATAATGCAAATGGGTTTGCAGGGGATGTTTGGTCACTTGGGGTGGTGGTGTTGGAATGTTATGTGGGTCATTTTCCATTGATTGGTCCGGCTCAAAAACCAGACTGGGCAACATTAATGTGTGCAATTTGCTTTGGGGATCAGAGGCTAGAGATACCAGAGACAGCCTCACCGGAGTTCCGGAGTTTTATTAGGAGGTGTTTAGAGAAGGATTGGAGGAAGAGAGGGACAGTGGCTGAGCTTCTTGCCCATGATTTTGTGAATAAATGTTGTTACAATTCTATGGAAAGGTGTGGTTGAATATTGAATATTGATTATCATTTGTATAGTTGAATTGCGCTTGCTTTCTCTCTTTTTTCACCTCACTCTAGAATTTCTTTTGTTCTGAGTTCATAATAATTCTTTTGGACCTCACTACATTTTGGTCTGGGGGATAAGCCATGCCACAATTTTTGGTTGTAAATTGTTAGTTGGAAAAGTGGCTAACGTCACCTCCAGTGCAAGGGTGGTGGCCATTGCAGTGACAATGTGTTTTTCAAGAAATTTAATTTGATCTTCAAAAAGTCGCTAAGGTCCCTAATTTCTTTGTTATACATTTATATATACATACATATATATATATATATATAATTATATATATACATACATATATATATATATATATAATTCCTCTCAACATACCAAATTTACCAATCACTTCCAGTGATGTTGCGTTTGAATTTTTTTTCCCCTGTATTATGTTATTAACTAATGGATGATGCTTAAGAGTAAAAAGGATGGAAATAAATGGAATGTAAAGAATATTTTAAGAATATTTATTTTATTCCCTTATTTAAGAGTTTAAGTAGGAATAAATAGAATGGTTTGGTGATAACACTCATTTCTCCAATTTCTTTCAAAAGATTAATTTTTCATTCGCCTAAAATTTGTAAGAAATAGGAAGGAATGAAATTGAATTTAGTGATATTTTGATTGTAATGTTTATGGATTGAGATCTTCTAGAGTTCCTAGGGTACTCTACAAAATAGAGTTCTTTAAATCTCCATCCTTTAATTTAAAATAAATAGTCAAAAGAATACCACATCATCAATCCACTAATGAAAACCTAAATTAGTATTTCAAATGTGCCTTAAAACACTCCAATAATTGCTCACGTTTATCACGTCTTCTCCTTTTACTTTTTCTTTTTCTTTTTTCTATGGAGCAGTCACTGACCCAACAACTCTTCCTCTTTCTTAAAATTTTCAATCTTTTTAACTCACAAATGATTGAGGGACAATCTCCAAATCGTCCATGAAGGCCAATCGTCCATGAATGTTTGAGATCAGCTTGTAGTTATTTTAACTCATAAAAGATTTGTGTTGTTCTTTGTGATTCAAAATAAATATATCTGGTTTTGAGTATTTGAGGCAAGGATTAAGATAAAATTGACATTAATTTTAGTTAGTTGTTGAGATAGATGCATAATTTGTGAGATTCGTAGTCTGAAATTGGTTTATAAATTTTAAATATAAATTGTCAACCACAGAACATAAGGGAATGACATAATTCTTGTTGGGTTGATGAGTGATGACTGCTCTAAGAGAGAGAGAAAAAAAATGACGTTTGAAAAACGTTAGCAGTTACCAAAGTGTTTTAAAGTATTTGAAATAATTATTTAGATTTTCACTAGAGGATTGATGATGTGACATTCTCTTATCCCTTTATTTTGAATTAAAGATGAAGATTGAAAGAATTCTACCTTATAGAGTACCCTAGGAACTCTAAAAGATTTCAATCCTAATGTTTATAATTCCCATTTTTATTTTACAATTTTTCTTTTAATACCCCTATCTTATTATTTGACTCTTACTTTTTTTTTTAATACTCCTTAATTTTTGTAACTGAATCTTCTTCTCTTGCACTAATTGAACTATATTTTAAAACCATCATCATCTTGATCAATTTGCTTGCTTTGCTTTTGTACTTTTATCTTTTGCTTTTTATTTTTAATATTATTATATGAAAATAATAATAATAATAATGTAAGAAACAACTTCTTATCTTTTTTGTATTTTTTTTTATTATTTATTAAAAGAGAGGTATAATAGTAATTTAATTATAAAATTATTATTTTTCATTCCTTCTTATGGTACTTTCAAACAAGATTACTTACGTTCCATTCATTTCATTTAAAACATCTAAACAAGATAATTTAATCTCATATCATTCCATTCCATTCCACATACTCATTCAATTCTTTTATAATATATTCATTTCATTACATTTCATTTTTTTACAAACTTCCAATGAAGCCTTAGTCTTTGAAATTAGTATAAGTTAGATTTACACTTCTAATTAAGATTTTGTCTCTAAAAAATTTAGAAGATATTGGTTTTGTCCTCCCATCTATTTGTTTTTTATTTTTTATTTTCTTTCTAGATTACATTACTTTTGTACAAATCAAAGTCCATTTATTATGCAATTTCTGTAATAGTAAATTGACAGATGAAATTGTAATTTTTAAAATTTTGAAAGACAAAAATTAAATTAAGACCATATTCTAGGAAAGGAAGTATACTTGAGTCGAATATTAAAGAAGTTAGGATAAGACTTTGTTAATTTTGTAATTATAGTGAAATAACAAAACTCAGCAAATCATACAGCTTAGCTTAATGAGCATTAAAGAATAATCACTTGGCTCTCATAACCGTTATCCGAAAAAATTGTTTAGGATAAAGGATTAACATTTATTGTGTCGGGTGATCGGGTCCTCTTAAAAGTTCAAATTCTTCTTTTGGAAACTTAAATTTAATGAGTATCATTTTCCCTTTTTCTTGTTTTAATTACATTCCTAAAGGGGGAAAGGGTTTTGTTATTAACTTATTATTATTGACTCTGTTTTACCATTAGACATTAGTAGGTTAATTATAGTTCCCTTAGTTTTATCTTTCATCTGAGATAGTTTGTGTAGACAAATATTTCGACAGCGTACGATAATTTATTTAATCTTGAGTTCGTTTGATTTTTTTTTTTTTTTTTTTGAAAGTGTCTAGTACTAAGCTACTTAAAATATCAATTCAATTTTATATTCAAATCAACGTATTCATATCTTAATCACTAAATTTATTTAGTAATTTAATGCTTCTTATTTGCAAATCAAGAGTTTGGAACATATTAAGCACGATAAGAACATGCATAAGCTAAAATATCAATTAAAATAAAAAATTCTTGATTAATAGGAACTAGTACAGGTGATTCAAGACACTAAAATTAACAGACCCCTAAAAGAAACTTGACCCAAAAAAACAATAACATTACCATTGCCATGGCCAAACATGAAATCCAAAACTACTAGAACTACTAATACTACTGTTATCATCCTCCTTTGAGCTATCACTATTCACTTCACTTTTGGTCTCTTCATCATCAGACTCAGATTCAGACAATGATATTTCAGTTTCATCTTTTCTATTTTCATTGCCTTGTGCTTCTTCTTCCTTAAGAGATTCCAAAGCTTGAATCAGGCTCTCCAAGCAGCAAGTCTCAGTTTTACCATCCTCAGTCTTGGGCATCATGTGTGCAGCAGCAGATGTTAGGTGATATAAGTAGCAAAGCTATCATTGTGTTTGAGGATATTGATTGTTCTTTGGATCTGACTGGCCAAAGGAAAAACAAAAAGAGGAAAAGATACATTGAATATTTAAATTCAATGAATTTGAATTCAACTAGGAATATATGTATTTGATCTAAGGAACTGTACCTAAGTTTTACTCTTTGTAAAAATACTTTCCTTTTTTGGGTTGATGATGTGTACTTTTGGAATTTTCCTCAAATAATTACTACCATAATTAATGGTATGATTTAAAGGACTACAAGCCCCATTATTCTTTACCTAGCAACTTTTCTTTTGGTAAGTGCTTAGGTAGTATCTTTTATCAAACACTTGTGAGTTGTTATTAGATAAAACTAAAATGACTTATACAATTATGACTTGACTCGTGTTCTAGTTGGAAGTTATTGATATTATGGTGAAGTTAGTAACATATGGATAGTGGACTAGACAATGACTTACTAATATTATTCTTTAAGAGAGAGAGTCCATGCAATGTAATGAAATATAAGTATATATGACAACCTTGATTAAAGGATATAAACTTTGAACTCATTTTTTCTCTTAGCCTCTTAAGAGTTGGGAACCAAAACACTTCACCGCTCCGCCTTTAAATTTTCTCTCTCAAACCATTAATGCTTTATATAATTTAAGTTTTTTTTAAGGGCTATATAAGTTTTTAAGAGTGTATATATGATGATGGTTTAAAAGTGTTTGCTTGTACCTACATGAGTGTGAGAAAAAAAATAAAAAATAAAAAATAATCTAAAGATCTAAACAATGAATGCAATACTCTCAGCAATTATATAAGGATCAGGTGTAAAGGGAGGCTTTTACACCCTCCAATGACATTCTGCCATCTCAGCTTATTGTAAATAAAAGATTAAACACTGCCACACATCATCACACCCTTTAAAACACATTAATCAGAAAATTATTGTACCCCCCCTCCCCCATGTTGTCTCTATTCTCTACTCCCTACTCTCTTGATCTTGTTGTTTAGCTTTAGTCTAATGGGGATGGAAGAATGGAGAGTAGAGAGAGTAGATTGAGAGAAATAGAAAAATTGGAGAGACAAAGAAAAAGTGATGAGAGAAGGATCTTATATTTTGGGAAAGGAGATGATGGAGGAGATTGGAGAGTAGTGGACACTGAGTGGATTGGAAAAACATGAAAGACTGGTAGAAAAAGAAATGAGAGAGGGATTGTTATATTTGGGAAAGGAGATGATTAGATCATTAGAGCAATAAGAAAATGAGATAGAGAGAGGTATTCTTATATTTGGGGAAAGGAGATGGTGGGTGTTTGGGGACAAAAATTAAGATCACATGCAATAGTTTAGTTCAAAATGTTCAAAAAGTGTTAAGGATAAAAGTGTAAAATATCGAAAAGTGATAAAATTGGTTTAATTTTTTTTATTCAAGGGTTAAAATTAAAAGTGAATATTTCAACTTTTAATCTTAATCCTTAAAACTAATTGCAATGCAATTGATTCCCATCTATTGTATGTCATCCATGAGTGCAATTGATTCTCTGAATTGGCAATTGCATCACAACTTTTGTGCAATTGATTCTCTGAATTGGCAATTGCATCACAACTTTTGTCCTATTATACTAAAATATGATTATTATTTTAAATAATATTAGTATATTGAAATGTTTGAGATATTATGTTGTAAAAAGTTGGTAAAATATTCTAAATATAAGAGGATATTTACCTAACCTTTGTAATGAATTGTGAAAAAATATTGATCAAAAAATGTTATTTTTTAGGGTAAAATATAAAAATCATCCATAAGGTTTGATCTAATGACATAAATTACTAAGATTTTTTTAAAAAAATATTCAGTTTGATCCTAAGTGCAAATAGTGGTTTAAAGGTGATTAAAGTGGTTTAAAGGGTGTGATTGTGTGTGGTAGTGATTAAAGTGATTCAACCCATTACGTGTCAATTAAATAGACTATTCACATGTATTATTTAAAAAAATTCACATAACTCATTAAAAATATCATGTGATTAAAAATACACGTGGTTGGTCTCTTTAATTATCACGTAGTAGGTTGAAAGATGATTCTTTCAAACTAGGTCAAAAGTAAACTATTTCCGTTTGGTAATTTTCAGTTGGAATTTTATGGCATGCCATTGACATTCAAGAATAATAGAATTTTTCCAATTTGGCTTTTGGGACCTCCTGAAATGAACAGGTTACCAAATGGAACATTCCTGATCACTTCAAAGTTCATATACATTTGCCCATTTGTCAATTCAATGAAAATTGAAAAAGGGAAACAGTTCAGAATTTCTGTATAAAAAGAAACAGAGGGGTTACTGACTCTAAGCCCTTCAATAAATATATGCTACAGGAGATGAATTCACCAATTGAACAGCTTTAATTAATTGAAGAAGGTTAAAGAAGCACGTCATCATGCTCATTCATATATATAATATATATATATATAATATGCTTCTGTTCCAAGAATTCTGAATCATTTTGGTGGAGCCAAATCCCAACTCTTTGAAATTTCTGTCGGCTTGTGGAGAAAACCACCTGAAAGGAATTTACAATGTAACTTAATCATCAATGTTAATGTTGCAATGAACAGATGATAAACGAAAAATATTAAGTGCTGAAGCAACATACAACAAAACCAGGCTGTCAAAACCACAAGGCTTTTTAGATTCAAACATATGTGTAAAAAAATATAAAATTAGAAAAAATGTCAGCAAGAACAATAAAGGATAAGCTAACAAGCATGTCCTTTTGCCTAATTAATCTTCTAGACAGGTTTCATAAAATAATGGGTTACATCCCTGTATGTCAAGCATGTGTAATTCCTCTCTTGATACTCATTCACACAGAACAAAGAAACTAAATGGAGTGCAAGGTTCCATTGTTTGATTTATAAAAGGGTTTCTCACTTTCTCTTCCTCTTGTTGTACCTCTTTCTTCTATAGATTTTAAATTCCCTTCCAATAAATCTATGAAAACAGGCAAATGGGCTTGAGAACACAACTGAGGTCAGAAATGGCCCAATTATTCCCAGTTGATGTTAGTTTGATAATATTGTTCAAAAAATGATACCATTTTAACCGAGTAAATCATTGATGCTATGAACACTAAATTTTTTTCCCTTCTTCAAGTTTCAGAGAATGAGTAGATCTATACATCAAGCAATCGGCGGCACAGACAACTTAAATTCTAATCCACCAGAGGTTGAAAGCCACCCTCAGATGCTAGAGCATGAGACACCAAACTTCCTGGTTGGGGGAGGGGGAGAGGGGGAATAAGTTATGCATTTTGGCCATCCTAGCCACCTTAGGCACCTTCAACTTAGTAATGGGGTTAAAAGCAGTCAACTTTTAGCTTGTCTGCATGGGTTTCCATCAAGACAGAAATCATAGAATGTAATTAAACAAGGACATCAAACTAACAAATGTTTAATCAAAGATTTAGGATCTGAAAGTCAAGGAGCTATCTCCAAGTCAACTTTTCAGCTTGGCTGCAATTGGGGGGGGAGGGATTTGAGTTTGTTCAAATTCAGCTCCATAGATTGAATGTTCCATTATTCCTCTCCCTCCTATATCTATATAATATTTAAAAATAGAAGATGACAGAAGTATAACCCTAACATTCCAAGAATTTGAGCAACTACACCAAATTGTCATTATAAGAAATGAAGATATGTGGATCGGTTTAAGTTACACTTGGCATAACTTTTCTCAATATAATACCACTTTCTATTTGATATGTTTTTTGACAAAGCCATTGTTGGATTACATTTTCTCCCTCCATGCTTGCAAAATATCAAGATGATAAGAGATCAATAGCTATATCATCTATAAAATGTTTAAATTTCAAGTTTCTTTATACTCAAAAATTATATTCAAAACATAAATTTATGGATATTATAGTAAATAACATCCGAATTAACACAAAATTTGGCATGCGTTAGGAACAAAAGAACATGTAATCCAATAGTGTATTGCCAAAATACTAATCAAATAAAAATTTAATAATTGGTGTACCATTGTCAATGAGTTACACCAGGTGTAACTTGATCCTCTCCATTTACATTGAAATGGAGACCGAGGTCTATTTCATGGTGAAAATTAAGTTTACACGCATTTAAAGGTGTACATGGTACCACATCATTAAAATCTCATTTCACCAAATAAAGGAATGATAACCGTTTTAAATGACATGACACAATATTCACCTTTAGATTTGTGACATACTAATCTTCACCAGATTTGTGACATACTAATCTTCACCTCAAAATGGAATCTTTTCAAATCAAAGTAAATGGAGAGGACACTTTTCCTTTGATATCTTTCCTTAATTTTAAATTTGTAAATCATATCTTTCACTACAATTGGTAAACGATTTAGGGAGATGAACACAGTAGAACAGCCATTTTAACTAGCTTGATTTTCGGTATTAATGAGAAGTTGAAAATAGTTTTGTAGGAAGTAAGTGAAACAGAAAAGCCTTTCTTACTGCTCTGATTTTTTGCTAATTGGTAATATTGAGAACTTGTCAGCAGGTGCCATTTAGAAAATTTGAATAGCATAGCAATAGATTGTAGTTTGCTTGCTATTAAGGTTTTTTAAGAAGTCTAGTAGACATCATCTGAATTTTTTATTTTCTCTTCTTTTGGCATCAAAGAAGCCAGAAAATAAGTTCTATGATGAAGTTAAGCAAAAGTGAAGCAGTAGGTTTCTCAAGCTCGGTTTGAAAAAATAGCAAGCTCCAAAACAGGGTTATTATTCTAATTTATCCCAAAAATGCTGTTGAATGAACCTCTAACCAAACAAAGCTTAAAATACATGAGGTGCATAGAGTACTAATAAGCCTATCAAGTCGAGTAGCATTATATATGAGATGAGTTTGAATGATAAATAAGACCAAATTAGGACTGCATTTGGTTTTTTCATTGGAATATATATATATATATATTTTGGATAAGTAATTTTTGGCCCCAAGGGAAGGGGAAGGAGCGATCTAGTGACCTCCGCTTCATGAGGCGTGGTCCTAAGCTGATTGTGCTACCCCTTGGGGTTAAAAATGGAAAAGTACTGTATCTGAATATCAAAAAACCAAAATGATCTCCAATAAATCTTTCACCGAATCATGCTCAAGAGTTGAGGCACTTAAAGTCCTAAGAAGTCTATTAAGCCAAGAGCAAGGCTCTGCTCAAACTGCTTTAAAGTCAATAAGTTGTAGAATATGTTTGAGTTTGCTTCATTCACCCCACAAATGATTTTGAAAGTCTTTTAAAGAGCCAAGCATGTATTGCTCGATTCCTCTTACAGCCTTAAAAGGAGGCAGGTTAGCTGATTGTGTATCAAACTCTGACAAGTAGAAAACAGCCAAGTTAACATTGAACTCTTAGGCTATTTAGACAAAGCTGACCCAAGCCACTAACCTCTAACCAAATCAAGCCTGAACAGTTGAGGTACTTAAGGTCCTAACAAAGCTCAAGGATTGCTTTAAAGTTAAAAAGTTACAGAACACGATTGAACTTGCTGCTTTCACCCCACAAACGACCTTGAACAAGTCTCTTAAAGAGCCATGCACAAGCAGTTCAATTCCTCTTAAATCCCTAACAGTAGACAGTCTATACAGTTTCTCAAAGCATGCAAGCTGTTAGTTCAAGCTTATCACACTCAGCCAATTAGCAACCAGAAAGTTAATGTTGAAATGTTGCTACCCAGCCCCACTCCACTGATTTGAATATTTGCAACTACTTTGGATCATGTTTTTGAAAATCTGCAAATAAAGTAGTGAAGGGATGTTACGACAAATCAACCAGTAGTGCTCACTAAGATTGAAAGCAATTTCGTTAAAGAATGTAATGCAAAACTAATCTTACTAGACTATACGTGGCAGGCATTATAAAGTGTTGCAGATTACAGACCTTGGATCCATAAAAAAATTAATAAGTTGCCAAGGTAACAAAACAAACAACACATTGGATGAGACAAAAGCAAGAGGTTATTGCTGTGTTGAAGAACTAACCTCGCCTTGATATAAGGTGGATACGGGAGCGAGGTCCTTCAAACTTCCAGTTATCTTCATCCATGGATTTAACCTCCTTATCAAGTGCAGCCATCAAATCAGATTTCAGGGCTGCAATTCAGAAAGAAACCAATCTTTTATTATGAGAACAATGCTCCGTCTGGTGTTAAAGAATCATAAGAAAAGAAGGAATGGTACACAAATTTTGGATTTTTCATATTTAGAATCCAATGTGACAACTACCTTGACCCAAGTAAGCCAAATACACTGCATCAGGTTAAGTGGAATCTTCTATTTTTGTTAGTCTTATCTATTTTTCCCCAAACCAAAATAGAAAGAAACATCTGATCCAAAGATTAAATTTAGTTTACAACATTTGTAATAAACCAAAGAAAAAAAAAAAGAGTAGATGAAGGACACATCAAAATTTCAACCTGAGAGACATTTAAAGCCATATAGTTGGAGATTTACCTGAAAAGAATAATTCATGTTATTTTTTTTACATATGAATAGTTCATGTTATTTTTTTTACATATGAATAATTCATGTTAATTGAAACAAATATAACTTGTTTGACACCTTAGCGAACAGAAGAATCCCCGGAAAACACGAGACATAATTTTTTTTTTTGATAGGTAACAAAAAGATTTATTAAAAAACAGAGCTACAGATTGTGCATAAAATATGCACAATAGAGCTTGAAAAAAATTACAGCCTTAGAAAGGATAAAGCAGAAATAAAATCAGTTACATTCAAGCTAGAAGAATAGCCCGACACTTTAGACCACTCAAAAAGGGTAGACGCAAAGCACTCCCGAAGTTGGTTATCCGTGCTTAACACATCCTCAAACGTACGACTATTACGCTCCTTCCAAACAATCCACATCAAACACAAAGGAACAAGATTCCAAACATCTGATTCGTGGCATCCCAAACCATTCCACCAACTAAAGAGCAACTCTGCAACAGATTGAGGTAACACCCAAGAGATCCCAAATACACCCAAGATCCAACTCCATAAAAGACTAGCCACCCAACAATGGATTAAAAGATGATCCACCGTCTCTCCAGTACATTTGCACATACAACACCAACTCACCAAAGTGTAGCCCCACTTGGTAAGATTATCACAAGTAAGAATCTTATTCCAAGCCGCCAACCAAACAAAGAAACGAACTCTACCAGGAGCTTTGGTGCGCCAAATACTCTTCCAAGGAAAAGTAACATGAGGAGAATCACGAAGAGCATCATAAAAGGAACGAATGTCAAACCTGCCATTCTTCCTAAGATGCCACCAGGAACCATCCACAACCTCCTGAACTGGGGCCTTGGATTCAATCAGGTTCAAGAACTCCACAACGGAGTCCATGTCCCAATCATTGAAATTGCGCATAAAAGTCACATTCCAAAGCACAATACCATTCTGCCGGACCATCACTTCATTCAGGAACGCATCCTTATGAGATGCACATTCGAATAGAATGGGAAATACATCCTTAAGGGCCAGATCACCGTACCAACAATCATGCCACAATCTCACTCTATCACCCCTACCCACTGTGAATCTCAAATGTTTGAAGAATTGATCCCACCCCAACATAATACCCTTGCACAAACCACACCCATAAGAACCCCACACCTGACGAGTACACCAACCCCCATTCAAAACACGAGACATAATCTCTCTCCTTACAGTAATGCTAATGCAAAATAAACAAATAATCCGAAAGATTTCCAGGAAAAATTAGGAATTTTTCGTTATATAGAAAAACGAATTCTTCTCTCTCCTTACTTAAAACAATTATTTGGCATAGTTGATCTGTGTTTTCCATTGTTAAGAACCCACAAATCAAAAACATAAAGTAAACATTTTTTATGAAAAAAATTCTTATTTTCTCATTCTTCCAAGGAATGTTTTTTTGTGTTTAGGAAACCAACAGAACACACAATATAAGAAAGATTGAAACTTCACCATCTCTTCTTTTCCTTTTCCATGCTGCTTCAAAAACAAAATTGATTCACAGGATTGATGTCAATTCACAAATGTTAGGACCAAAACCAAAAACAGTTCCAATTTGTACTTGTATGCTTTACCCAGTTTCTCAAAATTAATCTTAACACACACACACAAACCAATTAAGGTAGTGTCAGAACAATTGCAATTATTATAGCTTAAAGGGGTAACAAACGCTTAAGCTAATAACTAATGAAAGCCATGATGACAATGAAAGAAGAAAGGAGTAGAAAGTACAAACCAAGCAAAGCGTGTTGTTTAGCTTGTTGTAGTTGAATGGAAATTGGAAGAGTTGGGAAGTGTAAATCTTCAGTGGACAAAGCCGTATTAGTGCTACTCCCTAATCCTATTCCTAATCCTATGCTTCCCACAATTGCCGTTGTTGATATTGATGAGTGAGCAGGTGATGATGAACTATTCATTTTTCTCACATACAAAAACTTTCACACTCAGATTCACCTAATAACCTAACCTCGTTTGAATTGTTTGTGGATTGTCCTCCATTTTATACTTTCTTTCTTTTTGGGCTGAGCTTACAAGCCCATCAGTGTATTCACAGCCTCTAGGCCCACAATAGGCCCATTGACAAACTGGTTCCAAATCTATCTCTGTGTGCAAAGCTGAAGAAGAAGCATCATTCGGTACCAGATTCAGGTATGACTCTCTGTGTGTGTCTTCTTTCTTTCTCTGTTGGTTAAATGAAATCCAATATTTGTGCTTTCAAATCGAAAAGTAAAAAAATTATATTAGGGAGAGAAGCTCTCGTTTGTGCCTAGATTTATTGCTTCTGTTTTTTTTTCTTTTTTTCTTTTTTTTGTTTCAACGTGTAATTGGTGTCGTGCTGAGGATCCCGCAATTCTTATAATGTTTCTGTTTGAATTAAATTTCTTTTCTCATTTTAGGATTTGCTTCTTTGTATTAATTTTAATGGAGTAGTGTATTTATAGTTCCAATTTTTATTCTGTTTCAGTTACTCCATGGAAACTTGGCGACATGTTCAATTGTGCATTTATTTGATACTTGGAATTTCTTTGCTATTCCTCTTTGGCACTGAGGTGAGTTGATTTTTTTTTTTCATCCTAGATGTCTTGTTTTAATGCATTGGCATAACACAAATTCGCAACTATCGGTCTGGATGTTATATATGTTACTCCTTGCAATTAGTAAATGACTAGGATTTTTATTTAAGTTTGAGTTTGAGTTTCTATTCTTTTATTAAAAGATGAAAGTTTGTGATTTCTAAGCAATTGCTCCTTTGTATTGTGGGGAGCATGCCAGCTTAGTTGAGCTGAGTCTTTTGTTTTGTGTGATGATTGATACTACATCATTTGAGAGGAATGAAAGCTCCTTCACATCAATTTCAAACCATCATCATTTTCTCTCTTCACTCTATTCATTTTGCAATGCTTCTTTAACATCTTAAATCTACCTAGGCATGTTCCCTTTTCTCTGCATAGTGTGTCTGGTTTGGCGTGTCGTTATCATCATCTTGGATGCTGAATATTTTCTCTCTGGGAGATTTCGTCTTCTTCTTTTTCTCAATTGCTGTGCCTTAATCACTATCCATGCTTAGAAACCTTTATCAATCTTGAAAGAGATTGTGTTATAATTGCAACAGCAAGCACCTTGCAATTCTAAGTCTCTTTTCATTGTCAATTCTGTTGATGGGTCATTTAATCTTCGATGAACACACCTGTCACTCACATGAATTTCTTTGCCCACAGATATTAGTAAGTGCCCAATGTGTGATCCTGTTGATTCAAAATACTAGAAGAAACCAATCTTGGCAGTCCAAGCATCTAAATTGTAATGCTTGGGAACATGTTAAGCCATTATAGCTTTCCAGTTGCTTTGGTATGACCATATTTGGGATGAAATGTAAAAGCATTCCAGACTCTGATATTAACATGAAGAAATTACATACTACAGAATTTGAAAATGCAGTAACACATTGGTATAGGGAAATAAAAATGCAATTATGTACTAAAAACTCAAGCTAGTTTAGATCCCAAATTACTATAGATCATAATTGTGCCTAACAAGTTCAAATGGAACTTCGCCAATGAGTTCTACCTCAACTGGAACCTCCTCCCCTTGCAAGTGCTATGTGGAGGGTGAGATCGTGGGTTCAAGACCCATGGGATGCGTGTGTAACTTACCAATAAAAAAATGGAACTTCCTCTGCTCATAATAATCAAATGAAGGGTAAAATTGTGGGTTCAAGACCCATTGAGTGAGTGCGTAACTTACCAATAAAGAAAAAAATATAGAATTTTTATGCAAATCCACACTTCCTGAATTTATGAACCACCATTAATACCCAATTAAAAAAAAATGTTGTAAAGAGCACCATATAACAATGTTTCAGGGAAAAATCTTTGCCAAATTTCATCTTCCTTTCGGATACAACTGATTTTAGGATTTACTTCTCACATATATCCTTGATTTCAGGCACAAAGGTCTAATCCAGATTTTGATTCCAACAACTTGAAAAACAACTCCTTTTGCAGTTTCAAGAGATTTATAATGGAATCTTATTATGAAAAGTATGGAAGCTTGCTTGATTCAGATTTCCATGCTTTCATAGCACAAGCACTTCCATTTGGCTTGTGTGGGACCCTGCCAGATACTTTGAACCTTGTGCCAAAATTGTCACTTCTACAGCGCAATCTGATTGGTGAAGGTTCTCATCGTCATTTGTCCTCATCCATCAGATTTAGCATTGATCCAAAATCCATAACTGATCTACCAACTCACTCTTGTGAGGTCATAATTATTGAAAGACTGCCCTCAGGAGTTTTTGCTGACCCATTTGAGCTACAACATCTTCTGCAGCGTGGTGGTAAGATACTACATTCATTTTTACTACTAAAAAAAAAATTATTAAAATTTTTAAACCAAGCATATTGCATTATTATTTCTCAAGTTAACTAGTTTAAACCATTTATTGCAGTATTTAATGATGTAGCTGTTTTTGGAGATACAAATCTGGAATTACCTTCATTTCTTTCGAGCCAATCTGTTGTTGAGATTCACATGGATGTTGGTCCCAATCTCTTGTTAAGGCACAAGAATGGACTTGACATCAACATAGAGCTTCCACTACATGCACGGTATCCGGTATGTGATAAGGGTATTAAGAATTGTAAAAAAATAAATCGAATTGTTTCTGATCCCTTCTTTGATAATTTAGCTCTACTCATGTATGATGTATCTGAAAGAGTTTCTTAGGTCTCCTATTAACCATTTGGCCAGAATTCCACACATGGTTGGAAAAAGGATTTTGCCTGATATAAAAAAAATGATCATTATGCATGCATACTAATGAGTCTTATGGTTGGTAGTGCTTGCAAAGAAGTAGTGACTTTTACTTGCTGTCAGAAAAGTCCTGGGATAAAGTTTATTGTGGACTACATAAATTTCTTTTATTGTGCCTATTATAATTGTAAGTGTAGTCTGATTTCTAATCTTCTTTCAGTAACAACTGAATGGCTGCAAGGGAAAGCTTGCAATACGTCTTGAAATTTGATTTTTTTTTTTTTTTTTTTTTTTAACACCTTTTGCAGCCTCTAGATGAAAGTGGCTATTCAAGAGTCAAATTTGGTCCACCTGATTTGTTCGTGTGCTGCAGCATAAAGGGAACGTCGCATAATCAGAGCTGCTTATTTACTTCAACCAGTGAAGATGCTGAACTGGAAAGTGGTGAGATTGTGTGGAGAATACCTTCCGGGATAAAGACACATGCTAGAATTGTATCTGTTGTTACTTTTATTTCAGCCTTATTATCAACTTTGTTAATTGTTTTGACATGCATTTTTTATTCAGATGCCAGACCTCACAAAACTTTGAAGCAATCTTAATATATTTTCTGGCTTGATAATTTAGCATGTGACTTGGCGGACTATGTTCTGATTTTAGCATTAGTTTTTTGCAGTTAATTATGTGAGAACCAAGAATGGAAGGTGGTGTCAGACTATAGGGTGTATATTGTTGGAGGTTGATTTGTCAGATAGTCTATAATCGTTGGTTTTTCCTATGAGCTGGTGTTTCCAATGGAACCTGGTCAGAAATGCTAAGCTATACTTCCTAAAATAGGGAACTTTTAAGCTATATACATGCCAATAAACATGGGTTAGAATTAAAAAATTATGGAGAGTTGGATACCAAAATATATTAACCAATACTAATCAGTATTGATTGGATCCAAGTCAAAACTTGGCTTACATCTTGTTTGCCTTTCGTCTTGTGTGAACAGGAATGCAATCTGTGACAGCACTGTAGAAGAAAAAAAAAATATATATATATATATATATATATATATATGGCAATAAGAATACCATAAGTTAAAAGCAGGTCACAAAGAAGTGACCAATGATTGAAACCATAAATTCTTTTATGAAACTAAAGAAAGACACTTCTTCATATACGATAAATTTAGGGCTGTGAAGCTGTGCCCAAAAAAAAAAACCCATTAAACCGAACTATGCATTGGTTTTGATTGGTTTCTCCACATTGATAGTCAGTTTCAGTTTTTATTCCTCTAGAGCTAGGAACTCTATTAAATAGAGTTATTTTAATTCTAACCTTTTTTTTTTTTTTTTTTTTATAATAAATAGTCTAAGATTATGCCATATCATTTTTAAGAATAACTCAAAACTCATTCTTCACGCAATTAACACAAAACATTTATAAGAGAAAAATCATCCCCTCCCCTTCTTTTTTTAGGGGTGGGCGACTTGCATCTCCTTCTCGGGCAACTTGCTACTCTTCCATTTGTAGAGCTCACTGTGATTTTTATTTTTAAAAGCTCATAATTATGATTTTAGGCAAAATTCCTCTCCTCCTTCAAATTCCTCAACTTTGAGCTTTCTTTCAAAGATTTCAAAAAAACCACCTTGAACCTTCATCAATACATCCTCAGCCAAGTTTTCAGATTCTTTGCAAAGTCCGCCTACCCACACCCACCATTTTCTTGATCTTGATCTTTAGACTATGTGGAAGATGAGAACTTGTTCAAGTGTTCGAATTTGGGTGGGCAAGAAAGTGTCGTCGAAAAGGTAGGGTTTATGGGGGGTTTTGTTTGTCTTGGTTACCGATTAATATTCAAACACTATAAATCCTCTTCCTCTTTGCCCTCATGCCCTCACTCGGTGTAATCTGATCTCAAGCTTGAGATAAACTGCTAAGAAACCCATATCTCCACACCTAGAAAACAAACAACGTTTAGAGAGAGAAACAAAAAGATTCAAACATATCTTGCCCAATTGAGGTTCAATAATCATTCATAGACGACATGAGGAGATTGGCTTGTTGATGATGATGAAGAAAACCAAAAGTTTGGGAATTTTGTTTTAGTTGATTTTAGAGATATTGAGTTTGGCGTGAGAGGTTTTGGGCTTTTTTACATTATTAGAAATGTTAACGTCAGACAAGTTAAGTGTTTTAGGTTGTTTGTTTTGTTTGGATCATTATTTTAGAGTTTTGTAAGTAGAATAATCACTCATAGGACCATTTATTATAAAAAGAAATATTTTCATTAAAAGAACTCTATATGACCACAAAGATCCTAACCTCGTGGCAATAATTTCATGGCCTAGCTTGGTCTTGAAAGTCGGCGTTATGCTAAAAAGAAAGTTCCATATCCTGATCCATATAGAATATGCAGATATTTAAAAGCAAGATTCCAGAAAAATGGTATTCGGGGCAAGACTTTGTCAATGTTAAATAACATGCCAACGGAGGCACAAAGTCAAATGACCCTGCCAATGCTTGTGTAGATGGAGCACTAAACTAAACGTGGGAAAATGTATTGCCAATTTGAAAGCATATAGTTGACCCAAAAAAAAAAAAAAGCAAAGAATAATGAATTTTATTATAAATATAATAGAGGGACCATTACACGAGAAGCTGTAAGCCTGTTTACACATCCTCAAAACCCCAAACACCAACGTACGGAAGAGAACAAACACCCCATCCAAACAAAAACAAACAAATATCATAAGCAGACACCCGATTTATATACTACCTTGGACAAGAAGTGACACTCCAGTCAGCCATGATGTCTCGTAAAACAACACTTTCGAAGATTAACTTTCGAAGATTAGCAAACGATTCTATCTTGTTACTGAGCAGTGAGCACATACTTAATTCGCTCTATTATCGAATCAGAGACCTACTGATTAAGCTGCAAGTACTATGATCACAATGAGAAGCACAATCCCAAATATCACCAAGAGCAAGCAAGCCTGCACAAAAAATAAAAACCTGGTTAACATGAATGATACATAAAACTTTGAAGGTTCACAGATGAAAATAGATGAAAATAGTAGAAAAAATACTATTTCTCTTGTCGGTGAATTTTTGGAGGGGTGGCTAAATCAGTGGCTCCAAGGAACCTTCAAGTACTAATGTTAATGCATGAATATACCTAAACTGAAAATCATACTGCATAATTTATCAAAAAGGAAAATCACTTTAGGCCACCCAACTCTGAAGTCTGATAAAATAGGTAGACATTTAAATTGGGTGGTCACACCAAAGAATGGACTCACAGTCATGGAGGTCAACACCCTTTGTCATGTTGTAATAATAAATAAATAAAAGCATCATAAATTACCAGAGATGAATTTGATCTTTGGGTCTTTGAGGCTTTCACAAGTTGAGACTTTCCTTGTGTGGTTGCAGCCTGAGCACCCTCAATATTGGAGCCAATATCATCTAAAAAGAAAATATGCTTGACATGTGACAACATGAGCCAGACAGAAACAAATATTGGTGACTTCTAGAAAACAAGTCAGATGACTTACCAATCATGGTTCCTTGCTCATGGACTAGCACAGCAAGATCTTTAAAGATCTCATTCACTTCACCAATTTGGTGCTGGATTTCTTGTATACCTTGCTCTCTTTCCTCAATTATAGCCTCGTTGAAGGCAATCTCATTGTCCAAAAGCAAGACCTCCTGTCTGCAGCACAAATCATTTAAAAGTTAAAAAGGGATACAATATATGAAACTGGTTTAAACAAAGCCTTACTGCAAATTTGATAATCAAAGCATATAAACAAAGAGCATGCCCACAATAAATATAACTCTTCACATCCGCAGTAGACTCCATTGTTGAGGTTTCAGCATCAATATTCTTTTGGCATTAAACATGTTGCAATCACTTTTAGGAGAAGCAAAAGACGAGAATTATTTCAATATGATACTTCAAGACCCTTTTGCTATAAAATAACAGATAAAATACTCTTAACCTCCCTTTGATTTAGGCAAAGATAAACAGACCTCCCATGTGTTTACTAAAACTACGCTTTAGTCCATGTTTGTCATTAAATGTGTATTGACAGTTCTGGCTTAGCTTTTTCTACAAAAATTAGGATTATGCTTCGTTTTGAGGAAAACATGTATAACTGCATGCAGACGATACAGGTTTGAGAGTTTTGGAGTAAATATTTATAATTTTTTTTTTTTTTTGAGAAAAAAAAATATTTATAATATGATTATGAATCTCATAACAAAACAAAGAGATTGCATGCATTTCATATTACTTCAACAGGTAATAGTTTGAGTCTGTGTCGGTGATGGAATGGATCCAGAGTGTCTGTCATATGAGACAAATGGAAGGACTGAGTAATTTTTAGAAATATGAGGGAGGCCATGTCTTTTCATGAAAATCTAGAGGAGACTGAAGTATTTACCCCTAAAAAGAACTCAAAGTTCATAGACATATGCCAAACAGATACAGCAACCTACTAATGCGATCTTGACCAATACAATATAATAGAGCTTAAGGGAAATCATATATCAATCTCACTTAGAACTTAACCAATACAAGTTTCAAAACAAACAAACTAAAGAGTGTATACAAGTTTTGCTAGAGATAGTGAGACTCCACATACAAGGCATCAATTTTGAAGGAACATGTATACACTAAAGAGTGTATACAAGTTTATACATGTACGTTTTACCACTAACCTTGAAGAGAAACCAGAATCAACAGATTTTGGTTTGAAATGTATTTATTTTTTATGTGTTTATAATTTATTAATGAGGAAAAAACAGTACACAAGACGTATACTCGAGCAAAAGCATCAAGAGAACGAAAAACTATCAGATTTTGGTTTGGAATTCAAAAATGTAACCATAAGTTCTGAAACTCAACCCAAAAAAAAAAAAAAAAGAGTATAAAATGAAGCACTCAAGACTAAGAAAATTGGACAACGTGGTTATAAGGGTAACATAATATTAATTTTGAAATAATTTTTTTATAACAATTGAACAGGGGCCAAATGGATGAAGCAAACACAGAACTCACCTTCTGGACTCCACAAGAAGAGCACGCTGTTCTGGACTCTTATCTGAACTTACATCTATCTCACCCGCTGTGTAGCTGAATGAAGCATGAACAACCAAAATGTAAGATAGATATTATACATGAAAATGCAAGTTCAAAATTATACAATATAATAGTATAATGCATTGACGCCCACTGGATGAGTTGCATAGGCAAGTAATAAACAATAAGAAATTGCTAAAAAAGATATTCTGAGCAACATTTCTAAAAAAATGCCATTCTTGGTATATTCTCATTTATTGCTTACCAAAAACAAGAGTATTCTCATTATTTGGTAAATCAGTTCACTTTTCAAAAAGTTCCGTTTCTTGCAAGCATGTGCGAACAAAGTCACAAACAAAGAAGGAACTAACTAATAAATCTGCATGCTTAGTTGTTAAAAGACTACCCCAATTACCTGGAAGGAAGAACTGCTTGGGGAACAAAAGGAGTGTATGCTGTTTCCCGCTCAGCTGCCAGCCGCTGAGCCTTCTGAAATTCTTTCAGCACTGCTTGAAAATCTTTTGCAAGTTTAGCATCAGCAACTTTTTTGCTGGCCTGAAATTAGATGGAAGAAACATTCTTAAAAAACAGAATTATAAGAAAAAAAATAAAGCAAAGAGTAAAAAGGTTGAATTCAAAAAACATTTCGTTCAACTTTTAGCACCATCCAAGTGTGCTTCTAGATATTGGTTCAATCTCCATAATAGTGCTCTTATCCATCACCTTTTTTTGCTATCGTGGGAACCTCCCCAAGGCAGCCATTTGGATCCACCCCTAGAGAGTAAAGTAGTAAACCCTCGGTTGCATCGCACTGACCACACAGAAGTTTCCCTACATGCAATAGGGTAAGTCAATGTGCATCACCCAGGGACACCCAGCCAGGCTTGTAAGCCCCGTGCCCCCTGGCCCAAACCAATTGAACTAACACTCAGGTGATAATTCTTATCCATCACCATAAGACTAACAAACAGTTAGCTGTAAGCTTATCCTCAACTAACCACGTCTATGAAATTCCTAACAACCCATGAAATATTCAGTATTTAAAACTATTGGCCTGATACTTCTTCAGTATAGTACAAAACTCGAAGCAAGCTATAGTTGCATTGCATATTCATCTTAATTTCTTAGATGAAGGTCAAAGAGAGCTTCTTCACCATTTATGAGAGAGAGAGAGAGATTTGAATTAGAAACTACTTACATTAACTTCTGCATGATGATCTATTTCACTAGCTTGTTTAAGTTTAGCTGAAGTATCCTTCACCAACTGTCCAATATGTAGCCTTGTCTTGTGCCTGCAAGTTGAAAGAAAATCAATATGAGGACCAGCAAAGATGGAAATTTGTCATGAAATTGACTTTTTCGACAAAGATAAAAACAATTATGATAACAAAATTAAAGAATAAAGAAACAAGCCAGTGACATTGAAACATTGGCCTATAAGGATATCATGTATATAGAGAAAACGCCTTAAATTCCAATAATTACACACCACATCTAGCAGCCATTTTACTTGATTTCCTCATAAAAAAGACTGAAGTAATAACCTGAGAAACTTGGACCAGGAAGATAACTAAACAGCATAAGCCTAAGAAAGCAAACAGCTAAAAGTGATTAGAACAATGTGTGTTTGAATAATCAAGCATGAGTTATCTTCTTGCATGTTGACCAAATGGGTGTATTGGACAACTAAAATCCCATCTTTGTCTAAAAATAAGCATAATGTGCTCTTCATTTTTAAACCTAAGACAGCATACAGCGGACGATTCTGCTATTGTCCAATTTCCAAATAGCACAAAGATTAGAATGGTTAAACAATCTAACCGTGCTTTCATGATAAAACAAAGTATTCAGGTCGCGAATAAGTTTTCCTACCATACATTAACTCAAAATTCCTTTACTACAATACAAATCCTAATCTGCCGATAAGCTCTAGCTCAAAAGGCAAGTTCAACACCCACCGAGGGCTTGTGTAACTTACCGATCATGATCGTCCTCTAAAATCACTAATCACCCTTATCATCACCATATTCAACACTAACACACTAAACCAGTATTGGTTTCAAAAACAAATATCAAAAGCATTAGATTTGCCTACGAAATGCAAGCAAAGCAGTACCTAAATTAACGAGTTACGAATTGTAAACCTTGAAATCCTAAATTATATAGCCTGTTCAAAGCCCATAACTCAAATTCCAAAATCAAGAATTCATTTCTCCCCCAACATTTGAACTCAAAAATTTCAATTCAACCAAACTACAAAATTCCCCATAATTCAACCTATACGCAAGAATTAAATTTTTTTTGAAGCAAAATTCATATAAGAAAAAGCGAGATAATGGCACTGACAGCTTCTCGCGGAGCTCGGGCGTGTCCTTGGGGGTACCGAGCGTGTTGACGAGCCTCTGAAACGTGGAGACGGCGGTGTTGATCTGGAAGATACCAGAAGCGACAGCTTGTGTGGAGTCCTGTTTGCCATTGACGCGGTCACGCCTCGAAGCCAAGGGCCGTCCAGCCTCGAGATCCCGGAAGCTCATTATCTCTCTGTCTCTGTGTCTTCTCGAAACCCTAACCCTGACTAACTTTGTTTCTTTTCTTTTCTTTTCTCGAGAAAATCAAAAGAGAATTTTGCTGTGAAAAGGGACACGACAGGTGGGTGTTTGGTTACAAGGATCTGGAAAATCCAAGGCTGGCTTTGGGAATTTGATCCAAGAGAGCTGAGAACAAGGCGAGGATTGAGGAGAGAGAGGAATCGATGGTAGAGAAAAATATGAATTTTTTAGAGAGAAGAAGAGAATACGTATAAACAAGTTATAACTGTAATGATTAGGTGAGGTGGCTTTTACCTTTCAGTTGTGGCGGGGGTGTGGTAGGAAGCTTTGTTGTTGATTATTCGGTGCGGCCACGTTGATGTAGACTACTTGAAAGGGATACGTGGCCGCTTCAGATAGGACAGCATAATGCTGTTTTCTGTTTTCGGAATTTGTGCTCGTTTTTTTGTGGACCGATTTTTTTAATTTTATTCTGGATGTTCAAATTTAGAGTTAGACCATTCTTAACGGATTTGTCAAAAGTTAAAATATAGCTTATAAATCCAAAAAATGCTCCAAACCGATTAGCCTTATATTAGTTAAAATGAGTTTTTGTTATAATTTCAAGGCATCTATGCCTGTAGCTAAGGCATATAAATATTTTATTATATTTTTTATTTTAAACCCTTTATTTATTCAATTTTCTCTCTCACCGTCTCTCTCTCTCTCTCTCTCTCTCTCTCTTTCCCTCTTGAGTTTTGGAGATTTTGGAGTTTTCAAAAATATCTCAATCCGTGAAAATGATTACAAAGAAATGGGAATGAGAAAGCCGTCCGTGATAGGAGAATTCATGGTGCTGCTCTTTCTCCGATCCACCTTCGATCGACAGAAACTCCCGAAGCACCAAATTTCGGAGAACCCGAAACCGAGACCTGTGGGTTTTTTTTGGGTCACTATTTGGTTTCTCTCTCACTGGCCCTCTCTCTTTCTCTCTTCTCTCTCACTAGCTGCCATGGCCGGACCTCACATGGCCAGCCACCGTCCAAAAGCTTCCACTGCAACTCGATCTCACTCTCTCGCTGTTGGATTGTGGTTAATTGATGAGGATTGATCTTGGTAAGTGGGTTTGTGGATTGATTTATTTGTGGGTTTGTAATGGAACTTGGTTTGTGGATTGTGGCTTATGTACTGTGGATTTGATTTTGTTGTTTCAATGTGGTGGAAGAAGGGTGAAGGGTGGCGGTGGCAAATGAAAATGGGTTGGATTGGTCCCGGCTGCCATTTGGATGTTTTAGAGAATATAATAAAAAATAAATGAAGAAATAATATTATAATGAAATAGAGTTTAATATAGAGAATCGGATGTGAGTGTTTTATAAAGTAGTCAAGCAAAATAGAAAAAGTAGCTCTTTAAGCTAAAATTTGGCCAAAATTTTGGGTAAGCCATTTTGGGAATGCTCTTAGAAGGGCTGTTAATGTGTTTCATGTTGTGTATGGAGGATTTTTAAATTGAATTTTTCTTTATAAAGCATTGGCTTGATCACGTATAAACTTTTCTTCTTCTTTTTTTCTTCTTTTTTTAATGACGAGAAATCCACTAAGGTTTTTCATGCCTACTTTTAGATAGTAAACCTTAAATACATTATCTCATTTGTTGTAATTGTGTAATTGAACTGTTTTCTTCATAAAAGAAACGAGTCAATAACAGTTAAGCTAAACCTAATATATTTCTTTTATCTCAAATCTCTTATGTATTTTTCGTAAAAGAAACCAGTCAATAACAGTTAAGCTACACTTAACATATTTCTTATATCCCAAACCTTTATATCAATTACAATTAGACTGCATCCTAGACAAAAGAACCAAAAATAAATAAAATGATTAATTGGCACATAATACACCTTTTGTCCCTCTTATTTAATAAATAAAAATTTAGTTAATAAATAAACTGAAGTACTGCTATCAAAATGAATACGCCAACCACCTTAAAAGGTGTCATCAACTTATTCATGAATCACAGGTTCTCAATACTATCTCAACAATATTTACTAGGGTAGGGACTCTTACCCTATCACTTCACAGTCACACTCTCTCTATAATAAAATTTTTTAATCAAGTTTATTAGTGATTATATTTTCTTAACTAAAAAATGCTTAGACTTTGAGATCAGAATATATATCATTTATGTTATTTTTTTCCTAATTAATTCACTAATTTCAATTAAAAAAACAAAGACCAAATTATATTATGAAAATCTTCTTCTTCTTCTTTTGTAGTTTTGGTGAGTAAAACATTAATGCTGAGTTGTTTCAACAAAGTCAAATTCAAAAGCCTTGATTTTGTGTTAAATTATTTGGTTTTCCTATTTTCTCAAAGTTATATAATTTTTCTCTCATCATCGTTTTAATCAATTCATCATTTTTTTTTTTTTTTTTTTTTTGGGGTTTGGAATTAGATGCAAATTGATTGTATAGTATGTCTGGTCGGAATGTTCTTCTCCTTCAATGTCTAGGACTTAGAAAGAAATGATGCGTGTCATTAGCTGGAGAAATTATTCAGTCCACCGGGTGACGTGGTTCACCCGTCCACCATTCCAATAATTAAATGACACGTCTGATAATTAATACAATCAGCTTGATAATTAATACAGTCAGCTTTTAATCATTAACTCCATACTTTTAAAATGACCAAATAGCTCCAAGCTGATTGTATTAATTATCACATGTGTCATTTAATTATTGGAATGATGGACGGATGACGTGGTTCACCCGGTGGACTGAATAATTTCTCCATTAGCTGGGCTTTCTTGCTACTATTAACCTGGGCAAGTATTTAGGATTCCCAATCCTTCATAAGGACAGAGCCAATTATGAGTTCAACTTCATCATCAAGAGAGTCCAAGCAAAGTTAGCTGGTTGGAAATCCAAGCTGAAGCTTGTCCTCATTAAATCCAAGTTAGCTGGTTAAACGATGGTGACAAAATGTTTTTTTTTTTATGGTAAAAAAAAAACATTTTGTCCATCAAAAAAACATTTTGTCACCCTCGTTTAACCTCACTCTAAGGGCAAAACTGACTTTTCACATGCCAAAGATAAAAATGTAATTTTGGCCATTAGATGATAAAACAAAACTCAGAACTCGCTTATATTATTTTCTTTAAAATAAAAAAATAAAAAAATAAAAAATCATCCTATATATTTACATTTGGACAAAGTTTTCCTCCAAACCGAGTTGAAGGTAAACTATTTCCTTTACATTTTGGGGCATATGACCAAAATTTTAAATGGATTTTTTTTAATTTTTTTTTTTTTTTATATATATATATAAACAACTTAGAGTTTTAAATGGGTTAGATTTTTATTGACTAAATTATTTAAGGGTCTTTTTAGATATGGAAGAAAGAAAAAAAAACTTACTTATATTTTTTTTCTTTAAAAAAATAAATAAACTATCATCCTATATTTTTTGGGACATTTTTGTACAATTTTGAAGGTTTTTAGTTTATGTAATGGAGAGACTAACCTTTTAAATTTTTGGAAAAGGTGGGGCCTTAAGCTTGGGCCCACTTTGAGCTGACCCTAGAGATGACGCCTCCACCCTTTAAAAGCACACCATCTAGTGTTGGATAAAATGGTTATCCAAGTGGATTAAATGACTATCGTTGAGCCAAAATAAAAGTGAGATCCACATGTCCATTGAGGTGGATTTGAGTTGGGACGTGTTCTTCTTGATAAGGAGATTAACGTCACGTGGTCACTTACCCAAAACCATTTAGGAATGAATAAGAAATTGATTTCTAAATTACATACTTGAGTATGGTTCAAAGTAGTAAAAAAGAGGAATCTCATGTAGGAAAGGAAAGAGACAATTTATGAGTTTATATGCTCATAATTTGTTATTGGGTTGGACCCCAAGCGGCACCCCATTTTTGTGAAGGAGGAAGAACCAAACCAAGTGGGCCTATGTTAGCCTATAACATAGGCGCGCGTGCCCGTCCAACCTAAACTAATACAATACACACTTTTCTCTCTAATCTTTGAAGTTGGTCTCATTATCTCAAATTTTTAGTCAGCGAAACCAACCACTTTCCTAGCATTTCCAACAAGCTCTTTACTCCCCTCTCTTCTCCACATGTAGAGAGACAAAGCAAGATTTTGTTACTCCAGCAATTTCTCTTCAGGCTCTCTACACGTTTTAAATGCCACAGTAGCTCTCCACAACAAGAGGGCAACTGTTGCTCTCTACCCACATTAAAAAATAATTTTCTTTCCTTTTCCACAACAGAAGAATAAAAAAATGATAGAGAATGAATAATAATATAATATTTAAATAGGATTGAAGAATTAAATAAGTATATTTAAATAAAGTAGAGAACGAATACTCGAATAGAGAGTCTGCTGGAGAGTGAATCTGAAAAGGTAAGTAGAGAGTAACATTTTTCTCCACTTGTGGGTGAAAGAGTAAAGAGCTTGTTGGAGTTGCTCGACCCTAAACATTTTTCTCAACCATTGAAACTGCTCTCTTTCATCAAGATTTTTTTTTTTTTTTTTTTTTTTTTCAATTTATTTATATAAATAAAAAGAAAGAAAGAAAAAATATTAATAGTTTGTAAAACTTTGACATTGTGTTTAGTTCAATGGAAAAAAAGATAGAAGGGAAAAATGAGAAGAAAAAAAAGAAGAAGAAGAAGAATTTCTATGATTTGGGTGGTAAGAAAAGAACCCAAGAGGGTATGTGGACATATTTAAATTTTATTCCCTCCCACAATTTCAACTAAACATTTACCGTTAGCCAAGATTGGCACTTTTACCCCCCCCCCCCCCCTACAACTTGGGGTTTTAATCTTGGGAGTACTCCCTTGAACTAACTTGAAACAAAAAAAAAGACTAAACTATATATATTCCTTTTGGCATAACAACAATTCCAATGCTTGGATTAAGAAACAACCATGATTAAATTTTTCTTTTGTGGTAGCATGGATTATTTAGGGTCAAAAAATGACTATTGGGCCCAAATGGATAGGAAACAACAAGGTGCTTCGAGCCTGGTCCAAAAAACACATTTGTTGTTGATCGAGCTTAACGCATCACATTAATTGGAACATGTGTAGATTTCGTCCAACAACGATAAATTATTCAATTTATCAGGTGAACCACATAAGTTATACAATTAAACAACAAATAAAAATTTAAAGGTTAAAAAGACCCTCATATCTGATTCAAATCCCTCAGGCCCTCACCACAATCAACTATAGGAACGATTAGGGGTGGGCACGGGTTGGGTATTGGGCAAAACCGTTGTCCGTCCATAGAAAATAAGTTCACGGATAATCTGTCCATTAACCATCCGTTGATAAGTACGGGTCGGTCAGGTTGGTTGAGCGGGTTTGGTGGGTGGATGTCGGGCGGGTTTAATTGGGCCTGCAAGTGGTTTTTAGCCCATTTTAAAAATTTAGTCCATATCATTGTTTTGGACTTTTTTAGGCTTTTTTTGGGCCTTTTTAAAGCCAAATCAGCAACTATATGTAATTGGGTCTACTAATTTAGTTTTTTAGCCATTTTTTTACTATTCATTCAAACCTCCTTATTTGCTAACTTTTCAAACCATTGTTATATATAAAAAACCAAACATAAATGCAAGTATGCAACAATTCCTAAGCACATACAAATACAAATACAAAAAATCAATTTCATATTAACCTAAATTACCAACCAACTAGGCAACTACCAAGCATGCTATATAAAATAATCATAAATTCTAATTTCTATAAATTCATATTAACCTAAATTACCAACTAGGCAATTACCAACTAGGCAACTACCAAGCATGCTAAATAAATAGTCATACATTCTAATTTCTACCCTAATTTAGCAAGCATACAAAACAACAAATACAAATTAAAATTAAAATACAAATAATCTAAAACTAAAAATAAGTGTTTTTTATTTCGAATTCCTAAAAGAGCTTCCAAGGGACATCACAAATTCAAAAGTCCAAGTTTGCTCTTGTTCCAATGTCTTCCTCCTACATCACAAATGAAGAGGGAAAAAATTCAATAAAATCAAAACATATATTTTTTTTATAGATACTTGAATTGAATCAATCAATATTAAATGAATTACTTACCAATTAAAACTAAACTGAAGAAGATGATCCAACACTAAATGTGCCACTTGTTTCTGATTCAACAAAAGCTAAAATAGAAAACAAATATTGAGCAATTAATATATGAAATAATTATTAATACTAAATAGATAATAGAACTTTTAAGAAGTTCAAAATCTTACTAAAGTCATATTCCTCCTGTAATAACTCTACCTCATCCATTGCATTGCGTAGAGAAATTGGAACTAAGGATTTAAGCCAATTTTGTGAGCAAATAAGGACTTGAACCATGTTAGGAGATAGTGAACTTCAAAATGGATCAAGTATGCGCCCTCCTGTACTAAATACTGACTCAGAAGCAACAGTAGAAACAGGTACCACCAAAACATCCCGAGCCATTTAGACAACACTTGATACCTACTAGAGTTGGTCTTCCACCAAAGCAATACATCAAAATTCACATCTTTTCTACCTTCACAATTTTCAACCAAATATTTGTCAAGCTCATTGTTACACCCCATGGATTGCTCAACCTCCAAGTAAAGATCATATTGTGAGTCTATAAACGCATATGGATTAGTCTCACTCATATCAACATCCGTGGTCATTGTACTTTTCTCACTAAAACTTTCTACTTCCATATTTGGAGAATGAACAGAAGTATAATGTTTAAACAACTTAGTCAAAACATCCCTCACATTAGCAATCTTCTCAGAAGCCTTAGCCTCACCATACAATTTTGAAAAACAAAACTTCAAAAATGTCAATTTCTTTCTAGGATCAAGCACCACAGCAACATATAAAAAGGGATTAATTTTATCCCCCTCCCCCCAATACTTCTCAAATTTTAAATGCATGCTTGTGGCCATTTGTTTCAAAAGGTTATCTTTGGAGTTCTTCAACTCAATGATTTTGGTTTGAATGATATAGATCTCATCAAAAAATGTGTTTGATGTAACATACAAAGAACTAAAGAACTTCTTTATTACATTATAAAAAAGCTTCAAAAAACTCACAAACAATCTACAATCATAAAAATCACTCGCATCTGGAGCTCCCAAGCCACCACTTGTTTGTTGCTTATGAAAGTATGTATTATAAGTTTCATCCTCAAAATCCATTCGTAGGAATACCTTCTCAAATTTCACAGCACTTTCCAACATTATATAGGTTGAGTTCCACCTAGTAGCTATATCTAGGCATAGGAGACTCTTGGACTCAATCCCTAAAGTCTTCACATAATCCTTAAAAATTTGAAATCTATTTGGTGAGGACTTCACATACCTCACAGCATCACGCATCTTAGAAATAGAACTTTCACGTTCTTTCAAACCTTCCTCCACAATTAGATTTAAGATATGTGCACAACACCTCATGTGTAAAAACTGATATTCTAAAATAGTCCCCTTCCGATCTTTAGTTACAGTCTCCAAAAACTTAATGGTTCCACCATTTGAACTAACATTATCCACTGTCAAGGTGAATATGCTATCAATACCCCATGCACGCAAACATAACTCAATCCTTCTCCCAATTGTCTCCCCCTTATGGTCTTCAACAATACAAAAGTTTAAAATTCATTTATGCAACTTCCAATCATCATCAATAAAATGACAAGTAAGACACATATAACAAAATTTTTTAATTGAAGTCCACGTGTCAGTGGTAAGACAGATCCTACGACCCTCCAAGGCCTTCTTTAACTTCGCTCTCTCAATATTATAAATACTAATCACTTCTTTAGCTATTATTTTGCAAGATGAGATTATTTTAAACTTAGGTTGCAAGACTTTCACAAATCTCCTAAACCCATAATTTTCAACAAACATAAAGGGCAACTCATCTAATATGATCATCTCAGCAAGTGCTTTTTGTGAGAACCACGACCCTTCACTAATTTAAAGGTCTAAACATGATTCTCAAACATGGTTACTTACACTGTTTTCCATCCTAATCACTAGGGGATATTACAATGGAGTCGCCACCTAACTTTTATAACAAAAAACTAAGAAAAAGTACTATCTTTTATTGATTAAATAAATAATACAATTGTTTGGAAAAGAAAAAAATTATAATATTTTGCCCTAGATACAATCTAAGAAAACAAAATACAAGGCTTTGGTCCTAAATACAATCTAAAAAAAAAAAGTAAATAGGATACATAAACTAATCTAAACATCCCCTAAGATTAGGATTCGGGGGCTAGGGGATTAGATGGGAAGGTGTTAGGCACCCATCCAACTTGACCTAGATTAGCCTCTAAGGATCCATTAATCTAAGTTCATAACCTCAAACAATAAAAAATTAAACAGTGATTAATCATCAAGCATTTAAAATCATTTAAGCATGTATCTTACATGAAAAAGATAATTTAAAGTTGCTGTAATTTTAGCACAACATGTTAGAAAAATCAGATTTGCATCATTCACAAAAGAGAAACCAAAAACTGTGCAATATAGCAATTGTGCATTAAAAATTAATCAAACAATTAAAATTAAAACCTAATCATGCATTCTACACAATTAAAGTTGCTGCATTAAATTAAAAAAGAAATGATTTTACCTTTTGGGATGCAATCTCCTGAATGAGTGTCCTGAATTGAATTTGATTGTGGTAGGATACAGCCTCTTGATTGAGAATACCACCGGTCCTGAAAATTGTTTCTTCAGAAAAAAAAACCGTTAAATTGGTTATAAGAGATTAAAAAAACAAAGGAATTGAAAGATTGGAATTGAGATTACAAGAGGTGGCCTCTTATAATCTTTAGGGTTATAAGAATAGCTTGCATTCTTATTAAAACCCTAATCCCTCACAAATATTCTTTTGAATTTTGTTTGGGATTCTGAACGATGAAAATTCCAACCCCCTTTAAAATGAGTATCATTTTCTATTTATATGGCAGCCCAAAAATGAACCTACCCACATTCTGAAACTCATGGGAGTGCATTAGGGTTTTGGAAATTGGATATACTTCATGAAAATCCCGAAATTCTGGTTGATTTTTAGGCTCTAATTGCAGGCCTGTTTTGACCCTCTAAACATTCGAATTTGGAGATGGTAATTAGAGACATATTTGTAGCCCATCATGTCAGTTTTTCATCCCAATTTGAATCAACTCAATCAGATAATTGAGTCAAAAGTTATGGTTGAAATACTGACCAGTGTACGGGCTGGAATCCAAATCCGAATTGGGCTTTGGATAATTCCGAGTTTTTTCACCTTTGGTCAACTTCTAGTGGATTTAGAAGTCCTTATTTGGCTGAATTTGAGATTTCTTAATTGGACAAAGTTTAGCTCCAACCCAGGTTGGAGGAATTAGGTGGCACCACTAAAAAATTAACATGTGTCCTAGTCATGTGCATTGCACATGACCAACTTAACTCCCCCTTAACCCCGTTACTCTCTCTCTCTATCTACAGTAAAACCTTCAGATTTCTCTCTCTCTTGACTCCTCTACCGGTCTCCCTCTCCATCGGTCCCAACGCCTCCACAGGCCACAACCCACTCCATTGTCACTCTCTCCTCTCCACCGATCTCTTTTCCCCGCCGATCCCAACACCCCATGACTCACGCCATTCTCTTTTTCTCCTCTCCACCGATTCCAAACCATTAGAAGCTCAGATCTGTTGGCTTTGATTTCGGATCGGAATTTGTTTTTGGAGGAGCTCTCCCACTCCATTCTCTTTCTCTCCTCTGAAATTTCTAGATCTGCCGGTCTCCCTCTCTTGAGTTAAGAAATTTCAGATCTGGAAATACAAGCAAATCTAGAAATTTCAGTGGGTTTTCTTGATCGTTTCAAGTGAGGGACTGGAAGCGGCGGAGGAAGGAGGGCTGGGGACCGACAGAGAGAGAACGTGGTTTGGAATCAGTGGAGAGGAGAAAAAGAGAATGGCGTGAGTCATGGGGTGTTGGGATCGGCAGGGAAAAGAGATCGGTGGAGAGGAGAGAGTGAGAATGGAGTAGGTTGTGGCCTGTGGAGGCGTTGGGACAGACGGAGAGGGAGATCGGCAGAGGAGTCAGGAGAGAGAGAGAAATCTGAAGGTTTTACTGTAGATAGAGAGAGAGAGTAACGGGGTTAAGGGGGCTTAAGTTGGTCATGTGCAATGCACATGATCAAGACACATGTCAATTTTTGAGTGGTGCCACTTACCCAGGTTGGAGGAATTCCTCCAATCTGGGTTGGAGATAAACTTTGTCCTTCTTAATTCTAATCAATTTATTAATAATTAATATGATAATTATTGGTCAAAATAATTATCCCATTAGTTAAAAATAAATCAATTTAAGAATTATCCTTTAATGAAAATCTTGTGCATGAATACTTACCATTTTAAGGTGTTTTAAACCAATATGAATTATTTATTAATTGATTTTAATTTAATCCTTTAGAGGACCAATCAAATTAATTAACAAGTAATCTTATGCATGTGAGCTTATGGTAAATATCATTTCAACTAATCAAATTCATTTCCTTAATAAAAACTTGGTTTTTTATCCAATTTCCAATCCGAAAAATGCACTTCCATTCTTAATTCAATTTTGATCACTTAAAATATGATTTTAAATTTATGGACCAACTTTGAATTTTCAAGCTTGTGAAATTACCATTTTACCCTTTATGCATTAAAGTGTAAAAAAGTAAAATTAATGGTTGCAAAATGGGGTGTCAACACTTTTCTACCAGCCTCAATAGTAAAAGTTGTTGCAACAAGATCAAAACCCTCTTCCCCTTCTTTTTCGGGTTCAAAAGACAAGGTCTTTTGTCCCCTTAATTCCCTGTTTGGGTTCTTAGCACAACCCGCAGCATGAGACAACAAAGAACTTGTCCCATAAGTCTTACTAGCAGCATTTAATTCCCTTTTGCAATATTTACAAATAGTAACACGACGACCATCAGGATAATCTACTTTATCAAAATAATCCCAAGCTGGTGAAACTTTCCTACCAGTTGGTTTTTTACCTGTAGGTAGAAGTGAGGGCTTGACTGGAGTAGAAACAGGTTGTTGGGTGCAAGCAGATTCAGGTTGGGAGACACCAGCATCAACTAGGGTAGCACCAGCATCAACAGATTCCATAACCTATGATTTACACAAACACAATAATCTCAATCATCAGTCATCCCACAAACACAGTTCAGCATAATAATCACAATTGAAACACACACAACTAACCACTAAACAACATAATTATTTCCAATATGTAAACACTACCGAATCTGTAAACAGTTAAACACTAAACAACATAATTATTAACCAAATAAAATAAAAAACTAAACACTAAACAACAACAATAATCACAATCAAAGCTACTATACAAAAAAAAAAATAAAAAAAAAATTTACTTTTGTATCGGCAGAGTGCTCAGATCTGAGAGTCTAAGACTAAGAATCTAAGATTGACTTGGTGAGGGAGATATCGACGGTTTGGGAGCTCCGGCAGTGTGAGATCGAGCTTTGAGGTGGCGGTGTGAGCGAGGGAGATAGTGACAGCAAGGGAACGAAATCGAGAGAGAGAGGGAGGTGAGGTCGAGAAGTGAGGGCGTAGGCCGTGAGGTTGAGAGGTGAGGTGTGAGGCCGTGAGGTTCAGAGGTGAGGCGTGAGGAGGCTGCATCACTGCGGTGAGAGAGAGAGAGAATGAGAGCTTAGGGGGTGAGAAGAGAGAGAAACGGGTTTGATATTTTTTCAATTTTGACCTAAAGAGGGGTGAATCGTGTGTGTGGGGTGTGGGCGTGTGGCTGGGTGAGTGACCAAGTGTATTATTGGGCGGGTATGGGACTATAGGTAGTGTTAGGTTTATTTATTTATTATTTAAGTAAATACTGTCAGGATACCCAACCAAAAACTTAAAATCCGTTATCCGTCCATTATCCGAATATTTAAAATATCTGTATTCGTATCCGTCCATATATATGCTCACGGACGGACAAACGAACGGTTCGGATGGATTGGTCGGGCAGGTCAGGTTTGGCGGTTTTTTGCCCACCCCTAGGAACAACTGTGGAGCAATGGATAAGTTGGCCATTTCCATTTCCATATATATATATATATATATATATATATATACCATGAAATATAAATTAAATGAAAAACATAGACAAATAAATCTTTCAAGGAAGCATATCAGATTAAAAAAAAAAAAACCTAAGAAGGCGAGAAAAAAAAAAGGAAAAAGAAAAAAAAGAAGTAAACAAAGCAATGTAGTGACTAAACTTCCAAGGAAGCATATCAGATTCAAAAGAAACCCCAAGAAGGAAGGAAAAAGAAAAAAGATTTGATAAGTAATAAACCAAAATAAAGAAGAAGAAAAAAAAATTGAGAAAATAATGTCAAACCATTAAAGAAAAGTGAAAAATGAAATAGACACACTTCTCTCAATGCATAGGACATAGGATACCCATTATAGAGTGAAGGAAATGCAAGACAACCATTTTCAGGGCAAAGATGACACCTGAAAATGAAGCATTGTGTGTGCTTTCATAACAACCCCCCCTCCCCCCACACATAGTCTTTGGTGATTGGTCTCTTTTGACAAAAATATCAAAAGAAAGCTCAAAGAAGCACATAAATTGTGCTTACTCGCTTGTGTTTGTGGTGGAAAAGAGGATTGGAGGAGGGAGGAAATGGTGATTATCTCCCAGCTCCACCATTCGCCCGTGTAGTTGATTGTGGTGAGGGTTTTGAAGCCATATGAGGCTTTTTGGTCTTTTAATTTTTGTTTGTTGTATGACTATATAGCTAAATCATTTAATTAAAACACATGTCAATTTTTATTTGATGGGTGGACCACTGACATGGTTGACCTAGTAGAGTGAATAATTTCTCCCCATCAATAGTGTCAGAACTCGCCTCCAATGAATAAGTACAAGATGTGATCCTAATAGAATTGGGTCATGTTTAGTATTGGGGTTGCTAATTTGAGATACCCAAGATTTGGTGCCTTGTGCAATCATTATATGGTTGGGCCGACGCGAGAAAATGTTGCTGTGAGGAGAGCATTGAAGTATGCCATGGACATCGCCATGTGGGAGTGCAAGAGCTGGTTATGGAGGACGAGTCAAAGTCTGTCATCATAGGTTTGCAAGAATCATATTTCTCTTTCTAAAAAAATGGCCATATTATATATGATATTAGTCCGCTAACTATTGTTCGGGATCTCAATCCAAGACTTAAGCACTTAGCAATCATTTTCTATATATATAAAACAAAATTAAGTGTTTTATATTTCATTTTTTATTTTATTTTTATGATTCTATAGTTAGGAGAAGTAGTGGATTTGAATCTTGGATGTCTCCATTAGAAACACCAAAAATATACTAATTAAAATGTCACATCAATTACAACTATGCCACATGACTAAAAGTTTAGCATTTTTCATCTGACAGAGTTACACAATTAACTTAGGTAGACCACATTGACCCATTTTTAGAAAAGTAGAGAGGAAAAGTTTCGATCTAGTGTTCATGTGCATCAGACCCAACACGATAAAAAATAGTTTCGATTTAGTATTCTTGTGCATTAGACCCAATATGATCGCAACATATAATATTTTTTGACACATGTAGTGTCTACTGTGTCCACTGCACTAGAGCATTGGACACAAGCCAAATACAAAATAGAGATCAATGTATTAAAAAAAAAAAAAAAAAGGTTTATAAAACCAACTTTGTGATTTTTATAGGGACCAAATATATTGTTTCCATAAAAAAAAAGAAAAAAAAAAAAACTAAACTAATTTTGGATCATAAAAATGGTAATATAATCCAACAATTCATTCATTTTAAAGTAATGTCATGACTATTACAAATCTTATCATATAAATCCTTTAAATTAATGTTTCACTTTTTAAACATAAAATAAAAAATAATTTAAAATTTATTTAATATATTATTAATATTATATCAATTGAGTTAATTCTCAAGTTATTTTGTAAATTTATTATAGTAAAAATGAATAGTATTTTAACATTTTCAAATTTTTGATGTGAAATAAATAAATTCTCACGCATTCAATAGGATTGAATTCCAAAATATTCCCACCAGGCCACTAATCTTAAAGGGGAAGATCCCAATTTTAAGTAAAGAAAACGGAGCTACCTTAGCCCTCCCCTCCAATGGGGTCCACGGAAGGAAGGTTCCAACACCGTGTGGATTGGTATGGGAGCCTCTCATAAGTCCTAAGTCATACCCCATTTATTGGAATATTTATTACACGTTACCACCGGAAACCCCTCTCACGTGCGAAGAGCGCCGGCTTCCCACACACACCTTACACGTGCGACCCATTTCAATGTCCAGCATATATAAATAGAAATGTATTATTATTTGTCTCTCTCACGATTTGCCTCGCATTTCTTTCAGGGAAGACTTGTAACAGTGTAAAAACAAAGGCAAGGCTAAAAGCTTTCTCTGGCTATTGCAACCATCTACGATGTCGGTCAGTATTTTCTCATCTCTCTCTCCACGTATTATTATCTATTTGATTTGTTAGGGCTTTCAGAGATTTCTCTACGCCTTTGCTTGCTTGCTTGCTTATTCAATAAGTTTGGTGTTTGGCTCAGTGATAGAGCTACGGATCTGTGTGAATTGTGATTTTTCATTGCTTCTTATAATAGATTCACTGCAATTAGCTCTTTCGCATGATTGGTGAAATCGAGATTGAGAGAGAGTTGAAATTTGAAATCTACTGGGTGTTAGAATGTAAGGGCGTGTTTGATTTGGATTTTAAATACTATAAATCTGACCTTAGGATTTTTGTGTGAGTGTTAATTTAGTTCTTGCATTTCCAATATGAATTATGCACCTGAACATTTGTTGATAACAAATAGAACCTTTAGTTGAAATTTTCGGTTAAATCTTAATGGAGATAATTTCACCTATTTTTCATAAGTGATATTATGCCCTCATTTATTAAATCTGTTTAAGTAAAAGAGCAAAGAAAAGAATGGCATGGTGGCCTACAATACAAGATGGATTCTGGCGTTGAACGGCCAAAAGTAGAGCATCCTTACATGGGAATCACATTGTATGAAGGAAAGAAAAGGGAAAAAAAAATGATGCGATTAATAATTTCACTTAGAATGGTGTCCACTTTAAATGCAGGAGTGAATTGATTCACAAACATAATGTCCGATGGGTTAATCGTTGAAATTGGAAATGTAGATTCATTGGTGAACAAAGATAATTTGGTTTTGGATTTGTGTCATGTTTTTTTTAAATCTCCCTTACTTTTGGTAAGATTGTTCTTCAAACTTCATTTTATTTGGGGGTTATGGATCTAGGGTTTATGCTATATGAATTATGCTTGTGTTTAGGTTGCATTATTGACTTTATGGATCTTGTTACAGCTTGAGAATATTTTCTGGGCTGTGTTGGTTATCTTTTTGCCTGGCTTTGGAAATTGAAGCAAATTGAGTAGAAAAGTCATTTTGTTTGTTTGTCTTGCTTAGCCTATTTTGTATAGGAGAGTAAATAATGATTGTGCAATAGGATGATGGTGGAGATGTCCACAGTGGGAAATATTGGGAGACTTATATCTTTTGTTAGTCAAAGACAGAATTTCTCTCAATCTCAAGAAAGCGAGATTACTCCCTCTTCCCCATAATAATCTTAAGTGGCACATCTGCATGGAGGAGCTTGTTGGAATTTTTGTCACATTGATAAAGTTGGATTTGTCATAAATCATTGTTTGAGACTCACCAATCGAGTGAGTTATCTCAAAAGAAATTCCCACTCAACTACTTTTCTTAGAACTGAAGAATCGAGTTTCAGCCCCTGAAGGCACTTCATTCTCTTTATATTTGACCATGTAGTGGCTTTAATGGATATTCATTCCACATTCTCTGACTTGTGGGAGCCCTGGTTTTATTAGATCTTTAAGCTTCATGAAACATGATTATGATGTACTCGTTTTCCTCAGTGGTGTTTAACTTATATGATTTCTCTGAGTGCAGATAAAAACTGTTAAAGTTAGCAATGTTTCCTTAGGAGCATCTGAGCGAGACATCAAGGAGTTCTTTTCTTTTTCTGGTGATATTGAATATGTAGAAATGCAGAGGTTCGTATTTTTTCTCAGTTCTGTTGTTTCCCCTCTCTTCTTTGGGTTCTTTTTTTATATGAACAAGCAGCTTACCAAATGCTTATGCAGTGATAGTGAGCGGTCTCAAATTGCATATGTTACCTTCAAGGATTCACAAGGAGCTGAAACTGCAGTTCTTCTTTCGGTAGTTTTCAATTATTATATTACTGTATTAGGGTTGTGCCTCTTTTTTTTTTTGGGTGCTTTATAGTATTTTACTTATAAAAAAATATATTTTATTTAGTTATTAATTTTGTGATTCAGGCTTTGCGTTCTAAAGTCTTCTGAATGATCAAAGATGTATGATTATGGTTTTTTTTCTTCTTCTTCTTAATGGTCTAATTTGGAGGATTGCCTAACAAAAGCTGATATATGGAGACCAACACATTGGGGATGTTAGTTGTTTAAGAGTGAGGGATAAAGAGCAATTATGTGTGTAGCTACAGTAAGCATTAATGCATCATGGAAGTGTGATATGGCTTTACACATAAAAAGAACAACTGTTTCCTATGTTTTCTTAACTATTTTCAAGAAAAAAACAAAAGAGAAAATATGTTGAAAATCTTTTTCCAAGAATTCAAAGATGGGTTTTCCTAGATTCTAAGGGTATGTTTGGTCAGTGTTTTTTGTTTTGTGTTTTTCAAACTTGTATTTAGGTGTTGTGAAAAATTATTCTCAAAAACAGTATTTGAGTAGTTTTGAGAACAAAAAATTTGTTTGGCATGTGTTTTCCACATAGTTTCTAGTTTTGTTTTTATTAATTATTATTATTATTATTATTATTGTTTTTGTTTGCAATAAAGAAACAGTAATCACAGGCACCCATCACCACCGGAATCGACCAAAACCCCCCACCACCACCGAGAGCCACCCCATAACCCACACCGACCCACCACAACGCAAAACCCCACCGGAATCCACCAAAAATCCATCCCGCAACCCACCTCGATCCACTGCACAAAATCCACAAGCAAACTCAAAATCAACCAAACCCATCAAATGACCCATCGACAACACCTAAAAATCAAGTAGATCTGGCAAATCGAGAAAAAAAAACCGAAAAAAAACTGGGTTGTGGCAGTGACTGGTCGAGAGAGAGAGAGCCACCCCGCAACCCAAACCCGCGACCCACCGCGAGCCCACACCACGCCGCCCCACCACGACCCGTGCAAACCCACCAAAAATCCTCAACAAACCCACTGCAAACAACAACCGTGGAGATCGCGAAGAGAGAGGGAGTCTGTGCTCACCTCACCTCGCGATTTCCGTTGCCATCACCGCCGCATAGCCTCACCCTTGTCGTTGCCGCTCAGCTCACATCGCCTCGCCTCCGTTGTCACCGCCTCGAGTAGAGTTAGCCGGGTGAAGGGCGGAGTGAGAGAGAGAGATACGAAGAAGATGAGAGGTCTGAAAGAAGAAGAAAAAATAAAAAAAAGTATTATTATTATATTAAACAGTAAAATAAAATACAGAGGATTAAAAGAGAAAACAACAAAATATTGTTTTGTAAAACGTGGATTTGAGTATCAATTCTATAGTGATTGTATTAGAGTACAAAAACAAAATACATCAACCAAACAAACTAAATTGTTGTGGGTCCCACTATTTTTTGGTTTTGAGTACAGAAAACTGGATTTAAATCCAGCCACCAAACATGCTCTAAGATACCAAACGTGCCAGATGCATAGGATCCAGTTACAACATGGATTAATGTAGTCTGTTATCAATCAATATCAGCTTTGTGTGCAAAGTTGTGATCTTTAGGGTTGTGAGCATAGTAGAAAGGGTAAGAAGCACTAGCAGTACACAAGTGTGTTGCGTGTGTGAGTTAGCAGTGACATTGATTCTCGAAGAGAGTAAGAGAGATTCCATCATAGAGATGACATTGTACAAACTGGTTCTTTATATATATATATATATATATTTTGACTAAAATGCAAAATGCACCCTCTAAGTTTGGGGCAGTTTTGATTTTAGCCCTTGAGGTTTGAAAATTTTGATTTTAAACCCTGACGTTTGCATGCGTTTTTAATGTCGTCCTTCCGTTCATACCCATTAATGACATAGTTGTGAAATACCAGATTAACACCTAGATCATACACTCAAGTGCAGCCTCGTTGACCAAGATTTTACACCTTTAGTGTTTTTTTTTTTTTTTTCCTTTTCTTCATATTCACTTTTCCCCTTGTTCTCCAATTGCCCTGGCATACCCAAGCACCATCACCACCTAAAGCCACTTGCACAGGCCACTTCCTAGAACTTGGCTTTGATCTACTTGCCACATTACTCAAACACTCCCCTCCCACCACTTTCATACATGTCGACATAACAAAGAAACTATGTCCAACAAAAAGGACCATTAGTTCACCACACCAAAATTGTTTCGGGGACACATAAAGAGCACTTTAGAACAAGCATACCCAAACAAAAATTTACATCGATTTTTCCAAAAACCCATTTCAATCGTTCAAGAAAAAAACATTTTTTCTTTTAGATTTTATTCTTCCCCTAAATTTTTGCAGCTACCAAAGGAAACATTAGGGTCCCAATAAAATAAGAGAAAATACAAAGACCAAAATGAAAACACCCCATAAATATAGGGATGAAAAATGATTTTTTTGCTCTTTTTTTAACCAACAATTTATTGAAGAAAAGACTTACAAACAATGAAAATTTGGGGGCAGGGAAGAAGGCATTGGAGCGTTGGTCTGGTGCTGGACATCGTTGAAGGTGCTACTGCACTTGCTCTTGATAGACTAGGAGTCCACTGGAAAGGAGCACTCGTCGTTAGAGACGAGATTGCTCACATCGTCTCAACTTTGCTACTGCGATGAGAGTTTTGACTCCTCTGGCGCCAATTGGATTCCAGCCATTTCTATTTCTCTTTTCTCTATGGAGAGGGGTTTTAAGAGAGTGAGATTGGAAATGAGATTGGAAGTGTGGGATTCCTTGGTCACTCACTAGACTACTAGACTCTTTGGAAAAGGGGTCACCGGAGACATGGGAGATGGAGATCTAGCCAGGGTGGATGTGGGTATCGATAAAGAAAAAAAAAAAAAAGTGGAAGAAAAAATAAGAAGAAAGAAGGAAAAAAAAAAGTGCTAAATGTTGACATGGATTTACAGAAAAAAAATATTGATATGGCATAATAATGGCTTAAAATGATGTAGTTTTGGATAGAAAAACTATGTCATTTTGATTTTAGTTGGCTTTTAACGGTCACGTCATTAACAAGAATAAATGGAAGGACAAAATTCAAAATGATAATGTTAGGGATTAAATAAATATTTTAAACATTAGGGACCAAAATCAAAATTGACCTAGACATAAAGGATGTTTAGTCTATGGTTTTGATCCAATCCTCAGAGAGGAAACATAAAGGGTGTACCAGTTTTATTTGTGGTCTATTTGTTTGTTTAAATTTTAATTTGAATGCTCAAGAAAGGATATATGAGAGGGGGGCAGGGGGAGCTGATTCCTTGAAGCAGAGCAAATATAAAGATGGAAAGTCAGTTGGTAATATAGTTCCAACTGTAGGTTCCTCAAAGCATAGCATTCTCTTGTTACTAATCTATCTGCATATAGATTGCTTGATAGACCTTTAAAGTATAAGCATCATTCTCTTTATATGGTATAAACCTCAACAATAATTTCCCACTCAACCCACTTTCCTCACTTCATTAAGTTACACTTTGCCATTTGGCTGTTCATCAGTTGAAATTGGCTTGTTCTTTGCCTCAACAAATACTCCCCATTAATATTGAGACTCTATGGGGGCTGATTGTTTAAGTGAGGAGATGTAAGTCTCAGACTGTTAATCATGCCTTGTTGAGAGTGAAAAAAAACCATTTCTGATTGAGAGTGTAAGGCAATCAAGCAGAAGACGTTATTTTCCATTACTTTTCCTGTAATGGGGTATATTAAAATAGATAGAAATAGCCACTGTAGCATGGGATACACCTTCTTTGCATGTAAAACCATTTCTTGTGGATTTTTGGTATTTTGCTCTCCAATTCTATAGAAAAGTGTTTCTTGTCTAATCATCGCATGTGTTTATATTGGCTATCTTCGTGGAAATCATCAATCTCTCTCTATGAGCATGCAAGATAATGTTTATGTATCAATAAACAATCCAATGTATATGTATATTTTGAAAGGATATACATTATTGCTCTTAAATGTAGCATTAATAATGAATTTCCCAAGAAATTTGTTCTCTCTTCTCTCCTGCACTTTGTAATAATTTTCATTCTTTTAGTACCTACCTCTATCTTTGCTTGGCTATATCTAGATGCTAAAACCCATGTGATGCTGGTTGATCCAAGAATAGAAATACTCCTGAAGTATAGTTGGTACCTTTTCTTTTGTGGCAACTTGATACCTAGACCTACCATTCGAAAATTTTCCCCTCCACCTCCCCAGGTGATAATATATTCAAACTCCGTAGTCCTTATAAAGTTAGAGCTATGAAGTACAACTGATCTCCGGACCATTGCACCAAAGAAGATGGCATCACCAATAACCATTCATTTAGAAAACTATAGAGATTTATAAAGCATTTGAAATACTTTTAAGAAGTGGTACTGATAGCTCTGGAAATTTTTTATATTAATTCTTTAGTAAATTATTAATAAAGTTAAATTAGTTGTAATATATGTACTAAACCTCTTTGAGACCAATGAGAGTTGCTAGTTAAGGCTGAGTTCTTATAACCATGACTCAGAAACTTTATTTACCAAAGCTGAAGGTCTGCTGCAGAAAAAAAAAAAAAAAAAGATTTGTGCATGGCTAAACTTTATCCTTTCAATTTGCGACACAAGTTATGATCCATAAATTCCAAAATTTCTCTTGATTTCAAGAGCGGGGGAATGAATTTGGAGCTTTAAAGTGAGAAATTGTTTTAAGGCTGCCCCATCTATTGCTTTTGAAGTCTTAAATTGGCGGACTTGGAGGTGAGGAAATGCTAGATTCTTGTGGAGTGAAGTGCTGCAATTTTTCCCTTCTCATTTTGGTACTGATGGCTTCGATAAGAGCTGGACTGTGCCATGATGTTATACAAGTTTCAGGTTTAATATATTATATATTGGCAAGAAGACTCTGAAGAGGGTGGTATATTAGTTTTGTTTGTAAACTTTTGTGGCCTATGGCCAATTGTTTTGTTTGAGCTTTGATTATCATAAATTGAATGCATTTTTATTGAGGTTTTATGAGTATATAATACATAGAGAGATCTCTGATCATGCTTATGTAAGTATATAGTGGGAAAAAGAACTAAATGATCTCTTCTTAATGTATTGACAGTGGTTCTGGCTTTACCTAGCTATACTATTGTTTTTTGCAACATAAATTGGTCAACTTATGATAATGTTGGGTACATTTCATATCATATATGGTTCCCTACTCTTCTATGGATGTGAAAAGTTTCACTTAAAAATGAATGTTATCTCAGGGAGCAACAATAGTTGATCTGTCTGTCGCCATAACTCTGGATCCAGATTACAAGCTGCCACCTGCTGCTTTAGTATCCCCTGTAAGTGTCTTGCACTGAACTATTATTATACTGCATAAATTAGAATGGAATTGATCTGATTGGTGCCTAATTTCTGTAGGCAACAGAAAATAAAACTACGGGTGGTACTGAATCTGCTTTTAGAAAGGCAGAGGATGTGGTTAGCGGCATGCTTGCTAAGGGTTTTATCTTAGGCAAAGATGCAGTCAACAAAGCAAAGACCTTTGATGAGAAGCACCAGTTATCTTCAACAGCCACAGCGAAAGTTGCTTCTATTGACCAAAAGATTGGGTTCACTGAGAAAATAAGTGTTGGAGCTTCTGTGGTCAGTGACAAAGTACGAGAAGTGGATCAGAAATTTCAGGTTTCAGAGAAAACCAAATCAGCATTTTCAGCTGCAGAGCAAAAAGTCAGTAGTGCTGGATCTGCCATAATGAAGAACCGGTATGTATTAACTGGGGCTTCATGGGTGACGGGTGCTTTTAGCAAGGTTGCAAAGGCAGCTGAGGAAGTTGGCCAGAAAACAAAAGAGAAAGTGGTAGTGGCTGAAGAGGAGCAGAAAAGAAAAGTGGTGGATGACTTTGCTCATGTTCATCTTTCCGAGTCTCCCAAAGCATCTGCACCAAGTGAGCAGCAACCTTCCAAGCCGGCACCTGCTCAAGGTTTGATCCTTTGATTTGCTACTTTTGTAAATACCAATGTCTGAACTCTAAAATCAGTCTCTCCCGATTACTTGCTGTGTTTCTAGCATGGAAGTGGTGAATGTAGGACAAATTCCCCAATTAGTTGGTCATGATTGCATTTTATTATCTTGACTTTTCTTTATAAAAATGTCAAACCGAATGTTCGTGGTGTTATTTTGACCATTTCTGTTCTGTATGATTATGTCTCAATGTGGTTTTGGATTACTTATGATATAAGCAACAAATTTTAATGCGCTTATGCTTTCTCTTGTTGCTTGTGTTTATATGCTCAATTGTTTAACATGTGATTGTTTTGTCAAGGCCATGTGCCTTGGTGTGTTGACTTTTGATGGGTGGGAACTCTGAGGTCTTCTTGTGGCAGCTTAGTGACTCCAAAATTGCGCCCAGTAGAATGAATATAAATGGCTTATCACAGACATGCTCTTTATGAAAAAAAATATTGAAGCTATATTCCAACTGGGGTCTTCGAAATATTTTATACCAAATACTCACTTTCAGTATTTGATCACTTGAAGATGCTCTTGGAAGCATATACCATGGTGGTACTACTACTTTTCCTTGTATCAATATTTTATTCTCTTAAAAATCTACTAAAATTTTAGGTTTTGGATTAGGTCTTTAAAAAATATTCGATTGGATTAGGTATTTAAAAGATATTCGATTGACGTGAAGTTTGGTATGCAAGGCAGGCATTGAAAATATTTAATTCAACCTAATGACATATATATTTAATTAATAAAAAGTTAATGACCTATACACACACACTATATCTATGTATTGTTTTGAAGGGTATCTGTGCTTTCTTACTCAGAAACGAGTATTGCATTATTATTTGCCAACAAAGTTTTATAACATGACGTTGAAGGCATTCAAGGAAGTGGTTCAAGTTTTATCGAAGTTTGAGGTTGGAGTACCTTAAAGAGCATCAGAAACAACCATGGAGAGAATTATTTTATCTAAAATATCTATTTATACTTCTTAAAAATTGTCCATTAGCTTTAACCAATCCTTTGTAATTCATCCCCTGCTCTGCTTCTTAGGCGAAGTTAGGGTTTCCCCCTCACCTTCTCATGTATGTCTCTTTCATCTCTCTGCTTCCTGGTTTACGAATTTTGTCACATTGATGGTTAGAACTTAGAAAGGTTCTCAAAATTGTTCGGCAAGGAAACGCGGTTTTACTTACTCTGTTTTCTACCTTTTTTTTTTTTGAAAATTTACTAAGATAAATATAAAATATCATTACTTAGTCCCATTCTCACATGACTCGTTCCTTCGAAGCAATAGCTTGTTGTTTTTCTCAAATCTCTCCCTTAACTACTCTTGCTGGTTTGGGAGAATATCAGATTAGGTAAGTATATATCAGAGTAGGTAAGTATATATTTTTCCTACTTTATTGAAAATTAGAACTCAGCAAAAACAAAAAAATGATCCTTTCTCAGCTAATTCATCAAACAGAGGAATAAAGAAATCTGTTAAAAGTAACCATGGCTAAGTGATTGATCTACTATTTAGATACGCTCCTACACATTACAAAAATGCAGCGAACAGCAAAGCAAGTTGTATTGGAATAAGTTAATACCAAATAATTTTACTTACTGCCCATATATTGCTAACGATCTAGAATGAAATCGTCACTTAAACTCTAGAATTAGAAAGAAAACATTTTCTTACATCTGGAGTCCTTCATGCTAGTTGGCACAAATATGTAAGGTCATAAAACTTTGCAAATGAATCAAAGTTACATTGATTCAGTGGGGGTGTTGTAAGCAACGAAAGAAATACAAAGCTGGTATGATTGCAATTTGCAAATTTTTTGTTACCCTTGTCTTATCTGCCCAAATTTCAATACTTATCATCGAAAAGCCTTGAATTTTCTTCCATATACATAACAGACATTGTGACCACAAAGGGAAGCATTTATATCAAACATCGCATCAGAAATTCATGAATGAGCCAAAAAAGATGACAAGCATAAATCAGAAAATACATGAGTCAGAAGAAGTGAAAGAATTTTTTTACTTCTTTTAAAAAAAAAATGAAAAATATTAGAACCCAAAGGCCAAAATACTGCCAGTAATTGCGAAAAACTGAACGTTTTGACTCTTTGCTCACAATTATTAAAAAGTTAAGAAAATGTAGAATAATGATTCAAATAAAATTGATCGAATTTATTTTATTCCTCGAAGTTTCGATGCCCTGATGGATGTATTTTTTGGTGAATGGTAGGCCAAAACAAAAAGCCAACTCTCACGATGGTATTTAATTGTGGAAAACATTTCAAAGTGCCCTATTTGAATTCCAGTCTATACGACATGGCAAAATCCAAAAGGACCAAAACCTTCCAAAACTCTGGATAAAAAGAACAATCATCTGATAGAAAATATTAAATTTGTCACATAATACCCATAGAGTTATAGTCGTTAATGAAAAAAAATTAAAAAAAAATTCTGCACGTGGCATAATACCACAGTTAGACAAAACAGAAGAAGATTTTCCCCATTCCATATAAAAATTTATGTGGACCTCGCAAGCTAATTAATCTTTTCCATTTTCAAAAAATTGATTTTATTAGATAATATTCCTTTTTTATTTTATTTTATTTTATTTTTTATTGTGCATGAAACCAAATTTAAGTACTTCAAACTTAAAAGGTTATAGAAATTTATTGAAATTGGTAATTTTTTCACAATACTTCCAAAGTAATGCATAGATTTTGTTTATTTTTTACTAGTGAGCTCAATATTATTTTGATTGGTAGTTTGGTTCGGAATAATCTTTTAGGATTTTTTTTTCTTAAAACGATTTTAGAACATTTAGATGTATAGTTGATTTTGATTTTTATCTCTTATTTTGAATGATTTTAGTATGTAGAGAAAATAAATCATTTTGATTGAGAATACTGAATACATGATATCTTGGTAGTCATGAAAAATAAGAATTTGAAAAAATTATTCCGGTCTTGGATGTGTCATTAAGAAATGTTGGACTATCATTTTAGGAGATATTATATTCAAAAGAAAAGTGGTGTACATTATTATTTATAGTTTGTTGCTCATTATTATATAAACTAGTCGTAAACTCACGCAATGCACGAAAACACCTTAATTTTGTGTGTAAATACATAAGAAATTTATTTATAATGTAAACCAGTGAATACCTGTAACATCAACTTCTTGAATAGTTTCAATTATTATCAAATTTATGCAATGAAATATATATATATATATATATATATATATAATATATATATATATATATATATATAAAAGACCCATACCACAAAATAAAACAAATCCAATTTGATCATAACACAAAACACACAACTCCAAAATCAGACAACCAAGGGGAAAAAAATACCAATCACCACAAAATTACAACATATATATATATATAAAAGAACCCATACCACAAAATAAAACAAATCCAATTTGATCATAACACAAAACACACAACTCCAAAATCAGACAACCAAGGGAAAAAAAAATACCAATCACTACAAAATTACAACCCAAGGTTCAGAACCCACAAATCCAATAAAAAAATAAAAATAAAAACTACAAACCTAATAATAACACATACCGCAAAATCCACAAATCTAATCAAAGAGCAAAAGGGGAAAAAATTGCGTCTTTCATACACAAACCACCACAAAAGCACAAGGGGCAGAACAAAATTCGAGCGGAGATTGAGGGTTGAATCAATTGGGGAGATGAAGAGGTGGGGGAGATGAAGAGGCAAGAGGGGGGAGTAGGAGATGAAGAGGTGAGGGGGAGAGAGTGGGAGATGAAGAGGCGAGGGGGAGAGAGTGTGGGAGATGAAGAGGTGAGGAGGAGAGAGAGTGGGAGATGAAGAGTTGAAAGATGAGAAGTGTGAGAGAGAAAGAGTGAAAAATAGGGTATGATGACATGGCGGTTTTTGGAGGAGAAAAAAAAATTTCCTCTTTGCTTCGACTTTTAATTTATATTATAGATATTATAGATTTGACATAAGAGTTGGAGTGCCTAGTTTTGAAATTGCCAAATTTTTAATCTTCAATTTACCATATTAGGCATCATTTATTTTTGTGACTAAAATATTGTTTTCATTCCTAAACTATATATGAAGTTTGTTTTTCATCTCTGAACTTTGAAAAGTTCTTTTTTCATTCCCGAAATTTACAACCGTTCCATTGTTTGTCCTTCTGTCAATTCACATTAAATTTAATCCTACGTGTCCTAACAGAGCGCTGGCATGTCATTTATTTAGCATTTTTAAATTTAACATGGATTTTTTAATTTTTGTTTTTAAAAAATAATACACGTGTTACGGCTCCATGCATCTTTGCTTTAAAATACCAAATCATTCTCTCCCTCTCAATTTTAGAGACAAAAACAATATCTTGAAATGCTCTTAAAATCTCCAAGTTGACATCTCCTTTTGAGATGTTCTTAAAATCTTATTAAGTTACTTACAGTACTACTCAAACCAAACGTGAGAATATTTACATTCTCAAAAATCTTGATGTCATTATATTACCCGAATTTTTATGTCGGGAATCATTTTTAAATTCTCTAAACCATGAGTCCTAGACACTTCACTCAATTAAATGAAAAGCCACCCAAAAAATCCCGCCCCCCAAATCTCCCTCTTTGTAGCTTTCCATGAAAACATTTTAGTCTGTCCATTTTGTTTTTGGCCGGAGACTCTGTCATTAATTATATTCAGTAAACGTGGTTGTTCTATATGGCATTAGCTATTTGGCTGGATAAAAAAATGTCATACTTTTTTTTTTTTTTTTGGATAGAAAATGTGTCATACTTTCACATCAGGAAGCATATTCGATTAATTAGAATATAATAGAGTATATGTTGTTGTGGACGTTCCTCAGTTTGTAAACCACACGCAAAGATAAACTCTAGAAGAGTTTTTCTAAGATCACTTAAACAAATATGAAAAACCAATTAGAATGCACATTCGATTAGAACTGGTATATATTCAGATATTTGAAATTTTGAAGTTCCTGTGATTGTGAATGAGTCTTGTTCCTTGTTCTTTTTGGTTTTTGGTGGGTTCATAATTAATGGGTCACGTAATGACTGCTGTACATCCACATCCATGCTAATTCCAGGCTCCACCAAACCAAACAGCCTGTAAAAATTCACGAGTCCATGTCGTATAGCTCCACCCCGTGATGCTTGGGACCATTTTTTTATTTTATTTTTGGCTCCAAATGACTAACTGTGGGACCACTTGGGAGGCATTATCTTCTTCTTTTTCCTTAATTTTGATTCAAAGTTTGGGATAAATAACACCTTGTGCTTGTGCTGTATTAACTTCAAGTTGGCTTACACGTTACAACAAAAGTAAGTTTTGAAAACTAAAAAGTAAAAACATTAATAGTAATTTTTGAGACACAACAGATTTCATAAAAAAGATTCTCACATATAAGATGTTAAGTTATTAATAATAGATAATAAAATGACGTAAATGATAAATTGACATAAGAAATAATAAAAAGCTATCCACTTAACTATTATGAAAAATATTAAAAATGTAACATTGCTTCAACACCAAAGTGTCTAGATTTTAGAGTCCTAACTCTAAGGTAAACCTTAGGTCAACTTCCTTCTCTAGGAGATCTGCCAAATGGTTTCTTGGGAGGCATCATCTACACCATTATTAAATTTATTGAAAATCAAGGTTGAGCAATAGTGTGAGATAGCTTAGTCAGCTTGTATGATGCAAAACTATTATAATATTAATCATAGCTTTAATTATCCGGAGTAAAATATTCATGCTTAAACTTTTTAAGTAAGTAACCAAGCTTCAACTTAACTGCTACGGAAATTTATACTGGGTCAAAATTCTAGTTGGAGTGATTATTATATTATTCTTTTTTGGTTGTCCACTGGGAGCATTGTTTATTTGAGAAACTGTTCAAAACCCAAAAAAAGACGTACTTATTTTTTTACTGCTAATACCATGTAACATATAAAAAAAATAAAAAAAAATGTATGTTACATGACTCACAGATTAGAATATTAATTATGATTTGAAAATTTAAATACCCTTTTAGAGAGATTAGAATATTAATTATGATTTGAAAATTTTAAAACCCTATAATTTAGAATGGATAACTTAGATAAAGAGTTCTTTTGTCGACGAAACAAATTCCATAATATTTTCACATCAAAAACCATCATAATCCACAACAAGCCACTTAAGAAATTCCACAATATATTCACTAAGTTGAGGTGTTTACTGTTTACATCAAGTCTGCCATAATTCACAACAAGCCACTTTAATCTGTGATAAGGTTTTGTGTTATGGTAATAACAATGATAGCATTTGTAATAAGAATTTTTTAAGAGATAAAACCGAGATAAAAATAAAAATAAAAATGGTTTTCTTACTGTCTTTTATGTTACAACTGACTAGGTCCATGAAAATGTGGGACCAAATGTCACAGACATCAACCATCACCACTGAAAATAACAATTTTCATAGCGCATAATAATAACACATGTCATCATTTATTTTGTCAAAAAAAAAAATAGTATAAAAAAAAAAAAAAAAACACATGTCATCATTTAGCACATGATCGTCATCACAAGGCACATTATGAAATGTTCGTTATCCCATCATTCTTTACCACACCTTAAGTCAAAGTACATAATTTTAACCCAAAAAAGTAAAAATAAATAATCTACTTTTTAGTATTTTTTTTACTCTCGTCACAAATTTTATTTTTTTCGTTGTTGCAAATACTACGGTTACTTCCAGGGCGACCGACACTTTTTGAGTTATACATTTCTCGTGACACTATGTTTAGACTACGACACGTGTAACCACAGCAGCCCTAAGTGAATGAAATTTCTAAAAGAGGAAACACACACAATTAAATATGCTGAATGAAACCCTAGGCCAGCCATCATCTTTTTTTTTTTTTTTTTTGATTGTAGCCATCATCTATTATTACGCGTAAACAGAAGAGAAGCGCAGAGCACAGAATTTATGAGTATTCAAGGGTGAGATAATATAGGCATCCAGTACCATTTAGTACAGCTTTCCAGCTGGCATCCCAACCGCAAAACGAGGCGTCGTAACGGTCCGAACACCCAGCTGTATCCAACAAATAGCAAGCGCATGCTAAAATACTTTACGCCATATTCTGCTATTCTACGCCTCGAGAGAGGCGCATGTTATTAAAACAACTTTAAAAAAAAAAAGCTATACGCTTTTATTATTCTGATTTTATTTCTGTGTCTGTGAAAATATCAAATATTTATACAAATCCAAAACCAAGCGAGACACAACGCTCACAATTTGTTTCCAAAATAACATTTACACGTGCGAAAAAAATTTATATAGGGAAGAAAATAGCGCACGTGTGATTATACGGTGAGATTCGCACGTGCGGAATCGGAGCCGTGGAGAGGGAGGATAGAGAGAACCGGGGAATGCGGCCTAGAAATCGGCGTGTTTTCGGTGAGAGCGAGATTTCGGGTAGCGTTTTGGCAGCTCTTGCAAGTTTCGGAGGCTTCGGATCGCCAAAACATCGCTGCTTTTTTGGATTTCAATAAATCGTCCGACGTCGTCAATCTTGGCTGAGTCGACGAAGAAATCAAAAACACGGCAAATCAAAATTTAGAACACAACACATCGAACAAAAAACAACAAGAATTACGAAAATTTTCAAAAACAGAATCTACATTATACCTAAGTGCTCCGATGGTCGCCTAAATCCATTGAACTGAGCCAAATCTGAAACAAAAAGACAAAAAAAAAAAAAAAGGACGGTGAGGATTTAATGAAGGAAAAAGGTAAAAGCAATGGTGGGCGTTGATAGAGAGTACCTGACTGAGAGGGGCTGTGGGAGAAGAGGTAGAGGATGAAGAAGCAGAGAAGTGTGAGGATGGGGATGACGTGGACGAACTTCTCAGGCTTCGGAGGCGGCGATAAAGACAAAGACAAAGACATACGGTGAGGCTTTGTCGCTTTGTGATCCTCATCGTCGTAGTGATCGTCTTTGTGGTTTAGGTCATCGGATATGAGAGTGTTGTCTTGGGCCTCACCACCATGGCCGTGGAGCTTTGAGACAGGGGAGCCCAGAGACTGTCTTTGCATGCTAGAGACTAGAGAGAGAGAGAGAGAGAGAATCAAAGAAGAAGAGAGGTTGCTTAGTGAGGTGTAGTTTGTGTTGTCTTGTAATGATTTTTTTAATGCTATATGACTTTCTTTCTTTCAATCTTTTATCTCTTTTTATTTATTACTTTTTTAACTTTTTCTTCTTTTTGTATTCCTTTATTTGAGTGAGGGTTTTCTACTTTTTGGGATAAAATAATGAGAGAGAGAGAAGTCACGGTATTGATTTGGGCGCTCCTCCTCACTTCCTACCATCTTCTCTATTATTATTATTATTTTTTTTTTGTGTTATAAGTTTACTATAAGTTTATAACAATTAATTAGATTTATATTTTATTATTTTAACAATCCCACTATTCTATAAGATGCTCTGTCCACAACAGGAAAACACTTGTAAAATAAATTTTACACTCTTGTGAATTATTCGCTAGTGTTTTTGTGAAGTTGGGATAATAATGGTTTACCAGATTTCTTGCTTGTAGACCTATATGACTATATCATACTGCTATGTTACGTCCATGTAAGGAAATCAATCGAATCGCCCACTCCAACCCTTTTTTTATTATAAATAGAAAAATAAAGATGTTTTTCTTTCTATTAAACACACTAGCTAAATTTTTTACATATCAATTACTATCTAATAAAAAAAACTCATAATATTTAATATATTTTATAGATTAAAGAGTATTAATATTTTGATCGGGCTACCCATTACAAGGTAGCCCGATCAAGTCCAAGCCCAAAAAAGTTATACAAGCTTGGCTGGGGTTGAGTTCTACGGGTTAAAAGTTGGGTTGGAATGGATTGACCATGGTCTGACTATCCTGCCTAAGTTGTTGCCCTTAAAACTGGGGCAGTAGGCTACGTTCGGTGGACTTAGAATTATTAGGCCCAAGCTACGAGTAGATCAGGTTGATTGCGACTTGGGTGGTTGGACTTGAGCGAGGCGACTGGCTCAGAGATTTGTTTAGGTCCTTCATCTGCTACATTTGCGACTTGGGTGGTTGGATTTGTTTAGCTTAAAGTTGAAAGGTTTATTTATTTATTTATTGACTGAAAATTGACAAAATTACATTTGTAACTAGAAAAAATAGGATTTTAAAAAGCTGTATATAAACAAATAATAAATTAAGAAGTTGAAAGCTTAATCCAAATGTATGAAAAAATTACTTTTACATATTTGTATACAGTTTTTTTGGGATAGAATTTGTATACGTATTTATATATAATAACATGAACTCTTTTCAATCCAAAATTGATCAAGCAGAATACCCATTAATGATTCCGCAATGAATTAAACTTAAAAAACTTTTAAAAAATTTGAAAAGAAGATAACAAAATCAACAAAAAAAATCTGCATTACATATTTTCACAATATAAACACGTCAATTCTAAGTTGCTAACTTAAAAAATAACAATATGTCTATGGCTATTGCTGAATGATGCAACAAAAGGAAATGTAAAACTAGATTCAACGATACGATTCAACTCTGAAGATGAGAAAAAGATAAAAGAGTATTATCTATTACAGCAACTCTTGAGAAAAATTCTAAAGTTTCATTATAATCAAAGAAAATATAACAACAATCACCTTCCATAAATTTCTAAACAAACTAGAACTTCCTAATAAAAAAAAGGAAAGTAATAAAGATAGAAATAAACTAGGAAAATCAAATCAATTGGGATTCCTAAATCAATCAGGAAACTATTATCAATTAGAAGGTATAATTCTTGATATTCATTAATTTCCAATTACCTTGTGCTGCTAACACAAAACAACAAATTGTGACAAGTTGTTAGTGGTAACCGGTAAGTAATAAAGTTATGTCAGCGATGGATCTCAATGAAAATTAATAAATTCATGCCAACTCAATTGTTATGAAAATATTGTGTCCATAGCATTACTTTATTCCGTTAAGACTTTTGTTGTTAATTTGGGCAAATTATGAGTATTAGACTATTAGGTACTCTCGGAGTATAGCGTTGTCTCTTCTTACTTGAATGGTGAAGAGGGAGCACCATAGTATTGAATAATTACTCATTACTTTGTTGTATCCCTCCTTCCAAAAATAAAAATAAAAACCTGTTGTATCCCATTCAATTGCTAGCAACAATGAAGGCAATTATTTGACTCTCAAGGCATGAGATATATTGTGCAAACCAACTAATTTAGGAGGCCATGGTTTGAGGAGATTTGGCGACTTCAATCAAGCTTTGCTAGTGAACATTAAGCATATATATAGGGAAGCTAATGTGTGTGCTGACTTGTTAGCCAAAGCTGGCTGCGACTAACTTGTGGAGTTTATTTTGTTTTGCACACCTCCAGCGCATGTGCTTGAGGCATTGCGTTTTAACTTATCTGTTGATACTCGTACTCGTGTTATTTGTTGTTAATTAAGTAATTCCTGTTTACCAAAAAAAAAAATAGGATGGATGGTTGCCACGAACCAAAGATAATTTAAGTGTGAAGCTCTTGAAAAGCAAGTATAGTGCTATAATTGGCTAAATGGTGTGGAAACTGGAAAGGCATTGAACAGTCTAGAGACATAATCAAGAAGGCTGCATGTTATGTTGTGGGGACTGACAATAATAACAGAGTGTGGGAGGAACCTTGGCTACCAGGTGTGGTTGGATTCAATCATTCAAAGCAATACCAAAAGAGCAAGATATAGCACAGGTTCCTTGGCTAGTTTCTAATCTGAAGTCTGAAAGTGGAGTCAGTTGGGATGAACAGAAGCTCACTAGGATGCTTGATGACTGATGAGGAGACGCAAGAGGCAACAAAAAGAATCCTCCTACCAATCCATCCGAGTGAAGACAAGCTATATAGTCTGATCCTAGTATGTCTAGCACAATTTCAGTCAAATCCACCTTATCAGGCACGTAGAAATATTGGACAAAGAAGTAATCAAATATAGAAGAAGATGTGGAGGTTAAGAATTCATGAGAGGCTAAAGATGCTGTTGTGGAGAATTGCGACAAAGCTACATTTTGCAGGTTTTATGATTTAAGATGTACTTTTTGTGGTTTTGAAGAGGAGATGACAAAACATTTGTTTCAGAATTGTCTAATGGCAAGGGCAATCTGGTTTACCCTTGACTGAGGAATACATATAGACACTTTACCTACAGATGATAATCTTCCATTGATTACAAATTTGGTGGATCAAGTAGTAATAATTTACTCGAGCACACCATGAATCTTGTAACTCCATTAGTACTTTTTGGTGTTTTCAACTGAAACATTAAGGTTCATATTCCCCCAACCCCAACTATTGAATTATCCCAAAAAGAAAAACTATACCCAGCACTAGGAAATTAACTTGTTGGAGCAAAAACAATCAGGGTAAGCTAAAACGTAAATATAATTGCGTCTTCAAAGAAAATGTTATGCTAAAATCAATAAATCATGTACTAAAAGTCTAAAACTACTATTACGTCAAAAAAAAAAAAAAAAAAAGAATTACTCTTGGGATCTTTTATGGTTGAGCACCTTCTTCAACAGAGCTTCACGTCCAGGAAATGGATTATAAATCTCCATCATCTGATCTTGACCATTCGTTCTACAAATCACATCATCTTTACAACTATTTCCATAAACCTTATTTCCAAAACAATCCTTGCTCTTCTCTTTAACTCCCAACTTCTCCTCCTTTACCATTACCACTTCTCTCTTCATCTTCAATCTCTCTCTTCTCTCCCTCCTCTTCTTCTCTTCAAGTTTTGATGACACCTCAACCTTTATCTCTTTATTCACACCCAAGTCTCTCTCTTTCCCACTATTTTCGATTACTCTTGGAATTCTACCGCCTTTAGAAGTACCCAAAAGCTCAAAACTGATCTTGCTCCAAGCAACCTTATCTTTGTTATCCCAACCAAACCTTTCACTTATTTCCAACAACTCCGAAACCGCACTCTCATTTCTTGAAGAAACATTATTGTTACCATTCAATAGGTTCTCAGCAAACTCCCACTCAATCCGGTCTTTGTAAATTGGGTCTTGGAGGACTTGGTCTGCTAGCTTTGCCCACTCCTCGAAGTCGCGGGCTCGGAGGTTATTGGAGACCCATTTGAGGTATGTTGAAGGGAGGGTTCCTAACATTTTGCCCTTGTGTTTTCCGAAGTCTATGACGCGGTCTGTTGCTGGGATTGTTGCTTTGATGGTGGGTGCTTTGCGGCTGGGAGTGGGTCTGAAATTGAAAGAGCATTTTACGTGAAAGGGTGAAGAAGAATGAGTGAGGTGATTTGAAGGAAAAGTGTGCAGAAGAAAGAGGGTCATGGATATTGAAGAGAAGCTATCAGGATGGAGGAGATAAGAACTGGACCGGGGGGGGTTGGGGTGTTTTCACCTTTTTTTTTTGGTACATGCAGTATATCACATTTTTTTCACCAATACCAATCTTTTTTATTTTTATTTTTTATTTTTTTTACTATGTCAAAAAAGTCACAACCCCTTGATGATGGTATGAGTTTGATATTCAAGATCTTCAAAATATCGTGGATGTGTGTTTAGATTATGATTTATATCATATATAAAAATAATAATATGACAAGTATTTGATTTGTTTTTATTTTAAACTTTAAATATTTATAAGGAAAGAAAAAAATAATAGGTCACAAAGTTGTAATGGGTGGAGTATCAACGGAACCAAAAAAGTGGGATAGATGATTTGTATTCATTTTTCACCTTACCAAGTAGATTGTGATTATCCACGACCTCCACATTTTTCATCTTTGCCAAGTAGATTATGATTATCTATTGTTCATTTGGCCCAGTGGTGTCTCTTCCTTGATTTTCATCCTTCTATAAGGTTGTGAATTCAATCATCATATTTATAAATTAGAATTAGGCTAGAGTACAATTTCTAATGGCACTCAAAAGTACCCTCAATAAAAAAGAAAAAAGAAAAAAAAAAGTAGATTATGATTGGTATATAATAAAAGTGGTTTCAGTGCTTTAATAGTGGTTCTAGTAGACTGTGAAATTTGTTGTGTTTATAACATTATTTATTTAAAAAGCTATACTTAAATTAAAAAACTAGGAGAAAAGTTGTTGGACAAAACAATAAAACATCATTCCCTTGTACAAATCTCTTTGATAGTTTTAATTTTATCTTATAAATGACCCGGCATAAAACACCATCCCCTGTTGTTGGCTAAAAATATAAGGAAGTCCTTCCACTACTTGCAAGCTAATTTTATTCCTAGGCATAAAGTTGTTGATGATATGCTTTTTTTTTTTTAATTGAAGATAGAAACTTTATTGAGAAACAAACAAATTACAAACTTAAAAGAGATCCCTCTAGGTAGAAGGTCTCGCATCGTACTAGGCACGGTTTTGACCGTCTTCACTAGCAGATAACATGTGTAAACAAACACATAACAAAAATTGACATTACAAAAGGAGACAAAATTAAATTAGCAGCCTATACGAACTGAAAGTTCTTGTAAGGCTTAATGCTTTGTAGATAGTTTTGCCCGAATAAAGTCACGCTTAAGGGCCATAGCTTCTGTTCTAATAATCATTGGGGACAATTGACACTCTTCATGAACCAGTTGATTTCTTGCATTCCAGATAGACCATGCAGTGACAGCCCAATCTTCCACCTCATCTTTAGGAAATTGCTGGAAAATCCATTGCATAAACATAGGAAAGTCACCACCCTGGTTTGGAAGTTTTTGCATACGACCATGAACCAAGGCCTATGTATTCCTAGCTAGGGGACACTGCTAGAGAGCATGGTACACGGTTTCATCTTCCTGAGCACAGATCGAATAAGTGGGACTCGAGTGAATCTTACGCCGGTAGAGTTGGTAATTTGTAGGGAGAGACTCATGGTATGCTCGCCAGAGAAAGTGTGTAACTTTTCCTAGAATAGCTAGCTTCCAGTTTTTCCCCCATAGCCATCTACGATCTGCCATGTATGAACATTCGCCGGTACTTGATCTTCTCTGCTCTCTCTCCAGCATATAATATGTAGATTTAGTCGTAAAGACTCCAAATTTCGTTGCATTCCGAAGGGGTCAAGCTAGATGCCCAGTCTGTTAAGTCCATATAAGCCTCTTAGTGATTATTTCCTTGCCTGATAGTATACTGCGCCATAAGAAAGATGGGTTGGACCCTATCTACGGCTCTAGAAAAGAGCATGAAGGGAAATAGCAAGCCTTAAAAACTTGGAAAAACAGCGAATGAGGATTTTGCAATAATCTCCAGCACTATTTAGCAAGAAGAGCAGTATTGAACGAAAACAAATTCCTAAACCCCAAACCACCATCAGGCTTAGCAGTACATAATTTATCCCACTTGATCCAATGCAATTTACGCTAATCTTTTCGCTGCCCCCACCAATAGTGAGCAATTAAACTATTTACCTCATCACACCATGTTTTTGGAAGGCGAAAACAATTCATTGCATATGTTGGAATAGCTTGAGCAACTGCTTTGATGAGAATCTCCCGCCCCGCTCTTGATAAGAATTTCTCCTTCCACCCTTGGAGACATTGGACAATCCGTTCTTTCAACCCATTAAAAATGGATTTTTTTTTATCTACCAATCATAGCTGGGAGGCCTAAATATTTATCAAAATTATTAACCCCATGAGAGCCCCAAAAATCTTGAATGGCAAGCCGAGTATCTTGTGAGGTGTTGAAGCTACAAGGCTAAATATTAAGGGAAAATTGCATTGACCTCCCTTAAGGTTTAGTGTAAGTTCTTTGACCTCTCTAGATGTTTTGAATTGTATACTGACTTCTCATACTTTTCAAAATAATCTACAGTCACCTCTTAACACCGTTAAATTGCTAACGAAAATTGTAAAAATACCATTTTACCCTCATTTTCAAAACAAATTTCCCATTTTATCTTCCATAAAAATTTCCTATTTTACTTTTTTTTAGGGGGGTGGGGGTTTCTCCTTTGTAAAACTTAAAACATCGCCACCAAGCCTACAACCCCATTGTCGCCAAAAGCCACCACTGAACCAAAACATCCCTACCGCCATGAACCCTTCCCCCTTCGTCGACACTGAAACCCAGCAAAAAAATTTAATCTACTCTTAAACAACCTCCCACAAGCCCCATTCACCAAAGTCGAGCAAGCCTCGATCTTCACATTCAACCCCCCACGACCACCACAGCCACCCAAGAACAGATCAACACCAACGGTAGTATGGCTCAATCGCAACTCATGCTCAGATGCGAAACCTTAGGCCCTACCATGCTCTTTCTCCCCACCAACGACCCCGTTTCGGTTTCCCTACTCAACAAGAGGTGATTGATGACATGAAAGTGGTAGTGGGCTTGGTGTGTTTGGGTTGGCGGTGGTGGTGGCAGCGAAAGGTGAGAGAGAGAGAGTTAATAAAGAAATAATTTTTTGTAAAGAAAATGATTTTTTTTTGGCTTGTTTTTGCCATGTAAACGATGACATGACATTTTTTATAATTTTATTTAAATAATATTTATTATAAATTAATAACACATAAGCATTCCATTAGCAGCATAAATATTCTGATAACCACATCATTAATATGCAAGTAAAATAACGACAAAGACTAAAAAAAGAAAATGAGTTGAATACACAAAAATCAAAATGAAACTTTTCAAAGCTGTAGAATGAAAACACTCCATACTATAAGGTCCAAAAGTAGTATATTTTGCCTTTGATTTTTTGAATTTTGGTCATGTCCCTTTGTTATACAAGTAGTCCCGTCCCCGAGAATAGCTGTAAGTCTTGCTCCAAGATGGCTTTAAAGTTCTCCATTTTAGACCTACTTAGTGCCAAACCGACTTCAATGCCACCTTCTTCGTCTCTAGATTCCGCAAGAGAAATGCTTTTGGAGTCATCAATGTGTAACACTTCACTTTTTTTGGGCCTTCCCCACCCAAAGTTAGTCTCATAAACACCCAATTTGGGTGAGCCTGCAACCGAAACAAAAGGCCCTGATTCTAAAACTTCTTTTATTCTTGACATCCACTTCTCTGCCTCTCTGAATGCTCCACTCTCCAATTCCTGAACTTTCTTACCTATAGCCTTCACTGCTGTCACAATCCCATTTTCTACCATTAGTTCTTTCCTCTTGGCTTGTGCAAAGCAAACAGCTAGGTAATTTCCAAAATATGTTGCTGGTACTGCCACTCCATGTCGGTTTCTAATATCCGCTACAAAACAAAAGTAGCACAACATATCATTGTGTAATAGATCACTAATTTCACTGTCCTCTGTTTTGATCATACATACCCAGATGATTGCACATACTACTACAAATGTTGATACATATAGAGTCTCCTGCTCATTATTGTTCATGTATTGAATAGACACCCAAGACTTTAGCCTCCCAATTTGAGCTCGGCTTAACACAAATGTGGCTCGAACCTTGTCTGAAAGAACACTATCAGCGATGGGAATTGTACCCTCTCTCCAAACCTCAGCCCAAGTACTCCAGTACTCCTTCATCATGGAACTCAACTTGAACCCATTTGGGTCTTCGATTTCAATCACATCCCTGCTAAGGAATGGTAGTACTACTGACTTATCAAGGCAAGTCAAGTCTCCAATACTTTTCCTATAAATACAAGCCCATGACTTCATGAAATGATGGAATGCCCTTCCATCAGCGACTAGATGGGAAAAAGTGATACCAATGGAAATCCCCGAGTTTGGGAAAACAGTGACTTGGATGGCAAGCAGATCAGGAAGCACCTGTGTGTTATCTAACTCACTTATTGCCGGAGGTAATAACTTTGGGACAAGGGGGTGTGACTCTCTAACATCTCGTGCATGGTTGCCTATTAGATGGTTGAAATCACATCTGGACTCGGCAATGGTCAACAATACTGAGTCCCCCTCGGTGTAGAGGATATGAGGCATATGCGGCAGTGGAGGTAATCTAAGCTTGGCAGCGAGTGGGAAAAAGAGTTGGAGAGCGAGGGAGAGTGAGTGTTTAAGATTGGGAAGAACGGTTTGTGTGAAGTGATTGGTGGTGGGATAAGGTAGTTCATAGAAGAACACGCGTTGCATGGTAGAGAAGAGAAACCATTGGTATGTCAAGAAAAGTGAGAGGAAGAGATGTGGTGGGAACTGAGCCCGGTGGTGGAGAAACATGGCTTTGCTCAAGGACCTTAACTGCGTAGGTAAGGGCCATTGGATAACGTTTTTGCTACTTAGCTATAGTAATGGAGGATATATGAGAAAGGAAACCCTTTTAACCAAGGGAAAGGGACGACTGCTTATATATATAAACTGAGGCCGATTTCAGTTGAAGATCATAGACCAGAGTTTCCACAGATGCAGTGGTTAAATAGCCTTTTTCACTTGAATTTTGGTACATATAAATATATATATATATATATATATATATATATTAAAGAAACTGTGAGGATAAAAACCGTTAAGGCCTACAAGGGATAAAAGGCTTTATTTGGTACCACAGGATCGGAACGGCACGTATTAATAAGGGCGGCACGGACCACATACACTCCGGACCGGCCCTTCTAAGTACTAACGTGCCTATCCCATTTACAGGTTCATTGAATCTGCACATTAAATGCTCGTCAGTCTGGTGGTTGAGAGCATTAATTATTTTACGGCGAAATGACCTATCTGGCAATAACCCACGTGTGAATAAGCACACAAAGTCATTAATGCACCAAGGCAGATCACGCAAGCTGGGGTAGCCGGATATTTGCATGTCCCATCAGGGGATACCATCCCCTTTTGGGGAACAGGTTCATTAACTCAAAAGGACAGGCAAGCTGTCTTCAAGGAGCCTATAAAAGGCAACGTTCTACCAGAAAACGGGCATGCATGAACCTTCACCACAAGAAAGTAAGAACAATATATTTTCACCATCAGATTTCTTCCAAACACTCTTGACTGACTTTACCATCGGAGGGTAATTAGTCCCCAACACCGGGGACTATTTCCTTTTCATCTGATTTGTGCTGTGCAGGAGCCACCCTTTCAGTCTAAAGGCGATCTTCACAACCTCACCAGGAAAGGTCTGTCTCTAAAAAACCCTATTGTCTTATTATTTTTTCCCGTTACAGAAACCAACAATGGTAGAACTATATTGTAAAGTTGGGCGGTGAGCCCATTTGTCCAATAAGGCAATCAAATGCCGATTCTCTTGCCATATTAAACCATTGGACTTTAACATGCCAATTTTTAATTGGCTTACTCCAACCGATCAGTTGTAAATACGTATACATTATATATATATTCAAGAATCTATACCATCGTGTGGATGACAACCTAAACATCTAAGTTTTAGATGTTGGTGTACATGTGTTAACATGCAGCATTTGCTAAGTGTTAACATGCATGTACTACATGTGGATTCACGTGTTGCTAGGCATGTGTTACAAAACAATTTTTTAACACCTATCACACTTAGGCTGTGTTTGGATCCTCTATTTTGGGAATGCATTCCTGCTATAATGTATTTTCAAGAATGCATTCTTTAGAATGCATTTTACTGAAAATAGTACGTTTGATAAAATATTGAAATTATTTATAAGAAGTGATTATGCTAAAAGGAATTGTGTTTGGTTGGTATTTTAAAGAATGCATTCTTTCTATTAAATAATATATTATTAGTATACATTATGTAATTAACATTTTTTTTTTAAATATCTCAATACAAGGCTAAAAATACATCTTATTACCAATACAAAATTAACAATGTAATAAAGAAATAAAGTATTACGTTGTGATTTAAATTAATGTCTACTAATAAAAAAAATAGGTCATGATTTGTGCACATCTCCTTGCACATATTTTTATAAAATTTGAACAATGTAATAAAAAAAATAGAGAAATGTGTATTATCTGTGCAATAGAGATATACACAAACTATTTATGATAAAAAAATAAAAATAAATAAAAAAAGAGAAAAAGTAGGAAACAAAAGAGGGGGAAGGAAAATAAAAGAAAGGAAGAGAAATTTAAGCAAGGGAAAAAAGAGTCCTTCAAGTAATAAATTGTTGTAAGCGGGTCCCATTTACTTTAGCAAAAATTAAAAGTAGAAGCTAGAATCAGAATCCAAAATATTTTGGATTCTGACTTTTGCTCTAGAAATGAGAATTTGCAAAATGCATTCTGATTCTGATTCTAACTTCTATTTTTAATTTTTACTATAGTAAATGGGACCCACTTACAACAGTTTATTACTCGAACAACTCTTTTTTCCCTACTTAATTTTTCCCTTTCTTTCTTTTATTTTCCTTTCCTCTCTTTTGTTCCCTACTTTTTTCTCTTTTTTTTTATGTGTTCCCTATTTTTTTCTCTTTCTTTCTTTTATCTTTGAAAAAGTATTATCATTTTCTCATTTTGTAATGTTTGGATTTTATGTCACATTATGTTTTTTCTTTTATATTCTTTTTCTTTTATTTGTAATGTTTGGATGTTATATATATATAAAAATAAAAAAACTGAGAAATGGGGGAGGGGTGTGAACTGTGAGGAGGAAATGAGAGAAAAAAAATGAGATGGGTGAGGGGGGATGTATGTGTGTGGTGGGGGAGAAGAAAAAAGAAAGGCAGGGGTACATGGGTGGTGGGGAAAAAAAAAGGAAATAAAAAGGAAAAAAGAAATGGGGAGTGGGGTTTACGTGTATGGTGGGAAAAAAGGGGGAGTGGAAAAGAAAGAAGAAAAAAAAAATTGAAAGGGAAAAAACTAAATTGGTTTTATTTGTATGTTCACTTTGTTTGGTGCAAAGTGTAGAATTGTGAAAATTTATTTAGAGGATGTCTATGATATTTTTTTTTATCATAAATGGTTTGTGCATATCTCTATTGCATACACAATACACATTTCTCTATATTTTTTTATTACATTGTTCAAATTTTAAAAAAATGTATGCAAGGAGATGTGCACAAATCATGTCCTATTTTTTTTTATTAGTAGACATTAATTTAAATCACAACGTAATACTTTATTTCTTTATTACATTGTTAATTTTGTATTGGTAGTAAATATATTTTTAGCCTTGTATTGAGATATTTAAAAAAAAAATGTTAATTACATAATGTATACTAATAATATATTATTTAATAGGAAGAATGCATTCTTTAAAATACCAACCAAACACAATTTCTTTTAGCATAATTACTTTTTATAAATAATTTCAATATTTTACCAAACGCATTATTTTCAGCAAAATGCATTCTAGAGAATGTATTCTCGAGAATGCATTCTAGAAGTAATGCATTCTGCATTCCCAAAATAGATGATCCAAACACAGGCTTACATGGCATATGCTTCAGCGGAATGGTTGGTTATAAATACCAAGCCATGCATCAAACTTCAATACACAAAAACATCTCTACACTTCCATTTCATAGTTTTTCTTTTTTGCTTTATTTATCCAGCTTGCTTTGTGTGTGATACAAAAGAAATTCTGTATCATAGTTTGAAATTCTGAAAAACTTGACACCTTGTGTTCTACTAGTGATAATTCTACAATTTATACTTTTCATACTTTTTTTTAGTCGATAACAAGATAATCTTTATGGGAATGAATAAGAGAAGTAACATTTACAAGATCTCAGAGGAGAAGTTAAAAGCGAAAGTGTACCTGACCGAAACAAAACTCAAACTTAAATCTTATCCGACTCAACCAAGTCTTGCAAGAAAGGAGGATATTACTCCATCCAGACCCGTACTTCATCTAAGAGAACTGCATGATCTTATCTTTTGGGTTTTGATTTTATCATAATCCTACTAGTGATAATCCTAAGTACTATTGATAAGCTCATAAGCAAAAAATATATATATACATGGTTTTATATTTTATCATAATCCAATTCATGACTAAGTTCCTCCTTGGAACCCTTCTTTTATTTTTATGAAAACTGAACTTGGAGAGATTGATCCAGCAGGTGTAGGATAAATTATAAAAAGTATGAGAAGTAACTCCCTAAAATCAATTGTTACAAAGGGTATTGTTGCTAGGAGGCAGCAATTTATCTCTATGTCTCAAACACTCAGCCGACTCCACCAATAGTTTTGCAGCATTGTTATAAAAGTATTAGCATTTACACAATAGTTACACTATATCATAGCCGCCAAAATTTGATTCCATTTTACAAGAAATGAGACAAATTATTTTTTTTACCACCCTTATTGCAAAAGTAAACACAAACATTACAATATGATAGAGTAATTACAATTATTGATATAAATATACATTTTTTATCACAAAAACTCCTAATATTTACACAACAAATACTGAATATCACATTAGCCGTCATAACCGTCAAAATTTGATTCCATTTTACAAAAAATGAGACAAATTCCTTTTATATATATATATATATCACCATTATTGCAATTATAAACAAAACAATTACAAAATGATAGAGAAATTACAATTACTAAGAGAAATATATATTATTATTATATAGATATATATATATATATATATATATATATATATATATATATATATATAGATATATATATATATATATTTATATACCAAGAGTATAGGAAATATACAAATAATTTGTCATAAATATTATCAAAAGAAATTAATAATTTACATTTTATTTTATAAGAAATTATGACAAGACAAATTACAATATTCTATCACCTATATTTTACATTTTTAGATACATATTTGACAAGATCTGAGACTGATTACAGCTTCAAAGACATGTAAGTACAATTGTTATCACCTAAATACACAACATACAACAATTTAAGTTACTAACAATCACCCAAGCCATCGTAGCCACCAAAATTTGATTCCATTTTATTGGAATCCAGAGATAAATTACTTTTTTTTTATCACAATTATTACCATCGCCATTGTAGAGAGATAAATTTTTTTTTTTATCAATTATTGCCATTGTAGAGACAAATTTTACAAAACAATAGACCAATTACAATTACTAAGACAAATATATAGTTTTTATCACCACAAGTACTAATATTAACACAAAAGTTACTAAACATTACCCAAGCCGTCATAGCCGCCAAAATTTGATTTCGTTTTACAAGAAATGAGACAAATTCCTTTTGTGTTATCACTAATATTGCACTTTTGAACACATGTGTTACAAGACGTGAGAGTGATATCAATTATTGAGACATAATTATAATTCTTATCACCCAAGTCCCAAAATCTATAAATAAGTTATTAACAATTACTCAAGTCATCATAACCTGTCAAAATTTGATTCCATTTTACAAGAAATGAAACCAATTACTTGTTTTATCATCATTATTGCCTCTGGAAAAATTGTGACTGATTGTACTTTTGCTCCATTAAAATAGTGATCGAATCATTTTTTTTGGATAAATGTGCATTTGATTCAGAGACTAAGGTGATTGATAGTATATTTGGTAATGAAAATTGCGATCGATCAATGTTTGTGACCGATCAAGTTCTCGCTTCATTAAAAAAGTGATCGATCATTGTTTCTGAGTAGATGTTAACATGATCGATCTTATATTTGGTAATGAAAATCTGGATTGATCGATGTTGGGAAAATTGTAACCAATCGTGTGTTTGCTTCATTAAAATAGTGATCGATCAAAGTTTTGGGTAAATTATGAAACGCTTACAATATTTGACATCTCATTTACTAAAAGTAAATTATAATGATAATAATAACTAGCCTCCTCACACGTGCTCTGTGCGTGTCCAGAGACTCTTTTTTATTTTTTGGGCAAATTGTAGGTTAATTTGATGGCAGATAAAAAATGAAAAAGAAAAAAAATAAATTTAATTTCACTGCCATTATAAATTAGAATTTCAATTTGAAAATTACACTTTTAATATTGATTCTAATTGTATCAAATAGAAACAAAAACAATCCGAGGAGACCAAAGTCAAGAAAAGACAAATCTAAGAAAAAAATTATTATTATTATAAACGTGATATTATATAACTTAGTTAACTTGAATGAGCAAATAAAATTAAAGCTTATCTAATTGACATTGTGAAAAAGAAAAGAAAAAGGAAAAAATTATTTGAAGAGATCCACCGCCACAGGTATAAGGTAAAACACATTTTGTTTAGTGAGATGTAATTGTTGAGTTGACTTTCAATTGCTTAGTTACAGGTATAAGGTAAAACACATTTTGTTTAGTGTGAGATGTAACTACTGAGTTGGCTTTCAATTGCTTAGTTGGTATTTTTAATTGATATGTATTAATTTTTTTGGGCCACATCTTACATATTGTTGGGAATGTATATTCAAAGATTGTAGCTAATATGCTTTCCCTGTGAGAAAGATAGGTAACCTCCACAATTAATTTCCTTAACCAACTGCAACTACCTATTTTAACTATTTATTATCTGGTTAGATATTTTGTAGTTCAAATGTTCAATCATCAATGAGTGAGAAAGATAGGTAACCTCCACAATTAATTTCCTAATCCAACTGCAACTACCCATTTTAACTATTTATTATCCGATTAGATATTTTGCAGTTCAAATGTTCAATCATCAATGAATGAGAAAGATAGGTAACCTCCACAATAAATTTCCTAATCCAACTACAACTACCAATTTTAATTGTTTATTATCGGGTTTGATATTTTGCAATTCAATCATCAATGAGTGAGAGAGAGAGGTAACCTCCACAATTAATTTTCTTAATTATCCACTGTCCGACCCCCTTCACAACCATATATTTATGCTGCTTTTTTCTTCAATTTGTTTTCGACATGAAAATTTATAGTCATATAAGCAAACTTGCCTGTAAAAATTTCAACCAACTTTCAAATCTCTTACTTGTCTTCTTTTCGATAAAAAGGAATGGCCAAGTCTCCGGTGTGGTGGAAAAGATTGGAGACTTGCTCGTAAAAGAAGCAAAAAAAAAAAAAAAAAAAGAAAAAAAAAAGGTAAACTGTGAGGCATATTAGTAGAATCGTAAATAAGGACCTAAAATTAAAAACAAAATGAATATACGTGTTTCATGTATTAACCTTGTAGTTCTTCACACATAGTAAATCCTTATGTATGTTCATTGCAAACCATATCTATGTTTTCAACAATCCTGCATATACAACAAAAAAAAAAAACCCATTAAAATTCAAAAATAAAATAAAAATGAAAAAACGATGTTTATAGACATTATATTGAAAAAAACACACATAGTAAATCCCTATGTATGTCCATTGCAAACCATATCTATGTTTTCAACAATCCTGCATATACAACAAAAACAACCCCATTAATATTCAAAAATAAAAATGAAAAAATGATGTTTATAGACATTATAGTGAAAGTTTATCTATAAGATTTTAGAGTTGAGAGTTGAGATACGCATTTTTTTAAAGAAAAAAAATTATGACGGAATCTTGATTCTAAACAATCTTTGAATAAGAACTTTAATAGGACTTAAATGCATAATTTAAATTTTGAATTTTGTTATTGGAAAGTTTTTTTTTTTTTTTAGAGAGAGAGAGAGAGAATGGAAGATGGGAAAAGATTTGTGTAGTGGTAGAATATTTGTGAAGTGGAAGTTGGGAAAGAATTTGAAAGATTAGTTTTTTTTTTCCTCGCAAGCACGTTCTCTCTTTAAAATTATATCCTTTTTTTTTTCTCAGTCACGTACAGGCCATATCCTTAAAATTAGGATGAATTTTTTTTTTTTTAAACATTAACTGTTAAAAATTGCTCATTTCTTTTCCTAAGCCATTAAATATACATTTTTTAAAAAAACCGGTGATAACTGTTTTGATACAAAAAACCGAATATTTATCACTTAATGTTTGATTGGTTATCATATAACTTCAAGATAAGGTTGTGTTGCTTTTTTTAATTTTTTTAATAGGGTTTTTAGAAAATGGGAGATGTGAGGGAAAAAAAGGGAGAGTCATAAAAAAAAAAAAAAAAAAAAAAAAAAAAAAAAAAAAAAAAAAAAAAAAAAAAAAAAACGTGGAGTGGAATATTTGAAAAAAAAATGAAATAGTGGAATTTTAAATGTAATTTTTCTTATTTGTTACGTTGAATGGTGAATTTTTTTGGATTGATATTTACTCTAATGAATTTTCTTATCTGTCCTAAATTTTTTTTTAATAATAGTTTGAAATATTTTATAGTTATCTTTTTAGGTAAATGGAATGGGATAAAGATTAGGTTTTTTTTTTTTTTTTATTAACTATATTTGTATGGGATAAGAGTTTGAATTCAAATAAAAAACTAAAAGAAAAATACATTTAAATAGTGGCGTGAGTTGTTCAATTCAAATGAGAAAGAAAAAAAAGTTGAATATGGATATTATGAGAGAGAGAGAGAGAGAGAGAGAGAGAGAGAGAGAGAGAGAGACAACAATTTAAATTCTCCTTTGTTATTAAAAATAAAAAAAATAGTAAGTTAGCCTATTTAATCTCATTTACGTATAGATTTAAAATATGAAGTCATTTTTTTTTTTTTTTAATTCAAAAAGCAGTTATAAGGATAAGGGACAATGAGAGAGAAAAAAGGACAATCAAACCACCATTTAAAAAAAAAAAAAACTGAAACGTGAACGTGGAGTTGTTTCAAACTCTATTGATCCTAAAATATAGTAAATTACTTTTTTAACCTTTATTTTTTATTTTAAAAGCAAATCAATAGATTTTAAATATGAGGTATTTTAGTCCGTGCACTAAAGTGGACAATTTTCTATATAGGGATGTGACTATTATATCGTTTTTTCGAAGACACATTATTATTTGAAATCAATGATTAAATTGGGAAAGTTGGAAGATGTGAGTGATACTTTTGACAATACATTAAAATGAATATGAGAGCATCAATCCTCTTAATAGTATTAGATATTAATTAGATAATGATAAGAAGAAGAAGAAGACCAATTCTAATGATAGTAATGCTTTTAATATGAACAAAAATAATTATAATACTAACTAATAATAATAAAAATCAAAATCAAAATAACTACAACAATAGTAATAATAATGACAAAATAATAATATGAATAAATATTTCCTTGATAACAATAATTATAATGAAAAACAACAACAACAACAATAATAATTATAACTGCGCAATGATGGTCATTGAACTCGTTGTTTACAATAGAATTTTTTGTCTAAAATTTTTCCCTAACCACATCAACAACACTCTAATGGAGACCAATTCATTCCCTATTTTCATTAAATTTGTAGATAGAGAAGTCTGTTGTATAGGACGAGCTTAATGGCTATAATTATACTTATTATAACATTTGTTGTTATTATAATTATTGTTCTTGTTGTTAATTAATAGATAGTCTTATTATTATTTTGTTATTAAAATTATTATTATCATATTCATTGTTATTCTTACTATTATTGTCATTATTATATTCTATTACTATTAAAACGGATTCGTTCCCTTCCCTTCATGTAAGAGCAACCATACTTTTATGCTATCCTCTAAAAAATACATCTATTAAAAAAAATATTCACAATATTTTAAACTACTCTAAAAATAAACTAAGGTAGTATTTGGAAATTCCATAAACACACACATATAGATAAATTCCCAAGAAAAAACATTTACCCACTTTCCACTTTCCCAAGAAAATGTTATGTAGAAAATGAGTCGTTTTCCAAATAATGTTTTACGTTGAAAACAAATGGAGCCTAAGATTCCAAATAAGTCAACAGATTTCTTAAAAATAAAAAATTAAGTTAGTTTGTTCTAAATTTCAAATTAGACTCTACCACTATCTTAAAAATAGCACACCTACATTAGAATATTTAGTTTGTTATTTATTTTCATTTCTTCTTCAATTTTTATTTTTTGGCTAACCTTCTTTTTTATTTCATTTTAGTTTTAATTTGACTCCTACTCTCTTTGTTTTCATGAATATTTTATTTATTTTTTATTTTTGGCCAGAAATGAAATAAAAAGTATGATTGCATAACAAGTACTTTGTTTAGAGACGGTTGGTAAATATTTGTAAAGTTTTTGTATTTCGATATGTGAATAAACATCTCTAACCATTTATAATATTTTCTTTATTTAGAAATGGATGCCACTATTTTATTTATTTACCAAATACTACTACTTTCTAAATTTAAAGAAGAAGAAAGTTTGTATGAATTTCATATATTTGTGTCTTACTTATTGGTATATCCAATCAAATATCAACCTCAAAAATCATTAAGTATATATAAAAAAAAAAATCTTCCAATGTTTTTTTTTTATTTTTTAAATTAACCTTATTAAATTATATTATCTTAAAATGATTATTTGCTGATTTTTCATATTTCCAATCATTTCGGAGGACATTGCTCGATTTTAAAAGCATTAAGAACATCAAAATCCCCAACTTTAGCATAAGTTTAAATTTCAATGATTTTAATTATTTGATTAATACCAAATATATGGTGTTTTCACCCAATTGGTGTTACCAATCCCTAATTAGATGTCTTAATTACATATGATTTCCATCAAATTGGGTTAAAAACCTTATCGAGGTTGGAAACCCCTAATTTTCATAGTAAACCTAATACATAGTCTTTTGTTAAATCCATTCACTCCGGCTGAATTATTACCGAAACTTGAAGTTTAAATATTTAATTGGGTTTATTAATTACATTCTTGAGCAATCAATTTAATGGATTGATAGTTGAAATACAAAACCCCCCTTTTAGGCATAAAACCTTAATCGTAATATGCAAGATCTCTAATAATTTGTTAACCGGTTACTATTTTAATCAATTGTTGGTTTAAATAATTCAAATTGAAGCCTCAATTTCATGATTTGTTGATTAATTGAAATAAAATATAAGTTTAACATAGAAATCCCTAAATCATGCCCTAAAGCCAAAGCCCACATTTAATCAATTCTCCATTTCCAACCTAAGTAGTAGTATTTTAGAAAAATTGACCTCAAAAAGGGAAGAGGGTCGACTCGACTCATTTTTACATGACACGTTTAACCCATATAATTAAATACATGTTTTATCACATATGAATTTGAATTTTAAAAATAAAAATTAGTAATTAATTAATAATGGAGTCTCACATATATGTTATCAGTAAACTTATCATAACTTCTCACAATTTTCAAACTATTGAAAACTGTGATTCCTCTGTAAATTTCACTGTATCATTCTTTTTTTTGTAAAATCTATCTATGTCATTTTAATCAATTTATGTTTTTCGATATTTTTTATATATAAAATTAATACAAACTTAAATGACTAATATTTTTGTGTGTGTAATTAATTTCCTTTTTTCTTCTTTAGTTCAGTGTTTGTCTTCAAACTTATAATGGATGGATAGTCGAAATACAAAACCCCCCCTTTTAGGCATAAAACTTTAATTCTTAATATGCAAGATCTTTAATAATTTGTTAACCGGTTACCATTTTAATCAATTTTAATCAATTTTTTTTTTGAAATTTAACAAAATTGCCCTAAAGGCCCACATTTAATCCATTCTCATTTCCAACCTATAGTAGTATTTTAGAAAAATACATAATATTAAATACATGTTTTATCACATCTGCATTTGAATTTTAAAAGAATAAATATGTTAAGTAAATCATAACTTCCCACAATTTTCAAACTATTGATAACACAATTCCACTTTTTTTTTTTTTTTTGTAATCTTTTATTTTATTTTATTTTTATGAAATATATATTTATATTTTATTTTAGATTATTTTAAATTATATGATAACAAACCCCTATATATTTAATATCATATAATTTTCAAACCATTTAATCATTTTTAATCTTCATTCCTTTTGATTGATTTTCTTAAAATATCCAATCTTCCCTAGTAAGCCTATTCAATAATCATTAAGTTTACTCATTAATATATGTTTTCATTAATAATTTAAAATTCTACAATTATTTCTAATTTATAAACTGTCATATTCCTCTTTCAAATTAACACTATCTATCCATTTTTTTTTGTAAAATTTCTTGTCTTTTTAAATTAATTTTTTATTTTATGAACTTAATGACTATATTAATTTATATTATGAATATATATATAACTATATTTTTTCTTAATTCCTTTTTTCTTCTTTAGTTGAGTGTTTGTCTTCAAACTCATTATATGAATCTTGAAACCAATAGAGGTAAATCTCTCTCTCTCTCATAAAGGTTAATAATTTTTTTGCTAACCTTCTTTTTGAATTTTTCGATTCATTGTAATTTGATTTGACTCTTAATCTCTTTGTTTTCATGTTTTTTTTATTTTTTATTTGCCAAGATATGAAAAATGCGATCGTTTTAGGCTTTGGAAAAAATATGCAATCGATCATAACATATATTGTCAAATATACGATCGGTTGTTAATATTATGTTCTTCATAAATTTTGGGAAAACAATGATCATCATGTTTTTTCTTCAATAAAATTAGCGATCAATCGTCTTAAGCCCTAAACAAAATATGATTGATCGTAACATTTTCATAATTTTTTGTGAAAACAACGATTGATCGCTTAACTCTTCAATAAAATATGTGACTTTAGATCGCATTTGTATCTAGAGATAAATGATCGATCGCATATTCATTAGTAAAAAAGAACGATCGATCATACTTGGATTTGGTAAAAAAATGTACAGCAGTTCACGTCTTCAAAGAAAATGATTGACTTGTATTTCTCTAATAAGAATACGATTGGTCGTGTATTTCTCTAGTAAGAATACGATCGTGCTTTCTCCAACACACATTATTATTCTAAAAAACCTTGAGGTGCAATAAGTATTGATTGTTAGATTTTTTTTTTTTTTCTTTTCTTGATGTAACTAATTTGTTGATTTGTTTGAGAATGAAATCTAATTGTACTTTTTTTAAATTTCAAATTAATAATTTTTCTTTAATGATTTGCAAATAAATTTCATTCCTATTATTTTATATTATGTTTATTTATTTTCTTCCATGGAAATTATATTAAAAAAATTAATTCTAATGGAATTTACTATCAATAGGAATTTTTACATTACGAATAGAATAGAGTACATTATCAAGCCTGTCAAATAAAATATCAAAACAAAACTTTTTTCCGGCTGTAAAGTATCACTCGAAAGCAAGTTAATAAAATAAGTCAGACAACAGCCGGCAGTGAAGCCTTCGTTTCCGACTGAAATATGAAGCATATGGACTACCTAAATTCTATGCAAATGAGATCAATAACGACCTAAAGCTGAACATGCAAGAAATAGAAATGAAAAGTACATTAGCAAGACCTGCAAAAGCAAAATTTCCAAAAACAGTAAGCTGATCAAACTAGTCTGATATTTCTCATTGTAGTGCAAAACAGAATTAAACACAAAGATTGCAACTCATAAGATTGTCCAAAAACAAGTACCGCAAAATTAAAATAAAACACAAAATACGAAGCAAGACCTCACAGAAGGGTCAAAATTGCAAAACTAAATTTCACTTAAGTAATCTTCTAAAACTATATTTAAGCAGCATTAATCTGTTGGCCTTGAAGCCTCTTCCTTGCCTCTTCAATGATTGACAATTTTATACCCTTGCCCTTGGGGAGAGAGACCCATGGCTTTGTGCCCTTTGCCAACAGTGAAAACATTCCAAGACGGGTTCGCAAACTCATGACCAAGGGCATCCTGGATGTGAACAGTCTCAAAGCTTCCCTTATGCTTCTCCCTGCTCTTAATGACTCCAACACGATCTCTATTCCTTCCACCAGTCACCATGACAACATTCCCAACATCAAATTGAACGAAATCTGTGATCTTGTTGATCTCTAAGTCCAGCTTGATCGTGTCATTAGCTTTGATTTTTGGGTCAGGGTAGCGGATAGTTCGCCGTCATCGGTGTTGAGATAGGGGATTCCTTTCTGCCCAAACCGCACAGAATGGACCTTGCAGAGCTTGAACTGCAAGAGAAGAAATCATTAAGACGGTTAGAATGAACATCCGAGTATGTCAATGATTTTCATTTTATTGGTAGGTAACCTACACATGCACTTGGAGTTTTGCATAAAAAAGTCTCACTCTTCACCTTATTCTTACAAGCAGAGGAGGTGAAATTTGAAAACATGAGCTCATTGGCTCCATCCCAGTCAATGATTAGGGCTGAAAAAATACTAGCATACACAATAGCACACAATGGATATTACTAAACTAAAGTCAAATCAATGAAAGCGTAGTCATTGAAAAGACTAAGAGGCTTCCATAATCTCTTATTAAGAGTGTAACTAAAATACAACAGATATCAACCACAGATTATCAACCACAGCTCAATTATAGCAACATCGAGCTCAAGTTCTAAATACCCTAGGTTTGCATGACCCTGTCAGGATTTTCATGCATTAATATTTCCACAGTACTGTTGACACCCCATTTTGCTACCTCTATTCTAACCCTCACACAAATTAGGGTTTTTTACAAATTAAAATTCTAAAAACGGAAAGTGCACAACTTACCTAAATTAGGGTTTTAAACCAGCAGTGTTTTTTGACCGTTTGATCGACAACTAAAAGTAATCAAACAGATCTTTAAGTTGAGACGATTGAAATGACGTATCATATGTTTGAATCGGACCACGTGTGTGAAAATTATATCCGGTTGAAGTTTTAATGAACAGAGTGCATAATAATTAAATGGCATTGGGCACATAAGATTAATCCAAATTAATTATGATTGGTCCATTAATTAATTGGATTAATTTTAATTAACAAGGTGTAAATATCTTATTGGCTCAAAGTGTTAAATTATCATGGACTCTAGCACATTGGATAAACTGAACAAATTAATTGGATAATTGTTGATTAATTAATTAATTAAAATATTTGAATTGTTTGAATTAAATCATTCAGTGTTTTAAGGAGTTAAGAAAAATCACCAATTATCTGATAATATCTGATAATCAGCTGGCAAGAGTTTGAAATTCAAGTTTTAAACATATCAAAAACAAAGTTCTAGGCTCTGATTTATTTTATATAAAAAGGGGAGGAGAGTCATAAAACAGGGGAGGGAGCACAGGTAAGGTTGGAAGGGAATCAATGTATCGTTTCTTTTGATCATTCTCACAATTTGGTTTTAATTAAGGATACTAATATTATTTTCCTTTGTTTTCTGTTTTCCTTCATGAGCATGAGCACACAACAATGGTCAACAAGAAGCACACAACAACAACAAAGCCACAGCATCTGAAACAAAGGGAGTAATCAGAATTATGATTTTTGCTTACTTTCGATTTTCATTTAACGATGTCTAACATTATTCTCAATTGCTTGGTTCTTTCAGGAGAATACGCAGCCACATACAAATATTGGGAATGAACCAAAAGATCAGACACGGCAACAAGGGTAATACAAAACGGTAATCTGTTCATAAATCTCATCCACATGCATACAGAAGCACCTATCCACCACCATGATCACAAGCCCACACACGGCTTGCCTCACACTTGACAAATCAAACATTCACACTGCCAAAACGGGTTCACACAAAACCCACAACCCATACACAAATCCAAGACCTCATTGGACTTGAACACACACACCCACATCACAAACACCACACAATTACCCACGGCACAACCCATACACGGCAGGCCTCACAATCACAACACACATATCCTTTCCACCACAAACCCACAATCACAAGGCCCATGGCCAAACATCCACCCCCATGGCCAAACACCCACCACCCACGGCAGAACCCACGGTTTAAACCCACAATCATCGCCAAACCGTGAGCCTCATGGCTCCTACTCCATAAACCCAAGACCTCCATGGTCTTGACTTAGCACAAAACCCACGACCCCTAAACGGTTTCACCCAGAAAAATCACCACCACGGATTTGAAATCCACAACACCCAAACTCACTTTTAGAAACCGAGAGGGAGAGAAGAAAGAGAAGCCGGCAGAGAGAAAACAGAAACCGTGAGGGAGAGAGAGAGAGAGAGCTGTTGTCGAGTTTGGTGGCGGCGCCGGCGGCACCGGCGGTGCATAGTTCCGATGAAGGAACAAGGATCTTGGCCATGGTGGCCTTGGTCCGATCCAAGTGAGAAAGCAGTGAGAGAGAGAGAAAAAAAAAAGAAAGAAAATGAGATAGAGAAATGAGGGAGGCGGCTGGGAAAAATGAAGGAGAAAGAGATGGGTCGGGTTAGGTCAACCCGACCCGACCTGGTTTTAAAGTAAAACCCTACCAAGTTCAGTATGGACCGGGTTGCCCAATCAAGCCCAACTTAAATCTATTTCATTAAGCCCAATCCCAAAATAAATAAAACCTCACATTTACATTCACACTCACACTCAATCCAAGCCCAAAACAAAAACCCAACAAATCTAAACTCAAAATTACACATTGACCCTAAAATTTCACAAAATTACATTTTGACCCCAAAACTTTCCAAACTTACATTTTGACCCCAAAACTTTCCAAAATTGCATTTCAACCCCGAAATTTCCCATAATTGAATTTCGACCCCTAAGCCATACAAGCATTCCTCACAAGCTATACAAGCATTCCTCACAAGCTATACAAGCAATTCTCCTCAAGCAATACAAGCAATTTTGGAGTATTCTTTACAAGCCATACAAGTGTACAGGTATAAATTCTAAACTGAAATTTATTTACTTGCATTTGATTGTTTTGTTTCTTTTCTTGAATAACATGCTTATATGACTATAACATGATATTTCACATGAAATAAATTAAACAACAACTTGAACATTAAAATTGGATTTTGATGCGAACATGAGTTTATGTACTTTGACATGATATGAATATTGGCCAAGTTTAATCTAGAAGACCGACGTATGTCGGGTAAAATGGGGTGCAAACACCTTCCCATTTTATAACCAAGCCTCCGAATCTTGAATTTAGGGTTCGTATTACAAAGTGTCTTGTAAACAAACAGTTTTCCCTTTTACTAGACTGTAACTAGGAAACTCATTTACATGTAATTATTTCTTTTTACAAATTCATTGGCAATTGTACAAATTCAAAGATGAATAAAAAGGAATTATTTTTATTGTGGAATTCCTTATTTTGTCCAAATAATTAAAATAAGTGGCGACTCCATTTACATGTACAATCAACCTTCAAATCTAGAGGGTTGGTCCATTGTCAGTTGGGTCACATTTTGAGGCCCATTTGACCCTCGGGTCAAATATTTCCACAGTACAAGGTTCACTAATATATACTGTGGATTTACATGTGTTTGGAATAGCTTATTTTACTTAAGCTATCTCATTAGCTATACCAAACAGGCCAGTATGGACCTCTCTTCCAAAGAGAATTTTGAATACTTTCTTTTCTATGTATAATAATTTCAACTCTAACAAGCTTTCATTAGACCACGTAGATAATTACAACCGTGCAATCAAATTGATCTGGCGAGTAAGACTGTTGAACATAGCTTTCAATGATGACTCCGTTGTTTTAAAAAAACACCAGGATGATAATACAATAACCCAAGCCATCAAGAACAAAGAATTTATCTGTATTCAAATCTGTAGTTCAGTAGACCAACCTTTGCCTCTTCGTCCCTAATTGAGTGGAGACGGAATCGACCCTTGGTATCATAAAGGAGACGGAAGTTCTCGGTTGTTTTGGGAATTGATACAATATCTGAAAATGAGAAGAAAAAAACAAATGAGGTTCAAACTTTCAGAAAATTTTTAAATCAGCAAATCAAGCAACCCAATATATTTTTTTGAAAACGAAGGAACTTCACCAAGGCAAGGCCCCTTCAGACCCACCCATTGGGTAGAACAATTCTAATCATCAAATCAAGAAAACCGATATTAAAGAAACCATCTCAGTAAATAGCAGAAGAAACCAGAATTCAACATGATTTTTATAATTGTAATACTCACACCATTGCGACAAACTTTGAATAGTGGTATTAGTATTGATAATATAACAAACAAGAACTAAATTTGTCAGAAGTGTGCATACCCATGAAACCCGAAGGGTAGGTCTTATTAGTCCTAAGCTTCCCATCAACCAAAACATCTGAAATTCAAAATACAAAATCTCACCAATTTACATATTTTAACCATTAAATACAGAGATAGAAACCACATGATTATGGTCAGCCTTAGCTGACCATAGTCAAACTGTGAGGTGACATGATCACCACCCCTCAATTTTTGCTACAATCAAGTATATAAGAATCATATGAGAACATGTGGTTAGTGTGGGCTAAAAATTAAAATTCCAATCTCGGAGTTCAAAAGTGTAATTTACATTCTCAATGAATCTGTCTTGCAAACCATTGGCCATTTTATATGAAATAGCCAAATAAAAGGTCAAATACACATAAAATAATTAAAATTTTACTAATTCTACCATAAACCTAGAAAATATTTGACTACAACCTTGTCCACTTGAAAGATAACAATTCAAACTAGTTCAAGTAAATGCTTACCTAACTGCGATAGGATTTCCATACTTAAAGAGCCGTTTTGCTCCAGACATGGGCAGATCTAATGACTGACAAGGGTGGGCACATGCTAATAAGTCATAAAATATGACTTATTAAGTCCATTTTCTAAGGTTTTTAATAAAATTAATTTGCATTTTATTTTTAGTTGTATGCAAATCATTGCATTTATTTTATTTCATTACGTTGTATAAAAATAATTTATTTACATGCATTATTTTAATTTTATAAAGTCTAAATTTTATGTTATGTTTTAGGTGCAAACTAGTACTGAAAAAAGAAAAAGAATAGAAGAAGAACAAGGCTAGCAAGCCCACAAGGCCAGCAAGCCCACAAGGTCAGCAGCAATCCTAGCAGTCCCACAGATCGCATGCTCTCCCCTTCCTCCCGCGCTGCACAGGATCGTGACTC